>CAWUFW010001040.1:1575000-2775000 GCA_963921515.1 Calotriton arnoldi
AATGTTTGCTTTGTCCTGCTGTTTTGAACTGGGGTGGGCGCTCTAGGCGCTAAGTTGTAAGCACTGGAACCACGAGACTTGCTTTACGTTGTGCTTTCTAAACTTGATCAACTTTCGTGCTCCTCTGCCAATCGCTTTACTTCCCTGTGCAACATTTGTGGAGTGCCTAGAGGCGAGTCGATTCACGGTGAAATATGCAAGTAATAAAAATGTATAAAAACGTATTTTCATTTTGTTTTTAGAAAATATTGACACATTTATATGTATAGAATGTCATTTTATGATGGTGAATTTATTGTTATTTATTAAGTTATTTTCTATTGCTTTCATATGTTGCTTTTAATGCTAAAAAAAGACAACAACTCCATTCTGCACCGTTTCTCTTCATGTGTAATACAGAATGGAGCAAAACATGTTAGCTGAGTCCATATTGCAGGAAATGTTTTGCACCAGGACAAACCTGCAGAAAATAGATTTTGCATCATTTTTAGACACATATAACACAATTTGTTATTGTAATCGTTTCGTGTTTTCAGCAGAGAGCTTACAGGGAATAATCTTAAAAGAAGCAAACTGCATTCTGCACTAATTTCTCGCCACTGGTATAAAACACAACTTGCGCACATTTATACATTTCACAAATGGAGAACCAGCGTTTTAATATCTAAACACAACAAGAATATTGTGAAATGTGCTTTGTCCACATCTTGACTTGGTGCAAAGGCAGTTTGCCTCTTTACCTGTTGCACAAACAGCAGCATGCTGCGGTGCATCTGTCCTCGTGTTTTTAACCAGTGCAAAATGTATGTTGTACAAGTGCTTGTGAATTAATGGAAAAGTAAGAAGGTAAGAAGGTTAGAATGAGGGGACTGAGGGGAGTGGGGGGGGGGGTGCTGCCCTGTGGTGCCAGGAGGTGGCTCATGTTAAATCATTCCTTCCTGTGTCCTAGTTCACCATCTTCTGCCTGCAGTGGCTGCTTTCTCCCACCCACCCCTCCGGATGCACTATTTGTTGTGAGTTCCAGTGTTAGTGCACACTGGCTGCCTACGCAGTGCTCCTTTGAACCCTCGACACGTTCTGCGGTATCTAAAAATACATATACCGTTAAGACAGCTTCGTGAGTTCCATAAATGCTCTCTGCTGAGATCTGCTGTGGCTAGTTCAACTCGTGGCAAGGGCAAGTCAGCCTTACATCCTTCTGAGGTGGAATCTTGAGTCAAATTAAACTGCATGATTGTCACATCTGATATTTATTACATCTATACTGTAATGTCTCAGAGCTGCAAGGTTATTTTTTTCCCCTGACTTTTGTAAAGAGAGCGCAGTAAGCACAAGTCCTTGTTGTTCACCTTTTAGTTCGAAAGAATTCCATACACAAATATTGGCGCAGAAGTTTGTTTGTTTTCTTTTTCTTCAATTTCGTAACTTTTAAGAGGCGGTGGTTCCCGCACTATCTGTTGCCGCCACTAAGGGGCAGGCTCCCGGTCTCGCGTTAGGTGTTGAACGGGATGAATTCCAAGTCCCGTTCAGCAACTAAACTTTCAGGGTTTTCCATCGTTCCGCATCTTCATGGCTGTTGTGTGCTTCTGTACTTCCCGGGATGCGTGACACTTTTTACACGGAGACGGACTTGTGTGTGGGACGGGTGTTCCCGCCCGGTAGGAGAATGTTCACTGTTTGCTTTACAAGCATGTCCCAAGGTGACACCTCTCTCTCCTCTACCAGTCCTGGCCATTAAACGAACAGCACAGCACTCCCGAGCTTGTAATCTCACGTTTGCCCCAGGGACGGCTGAATGTGTCACGCGTGCACGCGCCCTCCTGACAGCTGTGCACATTGCACTTCGCACAGTCGACACAGGGTTCAGATGCAAATGTTCGTCCCGCGCGCACTCTTGATCTGTTGTAATTCACAGAAGAAACACAAAGCGTTATTAACTAAAACGGATTTGTAATACAGGACTATCGGAAGGTGCAGTTACGCCTGCTTTCCTGTTACGCGTGTTTGGGGATCATGGCAAAACTTCCCTTTCACACGTGGCTTATTTCAAGACTGTTGTAATGAACTGCCTTATATGGATGGTTGTATTAATTAAAACATGTCCGTTTCTTTCAGCGCGAGCTTGCACTTTATGCACTAAGTGCCATACGCATTTTTAAGTTTGGAAAATCTGACAAATCTTTAATAAACAATATTAACTATTTTTTTTCTCCCACGTACAATAATTTCCCTAACGTACGACTTCTTTCACCCCTCCCCCCGACCCCGTAAAAATTGAGGTTACTTTTTTCAGCAGGTAAACAACACGATTTTACCTCGGCACTCTACAAAAATATATACCATTCACGTTGAATGGTGTAGCTAGTCTATGTGAGTTTCTATGTAGCAATTCACAGGCAAGTAAACCAAATTAGTCAATTTGAGCAAAAATACATCTTTTAATGTATTGACAGTATTTCATTTCTTATTGTGGTGACTTCATATTTCATAACAACATCCAAATATACAATGTAAAGCAATACAAGTGTCATTCATAGTTATACAAGTGTTTGGTGCTAGCTCACCGGTCTTTCCACCATTTTTTGCTCGGTGTCTAGGACCTTCAGTTGAATTTTGCATACTCGGCAAACTTAAGCTATATATATGAAGTAGGATTGCCACATACTTGTGTAAGTTACACTTTATACTATTCCTAGAGTTGGCTTGACTAAATGAGGTGTCAATTATTGTCGCTTAGACTTTCGCAACAAGAATATTACATAGCGCTAAAAGAGATGGAGGGAGTTATTTAAAAGACATTTTTAGGCTCTTCTGTTCCAATGTATATTCTATTGAGGTTAACACTAAATATATGTGTAGTGGCATAGTTATTAAAAGAAAGCCACTAAGTTGTTTACCTTGTTTTTTAACTTTATAAGTGTTTTAATGCTTATACTCCTTTTCCTACTCTTTTGCTCCAAGGTCCCTTAATACATTGATATACAAGATACGGATGCTTCCTTTGTACTTGGGAACATCCTTTAGAGATTTGTACTTTCCGTTTGGATTTTTAAGGTAGATATGATCATCTATTAGACAAAGTTAGAATTCGTCTGGAAGATTTACTAATTCTGCCTTTCTTATTTGAAGGTCTCTTACTTCAATCACATTATTATTCGTGCTTTGATTGTTTTCTCTCTTTTAATGAACTAAGTGCTTCTGTTTCACACCAACTATGGTTCACTTATCTATTTGGGATAAGGTTTACTCTTTGCACATGGGATTTATAAATTGGCTTTTCTGATTCATTTGAATGGTTAGCTCTATCGTGGTGATGGTTTGCACTGGACTTTTCCATTCCTTCTAAACTGTATAAGAAAGTAGTAGGATCTCATAGAAGGAACCACCTGCATGGGTATAAACTAGAGTTCATTTTTTATTTTTTGTGTAAATGCCCTTTTTCATTGTTGTTCACATTATTCACAGCCTTGAAGAAGTTACTAATCATAACGAAACACGTGTCGGCTGTTTTCATCAAAGACAACGTAGAGATTATAAGAACAGAATCTCCGTGAAACTATGAATGACACTTGTATTGCTTTACATTGTATATTTGGGTGTTGTTATGAAATATGAAGTCACCACAATAAGAAATGAAATACTGTCAATACATTAAAAGATGTATTTTTGCTCAAATTGACTAATTTGGTTTACTTGCCTGTGATTTGCTACATAGAAACTCACATAGACTAGCTACACCATTCAACGTGAATGGTATATATTTTTGTAGAGTGCCGAGGTAAAATCGTGTTGTTTAAGTTAGCATAGGAGTCCTGGGTACTTCTATGTGGTCACATCTGTGGTAGCGGGATGTATCATATTACCTTGAGTGGCACCAACACTGGTACGTGATTATAAGGGAAAAAAATTAGTTTCTGTTAGAAAGATACTGTTATATAACTGATGTGCTACCCTGTACTCCATCGTTACCATTTTCTGTGATTTGCTTTTTTCAGCAGGTACTTAGTATCTCAAGCATGCAGAAGATAGGTTTGTAAATGCCCAGAAAGTTAGAAGTGAGTAGACATGACCACATTTGTGTAGGATTTCCATGACCCCTCTCCAGGCCCGCTCCCGTGGACTCCTGTGGACACCCACCATGGAAAATTCTGAGGAAAATTCTGAGCGTGTAAATTAAGCTCACACAAGTAAGTTATGCACTCAGGCGAATGACGTACTCCAGTAAGTGACCTTTTGTGAATACAATGTAACGTACTCCTGTTTACTGGCCTAAGACACCCTTCTCATTGGCAAACGTGGCCCATCATTTCTCCTAAAATTAGCTCCTTGGTGTCTCAGGCAGGTAGGTGCGCGCACTGATGGCTTTGTAATTTTTGGAGGTGCCTTTCCGAATCATTCCACCATTCAATGAAAGTCTGGGGCTGAGGTTTCCAAAAACGGACCGATGCAATGGTGTCTTCCTGTGCCCGTGACCAGTCATGAAGCAGCTTGCAGTGTGCCTTTCATCATTAAAGTAAGTGATGGTCACATGTCTCACAAGTTCTGCCATTTTAGCCAACCACACTTTGCCTTCTGGAATTTATACTTTTCCTTTTACACTTGTACCTCTGGGCTTAAAAATCCCAGTTGTTAAAATGCTGTAGGCTACAAAGCATGTACTAGTCAAATATTTAAAAAAAATAATGTGGCCCACTTGTAGCTATGTAAAACTATAGAGTAATTGACATGCCAGTAGGTAGTCACCTGTCTGCTAAAGATACTTGTGTCCCGGCAATGCTTTCTCAATGTGGGTTTTGGTGTTACCAGAAGCAAAAATTAGATGTGACCAACCCTTCAGGACAAAGCAACCTTTTATTCTTCTGAAGGTGAGGCATTGATTACCATGACACTGGGTAATAGTCAGACTTGTTATTTATAACACTTAAAGATGGGAAAAAACGGTGGAAGTAAATGCTATATTACAAAAATTAAGTTATTTTTTTGAAAAAGTGCACCATAAATTATTAACTCGAATAAATCGGCCAGTAGAGGGTTTATCTTTTTGATTCTAACCAGCTAGCGGTAATAGGAGGGGTAGTTGGCCCCCAATGACGTCCTTGGGGGCCAACTACCCCTCCTATTACCTCCAGTAAGTCCCACACAGCAGTATTGCTAAGAAGTTGTCAGAGGCCACGCGCTCTTTCTCCACCACTCTGAAAACGTGCCTCCCGGCGCACTACTAGTTAAGGTATAAAGTCCCCTTGGCTCCAGGGGGACCAGGGGGGCCAAGAAGCCCTTCTGGTACCTCCTGTAAGTCTTACACAGCGGAATTCCAAGGAGCTGGTCGGAGGCCCAGCCCCCTTTCTCCACCACGCTGCAAACGTGACTGCTAGTTAAAAAACCTTAGAAATTCACTAAAAAAACATAGGTTACAGGGACGTTATAGTTAGGAATTAGCATTTAAAAAACCTTAGAAATTCACTGAAAAAAACAAAGGTTACAAGGACATTATAGTTAGCAACTAGAATTTAAAAACCTTAGAAATTCACTAAAAAAAACAAAGGTTACAGGGAAGTTATAGTTAGGGTCAGATTTTACTCATACAAATCCAGAGAAATTCAGCCGTTATAGTTACCTGAGTTAACTATAACTGGCGCCCCCGCAATGCACTGCTTATGACCGCACATATTACATCACCAATGACATGGTCAGTGACATCACTGATGACATCACTTTGACTTCTCTAATGATATCACTGATGACATCAGTGATGACATCATCCAGTGACTGTTTTTAGAAAGTTTATGAGTGTTTAATATATATACTAAGGTGTATTGGCGAATCAGTGGGTGTATGAGTGTCTGTATGGGTGACTCAGTGGGTACATGACTGACTGTATAAGTGAGTGATTAGGTGTCTCAGTGAATGTATAGGTGAGTGACTGGTTGTGTAAATGAGTGTATCTATCAGTTGATGTCTAAGTGGGTGTATGAGTGTGTTAGTGTGTTAGTGGGTACATAAATGGCTATTTGGCATTTATTATGTTTATGCCCCAGAGAGCCAACCCCACCTCACCTCCCCAGGTTAATTTCGGCCCTGGGGACCCCATCCCAGGGCCCAAAGTTATTTTTAGGGGGAGGGGGGCACGTACCCCCTCTCTGGGCTGATTTCTGCCCTAGGGACCCCATCCCCTGGGGCCCTGCACTGTTAAAGATGGGTGCCATGGTGTCCACCCAGGGGACCCACCATTCTCTCATTGAGGACTGCGGGGGGAGCCCAGAAGGCCCCCGCTGCCCCAGCTAGCTCCACGCATGCAGCGGGAGCCGGCATTGCTCCCACCAACTAGGAGCAACTCCTAATCCTACTACCTCCGGGTGGGAGCAATAGTTTGATCTGTTTCCCTGCCCGGTTCAGTGCAGGCAGGGAAAGAGATCAAAAGTCCGCTCCCAGTAGACAGGAGCATTTTCAAAGATCCCACCCACTGGGAGCAGACTTGGGATTGGCTCCCGCTTGGTTGGAAATTCCAAAATGCTCCTGCCAAGGGAGAGCAGACACAGGTTTCCCTGCATGCCCCAGTGCGGGCAGGGAAACTGATATATACAGGGGGGAGGGCTCCCCAGACATAGCCCCTCCCCCATTTTGTTACATTTTGGCCCTGGAAGTGGGCTCCCTGGGGCCTCTGGAGGCTCTGGGAGGGGGCTGTGTGGCCCCCCTCCCCATATAACACATTTTGGCCCTAGGGTTGGGCTCTCTGAGGCCTCTGGATGCTTGGAGAGGGCGTCCACACAGCCCCCTCCCCTTCATGAATACAGCAGAGCTAACTATAACTTGTGTCCCGGGCATGCACTGCTTCTGACCTCACATATTACATCACTCATGACATGTTCTATGACATCATTTATGACATCACTGATGACGTCAAATAATTGATAACATCACTGATGACATCATCCAATGAGTGTTTTAGTTTGTTTTATAATTTTCATAGTGGCGGGTAACTCCCATAGTACTTTTCTACCAAATGTAGTACAGGTAGGGTCCAGCTAATGGGTCTAAGTGTTTACAAAACACGTGCTCCTAATGCATCATAGGTGTGTAGAGGTATTGAACACATTAGCAATCTTTGTATTGAAGAGAACTCTGTTTGCAGGTGACAGTAAACGACGTGTTCAGCATGATCCACACAACTATTTTAGTAGTGCAGACAAAGTTTCCAACAGAGCAAAGATTCAATGTAGAAGAAGGTAAGTATTGTAAGCAGCCTTGAGTTATTAGACAAAATCTTCTCAGCATGACAATTTCTAGATAACATAGAGGACTGTGTGCACCAGATACTAACCTATGTACATGTGCTTGTTTTGCTTCAGAATATAGTTTATCTTTAAAGTTTTCACCACAGTGCGAAGCCTGCAGGTAGTATGGGCCAGATGTACAAAATTCTTATTTTGCATTTCCTAAATAGCGATTCCGTAGGAATCACTATTCAGGAAATGCAAAATGATATGTGCAAAATTTCTAGATTGCCTAATAGCGATTCCTACACAGTAGGAATCGCTATTAGAAATCGCAAATAGGAAATGCTATTGCATTCCCACCTATCGGCCAAATAGGAAATGGTTTGTATTTTCTAAATTGCGATTTCCTAATAGGAAATCACAATTTAGGAAATCCAAACCCAAGGGTGCCTCTGGGCTTAAGGTGCCCCTGGAGTCACCCAGAAATTTGCAGTGCAGATGCATTGCATTGTTTAATTTTAAACATGGTTACCGTCGACTTTGAGTCAATGGTAATAGCATTTCCTAAATGCCCAATTCGCATTTAGGAAATGCTTTGTACATGTGCTTAAGAAATAATAGGTAATCCCTATTTGCGTTTCCTAAATCGCAGTCGCAATCTACGATTTCTACTGGGTAGAAATCTCAAATTGCAACAGTTTTTTGGCCATTGTACATATGAAAAGGCTGTTTTTCATTTCTAAAAGTGAATAGTGTCTTTTTTGCCCAGTGTTGTATAGAGTGTACACTGTTCTGAGAAAATACTATTTAATATTCTGTGGTATATTTCTCATGAGAGTTTCCCTGTCTGCAAAAAGTGTGCTACAAACTAAACTCTCTCCATAGAGTAAACATTGTTAACAGTACCCACTTTTCTATATCTATCTATCTATATATATATATTGCCTACTGGCTGTCACCATTAGGTAGTTATAGTTAGGACCTAGTTTCCATAGGAAAAGCATTTTTTGACTTGGCTATAACTTTGGTGTCGTTTGACCACTCTGCATGAAATTTTCCCAAAAAAGTGTCACAGTGGGTACTATTGTTATGGAAAGTTTGGGAGTGATCCGTGGAGTGGCGACCGAGAAATTGGGGTGTGAAATAAGGTTGCGTTTGTAATGTTAAGTCCCATAGGAATCTTCAGCCACACCTACAGCCCAAACCGCTGAACGGACTTACACCAAATTTGGTAGGGCGGTAGATGTCGGTTCAAGGAAGTGCCTTTTGCTTATTTGGTGTAAATCCATTCAGTAGTTGTTGAGAAATTCAAGTTTAAAATTATAGTGATAACTCTGGCCGCGGATATTTCGTGAAGGTCACGCGATGAATCGCGAATGCACGCGCCAGCGGGAATGCTCTGATTGGTTTGACGCAATCTGAATAGAAAGTTGCGGCCGCCATTTTATCTATCGGGAACAGTTTCAGGGGCTGAAAATCTGCGTGATCGCCCACATAAGGGGTCAGGGTGGAGATACTCTGACTCCATGGTTGAGAAATGGGGGTGCTAGTGACAAAAGTTATATGTCCAAAATTGATTTTTTAAATTGCGTGCGATATTCGTGGTGACACCACAACCGCCAGCGCGTCCCTCCCGTGTACCATCATATGGACATCGCGACTATCAACGTCGTCGTGAATATTGGTGAAAATATAAAAAATATATATCAATGAATCATTAATATGCATTGTTATAGAGATATTGAGATATTGATAAATGTTTTTATAGAATTATTTATATAGTGAGTTACCTACTGTGATGGTTAGAATTAATTATATAGTTATAATTTTTTTATGTGGTGATGGCTATTGAATTCCTGCTTTTGCTTTCTGCTTTCGCATCGTAACCGCAGGGATCACGATTACCAACATCATTGCGATCTCTGGCCTCACCGCGGAAAGGGAAAATAGGTTTTAGAGATGGTTGTTCTAGAAATACACTGGAAAACATGAGTTTAAAGTGTACAGTAATAAACCCCTAGTGTGTAAAATACTGTAATATGTGTGCACATATGTGTTTTCACTTTATGGAAAAGGCGTGATTGTCATGGTAAATGACATCATTACGACATCCTGAATAACAGCGAAAACAGAAAATAGGTCTGAAAGATGGTTTATAAAGAAACATAGTACAAAAATATGAGTTTAAACATGCTTTGAAAGAAGTATGTATACAGTAATATGTGTAGGGCAATGTTCAGAATGGATTTTTTTACATATCTGGATGTGGTGGCGGCCATTTAATGTCTGCTTTTATTCCATTTTCGCGACGTGTCCGCGTGGATCATGATTATTGTCATGATTGTGGTCTCCGCGAAAATGGAAAATAGATTTTAGAGATGGTTTTTATATAAACTTTAAAGAAAAACATGACTTTAGAAAATACTGTAAAAAATCCCTAGTGTGTAAAATATTGTAATATGTGTGGATATATGTGTTTTACACTTTATGGAAAAGGCGCGATTGTCACGGTTAACGACATCATCGCGACGTTTCGAATACCCGCAAAAATGGAAAATAGGTCAATGTTCAGAATGGATTTTTGGGAATATTATTTTTGGATGTGTTGGTGGTCATTGAATGTCTGCTTTTGTTTTCTGTTTTCATGATGTGTCCACGGGGATTGCGTCGTCATCGTGAAGATCCCCAAAAACAAAAGAAAAAAAAACCTTTAGAAAAAAACTTCACAATATTTCGGGTACAAGGGTGGCTCTGACAAGAGCCGTTGTGTTGGTTGTGTGTATATGGCTCCTATACATAAGACCGGATGCAGAGTTTTAGGTTACTTAGGAACATCCTGTTGCCTTTATCTGTAAAGTGCACTTCATCATTTCTATAAATTCCATGCATGTCAAAATGCAGATTGTTGTTATAGATACAGCCCATGCAATGGTTTCTGAGGAATGCAGAAACAGTTTTATTAATATGTTTCCTGACTTTGTCAATCTTTGGACAGAATTGATTTGACCACTTCCATTTCTGTTTTGGCATATATTAGAGTACACCAAGACAGTGTGAGGGAATTGCAACATCAGTTCTGCAAAGGTTTCTTTCATTAGTATTTCCAGCCCTACTCTAGTCAATGTGCCTAGGTCATTGCCACCATAGTGCACAATCATGATGTGAGGAGTTTGGGAATCCACAATGGATTTACCCAAAGCCAGCAACTGATGAAAATGTAACCCTCTCTGGCCAAACCAAGTAATCTGCACATTTGGCAAACCCAAGTCCCTGTCAATACCTCTCTTTTTTGCAGCCTCTTTGGCCCACAATCCATACTCTAAGCATTTTGTAGTGAAGGAGCAATAGTGGTCAGGAGAAGGCTGGAGCTGAATGAGGTAGTTTTCCACAGGAAAAGCAGTTAAAATGTGAGTGTTTTAAAACATATATATATTTCATTGGAATCTGTCAGCATGAAAGTGAATAAACTTAGGTAGTGTGTATGATGGCTCAAGAAGAGGTCTTGTTATTGGCAGTTGTTTAAAAAAAGAAATGTAATACAGATACTGATATGCTTTTGAATCTGTAATGTATTTTCTGATAAACACATATGAAATAAAAAAATGAGTGGTGTATTATATAAATATAATACACAATATCCAATTATAGAAAGAAAGTACGAAAATCTTAGAGGTTCATTTACAAAAAAAAATGGACATTACAATTAAGAAATAGAATTTTAAAAAACCTTAGAAACTGAAAAAAACAAAGGTTACAGGGACGTTATAGTTAACAATTAGCATTTTAAAAACCTTAGAAATTATCTGAAAAAAACCAAAGATTACAGGAACGTTATAGTTAGGAAATAGAATTTAAAAAACCTTGGAAATTCACTGAAAAAAACAAAGGTTACAGGGCGTTATAGTTAGGAAATAGAATTAAAATAAACCTTAGAAATTCACAAAAAAACAAAGGTTACAGGGATGTTATAGTTAGGCTGACATTTCGCTCGTACAAAACCAGAGAAATTCAGCAGTTATAGTGAGCTGAGCTAACTATAACTCACGCCCCAGCAATGCACAGCTTATGACCTCACATATTACATCACTCATCGATGACATCACTGATTACATCTCAAATGACATCACTGATGACATCACTGATGACATCATCCACAAAATCTCTGACGCAGCCACCCACACCCACATGTAACCTTTCATAAACCGACTTCAACTTTCACACTACCATTCTCGAAACCATTGACACACCCATACCAGCACTTACTTACCCACTCATTGATTCCTAGGTCTACACACACATCCACTCAGTCACCCATGTAGCCACTCATACACCAACTCACTCACTAATAAAGCCACTGATATATCTACTCATACAGCCACACAGCCACTCACACACTCTCAGTCACCCATAAAACCTCTCACACACCTACTCACTCACCCGTAGAGTCGATCACACAGCCACTTACTCACCAATACAGGTATACACACACCAACTCCCTTATTTATACAGATACTTACTCACCTATACAGTCACTGACACAAGCACACACTCACCCATACAGCCACTCTCACAATCACTCACTCACGCATACAGTCACTTATATAATCCAAAACTCACATATACTGCCTTTCACATATGCAGTTACTCACCCATATACCACTGACACATCCATTCACTCACTGACATAGCCATACGCACATTCACTCACCCATACAGCCCCTCTCAGATGCACTCATGAACCCATACAGCCAGTGATTCACCTACTCACTCACCCATGCAGGGAGTCACACCCCCCCTCAACCACCTACACAGACAGTCATACACCCATACAGGTACTCAGACAACCAATCAATAACCCATATAGCCACTTAAGTACCTACTCACCAGCCCATGCAGACACTTACACACCAACTGACAGACTGATAAAGACATTCACACAAATTATTCACTCACCCATACATTCACTGAGACACGTATAATCACTCACTTATACAGTCAGTCATGCACCCACTGAATCATCCATACAGGCACTCATACATCCACTGATTCATCAATACACCTTGGTGTATATTATTTAACACTCAGAAACTTTTTAGAAACACTCAAAGTCTCTGGATGATGTCATCAGGGATGTAATCAGTGATGTCATCAGTGATGTCACTGACCATGTCATGAGTGATGTAATATGTGAGGTCATAAGCAGTGCATTGCTAGGGCGCGAGTTATAGTTAGCTAAGCTAACTATAACTGCTGAATTTCTCTGGTTTTGTACGAGTAAAATATCAGCCTAACTATAACATCTCTGTAACCTTTAGTTTTTTTCAGTTCATTTCTAAGGTTTTTTTTAAATTATATTCCCTAACTATAATGTCTTTATAACCTTTGTTTTTTTCAGTGAATTTCTAAGGTTTTTTAAAATTCTATTTCCTAACTATAACGTCTGTGTACCCTTTGTTTTTTTCAGTGAATTTCTAAGGTTTTTTAAATGCTAATTGTTATCTATAACATCCCTGTAACCTTTGTTTTTTTTTCAGTTTCTAAGGTTTTAATTTTTTTTTATATGTATATACTATGGAGCAGTGATATGAAGCGCGGTATCGCCAACGCGCATCAGAGCACCCGCCCGGGAGTGCAGGATTTTTGGTGATATTTGGGAGCAGAAGGCAATTGAATCCTGCACCACCGTTAGTTATTGCAACTGTGATAGTAACCTTACCCACAAGAAGTTTGTAAACGCCGGATACCGTCTGACACCGTGATTGGCAGCACGGAGGTAGGAGACGACAATCTCTGTGAAACAACGCGGTTGCGTTCGTTTAATGACAATGCCTACAATCACGGAGGCGAGTGAAAAACCGTGAGATATCTTGAGAAGACTTCGAATCCGGTAAGGAGAATAATACTGCATTTACATATTATCAATGTTGAATTGAATTATACGGCAGGGCGAGGGGGATGCAACACGAACAATTACAAAGAATAACATTCAGTGAATGATGTACAGTGACGCGGCACGCTGCGAGGCCGCCATCGATATTTTCAAAAGAAAGGGTGACCAGCAAAGAAGGGGAAATGTGGGCTTTAGTGAGATACCAAGGGAAGATGATTTGAGAGTAAAATTTCTCAAATTGGAACGATTATACGAGCGAGAAACCCGCAAATGGTGGGAAGCCACTTCCCTTCAAAATTATATTGATGTACAAAGGGTACCACGCGGGCTACAGATCTATACCGTTCCTGCCTACGAAAATCGTGATCCTGCACTCCTTGAAGAATGGGCTGAGCACACGGCTGGATCTTCCAAAGGCATGCTTGTAATTTTAGTAAAGTTTGCATGGAGTGACCGGGCTCGAGCCCTGGATGAAATTAATATCTTGGAGAGCGAATTAGCAACCCACGAAGATAAAAACAGAGTGGAGGAGTTAAAAACTAATATGACCAAACGACTGAAGAGTTATGAACAGAAAATTAAACAGAGAAAGCATGAAAAATTTGAAAGAGATGCTCGTGACTATGAACTGGGGCGGGTACTGACATTTGCGAAAAAATTTGATGCACCACGCCACCAGTTATTAAGCAACAGGAATCAGAGAGTAGTGGAACAACAGGACACCTCTGAGTCTGATGTCACTGATTCAGAGCAATTGAGCGAACCAAGGATAGCACAGTCAACGACCAAAGAGACACCAATTCCTTTTCACGACGAATTTCGTCTCATCAGACAGACCTGGGGCCGAGGACGAGGCAAGCCTCCCGAAGCAAGAAGAAACGTCCAACGAGACGAGGAGGCTGGAACAAGCGCAAGCAGCGCATCACCACGTGTCACCAGGAGCAAACGGGGAGTCAAACGCTAGTGTGTGACAATCTGACTATTGTCAATCTGACTCCTAGAACTCTGACAGAAGTTGAAAAGACAGTCTTGCTACTTGGGCTGACCTTTTGTCCATCAAAGGATTTCGAGTATGTCCAAACAAGGATTGATCTCTTTAAGTACACAAGAAAATTGAAACTTTATAAGTTTTTCAAAGCTCAAGGTCCAAGGAATGAATCTAATCAAGCTCAAATAGGGGATGTGGGCTTGGACTTGTTAACTGGCCATGATTTGAGCACCCTAGCGATTTTGGAAGATTTACAAGATGAAGGCACTTCCAATGATGGTGATGCCATTAGGGGAGTGTTTCGTGTGCCACAAGAGAGCATGAGGAGTCCTTTTAGACCAGTTTCTAAATTCATTCCCCAATTACCAAATGATGCTGTGGATATATTTTCTGATCTAGTGATAAAAGACCTCAAGGATTTGAGAATCAAAAGGAATGAAAGACAAGTGAGAAGCAATTTAACGAAACTACAAAGGATAGCATTGCAAACTTTACAGAGAGATAAAACAATAGTATGTAAACCTTCGGACAAGGGTGGGAACATTGTGCTGCTGACAGTTGAATACTACTGTAGGGAAGCCCTAAAACAGCTACAGGATATATCGAATTATGTACCCATTGTCATGAAAGAATATACAAAGAGTGTGTGTGAATATCAAGAACTGATCAATAAATGGAAAGATAGAGGAATGTTAAACGATGAGGAACATAAATTTTTGAATTGCAAACATCCACGCATTCCTACGTTCTATCACCTCCCGAAAATACATAAGGACACCATGAATCCACCGGGTCACCCAATTGTTTCCTCAAAGGGGAGTTTGACTGAAAGCATGTCCATTTTTATTGATCACTTTTTGTTTGACTTTGTGGTGGAGCTGTCCTCTTACACTCAAGATACAAGACACTTTTTGAAGCAAATTGAGGGGATAGCCTGGGAGGATAATTTTGTAATGATCACTTTGGACATTTCGAGTTTGTACACGAGTATCAATCATGCACATGGCCTTGAAGCCATAAAATATTTTTTGAATGGTCGTTCTCTTAAGTATACAGAGCATAACTTGATGTTGTTGGAATTTATTCATTACTGTCTGAATAACAACATATTTCTCTTCCATGAACAATTATACAGACAGACCTGTGGTACAGCCATGGGCACCTGCTTCGCCCCCAGTTACGCGAATCTCTTCGTGGGCTGGTGGGAGAAGCGGGTGGCCTGGTCTGATACCAATCCCCAGTGGACCAACAATTTAATCAGTTGGAACCGCTATATTGATGATCTGTTTATTATCTATAGTGGCACAGAGAGATCAGCCCAGGATTTTATTAATCAATTGAACCTAAATCTGAAATTCTCAGGGGAGATTAGTAGAACATCTGTCAATTTTCTAGATCTGCATGTCTTTGTATCCAATGGGAAAATCTGTACCAGTTTACATCGTAAGCCCACGGCCGGTAATTCAATCTTGCATGCCGGCAGCTGCCACCTGGAAAAATTAAAAAATAGTATCCCCTATTGGGGAACTATTAAGAATAAAAAGAAACTGTTCACGAGATTGTGATTTCCAGGTGATGGCTGCCGAAAGCATGGCAAGATTCCGTGTCAGAGGGTATTCTGAAGAAATCTTAATGAATGCGAAGCAGAAGGTAGACACTAAATTGAGAGTGAATCTCATTAGTGGAGTATCTAATATGAGGAAGAGAAGACTGGTAAAAAATAACATTGCCTTGAATCAATGCAGAATGATCACTGATTTCTCCAATAATGCCAATGACATCAGGGACATAATGAGGAAGAACTGGGATATTCTCAAAGCTGATCCGATCCTAGAGGAAGAACTATCTAGAGTTCCCCTACTTACTTTTAGGAGAAATAAGTCAGTCAAGGACCTTTTGGTACAGAGTCACTTTGTACGGGACAAGAAACAATCATGTTTTCACTCTGTTAAAGGCTTTTTCCCATGTGGGAAATGTAAGGCCTGCAAATTTAGTTGCAAAGTATCAACTTACTCGGTTCCAGGGCTCAAGAATCCGAAAGTAATAGAGAAATTTATGAACTGCAATACTAGTTACACTGTATATTGCCTTGTATGTCCATGTGGACGTCGGTACGTCAGTAGTACTATTCATCCGACCAAAATACGGATTCTTGAGCATCTCCGAGCCATTGCCTCTAAGGATAAAAATTACCCAGTGGCCAGACATTTTGAAATTCACCATGCAAGTGACAGGGATCTGTTACGGTATTTTTGTCTGGACCACGTTCCTAATGATGTAAGAGGGGGAGATAGAGAAACAAGGCTCCGAATATTAGAGTCGAGATACATCTTAGATTTACAATCAAAAATGCCCTATGGGCTGAACAGCGGCGAGGAGTTATCAGTACATCTCTAATTTATATCTGAGAAGGGGAACCGTAGATGTCAGCAATTTGAATTACAATTGAAATCTAAATCAGTAGGTACCTTTGTACATATGTATATAGAAAGTTAGATAATGAAATATTGGTCACTTTGATTTTCTCTCTTTTCTTTTGTTTATGTGTATATTATCATAGGAGTGTGAGGTAGGAATTGAATTTGCACCATTATCGACCTTCAATAAGTGAGGATAAGCTGAAATTTGGCAGAACAACTAAATTATCCTCAAGTCGCAAATTAATTACATAGGGTATCGATGTGTACATAGTTATATGCCCATCTAGGGCACGATTGTATATTTTGATCATGATCGATTTGATCACAATAATTTAAAATCATAATTTTGAGATGTAATATTGATCAAATGAACTATGTTTGCACAAAGACACTAGCCCATTCAGGGCAGGATGAAATTTTCTAAATCTTACTTTTGAATCTGTATTTTCATACCTTACGTTTGAATTTTGATTTCACAATAATGATAAACATGTATTTGCGTTATGGGACTGCAATAATGAGTTTAGCATTGCATGTTCCAAGATGGCCGAAATGGTTTTGCAAAAGGACGATCAGTCCGTTTTTGATGTTGTTACCTCGCAACCATGAATGAGTTATCAAGTGTATTTAATGGCGTGGTCTCCGGCTGCCGCTCTATATTGAGAAAGGCAGTCGCCGAAACGCGTCTTTTTTGTTCGTGTTTTATGTGCCAATAAACTTGGTCACACAGTCCCCCGTGAGTGCTGTACTTTGTACTATGGAGCAGTGATATATATATATATATATATATATATATATATATATATATATATATATATATAGTCGATGGCGGTTTGACAATAAAAACTATTGGCAATCATACATGGCGTTGTTATCCTTGTAAGAGGAATTGGAATTGGAATATATATATATATATATATATATATATATATATAATTATGTTTCAAGTCAATACCATTTTATTACTTTAACATTATTTCCCGTGAGGGTATTGTTTCAAGTCTCTGCCTTCATTATTTTCTATTGGCGTGAGCTGCATTATCTGCAGGTGGCCATGTGTGGTGCTTGACTAACTCCATGGCTGGAATGCAGTATATTTACTACTGTTGTGTCCCCTTTAGGGCTATCGTATTATTGTAGCCTGCCCCTACCTAAACCCTCCTTACTTTTCCCTAAAGCCTTCCCATTTGACAGTTAGTGTTGTTCATGTTCCAGCCACTCCCCCTTCCCACATTTACTACTGAAACATAGGCTTATGAGTGTGGAGATCTCCTCCATGGTGGCAGAGATCTGCACACACAAAAGATAGGCGAGGCTAAGGTTGAGGTTTCCGTCTGTGGGTTAGTGAATTGCATTTTGTAGCGCATGAGTAATATTATTGTAGTACTATTTCACATATTACAAAATGTAGATTGTGAATAGGCCCATGTACAGTGTAGGTAATGAGGTGGATAATGCCGAATGGTGTATCCGGCAGCTACCATTGATCCGGATCATGTATGGCCCTAGTGAAATATGCTGAATTTGTCCTGGTGCACTTTGCCATTACAGGGTCACATTCAACAGTGCCAAAACTTTGTACTTTGTCTGCTTTCCGTTCAACTCCTGTATGTAAGAGATGTGCATGCACCATAGGTACTCAGATGTTTCTGCCTGTATAAGTAATTGAACTAATACCAAATTTAATAGCGGTTACTAATACATTTTTTCATTTAGTTTCTTTTCCAACTCCAGTTATCCCAATATTGGGTGCCAGAGCACTGTACATCAGACACACATATTATACAGAGACAATGAATCTGAGAAGATTATACATCAATGTATGCAAAATGTTACATAAGACAATGAGAGTTACAAGGTGTAGGAGTCATGTATCATCTAGAAAAAAAAAAGTGACTTGCCTGGCTGCCGGCCGCCAGCTGCCGCCTTGCCTCCATCCTCTCCTGTTCCTGCCAGAAGCAGGAAGCACACACAGGCTCTCCAAAGCCAATCACAACACTGCTATCACAAGCATGACAGCAGCGTCATGATTGGTCTGAGCACCATGGTTCGACGCTGAGACCGGGAGTGAGAGACTGTGCATGTTCTGCACCCAGGCTGTGCAATACAGACGGGTGGAGAACATGCTAAATGTGCATGACGGTTTGTCTGGCCCAAGACGGCTGGCCAAACTGTCATGCACACTTAAGTGCCATAATCACTCCTCCCCTGCTGGCTGTGACGCCAGCCCAGCACCGCCCTGCCCCGTAAACCTGCTTCAGTACATAAAAATAAAATTATAACATCATGTCATTATCATTTTATTTTTCCTTTTTCCACTGCTCAAAGAGCAGTGGGGTGGTGCTCTTCCACCTTAGCGGAGGAGCCGCCTCTGCTTGGTCTAGAGAAACACAAAGTCAGGATTTAGAACGCAAAGCAGTAGTTGGCATTGTCTAGTAATACTTTATAACTATCCAAAGCAACCCTTTGTAACAACCTAAGAATCATGGATTGACAAAAAACCAATAAGGTACTAAACATATGCCTCGCAGTTTGCTTGCAGCTTCATGATTTCGGTTCATAGTTCACTGTGCTATATTAGAAGGATTCTAACTTATGAACTGCATGTAGCAAATGAATGTCTGTGGCAAAAGCAGAAACACACTGAACCACCTTCATAAAATACAAAATCTGCATGCTACACGTTGTGCTTTGCAGGAGGCACATGAACCCTCAATCCTATTTCAAGATGAGTCCAAATTGTGACTCGACAAAACACAGGTGTCTCCAACAAGTGCATTAACCATAAGAGTTATCTTACTGTTATTATTATCCGCTGAAAATTGCTTTGCACACACATATCTCGGCAACAGATGCCTAAAATACAATCTGTTTGTGGCCTGTTAAGTAAGCTAGAACGAATTTCCTGTCACATTTCACATGCAAAAAAGTATGGCATGCATCTACTCATCACTAAAAATTTCATGTTCACAGAGTTAATTAGAGATCCTACTTTGTTAAAAAAAATGATGTGTTGATAAATATTCTCAAAAAGGAATATCTATGAAAAGAGTCTTGACTGAAGTATTGTTTCAATTGTAAAGTAACTTGCTGTCACAGCTTAGTACCAAATGGGTTGTGATAAGGTTTGCATGTAACCCACGCTGGCCACTAAAAGTAAAAATGATAAATAATATTAAGAAGTTGGTATTGAGATTGTAGGAATTGACATCATAACTAAGGTAAAGCATACGTATGTTTGCACTTAGTTAATAGTAGTGCTCTCACTTAGGTATAAACAGGAAGATAGATTGTTGAACCCCTGGTGTGACTTTGGTACTTGATAAGTCGATAGTAGGTAGTGGTCATCTATGGAAAAAGGGTGTGTAGAAATAAAAGGTAAAGAAGCAGTGGTTAGCTGCTATTACAATTACGCTATTCATGTCTGGTAGGTGGTTGTGTCTAGCAGAAGTGTTGGAACAATCAGGCATAATATTTACCAGTGACACTGGTTGAAAGACTGCAAGTTCAATGTAAAACAATTACTGAAATTGGTCCAATAATAAAAGCTGTAAAAACAGTATTGATAATTACCACACGTTTGAGGTGGTAGTAGGTTTAGTAAGCCAGACAAAATGGACTGTAGATAGTCACATATAATTAAGACAATGGCCTTTATGTAGCCCATGAGGAACAGAGAATTCTTGTACTAATAACTTTGTTGTTAATCTGAAGGTAATCATAATATCATATACCCATGGGATTGGGAAGGAGGAAAAAGAACTAACGAGTAGGTATTGAGTTTGTAAACTTGACAAAATCTGACTAGTATGTTCTGTATGCACATCAAACACTGATTACATTGGCATAGCATTAGAGTAAACAATCATAGAAAATCAGTATTGAAATTAATTATGGGTTGAAGTGATAAGAATGATAGTAGTGTGAATAAGTACTGACCTAAATGTAAGTATTCAGATGCAACTAGGATGATGATGTTGTGTGGCAAGATGGAAATTGCCTGGCTGGAAATCTGGGAGGATGGCCCACATCAGAGAATGTGCATCATATTGTAATAGAAGGTGCTCAAATGTGTACACTAAGCAAAAGGTCTGTACATTCAGAAATAAAACAAAAACATAGACTATATAAGAGTATGGCGAATGAAAATTGTGGAATCATAAATTAAAGAGAAAGAAAGACAGTTTATATAAAGGAATGTGAAAAGAGGGGAATTTTTGTTTTATTGTAGACACCATGTTTTAAAGGTGAAAACATGAGGGCAACTAGCTGAAAATTAGTATAGTGACACAATGAATAGTGGAGGATTTGTGATAGATGAAAATGTAACGAGAAGTGGGTAAAGTGTTCTCCCTTCATGAGCTATATAGACAACAAAATTAGATACAATTACAATCACTGCCATATTTACCAATTCACAAGAGTACACTTGTTCAAAATGTGCAAGTGCAAATATATAGAATCAATATGAGATAGACTTAAAGGGATCACATAGCTGGGGCCTCATATGTCAGTCATATGGCATTCTAGCATTATTAGAATCATTTCCATATTTACAAATTCACAAGGATATATTTATTCAAGATGTGTGCAAGTGCAAACACATGCAGTCAGCATAGGTTACAATCAAAAGGATCACATCGTTGGTGCCTCACATGTCGTTCTTTTGAACAAAAACTAATTTTGTTTATGTGATATCTATTACAATTATCAGCATATATTTTCTACAAGTTAAAGCAATCAACTTGGATTAAATTTAAGGGATCTGGTAATTGGTGAATCAGATGTCATTCATTGAAAATATAAACGAACATGGCTATTAAAATTAACAGCAGAAAATGCTTCTAGTTATTTTTACATTGCTAGTGTTAATAAGTTGGACATAACAGTTTTTTCACAAATCAAGGTGCATATGTGTGTAATGTTCAGGGCCAGTGGCAGGATCAGCATTCATCGATATTCAAATGAGCAAAACATTTAGGGGCCCATTACGATGGCGGGCGGAAGCACAACCGCCGTGCTGGCGGATGCAAAAACCACCAGTTACCGCCGGCACGCAGCAGTCCACACGCCCGCCCAATTACGATGCGAAAAGCAGGCCAAACACCGCCGGCAAGCCAGCAACACCGTCCGCCATCAAAGTGCGCCCGCACACGTAGCGGCGCAGCACAACTGACACACACCGTCCGACGAAACACGTCCCGCCCGGCGCATAAATTACGATGCCGCAAACAAACGGCTCCCACGGCAAAGAGACACCGCACGTGAAAGAGAGGCGGAAACACGGACGCAGAGCACGGACAACGAAGAAGCGGCACCCCGGGCATGAATCCAGCACTGCAGGCCCTTCCCATGCTTCTGCTGATGCACCACCAAGGACGCAACGTACCGCGGAGACGCAGGTAGGCACACACACAACAAGTGCACGCAAACAGCGCACACAGTGCAAGGGCGGAAAAAGCGGACAACCCCCACCAGCGCGTGCACACTACACATCCACCATTGCATCCACATATGACACACAGGCCAAATCCTAACATCGCGGAACACATGTGTACACACCACCTGGGACTAGGAACCAACCACCCCGTCACGGCCCCAAAGCGCCGATGACGCCGCCACACATGCGCACAACGCAGAGGCCAACCGCAGCGCCATGCATGCGTCGCACACAGACACAGGGACACAACCAAGCAGCACACACATCAGCCCCACCCCGAACGCACATGACACGTGATAGGCCTGCCACAGACATGTCCCCAACGCCCAATTCACGGACAACACCCAACGCCACACAACCGACGCACACATGTCAGTGAAGTCACGCAACAGCAGGACACACCCCAGTGTAACAAACATGGCGTAGCACACAGCGGCGGCAATACCAACTAGGAGAAGCAGGGCCCCTTCGGGAAGAGGAACGCCAGTACCACACTGAAAAACCCATACCACCCTGCACATATGAACAAGACACATGAAACGGAACACCAAAGAGCCCGGGGACCGACAACAGGTGGCCCAAGAATAACATCCACAAACAAGGCCCAACGCAGAGCGGAAAGGCAGGCTGCCGCCCACACAAGGGAGAGCAGACAGCACTGAATGACCTTCCATTCCAACACCGAAACCACAGCCCTACGACAGAAGCCGGTGAATACAGCCATTGTCCAAGAATAGACCAACACAGGCATGCCGAGGAGACCGACCACAGGGCAGATAGCGCATATCACAGAAGCACACAACGGACGGGGAAGAAAGAAGAAAACACTCCCCCATGTCGGCCACATGCAAGTTAATTGGAAGGAGTCACACAGCACTGACCTTGAACTGTCTGAGAAGCATGTGGGAAGAGGGCCCGTGTCCTCCAAACAAGCCAACAGAACACAAGTCCTGTCTCCCTACGACTACACAGAGCTCACAGCAACCCCGGAGCGTGCACATTGCAGACTGCACACACAGCCGGAGCACGCCACCTCAACGAACCGCTGCGAAATGGCAACCGCAACACACCTACCCAACTACGCCGAACAGCTCAAGCTGTACAAAACCAACACGATACATACATTGGGATGCGATCTCCTGTCCCTGCTGAACGTAAGTTACCGACTGACTTACCGCATCACATTGTTCAGCTGCGTCATGCCCGTCTTCTACTGTCGGAGGTGTCCCTACCAGCATCCCGTCGAGATATGCCTCTCCAACCCGGCATGTCTGAAGGCGGACCTGCTACCACTACTCCTCCCTCTGGACGCACACGACAGGGCCTGCTCTGCCTATGGGGGCATGGCGTATGTGGCCAACATCGCACCCGCACTGAAATGGAACCACTGTGCCTCCACACGACGGATCATCGAGAACAGCTACATCGAATGTCACCCAGCATGCCCCATCATGGTCCTCCAAGGGACAACCTACGAACAACACCTTGACAGCCACCATCCGCTTCATTGGCTGGCAAACATGTACACCACCAATGACATGGAAGCCCTGCTGGACGGCATCGCATACCTGACAACCTGTAAATACGTCGGACCACAACGCAGGTTCCCCGAGTGACCTATGAAGTCCAACCCCGCACCCATGCTCAGCTTCCGCACGGACTGGCCAGTCACCACCACAACAGCCATACCAAACGACCGGCAACTGTAACCACACCATCAACGACATCGCCATGACATCGGATATGACCGGGACATGCACACTGTTCCCCATCACATCCAGGAACACCGCATGCATCGTGGGAGGCAGTGGCATGGGCTCTGTGTATCGCACCCACATGGACGGAACTGCACGAACAACCAGGACACGACATGGATCCAGCGCACATGGACACACACACCGCTCAGTGGACATGAATAGGTCGCCTGGAGTCTGTGGGTGCTGCACCCCTCCCACCCCCGCCCCGGGAATCCCATACCAGGACCTTTGCATGGACGACAAGTGCATACAACAACAACACGACCCCAGTGACTGTGACATGTCCAGTAACCACCACAGTGCAACAACAAGTGGCACGCCGCTGCATGCACGCAAGCACATGCCCTGATGTCATCTCACATGCACGCGTGCATGAGGAACAACCGCAGCAAACCTGTCACATGGAACTGAGATGGACTGTGCCCATGATGCCGAGCGGTCTGGTAGGCTACATGTATACCGTCTGTGTCAAAGTCCGCAGCTCCGCAGCTATACGTAAATGTACATTAGCACAGCCTTGGCCAAGCAGATGTAACCCCACACCCTATCCCATTTGTAATCATGCTCAGTATATCCTCAACATGTATCCCGCTGCCAGTAGTGTCCACTATACTGCATCACAGAGGACAGAAGACTCAATATAATGTTTGAAACCAAAACTGTCTCCGCTGACTCATTTCACAAGTACGAATGAGAGAGGATGAGAGTATGTGAAGTACACGGCAGTCGTGACATGACCATGTAGTCCACTGGTATTGGATGTCAACGCAAATGAGTAGCACTACTGTGGAAGACACACATGTGTCGTGTGAAGTCGTATGGACGCAGTGCTCAGGTGGGTGGGTGCGACGGGTAGATGCGCACATGCCAAGTTGGAGCACGCCGTGTTGGGAGGGGTCATGAACAGTACACCACCGCTTCCCTGGGCATTGTGAGAGGACACCTGTCGGGGGGAGTGAACACGTGTGTGCACAGCAGCCGGGCACACGTACAAAGCGGTACCAGGCGCACCTCAGCCCACCCTCTGTGAACAAGCTGGATCCTGTTGTGCGCCCACCATGCCCCTTGACAAGGCACACACAGCCCCAGTCGACCAGGTGTAACCCCAACATAGTCAATCCGCACAGGCGATACAGGGCACGGGATGGCAGTGGAGCATGGTGTGTGTGAGGTCTCCTCGCGCTCCTCCTGGTCATATCACGCAGGCAATAGAACCTCAACGTCTAGCATGGCACAAGTCAGATGGAAGTGTAGGGGGACGCACCACAGCACGAGCAGCACTGACGTCACGGGAGGTGGCTCGCACCATCCCATCCATTGCCCATCATACCAACCACGCCACATGCCATTGCGACTAAGTGCAAGCGCGTGCGCCACCACCCCCGAGCCCTCCCCAGAGAGGCCAAAGAGTGAATGTGTGGGCCAACAGCCACAGACGGACGCGGCCTGGCCGCAAGGGCAGCCACAGCCACTGGGTGTCGCAGGTGGCGGATCCGGAAGGCGAAGACTGTGATGCATAGTCCATGCAGGCCGGGTCTCCATTTGGGGCACCACGCAGGTGGACGGCGTCCCGCCACACATCATACCCTGAGACAGCCCACTCGTGCAACTGGACCCACACATACACTCCTTGCCCTCTCTGGTGCGAGCATGGGGCTGCCTGTGCAAGCGCTAGCCTCGCAGGTGAGCATGCATATTGGGGGGCGAGGGGAGGACATGAGGGCTGGGGCGAAGATGACTGTATCACTGTCAGTTAGTACAAGGGATGACCCAGATGTGGAAAGGAAGAGACGTGTCCCGTGTGTACTGCAACTAGTCGCCAATCCAACTACCCCCCATGTCCGGAATGTAAGCCCACACCTAGGCCCGCCCATCCGCCACATCGAACATACCACCAGCACGACAACCTTCCCATTCGAAACACTGACTGGGGGTGGCGACCAGTGAACAATCATGTGTAGCCTACCCACGCGTACATGTGGGCCCTCCATGATCCATGTCACCTGCGGCAAAGACATGACATGCGCAATGAGGGAAGTGAGGAGAGCTGTCCGCCCCACGCGCAGAAGGTGCATCAGCTCCACAGACCCAGCAGCGAGTCCAGCAGGGGTCACATGTGCAGGGGCAGCTGTGCCTGGTGTGAAGGCACATGCATATAGACAGCACATCGACCAATGTGTAGTCTGCTCACATCCACAGTCCATCATCATGCGGACATAGGAATTGAACACAGGGCAACACATCTTAGTTGGTGCACCCACCGTGACCAACAATGCGCAATCATCGACGTACCCGCCCTGTGCATGGCCCCCACCCAACGGAGGCACATCCAGTGCCACCATCCCACACACACAAGCCTTCCACGGAACATGCTGTGTCCAATGCTCAGTACAGAGTCAGCGCCCATCTGGTGGATCCTGAACAGGAGACACATGCACACACATGCCAGCTCCCACTATGTACGTCTGCCACCTGGCACGTGCAATGTAACCTCTCACCTGTGACGTGTGACTGCAAGCACACAGCCGTCTTGGCATGGGGCTGTCAATGTGGACACCAGTCAATGTTTCGGGAGCTGTGATCCGTACAGTGCTGTACATAGGGTGCAGTGCTGACACCTACTACTGTCTCATATCCCCTCGTGCCACAGGTCCCACTTGTATTGGCCGCTCAGCCCGTGCCCACATCGTCGTCGTCGTGTGCCATACTCATCCAGCCTCGGAAGCAGTTCCATGCTCAGCAGACACTCATGTTGCCGTGGCGTTGCCGCTTGACGAATATGCAGTCAGTCCCCATCAGCACGCCCGCAAGTCATTGGGGCCTAGATCCCCATGTGCATGCACATGGCAGTGGTATGTCTCACTTGCCATTGCCATTGTTGGGAGACCTGTGTAAGTGTATTGTGGCCGTGCCGTCCCAGCTTGACAGCTGGGCTGTGGCTCATGTGCTTGCTCAGTCATGTCAGTGATGTGTATGCGAAATTGCTATGTGCCGTGTTGCTTTGACATGTGTCCTCTGCCATTTAACCCAGGCGGAGACCGAACATTGACCGCCCATACCAATTGCTGGCGGACATGGACGATACAGAGGTAATCAGGAAGTTTCGGCTGGACAGGCCAACTCTGCATCGACTGTGTGCCATGTTAGAGCCCCATCTCCGTCCCCGCAGGGTGTATCCGACTGCTGTCACCCCCACGGCTAAGGTGATGGCCGCCATGCATTTCTTCGCCACTGGGTCATTCCAGCACACAGTGGGCAGTGGAGGAGGGATGTCCCAGCCCATGTTCAGCAAGGTGCTGAGGGATGTACTGGCAGCCATGATGCTGTACCGAAACAGGTACATCAGATTCCCCAGGGCTCGTGAATTGGCGGCAGTGAAGGGTGCATTCTATGCCCTTGGCAGAATCCCACACGTCGTGGGAGCCATTGACTGCACACATGTTGGCCTTGTTCCACCACAGGCCACTGAGCACCTGTACCGCAACAGGAAGCACACGCACTCCCTGAATGTGCAAGTGGTGTGCCTTGCGGACATGGTGATCACCCACGTGTGTGCCAAGTTTCCAGGCTCGGCACATGACGCACACATAATGCGCAACAGCATCTTGCCACGACTGATGGCCAATCTGCAACAGGATCGTGGCTGTATTGTCGGTGAGTATGTGGAGTGGTGTAGCGTGCTGGTTGTGCGATGCTGTCCCCTGTCCAGTTGGAATAGCAACGGTTCTCTGTGTCCCTCACACCCAGGTGACTCTGCGTATCCGAATGGGGCATGGCTGCTCAGTCCATTGAGGAATCCTCGCACCCCAGCAGACGATCGCTACAATGAGGCACATGGGAGGACCAGACGTGTGGTCGAGCGTACCTTTGGCCTCCTCAAGTCCAGGTTCAGGTGCCTGGACCGCACCGGGGGTGCACTGGCGTACTCCCCACAGAAGGTGTGCCAGATAGTGGTGGCGTGCTGCATGCTGCACAATCTAGCCATTCGGAAGCAGATCCCCCTCATTGTGGATGACGGAGATCAACCAGGGCCCCAGCCCGCAGACCAGGACAGCTCGAGTGAGGTGGACAGCGGAGAGGAGGAAGCTGGGAATGTGCGCCAGCAGCTCATCGCCCGCTACTTCACTTGACGGTGAGTGTCCATGTACGACGGATGATGTGTCTGTATCTGTGCAGGTGTGTGTGTGCTGTGTCAGGGTGGCCGTATGTTCACTGCGTGCAGTGTGTCAACGCTCCATGGCCAGGGTAGTATGCCACTGTTGGTGACTGTGGCATTGTGCCCTATTGCTCTGTGCGATGTGTGTACATTGCTTGTAGTTGTTGACATGTACTGTGTGATGGGTGTGTGACACACTCATTGAATGTGCTCCTGTTCTGTCTCCCACCCCTAGGTCCCTACAGGCCCTCCGGATTCCATTGCCATGCCACGCATCAGGTGCCTTTCCGCCCAAGGTGGCCGTTGTATTCCGTACAAATAAAACACAGGGCACAAACAGCAGTTAGTGAAAAAGGTGCATTTATTACAAACTGTGACATGTGATTGTGTGTAAGGTGATGACAAAAGTGGTGCGTGCAGTGACAATGAGCTGTCGGTCATGGCTGCGTGATGATCAGGGTGTACCCACTGGTTCTATGTCCATAGTCCAACACACACATGCCATCCAGCTGGCTGTGTGGAGTGGGATCGTAGAGCAAGTCAATGCAGTGGCTGGTC
Organism: Calotriton arnoldi; assembly: GCA_963921515.1. Taxonomy (NCBI): domain Eukaryota; kingdom Metazoa; phylum Chordata; class Amphibia; order Caudata; family Salamandridae; genus Calotriton; species Calotriton arnoldi. Next base: position 1,603,424 of record CAWUFW010001040.1, read on the forward strand.
AAGGAAGGCTGGCGGTAGGCTGGCTGGCTGCCTCACTTGCGACTGGAGCGTGCGAAGTCCTCCCGGGAGATCTGTTTCCTCTTCGGACGGCCCCTTCCACGTTTGGGAGGGGGTGTGTGGTGGCGACCTGCTGGTGGTGGGTGAGGTGTGCTCACTGGCTGTGGACGCAGGGGAAGTGGACACTGCTGGCCGACCCTGCGCCCTAGCAGGTGGTGGCGGAGGTGGTGTTGCTGGCCTTGCCTGTGACCCCACCGCCACCACCAGCTGGCCCATGAGGTCCACGAGTTGGTCCATACGGGACACGAATTGGCCCATATGGGCGTCCATGGACCTCAGCACCCCCAGCACCTCCCGCGTGTCAGTAGCAGACCTGGCCCATTGTCCTTGGGCCTCTTCATAGGCCCCAAGGACTCTGGCCATTTGAGGCAGGGCATGGCTCCCAGGGGAGGCTGGCGTTTCCCTGACCCTGCTCCTCCTACCAGTCCTGCTGCCACCGGCCTGCCCACTAGCCACATTGCACACCACGGTCCTCGCTGTGGCTCCCAGGGTGGATCCAGTCGGCCGGGCCACCACCTGCGCTGGGGCTGGTGCCAGCGAAGACGTGGTGGTGGTGGAGGCGGTGGTGGTCGGTGCGGCGATGGTGGCGGTTGCGGCAGTGGTAGTGGCCGCAATGACCGTGGGTGTGGCCGCAACGACAGTGGCAGCAGGGGACTGGGACTGTTCAGCATCCCTGGATGATGGGTTGGTGGGTAGGAGGGGTCCTGGGGAGCGGCTGGGCCCTGCCACGCCAGATGGGCCAGCTTGGTGGTCCGTGTCCGAAGAGGAGGACAGATCCTCCAGATCCGTGTGTCCTCGTTGGGGGCTTGTGGGCTGGCTGTGCTGGCTGCTGTCTCCATCCCCAGCATCCAGCAGTTCGTCACCTGTGGAGAGAATGAGATTTGTTTTTGTGTTGCACCTGGCGAAGTATGTATTAGTCGTCTGACATTGGCAGTTCGTGCAATCTCGTACATGGGTTTCCCGGAGGCGAGTGTGTGGCTGTGGCATCTGTAGTTGTGTGTGCTAGGCAATGGGACTGTGTGCTGTGCACATGTGGCATGGGACGGATTGGCCATGCCGATGGGTGTGTTGCTGTGCCCCTACTCATTGTGACTCTGGTGTATGCGGGCTCCTGGCCCATCCTGGGTCTGGTTTGTACTTTGCTTTTGGAGTTCATATGGAACGCTTAGGAACGCATATGGCAACATGGGGGCCATGCCCCAGATTCGCATTTGGGAGGGAATATGCTTTTGGGGTTCAAATGGAACGCTTAGGAACGCATATGGCAACATGGGGGCCATGCCCCAGATTCGCATTTGGGAGGGAATATGCTTTTGGGGTTCAAATGGAACGCTTAGGAACGCATATGGCAACATGGGGGCCATGCCCCAGATTCGCATTTGGGAGGGAATATGCTTTTGGGGTTCAAATGGAACGCTTAGGAACGCATATGGCAACATGGGGGCCATGCCCCAGATTCGCATTTGGGAGGGTATATGCTTTTGGGGTACATGCTGTGAGCCATGGGTGCCGAACGTGACATGTGTTGTGGCAGCATGACAGTGCATGGTTTGAGGTGTGTGCATGCTTGACATGGCCTGCATATTTGCTGTCTGTTGTGATTACTGGACATGGCATTGGACGCATCGTTATGAGTGAGTGATGGTTGTGTGCCAGCCAACGTATTGCAGTTGTCCCATCTCCTTGGTGTGCGTGCTGCCCTGTGCCATGTGCATCACTGCAGTGCTCGGGGGGTGTGGCCCATGTTGTGTGTTGTTGCTCACAGTGTGTCGTGCACTTCATTGACTTCTGGCACATGGTTGGTCATGGGCATGTATCTCAGCGTGACTGCTGTATGTGTGGCAGCTGTGCGGATGACATGCCTTTCATGAGACTGGGGCTGACGGATGGGATGGATGGTATGTTGTTTGTGCATGGTGTGTCTGTGTGTTTGATGGGTTCAGTGGTGTTCGTGTGCATTTATGTTGTTCCGCTCTGTTGCGTCTAGTGTTGTTTGTCTTACATAGGCGTAGTTGTGGGGTGTGTGGTTGACAGGCAGTAGGGGCTACATGGACAGGACTTCAATGGTGTTTCGGTTGTGTGTGATGAGTTGCACAGTGGCTGCCGTGTGGGACTATATTCAGTGTGGCTTGTGCATGCAGACGTGGCTCCTTGGGTGTTGCTATGTCTGTGATGGGTCATGTGGGGTGTGAGTCTGTTGTTCATGTCCGTGTGCACATTGTTCACTTGTTCGTGACGGTGGGCGGTGCTGCGTGTTCGTCTGCTACGTGACATGTCCCATGTGTTGGTGGTGTTATGGTCCTCATGCCTCCAGTAATCCAGCCCTGTCCAGTTTCCCACCTGCAAGTTGTTCGTGCGTGCACTGTACTGGATGCCACATGGCTCTAAGCGGGGGGTGCTCCATGTTGCAGGTCTGTGGGGGTGGGGGGTGTTGTGGGTCGTGGGGGTGGCTGGACACCCACTGACACCGATTGCTGTGGACCGTGATGTCTGCCTTTCGGCTGTCGTTGTGCACTGCGGGGGCTGACACGTGGCTGTGGGGGATGCTCCTCCTTGCTGTGCTGTGGGACTGGGGCCTGGTGTGTGTTGTACTTGGGCTGTCCACCGTCCCACCCACTGCACTTTGTGTTCCTGCCACTTACCTGTTACTTGTCGGTTAGTGCAGCTGTGGCGGACACATGGGTGTGGTGGGTGCTCGTTGTGGCGCTTCTGGCATATTTGGGGACCTGTTGGTGGTTACGTGGCTGGCTTAGTGTACACATGTCCCCACGCATCTTACAGTTGTTCGGTTTGGGCTGTGTGTGGTAGTGTCTGTTGCATGTGTGTGTGATGTGTTGTGTATTGTGTGCTGGACATGGGGGTGTTTGTCCCTGGGAGCTGTGGCATGGTAGTTGCGCATGTGAGTACATAGCGGTGTGCTGGTATACATTAGTTTGTACTTACCAGCCTCCACTCCCCTGCTAATCCGGCGAGGATCTCCGGATGGATTACGACTCGCACCTTCTCCTCCCACGCTTTGAAGGTCTTAAAGAGCGCGGGATTCCCTCCGCCAGTGACGGCAGCCAGCTCTCTGTTTTTGCCCTCCTTCTTCTTGACCAGGCTCTTTACGTCATTCCAACGTTTGTTAATCTCGACTCTGTTTCTGGGCAGGGTCCCGACTGCATTGACCTGGTCTACGATCCGGTTCCACATTCTGTTTCTGGTGGCTAGTGGTGTGTGCTGGACCATGTTCCCATAGATTTGTGGGTACACCTTGATGATCTCGTCGACCATGACCGTCAGCTCCATGGGCGTGAACTTGGGCATCCTTTGTGGTGCCATGGTGTTTGTGGTGCTGGTGCGGTGTGTGTTGTGTAATGTGCAGGGGGTTTGTGGTGCCGGGGTGTGGTGGTGGTGGTGGTGGTGGTAGTGATGTGTGCGTTTCTGTGGTGTGCTGCTGTCCTTGCTGTGTCACTGTGTCCTCTCCTCTCCTCTCTGGTTTGCAATGTAGCAAGGGGTTGTAGTCTGTGGGAGTGCTGCTTTTGTACTCACCTATGTGGGTGTGTCCTCATGGTCTGTTGTTTTCAGGTGTGTTGTGTCTGGGGTTCTGGCCTTTGTATTTTTTGTTTGTCCGGGGGTGTGTTTTCGGGATGTGTACTGTGCTTGTGTATTTGTGCGTGCCTTGCTGTGTGGACTTGTTGGCCATGTTGTGTGCTATTGGTTTTGTGTGCGGATGGTTTCTGTGCAGGTACGTTGGCGCCATGGCTTCTGCCGTGTCGATTCTCATCGGCGTTGTTTGCGCTGGCGGGCGGTATATTTGTGGTTTTTCCGCGCTCATGGCGGTGCGATCGTAATTTCACGTGCGGTGTGTCGGCCGTGTGGGCGGGCGGTTTTGTGTTGTCGTGCGTGTTTCCGTCCGTGGCGGGCGGTTTGACTCAGACTCGGACGATGGCGGGCGGTATTTTGTGTGATTTTTCCGCCGATGGCGGTTTTCGGTTTGTGTAATCGTAATGGCGTGGTCGGTGTTCAGACGGTGTGTGCGGGCGGATTTTTGCCGCTTCCATGCCTGGCGGATTTATTTACGCCGGGTATCGTAATGGGCCCCTTAGATAGGTAAATCCATTCAATCAACTGACCAAATACATTTAGTTAATCAATCATGAGTTTTCTTGATCAAAGCACCAGAATATTTCTTACATAGTTGACCCAGTAGATACAAATTGAAATTCAAGAATCCTTTTTCTCAGTTCACCTAAAAATAATGTAACTCCCTATTATGGCTTATACCCATATCTATTGATTAGAGTTTAGCAATCCATCTTGCTTCCAATTTACATAGAAACAAGGGTCTGTCACCTCCGCTTATGTATGGTTTGACAACAGCCAATCCGTAAAATTTCACTGAAATTTGACTGTTAGTATCGTATAGATTATTGCAGAGCTTTGCTAAGGGATAGTTGTCATCATAATTGCATATTGCTCTAATATGTTCTTGTATTAATTTTTTTAAGCAGACAAATGATACTGCCCAGCTCTTTTGCATTGACACAGCTGTACATAGACAACATATCTAGTATGACAATTTCTTAAAATCAGTATTTTTATATGATATGCTGCTGTTGTTCTAAAAGTCCTAGAGCCAGATTTACTAACATTTTAAATGATAGTAGATATTTACAAAGCCACACGAGGGGTAATTTGCACCACCTTGCGTGGCTTTGTACATTAAACTTAACACAATGCAGCAACTTGCGCTGCACTGAGTTACATTTCATTCTGGGAGGCATACCATGAGTGGAACATAGGCGTTCCCATGCATCCACAAATGGATTTCACAAAATCCCAGATTTACAAAGGTTTGTAAACCTTGGATTGTTTGAAATCGCTATGCCTTCCAAAGGATGGTGCAACAAGGAGAAAAATCTTTTTTTCTCTTCGTTATTTTCTCTTTCTATGTGTTCGGCAATCTGCAGCACACATAGAAAGAGGAAAATGCCTTGAGAGATTGTTTTTGTGCTGGAAAATATGCTCTCCTACACAAAAACAATTCTCCTTGTAACACAGGCACCCTGGCACCATGGTGCCAGGGTGCCTGAGTTGGCGCTAGGCTGCCTGAAGGGTGCCAATCCAAGTAAAGGACAGGAATGCACTAAATGATGATATATATGGTGCATTCCTGCCCTTTTGCACAGCACAGCGCAGCAAGGTGGCTTACTGCATTGCGATGTGTCAAAGTATGTTAAATATGCCCCACAGTTATTTTCCTTGGCAAATCAACACATTGTAGTATCCTCAGGTCATGTCATTATGTTCCCTCTACCTAGCTGCTCAACCAGTGTGAGTGTTCCGTGTAGAATGTCAGTGTGAGTGGAATGCTTGGGTGCCTGTGGTGTGTGAGACAGTTGGGAAGATGGGCTGAGCAGCTAGGAGGCTGCTCCTGGTGGGGCCTGTTACAGCTTACAGCATCTGCTTAATAAACTACATCAACTGGAAACCGGCTACGTCTCCTTTGTATGCTGTACACGTGGGGCCAGCCCACTACACACATGTTACAGTTGCCACATTTGAAAAAACCCTTTGGATGTTGTAGTAAACAAGGAGGTCTATCAGTTGTTTCTAGTGGACTGAAAACAGTGTGGGAAATTTGTTCTCTCATAGTCTTATATCTATGTGATGTCTATGGGGTAATCTTTGGTTTTCAGTGTTTTTAATATGGGGTCAGTTTTCAAGGCATGTCAATCTTTATGTAACTTACTGAAGATATATTTGCTTCGAGTGGTGTATGGAGAAATATGAGGCAGGTGATCATCGATCTCTCTTTTTGCTGTCCATTTAGATCATAGCATCAATCTCTGTGTCATATTTATTTTGTGTTTCAATTTATTGAGAAGCGCTTGGGCATAGCCCCTTGATAAACATATTTTTTCTGTTGTGACAAGTTCCTGTTCAAATATATTAATCTCATTACAGTACCTTCTTATTCTCGTGATTCCCCCCAAATGAATAGCTGACATCTGTGACCTGGGGGGGAGAAAGGGTTTCATGTAAAGTTTTGTGACAGAAAAACGAGGAAAACAAAAATGAAATACATAAATATTTACTACAAAAATATTACTGTAAAAAACATCTAAAATACCTAACTATTGAAAATAGAAACAAGGACATAAAGCATATTGTTACCATATGTAGAGATATACAAACTTACACAAATATAAAAAGACAAAATAAATTAAAGTACACTACATTGGTACTTTAAAAATCATTAAAATATTCATCCATATAATAACTATTATTTTAAAAGCAAAACATAATAACATTTAAACATTAATAAAATTAAAATATAGAGTTAAAACAAATGCAGCAACAATAAGAAACAAACTATTTACTTAGATATAATAAATACATAAATAACCTTTGTTTATATATGACATTAATAACATAAATATATGTGTGTGTGTGTGCATGTATATATCTATATAATTTATAAATATAAATACATATATAATATTCCGAAACACAAAACTAAAGAAACTTAACTATAAAAGAAAGTATATCTTATTTTAAAAAAAATAACATCCCACACTATAGTTTAAATGAAAGTAACATACAATAAACTGTAAACTAAAATGGTTTGTAAACAAGTATCACTAACAAATGTAACTTTTTAACAGAAATATTCAAGCACTTGGACCTTAATTTCTTCACAAAAACGAAAACCTCAACAAACATCTCTGAAAAAAATACAGCTACGTCAAATCCATGAGTTTAAAATAAAAATTATGTAATTAATTCTTAAATAATAATGCTACTTAAAAAATATTTAAAAATTATAATTATTGTATTATTCTAAAACCCACAGATACAACTGTTGGAAAGAGCCACAAATATCAAATCCCAGAAAGGAGTCACATAGGATATACTTGCAGTTAAGGGAGTACAAGTAGTTAGAAAATGCACTGGAAATGTGCAGGGTATTATTCTTATGCATGTTATAAAAAAATTAAATTGTTGATCATTTTTGAGAAAACACAATCAACCCCCAAATATTAGTCAGAAATATATTACAAGAGCTCACGAAAGTTAGCACAGGCTCACAGAAGCCTATAGAAACAATTACAAAATATAGTGCCAAATGTTCCGCTCTATACTATTGGACAACTCCCAGGTATCCAAAATGTAAACACTGATAGCCAGAACTAGAAAATCAACGACAGTAATCATTGCAACTCCTAAAAGATTACAAGATATAAATATAACTGAAAACCAAATTTTAACACAGTCATAAATTTTTCCTTTGATGTGACAACACTAGTAAAGACAGGAGAATAATTATAGAGGCAACTGGCAACAACCTTTTAAGATTAAGGGGCTGATTACGATGGCGGACGGACTTGAGTCCATATGCCATTGTCTCGGGGAGTGGGACCGCCCGCCTACTAGGCGGCAGTCCTACAGGGGGTATTAGGATGCGACCGCCACCGTGGCGGTCGCACTCACCATACTTTGCATTGCAGCGGGTGCTGCTCGCTGCAGCACCCACTGCAATGCAAAAAAGGGACTGTTTACATTTCCCTGCACTACGTAGCAGACACCATGCGGTGCCTGCCACATGGCGAAGGGAAATGTAGTGGGGCACCGATATACGTAATGCAGCATGACCGAGGTTTAGAAAGTAGATATCCCCGTAAACATCTAGGGATGTTTGTATTGATGCCACGTAAAGTAGGTGGCTTTTTAATGTGTGTAAATGGTTTCTAATAAAGAGAAAGAGCCGGTTTTCACCTTTAATACCAGCCGTATAGGAAACGCAACTCCATTCAAAGATGGCGCCTGTTTTTCCTCACATTCAAAGATGGCGCACGTTTTTCCTCACATCGAAACATCCGGTGCCGACAGGAAACTAGAGGGTATGGCTGTGTCAGGGGCGCAAGGTTACGGCGTTTTAAATAGAGCACAGCGGAACTAAAGCAGTGCGTGGAGTTCGGAACCAGACGCAGGAGGCGTACCAGTAAGAGTGCAGGTGATTTTTAATGAGCACTGCAATATGGGCCGGACCCCTACTCGAGTTGCTAGTAAGGGGGCGGCTTGGTTGAATGCAGCACCACGGCATCTAGTTGGTATGTGGAGCCGCGGGTAGTGGCAGGAGTTGCACCGAGGAGGGAATGTGTGATAGAATTGCCCTATTTGGGGGGTTTCCTACAGACACTAGCAACCCAAGGATATGTAAAGTGCTTCGAATGAGTTGATGGGTTGTTGCATTTTCACACAAACGCGTTTTTAGAAATGAGGGAAAGAGAGATTTGGAATTTTACAGTATAATATACGGAATGTTACTTATCTGTCATTTTGAATACAATTGCAGGTTGACAAGAATCAACCAGGAATACACGCCAGGGTGGTGTGTTATATGTGTTGCAGATATCACACACATCCCCACAAGGTGAGTTGCCGGTAGGAGCATTGAGGGCAACCACCTGGTAAATATTCCATGACCTCTGAACAATTTTTAACTGATTTGCTGAAATGCGTGGCAATGTTTTAATGAAATGAAATGAAATACCAGCATTTGTAAAGCGCACAGCTACCTCCGGAGAGGTGTCCCGGCGCTGGGGGCTCTCGGGAAGATTAAGTGAGCTATTGCCCAAAGTCACATGGTGCTGGGCTAACCTGCCGCCGGCACCGGGGATCGAACCGTGAACCCCGTGGTCCGGAGTCAGACACCCTGGCCACTGCGCCACACCTAATCATGTCGAGATGTCCTAACTGTGTGGCATGTGTTGTGTCTTGAATGTTTGTCTACTCCCCCAGGCTCATTATGGAATACTAGTGTGGTGAAGACTAATCCCGAGCCCTGACGAAATTGCTGTAAGTTACTTTGGCAATGAAACATGTTGGCCTTCCCTAAATTGAAGTGGTTTGCAACATTGTGTGTTTTTTAACTGGAGTGGGTCCACGGCATCGATTAAAGTTGGCAGTATCGCCAGTGGGTCCTACCTCATTTTTAAAGCTTGAAGAAGCGGAAATTTTTTCTTTTTTCTTTGCACTATGGGGTAGTAGTAGGATAGCACATGATTAACGTGTGCGGTCCGTGTGTTCACATATCACTAGATTTTCCTTGTTTCACACTGTTTTCACATATTTCATTTTGGTCTTGAAAGATACCGATGATGAAGACGTGAGCATACTGGTGAGTACCTACCAGCAGCTCCTTTGGTGGTGCTTACGTGAGGTACTTTCAGACCTTCACACACATTTTTTTCAATGGGCACTTGTTAAAAGGGGATTCAAGGAGGGTAGACACACTTCTTTCAAAATTGGACAACAAAACCATATTTCGAGTAGCATTTTTTGAAGCTATTCCATTAGTATAGTAGCCAAGTATGGTGTTTGTGGTTTTTTCAAAATAGCAGTCCAGTATCAGAGCAGGTCTTTGTTGAGATATTGGGTTTTGAGTGGAGGGCGACCTGCTTTGTAAATCCCTCTATTGCTCCTCATTGTATATGGCACCATAGGTGCCCCCAACTCCCAAACGAAAGTGCCCATGATGAAGGGGTGCCCGCTACGGGCCCCCAAAGTCCATCTCCGCCAGCCTTTCCATGGCGGGTGAACCGCCATGGAAAGGCTGGTGGGGATGGACCATCATAATCCCAACAGCGAAGCCTGGTAGGTACCGCCTCCATGTATGGGATTGTGAGGGCCTCCGCAGCACTGGCATGCTCAAGGAGCCCGTCGCAAGCGTGGAGGTCGGATTTTCCAACCGCAACGCACATGCCCGCCATTATACTATGGCAGGCGGGAAATGGCCTCACAATGCCGGCTAGCCCTCCACCGACAACCTGTTGGTGGGGAGTTCACTGTCATCATAATCAGGCCCTAAGTTAGATCAACACATGGATGAAGGCAGCATGTTTAAATTGTGCCCTCCGAGATTGACTAAAATTTACACAATACATTTAGAATACCACAACATAAACATACTATTAGTCTGTGCACACTTTTACCAAACAAAGTGCAAAATACCACAAACTACTATCTGAAATAAAATCCAGAACTATCAAACATAATCACTGACTTTGAGCAGGCAATAAATTCTACTATTTTAAATATATCCACATACAGCTATACAAGGGTGTTATTACTATTTTAATCAAAGCATAAGGAGACACATACAAAAATCAGGACTAAGGGCTGATTCTGATGTTGGCCCCATCAGTGGTGGTCCGACCGCCATATAATGATACTGGCGGTCATACCCACAGCTGTTGGATGCAAGACAGCCGGCTCCACCAGGATCATAGATACCGCTGGGGAGGGGGGGGCCGGTCAGAGCAGCGTCCCTGAATGGTGGCGGTGCTGAGGAAGGCACCTTCATCGAGATTACGATATCCTTTTCCTACAGCCTTTTCATGGTGGGAAGACCGCCATGTACAGGCTGTCAGAAAGGGATATGGGGTCCACAAACAGGGCCCCCGTCCATCGTGGGCCACTGTAAATTGGCAATGGGGGCACATGTAGTGCTCCCACTCACCTCCATGCACTGTGTGCCATGCATGACATGGTGCATGGCACATGGTTCATGGACATGATGGAGGAGCTCCATACCACGTGGGTTGTGCTGCAGCCCTTTTCCTTAGCCATAGCACAAGTCGCTTTGATACACAGTACTTTCCGACTCCCAGCACAGCGGTCTCATTGAAATCCGGCAATTGGACAGTCGCTTGCTTGTACGGTAGTCTCTTGACTGCTATCGTAAACGGCCCCTTTGAGTTTGTACAACAGCGCATCATCCTCAGGCTAGGGTATGCCTAATATGTTTCCAGATAACATAAAATAGGTTTGTTTTACCATTAAATATATTTTAATTTATCATAGGGCTATAATATGGTACAAGATTTGCCCTAATAATATTTGCCCTAATAATAAATAAGGGAGCATGTACACCTTAGACTTACATTGGCATAAAGATAAATGAACGAATTTGTGTAGATGAACACAAAGTTGAATTCCTTGTAGGCACCTCCAGGCTGCAACTTTGTGCCTTGATGGATAGAACAGGTGTGCCTGCTGCTTCTTTTGGGATGTCAGGTGTCATTGGAATATTTTGCATAGTTTGTGGTAAAGGTTGATCGGAGGAGTGGAAGTAGAGTACAAGAACCTAGGCTTTCATAGCACAGATTAGGTATTTGGGGTACTTGTTGTGATTAATTTGTGAGTGAGGCAGATGCTCTTGGAGTAATGCAGCCAATCAAGGAGTACCATTTCGATGACCTCAGTATGAGGCAATGGACTCCCAGGTGTTTTCACAGAATAAAATTCTGCCTGCGGTCTTCAGAACCACTTGGAGATGAGGGAGTTGTATTTCAGCAGATGGATGTAAAAAAAAAATTCCATAGTCGATTCTGAAGTGTACAGTAATTCTCAGTACCACCACTTGCTTCTATTATATTATACATTATTTACGAAGCAGACGCGAACATCTCAAGAAGGTATTGTGGCATTCTGAGATGAACAGAAAGTGAACACCATATGAGATATTAATAGGGCTTCCGGTTTTATTGTATTTATTTTTTTAACATTTCCATCTATATTTATCCATATTTTTTGGGGGGTGTCTTATTGGTAGTTATCCATATTTATTTTGCATTTTGAGAATAAACAGAGTCATAAAATGGTACATATCCATATTCATTTAACTGATAAACATGCACTCATACTTTGATGATTGTCAAGTTTTAGCAAAATAAGCAGCCAAATGTAACAAAACACTACACCCACATGTAAATATAGCTTTATAGACAAATATCCATTAACTAATGCCTGTATTTAAGGAAATCTCATCCTGTTTTTTTAACTGCCCATGCTTTCTCTCTGCTCAGCTGTTGGCCTTGAATCCATAAAGGACAGCATGGAGAGTTGCTCACGAAGGACACAATTTTCTGTATTTTTTCACTTTTAAAAATAAATACAGACAGAAAACATATTGGGCCTGATTAGGATGTCGGTCGGAAAGCCTCAGACTGCTGGTTGAAGGCTTTCCGACCGACATGGTAAATTTAAAGTCTGACTGCCGTATTACAATGATGGCGATCAGAGTTCAAATCGGCCGGAGGATCAGATGCGGTTCCGATGAGCTCAAGGAGTCCGTCGGCCAGTCGGAATGGCCTCATAATCCCTTAAAGACGGTGTTTCCGCTGTAGGGATTATAAAGTCGGTTTCCGACAGCCTTTCCGTGTCGGGTTTGCTGACATGGAAACGCTGTCGGAAAGCGACTTTGGGGGGCCCTTAGCAGGGCCCCCTTCTCCCCTGGCCCTCCTTATGTGGCCCAGGGAGGCACCTGTGGTGCCCCCCTGAAAATGCCACACATTGCAGGGATTTCCACAAACTTTAATTTCTCAATGGGAGCTTATGCTTCGGGCGGTTTCCGCATCGTAATCAAGTGTGCGAAATCACCGACCTCTGGTCGGCGGTTCCACCCTGAAACAGTGTCAATCGGAGGCAACTCCGACCGACATCGAAATCAGGCCCATTGTTTTCTGTCTGTATTTATATGTAAAAATCAATAAACCTGGAAGTTTTAGGAATGATTAGTCACTCTATATCCAAGTTTTGAAGGTCTTATGGGACAGCAGTGCTCCTGGAAGGGAGTATTTATTAAATGTTCTCCTTGAGATAAGAGGAATCGGTATTCAGACAAAATATTGAAAATTAAATGTTGTCATACATAAATATCGAGTTTTATATATTGGCCTACAGAAATATTGTGTGCAAGAATATCGTTGTCAAGAATATCAATTTTTAAGTGAGTAATATCGATTTTTAACAATATCGAAATCATTAATATAGTTTACAAAAATATCATTGTTAATAATATCGTTTTTAATTATTTGTATGTATTTTAATTGTCAATGTTATGAATTGTTAGCATAATTATTGTTAGTGTTTAATAATACAGTGTTTTAATTTTTAGTAGTTTTCAAATTTATAAATGTATTGTTATTTTTAGTACTGTAGAGGGCTGTGGGGTTCATAGGGGTACAGGGTGGGAAGTAAAGTCATTAAAATTAATTAATAATTAATTTTTAATAATAATAAGAATTTAATTGATAATTATTTATGTTAATTGTATAATGAATTTTTTGTAAAGTTACGTTTCAGGTGTGGGATGTGGGTTTTAGGGGTATAAGGTGGGAGATAAATTAATTATAATTAATTAATAAATACATTTTATTTAATATTAATTATTTAATTGATAATTATTGTTGTTAATTGTATAATTATTATTTTGTAATTAAGTTTCAGGTGTTGGTTGTGTGCTTTGTAGAGGTATGGGGTGGAAAGTAAATTAATTATAATTAATTAATAATTAAATTGATACTTAATTATGTAAATCGTGTAATACATTAGTTTTGTTTTTCTTTTTTGGGTGTGTGCTGTTGTTTTTGTATGGGTAAAGTGTGTATAGGAAATTGATTATAATAATCAATAAATAATGTTAATTTATAATAATTATTGTATTGAACTAATTAATTATGTAAAATATGTAATTAAAATATTCTTAAGTTATATATTAGGTGTGAGTTGTTGCATTTGTTGGGGTAAAGGGTAGGAAGTTAATTAAATATAATTCATTTATTATTATTTAATTATTAACAATAGTTGTTTCATTGACAATTAATTATGGAAATGATGCATATCATATTTTTACAATTTATATATTGGGTGTTGGTTGTTGGTTTTGTATGGATAAAGGGAGGGACGGTAATTAAATATAATTATTTTATGAATAGTTAATTATTACTAATATTTTAATAAATATTTAATTATGTAAAATGTGTAAACAATATTATTTTAATAATTAATTTGAGATATGTGTTGTGTAGTTTGTAGAAGTATAGGGCAGAAAGTTATTTAAGTAAGAAAAAATGTAAAAATAGTTAACTAATTTTCTAGAATTATGTTATTTATTATTGTATGTGTTAATTGTGTTGTGCTTTTTAAATGTAAATAGGATTGTGTTTATGGGTTGATATTATTTTGAGAATATAGGACCTCATTACGATAGTTGGCAGGTGACCGACCGACAACCAGGTGGCGGTCCGATCGCCTAATTACAATGCAACCGCTGGGCTGGCAGTCGGAAAGTGCTCATTACACAGCGGCTTGTGCTGCGGCCCAGAAAAATGGCTGCAGCACAAGCTGCAATGTAAATGAGCCCTTCATGCACATCCATGCACTGTGTGCCATGCACCACATGTGGGTGTCCGCCCAACATCGTAATCAGCCCTTAAATTCTTACATGTTCCAGGTACCCTAGCTTGTGGGCTATAAAGCCTACTTATGGATGACTTACTTAATATTTAAAAGTACAGTTTCCCTCCTGCTAAATGGTTTATTTTGACAGGTCTCCCTGCAGGTTTAAAAGCTTCTGGGGTCTGGCTACACAGACTGCAACCATGTTTTCCTTGTCAGCCTAATGAATGGCACAATAGGTGCAGCAGTCCACAGGTGATATTTAACTTTTTTTGCCATTAGTATGTTTTTCTTACACCATATACCATGCCCCTACTGGCAAGTGAAATATTGGAATTGGAGATGAGCCAATTCTACCATGTTTTAGGGATCGAAGCACATGTACTAGGGGCTGGGCCCTAGTGCCCAAAGCTCAAAGTCATCAGCATCAGACTACAAAGAATGACGGGTGACCACACCAAAAGAGGCTGCTTCTCACATCGACCATTTATGGTGTGTAGTTGCATGTCATAATATTCATAATATTGAAGTAAAGAATATCGACATGTAAATATGTCAGATCCATAGTATTGACTGACATTATATTATTAGGGTAAGCATGTGTAGGGAAGTGTGGATTTACTATTCTAAGGCCTTATTTACTTACCTTGAAAATAGAGGGGCCTGTTCACAAACTGCATCTTGCAGTAAGTTTTGTAGTACTACAAAATGCTATTCACAAACCTTTGTGCCGAGTTTACACTCCTCTTCTCTTATCTATTCCTGTGCAGAGATGCCCGCCCCGGATCCGTAGTCTCCACACACGTAAGTATCCGTTTTAGTACTACATGTGGGAGCGCAGAGAAGAGTGGCTGGAAAATGGAGAATGCTTACTAGTAAAGAAAGAGGTATAGGGAGGGGAAAGGAGAGGTTAAGAGAGCGTCAAGGAAAGGTTTAGAGGAAGATATCTACTGACCCACAAAAGTGTAAGCCCATTCCTATTCACAAACTGCACTTCTAAGGTTACTACTTCAAAAAGGGACCCAAAATGGTTGTAAAGTATTCCAGCTCAGAGCTGAAGTGAGTCGAGCACTACACAAGGCCAACCACTGGTACCACAACACCGGAGAAATCAATGCAGTTAGGGACTTATAATAAAACTCCATAGAATATAATGTGAAATTCAATTACCTTAATTGAAATAGTTCAAAATATTAATAAATATAATTTAGTGTTAAAAGAAATTGTACACATTTTTAATTTAATTATAAAATATATTAATAACCTTTTATGCATTTAAAATTAATGTAGCAAATTGTATTAAATATAAGTACATTGCTTCTAATAATTCTATGCCTCACTTTTAATATTTATTGATACATATTTTTTTTTTTACATTTTGGTGGGTATTAATTTTTTATTTAACCTTGAGGAAAATAATTTTAATATAATTTAATATATTTTTAATAATGTAAGTTGTATTTCTAAATGTATCTGATGGTGCTGTTGCATTTATTTCTTTCTCTCTACATGTAAAAAATATATAAAATTAAGTTATATTAATATTGTACCTAAAAAATATTTAAACAATCTTTAAAGATGACTAAACTTTTTTACTTTCTTCTATACGTTACCACAGGGAGACTCTGCAGCAGGGGTGGGTGGAATGTTTCATTCCGCCCGCAGAATTGGAAAAACTTGGCAACTCCACGTTACTCTTACCTAATTCTGCCAATCGCTGAGTGGCGGATTTTATTTCCCGCAAGGCTCCAGAAATGCGAGCTGGCAAGCGTAATTTAGATTTGGCATATCCTAGCACGATTTTCTAACACAAGCAGTTGCAAGCGGTCACGGTCAGAGGGCTGCTCCTGGAGTCGATTTGATTTTCCAGCGCTGCTCACACTATTGGCCTTTCAGTAATCCCCAACATGACAATAAATTGCTTCTTTTTGACAAAGTGAAATTAGGTTCCCTACTAGATCCTGCCCAACCATGTGTCCTTGCTAAAGCAGCAGAAAATGTCTTCCCTACTCTATTAGAAAGGCAACATTTCTCATTAGCAAAGGGAATTGTACCAATGGCATGGAACATGCCATGGTAAAGCCTTATTAAAAAGCCTGCACTGGACCCCCTCCATCCAGAAAATTACAGACACATCTTCCTGATTCCTGGTCTGAGCAAAATACTTGAAAAACTTGTTAACCAGTCCCTGTCAGAATTCCTAAAACTTAATAGCATTCTACATCCAACCCAAACAGGGTTTCGACATAGGCACAGCACGAAAACTACCCTCTTGGCAGTAGAGGAGGAATCAAAGAGGCTGCTGGATCAGGGAGGCTCTGAAGCCATCATCCTCCTTGATCTAAGCGCCACCTTTGATACTGTAAACTACAACATTCTTAGCAAAAGCATTTCCAGTGCAGGAGTCTCAAGACTGATACTGAACTTGCTCAACTCTTTCCTGAGAGACAGAACCTTCCAGATCTTTGATGGACCCTGTACCTCCAACATACACTCTCTGAGCTGTGGAGTACCACAGGGCTCTTCATTAAGCCCGATTTTATACAACCTATATATGCGCCCACTGGCAGACATTGTATCACCATTTGGGATCTCGATATTTTCTTATGCCGATGATAACCAACTGGTTTTCTCTATTATTCCTGAACAGTCCCCCACTTTGGGCCCATGTCTGGAGAGAGTTGCCAGTTGGATGAACAAATCCTGTCTCAAGATAAACGTAGATAAAATTGAGCTGATGATACTAGGAAACAGTTTCAATTCCCCACTTGAGACTGGGCTGGCCAGAATGCCTGGGTTCGCCTCCTGCCCTCAAGATGGTTATAAAAAGTCTTGGAGTATGGCTGGACATATCTTTGCAGATGGAAACCCAGGCTAAAAAGCTCTCAGCCAGCTGTCATGGCATTCTTAGAATACTCTGTAAAATCATGTACTTGCTCCCCCGCTCTCCAGAAAACTTGTGGTCCAGGCGTTGATTCTTTCCATCCTGGACAATGAAAACTCACTCTACCTGGGATCTCTAAAATTTGTCACCAGGAAACTCCATGTAGCACAGAATTCTGCAGCCCGGATTCTGTTAAATATCCCCAGGTACAACGCAGCCCAACAGGCGTCAACATCCCTCCACTGGCTCCCAGTTGCTCAGATGATCAAATCCAAGCCCTCTGCATAGACCACAGGGCCCGAGCGAACAATGCCCCCTTATTTCTCAACCTCTGATCCCCTACTATACTCCAAATAGAGCCCTTCGATCTTCCAATGCCCGACGGGCAGTAGTCCCCATCATCAAACAGGCAAGAAGTCAGGGAAGGTCCTTTGGTTATTGTAATATAGTGCTTATCACTTGTAGTTATTCATTCAACTGTGCATTCTTTGTCACCATGTTTTCTTTACTGCATATTACCACCTCATAGTGTTTTCCTTTGAGCAGCACCATGGAGATGGAATCTTCTGTGTGAAGTGAGAGTCAGTTGCACCTGGCTTCAGCTACTTGATGGATGGGACTTTTCATTCTCTGGATTAAATCTTACTTATCTTATAAAAACCTCCTCCAGTGATTATTTCTTAATTTTACAGTTATAGTGTGGCCAAGCTATGGAATGCCCTCCCTCACACTTTGTGGGCAACTGACAACAAATTGTCATTTGTGAAACTTTTAAAAACCTGTCTGTTTGAAAACATACCTCTCTAGAGCACATGGCTTAATTCTATGTCGCACTGATAGCGCTGGGATGTCTACGGGTAGCTACATGCTCTATAAATGTCGCATAGAATAGAATACAATACTGTGCTTAATTGCAGCGTGACATGCATATTTTCCACCCGTTGGTGGAACTACATGGAATCTCGCAGAGTTTTTATGTAACTCCGTTAAACACCACGAGTTCCGCCCACTCCTACTCTGCAGTTGAGGAGGGGTGAAAGATCTCCGCATGGTAAAGCATACAGAAAAGTGATGTTAACTGTACGGTAATTTGCATCCTCAGTAGTTGCATTCCTCTGTTTTCAGAGGAGGGAGGAATATAGGAAAAAAAGGGGGAAAAATATTTTAAAGTAGCCAGAAAAATTAATAGAAATGCTACATTAGCAAAATGTCTACTTTTCTGATTATAAACATGGGTATCTTTGGCCGTGCATAAAATAAGCACATTTAGGGCCTCATTACGATGTTGGTCGCAAAGGCTCCAAACGGCATTCGGATTTTCCTAACCCGTGTCGGAACCCATGTTTCCGACCGACTCGGAAACATTTCTATAGAAGGTAACCGTTCGGTCTTTCCGACTCTGTTCCAAACCGGCATTCGGAGACTCCAAGTCGGTCGGAGCCGAATCACACAGCTCTACAGACCGCGTTTCCGACCGACGTATTACGATGTCAGATTCGGACAGCCTTTCCGAATCAGTCTGTCCGGCACGGCTGTCGGAAACTTACTTTCGGGGCCCATAGCAGGCCCCCCTTCACCCGGCCTCCGGTTGGTGCCCATGGGGGTACCCATGGGACCCCTCTTTACAACCATGCACAGTGTGGCAGGCACCATGGGGTGCCTGCGACAGGGTGCAAGGTTTTCCGCAACCACCCCTTTTTTCAATGGGAGCCTGGTTTGTCGGTCGGAACACAGTCTCCCATTGAAGTCAAGGGGAGTCTGACCGAATGGCATTCGGAAACATCGTAATCGGTCGGTCAGACTCGCCGAACCCGAGTTGGTCGGAACCGATTCCGACAAGGAGTCAGTCAGAATGCTTTCCGACCGACATCGTAATGAGGCCCTTAATGTTAGGAATCTCATTGTAAATGTATTTTATTTGTGACACTTACTCGTAGTATTGTATTTTATTGTATTGTATTGAAACATTTATATAGCACTTACTATCCCTGTTTGGGGCACTGTAGAGCTAGCTTATATGGGCTGCTTGCTACACTAGGTAGGGTGTGTTGTCTTTATTTGTGATCTATGTGAGGAGAATTTCCATGTTGTACGTGTAGACCACCAAGGTGCTTTTATCATGATATGAGATACTGTCGTTAACAGTTTGGTGGATGAAAGGTGTGTGAGATAGACGTACAGTTTATGGTTTTCAGTAAGGTGACAGCATTGAGCAGCTCTGTAGGTCCCTTTATAGCATTCCTTATTATCATTGTCTAATCCGAGACATTTTGTTTCAAATGTTATGGTCCAAGGCAGGCAAGGTTGGAGAGACGAATATTGGCCAGTCCTGTTAGGATGGACTTTGTTAATATCATCCCCTATCTATTTATCATTGTGAGAAAGGAGTGATCATAGTATGTAGCTAGTTGGGGCCTGCAGTGGTGGAGTAGATTTGAGTCGTCAGCAGTGTGTGGCAGCTCTCTTCAGTTATTCCATGTCTGTTCAATTGGTGATGTCTGGTTTGTGTGCTGGTCCAGGTCTGGGTGATAGGCAAGAGCCAGTAACAGATTTGTTTTATGTGAGTGCAAGAGGATTAAGCAGTATAAGACATTATGCAGCCTGTT
Source organism: Calotriton arnoldi (assembly GCA_963921515.1). Taxonomy (NCBI): domain Eukaryota; kingdom Metazoa; phylum Chordata; class Amphibia; order Caudata; family Salamandridae; genus Calotriton; species Calotriton arnoldi. The sequence goes on from CAWUFW010001040.1 coordinate 1,623,200, forward strand.
TAAACTACAATCTGCTGAGTGATTGCAGAATAACCTTCCGCCTGAGAAGACATATGCCACATCTGGTTTTGGTGTCCCCCTTTCTAGCCAACTCAACTGTGTTACCTATGGAGGTGTCAGTGGGTTTCCCAATGTTGTTACCGGACATCTCACATACTCTTCTTGGTTCCTCGGATCATCCTTGCAATATCTCGTTTACAACCAACTCAGATCGAACTGAGCACATCCTCGTCTGTCACATGAGTTTCAGTAGACACAATCTTCTTTTAAAAATGTTTACTGGTGCATAATAGAAAGCTGTTTTCTTCTTGACTTGCAACAGTAGGGTAAGTGTTGGATTGCAGAGGGGTAAAATTTACTTTTCCCACTCCAGTCAGTGCAACAGTAGGAAAAGCGTTGGATTGTGAAGGGGTAAAATTTACTACTCCCACGCCAGTCAGTGCAACATTAGAAACAAGTAAAATATCTTAAACAAAATTAAAATAATTTGAAAAATGTAAATACATTTAAAAATATGTTGAATACATTTACTTGCACAATGAACATGATTATTTATCAATTAAACAAATATTATTTATGAAAATCTAAATCTAAATTCATTAAAATAAATTACTTCCCACCCTTTACCCCTATAACCTCACAACACAGGCCTAAAAATATTAACTGCACAGTTAACATAATGAATTATCAATTCATTAATTATTATTAATTAACAACGAATTATTAGTTAATTAAAAATAATGACTTCCCACCCTTTACCCCTCTAACCTCACAACCCACACCTAAAAAAAGATAATTACACAATGAACATAATTAATGATCATTTCATTAATTATTAACAACTAATTATTAATTAATTAAACATAAATTTCTTTTCACCCTTTACCCCTATAACCCGACAACCACAACTAAAAGAATTTATTACACAATGAACATAATTAATTATCAATTAATTATTATTAATTAACAACTAGTTATTAATTAAAAATAAATTACTTTCCACCCTTTACCCCTATTACCCCACAACCCACACCTAAAAAATGAATTACAGTTATCATAATTAATTATCAATTAATTAATTATTATTAACAGCTAATTATTAATAAATTAAAAATAAATTACTTCCCACCCTTTACCCCTACAAATGCCACAGCCCACAAAAACATTTACATAAAAAAGCAATAACACAATTTACAAAATTAAATATTAATTAAATAAATAATATTAATAAAAAATAATCATTCATTTATCATAATTAAATTACTTCCCAGCCTATACCCCCATAAACCCACAACCCACTACAGAACTAAAAAAACACAAAATAATATTTATTAAAAGGTAATCATTAATTTATTATAATTAAATTACTTCCCACCCTTTACCCCTATAAACCCACAACCCACTACAGAACTAAAAAACACAAAACTTAATTAAATTCAATTTCATACCTACTAAAAAATTTTTAAATATAGTAAGAAACATAAACAATAATTAAACAAAAAAAATATGTCATATACATTTAAAATATACTAAAAAACATAACAATAATTAAAAATGATATTTTAAAAAACTATATCTTTACAAACGATATTGATGACTTCTATATACTTAAAATCGATATTACTTACCTTCAAATCGACATTCTTGCCAATTATATTTTTGCACTCGATATTTCCATTCCACGATATTTGTCACTAGATATTATTGTAGTTCGCATTTTTTCCTCGATATTCTGTCTCATTACCCGTGGCAGAATATGCCTACAGACGAGAAGTTAATAACAACTTTACTCTATGAATAGGCTGTGAATTATTGGATTGTGGACTCTCCTCCTTTTTTTTGGTGATTGCTTTTTTGCATTATGATTATTTTCTACTGCCCAGGCTTCGTTTGCTATTAAGCTAAGTTTATGCTTTATGGAAAAGTGTAAGAAGGTAAAATTAAACTAAATTTGTTTATATACAAATGTTGATGACATGCTAATTTTTGGTTGGCTCCTTAAGGGAACACCTACGGCCTAATTACAAGTCTTGTGCTCCACGGACCATCAGACTCGTAGAGTTGTGGCGGTGGTGGTCTTATGACCGCCCTATTACAATTAGGGCTGTCGGACAGCCAATTCCCCACCGCAGCCACCAGGGAGCCGCTGTTCCCTGGTGGTGTTGCGTCAGTCAGAAAGCTGCAATATGTTTGGCAGGACCACCGGGGCCCCGCCAAGCATATTACAAGTTTCCTCTCCACCACGGTTTTCTTGGCTATTCCACTGCCATGAAAATCGTGGGAGAGAGGAAACAAAACGTGCTCTACAGGGTCCCCTGGTGCCTCATGCCATGTGGACGGAAACGTGTGCATGCACATCAGTTCCTGCACGGCATTGACTTTAAAGTTTTTGGTTTTCCCATTGCGAAGCACATTGTTAGAGGCACCGCCATGGGAATGTAAAAAAAAGCCCACCCAACACGAGAAATACTCATAATCTAGTGGGCGGCTCAACCATGGGTTCGGCGGTGCGGAGGTGGGGTGGACCTGGTGCCACACCACCAAACTTGTTATCAGGCCCCTAGTGCACATCATCCCATAGACAGAATATTAAAATTACAAATACCTAAAAAACATCCCTTTTGAGGCTCGTAGACAGCCTCTGGGGTCAATAGAGATTGTATCTTTAGCATCCTCCCCCTAGAAAACAAAGTTACCTGAATCAATTTAAGGACTAATGAAACAAAAATGAGATTAGAAGAGGATTGTAGTTTCATAGTGAGAGGATTCCAAGCAGTACAGCTTGTAAGGCTAAATTTGATTCTCTGTTATTGTAAAATTAAGGACAGATTCAGAGAGTTTAAGGCTTGTCTTTTTTGGAGAAATTATACTGCAAAAAAAATTACCAGAACAAATTCCTAAAGAAATGTGCTGAGTTTGTTATTTAAACTTTTATTCTGTAGAGTGAAATATTGTATGTATGTGTGTATTACTGCAATACATTTGTATGCCAATCAGACTGTTTTATGGTTATTTTTCTTGTCAAGCACACAAAATAGAATACATTATTTCTTAGCAGGCTAAACTATACATAACCCAATAGTAAAGTGAAACAAAACTATAGTTTAAACCATAGAATCCTCTGGGAAAAATTAGCAGATTATACAAATCAGAAAAGAACAATACAGAAATGAGGCACGAAAAGTCTGGCGTAAGGCATATAAAACATAGTAAACTCCACTAATTGGACCGCCATATTTGTAAACAAATCAATGTGGTATGGAGCTGTAGAAGCTGATTGATGCTCCAGCCTCGGGTTAGGATTCTGGGGGGCTGAAGGGGCAGGCGGTAAAGGACCAAGATAAGGACTTTGCTAAACGTTTGAGCCACTTTTGAAGCAGCTCCAACAGGATAGGAAGGTCTGGAGAAGGATGCATTTTTGCTTAATCAATAGAACTAAACTATTTAAAATTAATATATGGCCACAGGTTGATATTTGTTCTCCAAAATGAAAGTTATGCAGATGGATATATTGCAGACCGAAACTAATTCATTTGTTTGAGCTTCTGCTTTCAGCATGGGCTGAAAAATGCCTAGAGGACCTAAGAATATTGGGTTTTGGACCCCTACTTGAAATCATAATTTGCAAGTAATCTTCTTTATGTGAACAGAGTAATAATTAGGATCTGATATCACTGAATGGAGTTTTTGTATTTACCTTTCTGGCCCTGCATTCTTTGGAAAAAAGTGCCTCCTGAGAGTACCAAGGCTATCATTGAAACATGAACAATCTGAGACATTGTGGTACTTTTGCAATGCCCCCATCACCTAGTTACAGGACAATGAGTCATTAGTGCAGCTTTTTCTGGATGTAAGGGTGGGGGTGTGCTGGGAGTGGAGCACACCAACTGCCCACGCTCAGTGACTTGAGGATTTATTTGTGTCAAGAAAGATAGTTGGATTGGAGGATTTGGGAAGTTCAACATATATTTATTTCACTATATCATTTCTAAATATTGATGGAACCATTTCATAGCATACCTATTTATGAAGATTATAGAAAACAGTCGATATTATTTCAGTCGATTTTTATTATGCTGCTGCTCAACCAACGCGGGTCTTCATCCGGCCATGGTCGGGAAGTTACAGCAATCCCTCTGCCCTTGGCACGGTGTAGAGACAGACTCATATCTTTCTCCCAGAATGCAAATGCCATTCCCTCTGGAAGGTACTCTTGACACCCTTGTATATTACAGTGATAAACATCATATGCTGTTCCTTTTCAGCTAATGTCTTGAAAAATCATTCTTTCACAAGAGGGTCCCTATTCAATCCTTCCATGAGGAAATGGAAAGTAACATGATCGGTCCCTCCCAAACCATCCGGGCATCCTTCTTATTCTGTAAAGTTGTTGCATCCCAAACTTACCATTGCCACACTACTTCCTTTCTGTCACTTCCTGCTTCCTTTTTCACTTTCTGCCCTTTTAACGAAAGAAAAGGGTCTGCGTCGCAAACTCTCCAGTAACTGTGGTTGTGCGTTTCTCTCCTGGTTACTTGCTCCTGGTTTCCTGTGTTTTCCTGCTTCATCTATTGAAATTCTGCATAATCTCTTGGAATCCTGCTCCATCTCCTGGAATCCTGCCCATCTATTGGAATTCTGCATAATCTCCTGGAATCCTGCACCATCTCCTGGAATCCTGCACATCTATTGGAATTCTGCATAATCTCTTGGAATCCTGCACCATCTCCTGGAATCCTGCCTATCTATTGGAATCCTGCACCATCTCCTGGAATCCTGCACCATCTCCTGGAATCCTGCACCATCTACTGGAATCCTGCACCATCTCTTGGAATCCTGCACCATCTCCTGGAATCCTGCACCATCTCCTGGAATCCTGCACCATCTCCTGGAATCCTGCCCCATCTCCTGGAATCCTGCCCATCTATTGGAATTTTGCATAATCTCTTGGAATCCTGCACCATCTCCTGGAATCCTGCACCATCTCCTGGAATCCTGCACCATCTCCTGGAATCCTGCCCATCTATTGGAATTCTGCATAATCTCTTGGAATCCTGCACCATCTCCTGGAATCCTGCACCATCTCCTGGAATCCTGCACCATCTCCTGGAATCCTGCACCATCTACTGGAATCCTGCACCATCTCTTGGAATCCTGCACCATCTCCTGGAATCCTGCACCATCTCCTGGAATCCTGCACCATCTCCTGGAATACTGCACCATCTCCTGGAATCCTGCACCATCTCCTGGAATCCTGCACCATCTCCTGGAATCCTGCCCATCTATTGGAATTCCTCTTATACATAAACAACTGTATTGCCCATCTATTAAATTGTGTCAATGAGTCCTCTACCATGGAGGAGGTAAAAATACTAGCACTCGTCTTTGCGAATGATACATTGTTGTTGTCCAAAACCAGGAGGGGTCTCCAAAATCTGATTGAATGTTTCAACTAGTTTTGTGGCGATTTTGGTCTCGAAATTAACATTTCCAAGGAAACCATATGAGAATGGGTAGTATATCCTCAGGTATGTATACGCTGTCAAAGAGAAACAGAATTGGAAGATATAATGGCCATTTCCATAGAAATCTCTCACTATTGTCTGGGAAGCAAATCTAATTTAAACAAGAGCATCTTTCATATTATTGGGCAATGTCAGGTGGGTTGAATGTAAGATACCCTCAGGACCGCTTGATAGGGATTCGAACAACAAACAGATGCCCAACTAAACCCAGCTCTACTGGTATCTTCTGCAAATACAACTTTTTGAAACTTACTTGAACATTGAGTTGCATCTTTCTGGCTACACTAACCTCTCAAGAGGAGGAGTGTGTTGTTGCCCTTCCTGAGTGATTTGCAAAATAACTTTCTGGCTGAGCAGACATTTGCCACAACTCAGAACGACTGAGCACATCCCCTTCTGTCGGTGAGATTCAGTAGACACAATTTTCTTTTTTAAATGTTTGCTAGTACATAATAGAAAGGTGTTTTCTTCTTATCTGGTATTTTACAGGAATATAAAATTGTCGAAATAATTGACGTTCAGGTCCTAATACCTCTGAAAATGAAGTAATTTGTTGGCAATGTACTGGTGTACAGCCAAATAGTCAGAACCTCTCTGTTTCAAAAAAGACCATCCAATCTGATTTGTTATACCTTCCAGATAATGGCTCTCTTTTAGCTAAATTACCAATGCTGTTATTCCTGATTAGCAATGGTTTATTTTGAGTATCCTCTTAGAGGTTTTTTATTCAGAGATTCAGATGCGGGGAGTACATGTTTAAATCATCAGAGGAATGAGAAGAATGCACTATGTTTCTTTTAGTAGTATTGCGGTAAACACCCTAAACTACCCCTGATTAAAGGTTTGAACATTTTCACAAACATAACCGGACTACACACATTCTCTTCAGTTTATTGGTTCCTGATCACGGTACAAAATCTTCGCTGCCTGTTTCATACCTGGATAGGGAAGTGTAATGTCCTAATCCAATGTTGTTGAGTTCATTTTTGAACCACTGATGGCTTGTAAAGTAAAGCAACTTGGTGGAACATAGGAAAACATATTTAAATGTTATTACTGATTTAAGAAAGTATCTTTCAAATTATTGCAGGTTCATAACATTTTTTTCTATGAGAATTGTGTCTTGCTATTGGCTGATTCACAAGGGATTTTCGCAGAATACTTGTATTTCACTCCAGGCTTAAGCTTACTCCTGCATATTCATGAGTAATACAGATCTAAGACACATTACATTTCAAATCTTTCTGACAAGCTTCCTTTAATAAATAATATTACACCTATGCTATGATAAGACCCTTTAGTCATTCAATAAAATGCTAACTCTTCCCAACACTTGGCACTAGAGAGCCGATTCACAAAGGTATTTATCAGTGCTTGAATTAATACTATGGGAGTCCTACTGCATAGCCTCATAAATGCCTTTGTGATTCAACCTCAAAATGTCCAATTCCTATCAGTGAAAGTGCAAAGAGGGCACAATCCTTTCTGAGTGTACTAAGGGGCTAATTACAACTACTACGGACTGTCGTAGCCGCAGTGGGGGTGCAGTCACCACCACACCACCGGTCCAAACGCCTTATTGCGACTTTGGCGGTCAGACCGTCAAAGGACCGCGGCAACTGCCAGGGTTCCCAGATCCCCGGCAGTGGCCCATTAGTCTGAGGCCCCCAATATGCTTGGTGGTGCCGCTGCTGCATCGCCAAGCATATTACAAGTTTCCTCACCACCACAGTTTTCATGGCGGTGAGCCCGCCATGAAAACTGTGGCGGTGAGGAAACAAAGGTGGTTCTACAGGGCCCCCTGTTGCCTCAGGGCTACGGGATGCATGCAAGGCGGCACGCGGTGTGCCCTCTTGTATGCATGCACCCCCAGTTCCAGCATGGAATGGACTTCACAGTGCATGCCGTGCTGGAATCTGCTGTGGTGGTTCCATGGCGCTGCCTTACTAAGACTCACATACAAGTCTTTGAAAGGCACCGCCTTTGGGACCGCCGCTGCAGAACCGTAAGACCAGGAGAAAACTCCTAATCTGGCGGGCGGAGGGATGTGGCCGTCTCGCAGCGGGGCACTGGCGTGGCGGCCTGCTGCAAGACCAACAAAGTCATAATCAGGCCCTAAAAAATTCTTAAGGGACCTAAAGTGTTTGGGTTTTGGACCCTTACTTGATATCATGATTTACGATTGAGCTTCTTTATGCAAACAGAGTAATGATTCGGATCTAATATCACTGAATGGAGCTATTGTATTTACCTTTCCGACCCTGAATTCTTAAAAAAGTGCTTCTTGAGAGTACCCGGGCTATTAATTAAACATGAACAATCTGAGACATTATGGTACTTCTGCAATGACTCTTTTACTTAATTACAGGACAAATAGTGCAGCTTTTTTCTGGATGGAAGGGTGGGTTGTGATGCCTGCAGATGCAGAGGAGTGACTCCTTCACTCCAAGGGAGATTACTTCCGGTGTCCTTGATGTCCACATGCCTGGAGATGAACCTGGAAGAAGCACAGGCACATACAACGAAGAAGACTTGTAGAAGAGCGAGACCAGGAGCAGCAGGAGTCTTCCGTGATGCAGTCTCGGTTCCAGGTGAAGTCCAGCGTAGTCCAAGTGTCCAGACAGTCGAAGTTGAAGTGGTTTCGGGTCTGAATCTTGTCCCACGACGAATCTGTAGAGCAACCCACAGGGTTCCAGCCTAGGGAAAGGGCTGGAACGATTCAAGGGTCCCACCCAGAGGAGGGGCTGGACAGAGGGAGGATACTCTCAAGTCCTTTGTCCAGTTTCACTTCAAAGAGGGAGCCAAGGGCTACCTGTACTGGCTCAAACTGGAGTATGTAAAGAGGGCACCAAATGTTCCCTTCAAAGCAGTCTGGTGGCGCTGGCAAGTGCACCCACCCCACCCAATACCCTAAGTCCTGTCTGGGAAGTGGTCACTCCTCCCTGTGACAGGAAACCTAGTGTTCTACCTTCCCCTGCTCGAGCTCAGCTCAGCAGCAGGAGGGCAGAATCATGTCTGGGGTCGGCAGCAGCACTAGCTTGCTGGCAGACCCTGGAAGGCTGTTACCGGGAGTACTGGGGGCTTCCTGGAGGAGTCCTCCAGTGCATGGAATCATACCTCCAACAAAGTAACGGTGTTGGGGCATGATACCAACATGTTTGATACCAAACATGCCCAGGTTCAGCACAGCCAATATATAGTTAGCCATCGCATAAGGACGCCTAGCCACTATATGTATGAATATGGCTGACCGCACTTACAAAAGCTGGAGAATCGACTCTGGCGTTTGTAGGGGGTGCCCTGCTCATGCAGGGCACCCTCACACTTACAACCTTGCACTCTGCCTTCAGTATTCAAAGGCCTGCCTTAGGGTTGACTTATAGGTTTTAAGTGCTGTGACCTCAGATATAAGGAAACTTATATCTGTTGTGAGGGGTGCTAGCACCGACTCACACAGGGTGCAAGGGCAGGCCTGTAGTCACAGTTTGAGTGGTCTCTCATGGGTGGCATAATACATGCTGCAGCCCATGGGAGACCCCTGGTGTACCTATGCCCTGGATATCTTAGTACCATATACTAGGGACTTACATGAGTACACTAGTAGCTAATTGGGAAGGTACCAAAGTACTTACCACTGTCAAATTTAGGGAGGAAGCACAGTGACGGGGGTCCTGATTAGCAGGCTCCCAGTCAGACTAGTCAGAAAACAGAATAACACCAGCAAAAAGTGAGGGTAACCATGAAAGCAGATCCTACTTTCCTACACACTTCCTGCCTCCTGTTACCCTTTTTACCCTTTTCACCAAAAAAAAGAGTTTGTGTCACAGACTCTCCAGTAGCTGTGGTTGTGCGTTTATCTCCTGGTTTCCTGTGTTTTCCTGCTTCATCTACAGAAATTCTGCTTAATCTCTTGGAATCCTGCACCATCTCCTGGAGTTCTGCTCCATCTCCTGGAATCCTGCCCATCTGTTGGAACCCTAATCCTGCTGGATATGGTACTCATATACTCTGGTCCAGGTTTTGCAAGTGCCAGGTACCTCAATTATCATCACCTTTAGCTAATCTGTCTACCTCGACGTTTTTCATGCCACATAGTGTTTTCTTTCCATTAGTGACCTTCCAAAGAGACACCTGTGGTTTCCCGTGACATTCATAAGTATTTAGCAACAGAGTGTTACACAGATACAGGAATGAATGAATGAATAGCCCTTCAAATGCATCCATCTATTGACACTTAATTAAATACTGTCTTTATAATACTGTCTTGGTATTTATAATTATTGGAGGGGGGTATTGTGCCACCTATATGATATTCTTGAGGTTTATAAGACCCCTAACATGACGAAGATGTTCTTAGAGCATATCTGAAGCATATTAGGAGAAGAAATTCCACTAGTTTTGATTGTTACTTCCAACTGGGAGTTAGTCCTATATTTTAGGGTTGATGGTTGAAGACCATACGACCACATTAGACAAGACTGTGCATGACATGCAAGGCCAGGCAAATCAATCTTATAAATCTGGGATGATGGTTGACTTATTTAGACACTGCCATTGACTACAGGAGGGGAATTTCACCAAAGTAAAGTGTGGGGTGAAAGGAGAACTAACCGAGGCCTTTCCTGTACACCAAGGTGTACGCCAGGGCTGCGTCCTTGCCCCAACTCTCTTCCTTTTAGACATAAGCAATTGTGTCAATGATATCCCATCCCTGGGGGGGGTAAAAATACCAGCCCTCCTCTTTGCAGATGACACGTTGTTGTTGTCCAAAACCAAGAGGGGTCTCCAAACTATGATTGATAGTTTCAACTAGTTTTGTGGAGACTTTGGGCTCGAAAATAATATTTCCAAGACCACATATATGACTTACACTTAGAAAGGCAGGGTGAGAGGGGTTATTAAGGTGGGACCTAAAGTATTGGAAAGAGTCCAGGAGTTTGACTACTTGGGCATCAGGTTGGATGATTCCGGGACCTGGGACCCGCAGATTTCAAAGAGCAAACTAATTGTGAAGCTTCGAGCTGGAGCCATACACAAATTTGCCAAAAAAGCACCAGGTCGCCTGTGCACCCAGCAATCAAAATGTATAAGGCCCAAGCTAGGGGGGCTGCACTGTATAGGGTGGAACTATGAGGCCATGGTAGCACCAGTGCCCTGAGTACGGCAGAAAATAATTTCTTTACAGGCCTCTCGGGCCTAGGGAAGGGCCTGCCACTGGTTCCGTTCCATTCTGTTGGGATATGGGTATCCATGAGATATCATCACTGACAGCGTTAAGACCCCTATTGTATTGAATTCGTATTTGAAGCACCCATGAATTGTGCCATGTCAAGGAGGGCTTGCATGATGTCATCGTGGCCAGCGGGGCGGGGAACGTTAAATGGCTAGGGTCGTTTAAAAATGCTTGGAGTGAACTGGGCTTACGGGAATTCTGGAGTGAGCCCCAGTTAATTTGGCAAGGAGATGCCACTAGAGCAATAGAATTGGCACAGAAGAAAGCTATTAGTCGCAGCTATTAGTCGTAGGGACCACTCAACCTTGCTAGGGAGCTGAACCAGTGCTTTCCTCCTCCATAAAACTGTATGGAAGGATGAGGAATTTGGGAATTTTATTCACTCGCCACGCGCCCAGTCCCTGTACCTCCAATTTAGGTATGGGTCTCCCCCTGTAGCAGCCTTCACCGTTAATTGGAGAAAGATGAATCAGGGATGTGATCGCGGTTTTTGTTAAAATGCACGAGTAAGTGAGGAGCATCTATTGGTTTTCGTGCCCCATCTATGCAAAACCGAAGTTTAAAAGGATTGCTCCCTACAGATCTCCTAGCTGAAAAGCCAGAGGAGAACATATAGAATATGTAAGAGCAACACCTCCTATATCGCGGTCGTGGCTGTCTCCAAATTTTTGCACATAGCTTGGTTAATTAGACGCAGTGGCGGCTCGCCGAGGGAGTGCTGCGGGGCGGTGGGGCGGGGGAGGGGCAGGGTGGGGGGGGGTAGTAGAGTCCGACATATGACGGACAGGAGTAAGGTAAGTAATTAAATAAATAAAATAATTTACCTTGCTTTTACTATTTCTGGTTAAAACACTGCTAAAAAAATGGAACGTGGTGATGTGCAGATTTCTTTTCTTGCGTAAAACAGGAGGAATTACATTCTGTATAAAACCCTGTAATCCTCTCCGAGTGCACTTTTCAGTATTTGGCTTCATCTGCACTTTTATCCTCGTGTAATCACACTACGAGGAAAACACAAATAGATGTGAATGTCACAAAAAGTTTAGCTTCACTTAAGTTGTGCCTTAGTTTTAAACAAACAGGCAGCTTCAGGACATTGGATCAGCCAACCATCAAACTTAGAATCTTTTGGGCCAATTCACAAAAACATTTATAAGTATGGGAAATATTACTCCACAAGTGCCCTTTTACATACTCTTACATGCCTTTAACTCCCTGTTAGTAAAAGGGAAAAGGGCACAGTCCAGTGCTTAATTTGAGCCGGTGGTTTCCGGTGCTCGGCACTGGCACTTATTTGGCAGCACCGGCACTTAAGAGAGTCTGCCACATGTTGGCGCTGTTTGTCTGATTTAGAGTGAGTACAACAACAGTTGTTTACTAATTACATATACGTTACAATTCACTATTACCTGCCGCCCATGCTAATCTTATAGCTTTGGGGGCCTGGAATAGTCTGAATTGTCACACTTGTAGGGTGTGATGGTTAGTAGCTGGTTTGTTACGATCGTTGGCAGCGCTGGCAGGGGCAATGGGTGGTGTAGGCTGCAGTTCACCTCCCGATGAGGGTCCTGGCATTCCTCACAAATTAAGCACTGACACAGTCTCTTCTATTTGTACTTATTGTATGCAAATGTTCCCTGTCCATTCTATTTGATTCCCATTTTAGATATTTTTGGGGCAATTCACGAAGGTTTTGAAAAGTATGTAAGAAAGTGGAAGAGTCGTTCGACTTAAGAACTCAAAATGCCTTTGCGAATTGGCGTAATGGAAGCAAAGCAACTCATCCTATACTGAGTTCAGGCGGACTGAGCTGCCAGATGTAAATTGTTGTGGAGGAGCTCAAGCTGTAGTGGGGGGGGGGGGTCCCTGCACTGCTCTGTTCCCGTCCTGAATAACAAGAGGAATCTAAAAAGCAATAGAGAGGATTTTCAAAGGTCCATTTGCCAGATGTTTTGTGCACCTAAGTTAGGTGTGCTAAAAGAATGAACCTTCTACATTCGTCATTTTGATTCACAGGCTCACAATGAATAGACTTTTAGGATTGCAATGTTGGCTCTTGAAAAAATTGAAAATCTTCTACCGCGCATATTTGCCAGCAGCATAAGTTTTTGCTTAGTGGCAGGTAATGGCCGGCATCAGGGCGGTGGCTATGCATCGAGTACGGTAAACCCACCAAGTTGTACCACTTCTAAAATACTCAAAAAGGTGCTCTTAAAATGTTGGTGTAACTTTGCCTAGAGGGTGGAAATGGGAGGGAACATTTCCACATTGTATGGGAATATGTGTCCTGGGAAGATACATTCCCTGTGGATAAACAAAGAGAAAACAATGTGTAAATGCGCATTGACACCGCTCTTACTCAAGTGTGTGTCTAGTAATTGGGAGGTGGGAGTACTCCAAGGAGTCAACGTCTCTCGTAGATTTCCAGGAGTATGCGCTTAGAATAAGTCAGAATTTACTCCAATCCCAGGAAGGAACCACGGGGGGGGTGGACTTCTTTCAGGGTTTGAAGAATTAAGCTCTGAGTGTTGTCTCATGAGGAGGATGCTTCTCTCACAAGGTTCTGATAACATTTTTATTTGTTAGTCCATCCACAGGAACAAAGAGCAAGACATTACCTTCTTCCTCCATCTTCCTCGTCACAGTCACCCAGGAGCACCCCGTGTTCCAGGCACAGCATTCACCCATAAACAAAAAGTCCCCACCCAATATGGTGGCCTGACAGGAAGTACCTGTCACTTGTCCTATAAGGGTGGGGCAAACACAGGAAACATCCTGTTATGTTCACTGTGTTCCGGCTGGAACACCCATTGTATTGTGAGGCCGTCCCCTGCTGACTGTTGCGGTTTCCGGTCTCGGTAAGTTGTTTTTATTCTTTTACTTGCGGAGTCTGCTCTAGCGTCCCCTTTTTTTGTGTGCGGCCACCGCTCCCCTGTTTGCGGCGGTTTGCTTCTGGAGCCGTTCCCGCGCTGAGCGATGGGGAGCGGCTGCCTGTTCGCTTTTCTGCCCTGGTAAGGTCTCTGGCTCTTGCTTCTCGCACCGCCGCTCCTGCGCTGAGCGCCTGGGGTGCGGTGGTGGTGGCGTTTTCCGCTCCTGCGCTATTGCGGTCGGGAGCGGCTGGGGTTTCCTACCTTTTTTTTTGTGGACTGGTGCCTGTCTGTTCCCTGTGGTTTCCGGCCACGCGGGACGGTTCCTGGGGTCATTTGTGGTCTCTGGGTCGCCGTCTTCGACGTGCCGCGTCGGGGGGGGGGGCGGGCCGGTTGCTTGGCAACGGTGTCTCTCACCCCCTTTTTTATGGATCCTCTTCCTTCACAGCTGTTGTGGTTTTCGTCATGGAGGAGAAACGCTCTGAGAAGCGTCTGCGCCGGTCTTCTGGGTCGGATTCTGATCCTGCTTCCTCCCTGCAGCCTGGGGGCATGGATCTTGATGTCCTGCAGGCTATGATTAATAAGGCGGTGGATTCTGCCTTTGCAGCTCGGGATGGGCGGTGCCTCAGGCCCCTAGAAGTTCTTCTCAGCCTGACCCTGACTCTGATGGTTCTGATGAGGAGCAGCGTGGGCGCTTTGTTAAGGGCGCTGAATTGAGGGAGGTCCTGGCGCACTTGAAGGACAATTTGGCCTTTCCAGCTGTTGTTCCTCTGGAGGAGGAGGAGGATTTTTTCTCCCAGTACCATCGGAAGGAGCCTGACGCCCTTCCCATTCATAAGGCCATCCGGGGGCTTCTGTCCAGGGAGTGTGCTGATGTTGAGAAAGCTGGGTTCCCGCAGTTCCTTTCTAAGAAGTACCCTCTTCAGGGCTTTCTGACTGAGTTTCCCCCTCAGGTGAAGGTGGACTCTCTCATGGTGGGCCTGGCTCCAGTGGTTCAATTATCTCTGAGGACGCCTCTCCTAGCGATCCTGTGGATAAACGAGTGGACAGTGCTGCTAAACGGGCTTACTCCGCTGCTAACTTTTCCATCAGGGTGGGGGCTTATGCCTCGTATGTGGTCCAGTCTCTTCTACATGATTTTCAAGTCTTGTCTGAGGTCCTCCAGCAGGGGGAGGACCTTAATTCCTGTCTGTCCCTTATGGAACTGCAGGTTCACTTTTTGTCGGACATTACTTTTGACCAGTGCTTAATTTGTACCGGTGCTTTCCGGTGCTTAGCACCGGCACTTATTTATTAGGGCCGGGTCTACACCATGCGTCTGCACGTCATATGGCATTGTGGCAAAGTCAGTAATATAATTACATCACTCACTGACTCACCGCTGCAGACAGTGCTGTTTGTCTCCCGATTCCCTGGAAGTCGTGAAGAGTGGCTGTGAGAGCCAATAATAAAAAGAAAAGATCAGTCATTCATTCCAGAATCCAACATATATCCGTACTTGCCTTAGGCAGCTGCGGCCCTTAGTTCAGTGTTGCTGGTGGGCGGGTCACTGATTGGGCTGGATTTGGTTCTGTGGGGGTAGGGGCTGTGCTGCGGCAGCGTGCGTACTACGTAGATTAGTTTTCAAAATGCCACGCCCCGGCACACCCGTACCCCACGAGTTATCACCAGCAGTTGGACATGATCATCGTCGAGTTTAGGGCAGGCAGCAGCAGGCCTATTAATCAAGGCAGTGCCGCCCGGCGCCCACCAGCACCAGTAACCGTAAGTAGCCCAAACCAACGCTGCTTTCTCTTTGAGCGTGCCGTTGTGACGGCGGGTCACTGTGGTGGTTGGCTATAATAACAGCTTTATGAGTGAATGGACCGACAGAGTGACGAGTCCGAGGCCTCAGGCCTGCTATGAGGTTGAGCAATCATGCCTCCTCCGGCGCTGGGCACCATGTGCAGGGCTGC
Source organism: Calotriton arnoldi (assembly GCA_963921515.1). NCBI lineage: Eukaryota > Metazoa > Chordata > Amphibia > Caudata > Salamandridae > Calotriton > Calotriton arnoldi. Next base: position 1,638,780 of record CAWUFW010001040.1, read on the forward strand.
AAGCAAGTACAATGAATGCCATGACATTCATATAGCGCACTGTTTGCACGTCCTCGAAGCGCTCAGCCTTGTCCACATTTTGCTGACGGTGGAGTAATGCCGGAGGAAGGTTAGCCCCTGCCTTTAAACTGCTTGCTGCTAATGGTGGTCGTGTGGACCCACCACGACATGTGGAACTTTCACCAACTTCACATGGCACTATACCCCCCCACACACACACACACACAGAGCCGTGGCTACGTTTACGTAGCAGCCTTGTGACATTGACAAATAGTCCCCTTAATAAGAGTTTTATTACTAAATGAAGAAAACGTAGGTATGCAAATAACAGGTGTCGCCCTGTTATTTATTGAAGACCAGGCTTTACATCTCTGCAGTCATCTGTTCCAGCCCCCCGGCCCCAGCGCGCGCCCTCCAGCAGCAAGCAGTGTGAAGCGTACCGCCTCGAGGCTCCCCTTCCTCCAGGCTCACTCCACGTTCACATATGTCTCGTATTTGGACCCTCACTCATGGTTCCGTCAGTCTCACTCTGTGTGCTGGAATCTGTGGTTCTCCCTCCCCGTGTCTGACTCTGCTCACCTCTGTGTGGTGTGTCCCTGAGGGATCCGCCACCCAGAAGCTCACCACGCCTGGGGGATGAGGGGACGTTGACAGGACATCATTCGGCTCCGAAAATCTCTGCTGAGAGTTCAAGAGAAATGCTTGTGGCAGTTTTAAAGAGGGGCTCTGGACTGCAGACCCTGCACTCCCTCCCCGCCCTGCACTAGCCAAGAGGAAGGGAGCCAGCCCTTCCAGCAGGAACCCACCTTAACAACGGGCCGGGAGAGCTGGCTCCTTGCAGGACTGAACACTAGCCAAGGGAAATGGAGAGACCCCCCCCCCCCATTAATCAACACTACCAGAGGGAAGAGAGACCCCTCAACCTGACAGGACCCCAAATTAGGCAAGGAAAAGGGAGACACCCGCCCCCTCCCAGAATTCCACACCACTGTAGGTGGGCGCAGACCCCCCCCCTCCCGAGAGCCAACACTGCCCTCTCTCGTGAAACAGCCCTCTTTCGAAGCATGGCGTGCACAAGCAGAGCTCAGGCCTGTGGACCGGAGAGCCCCCCCTATCTCTCCTACCCCCCCCCCCCCCCGTGAGACAGCTCTCTTTAGAAGCTCGGCATGCACATGCAGACCGGAGAGGTGCCCGCTCTCGACTGACAACCCAATAGGAAGCTTACCATTCCTAGCGCCTAAGAAAGTGAAAGGGTTTGCAGCGCTCTGCCTGCCCTGCCTTACCAGAAGTAGGTGTGTGTCTGGCCTGCCAGCACTCTCTCCGCACTCACTCACCTCTTCCCAGCGGGGCCCGGCTGGCTCTTGTCCAGGAAGTCACAGCCTGCCTGGAAGCTGCTTCTCAGTTCTCTACTACTCGGAGATAATCAAAGAAGCATCTCTTAGAGGACGTGGCACGAATGCTTCTGGCAGGAGATTTCACTTTTCCGGTTTGAATTTGATTACCTTGCGCTCTCATGTTTTCGTTAAGGGGTTGTTCGGAAGGATCCCTCTTTTAGCCCTAAGAAAGGCAGCCTGAGGTACTCCATCAAGCCTCAAATCCAGGGTACCCTTCACCCTTGTCCTCTGTGTGTGCTCTGTCTTATATCCCACTGGTGCATGTCACTGAACCTCACTCGTGCACAGCCTGACACCATGACAAGTGCAAGGCACTACTACCTCGACCCACATTAAAGGCCCTACAACCCTAGACCTCTACATGTTTGTACTCTGTGTTACATCCACTGGTGCAAGTCACTGCAGCTCAAAGGTACTGTCTGACACCATGACAAGTGCAAGACACTACATCAACCCACGTCAGAGGCCTTTCGTTTGCTTGAAGTGTCTAAAGTTCACTTCATACACACGTAACTCGAGACGATATTTGATCACGTTTACAGCTTGTGCAGAGTTAGCAGATAGTGGCAGTACTGTGGTGTCCAAATACTTTGTCTGCGGTGCTGTGGGACCTGGGGGCACGCAAGAGTTGTCTATGTGCACATTGTGCAGCAAGGGATGCAATATCAATATCCTAAAAGGACATAAAGCCAATTCGTGAAAACAGTAACTAGTTTGGTAACGTGGTAAATAGATAACTTAGCATTTTCATTAAGGCTCAAGCCCCCACTTCCAGATATTTGTTTTTTACATGTTTTAATTATTATTTTATCCACATGAAGTGGGTCTCTTTGGAAATCACCCACTGGCACAATCTGGGAAGTTGTAGGCATAGTTAGGCAGGAAACGGGATGTGAAAAATTACTGACACTTCTTATGCCAGGAAGGTGGGGAAATGGCTGAGCCTTCTGGTGACCATGCTTTCGTAAAAGATTACAGTGACTGTGACCAGGGCATGGACCAAGGGATGCAGATCCAAGGTGATTAAGGAGGGAGAAGGATAGGTTGTTGCAGATTTTCCAATTCATATGGCTGAGAATCCATGCAATGCTATCCAAACAAATCAAGTTTTACCTCTAACTTACCTTACAGTTATGAGTAGGCGTAGGCTATTACATATGACTTTTAGCAGTGCCAGTTGAGGATGTGGGTGGAACCAAGAGAGTAAGTGGGTGGAGCCAGTGGAAGAAGTGGGTGGAGCCGGGGAAAGTAGGTGTGGCCTCCGACAAACATTTGAGCACCTGGACTTCATTTTTTACAAATTAAGCACTGCTTTTGACTCTCTGTCTGCTGCTGCTGCAATTTCTGGTTCCATTGTTACTGCTCGTCGTAACATCTGGATGAGGTCTTGGAAGGCGGAGGCCTCTCAAAAGTCTCTTCTTTCTCGCTTGCCCTTTGATGGTGCTAAGTTATTTGGGCCTCGGCTTGAGGATCTCCTGAAAAAGTTGGTAGACGATCGTAAGCTCCTGACACCTCTGCGGCCTGCTCTGAGGGGTCGGGGATTTGGTTACAGGCGTGCCTTTGGGAATCCCCCCTCTGCTGGGCGGGGTTCCTCCCAGCCCTTTCGGGGGAGGGGTCATGGCCATGGCACCCCCTTCTCTGCAAAATCCCGGCTACAGCCAGCAGGTGCTGCTCTTACTGATGCCTCTCCCAAGTCCTGACTATCTCAAGGTGGGCGGCCGGCTTGGCCAGTTCTCTTCCGCTTGGGCTCACGACGTTACCGATTCCTGGGTTCCTCGTCTGGTGGTCGAAGGTTATTCTATCGACTTCTCTTCTCCTCCACCAGATCTTTTTGTTCCCACTCCTCGGAATCCTCTGAGGCTGCTGGGGTTGCGGCGGGGGATCCTGGATCTTCTCCGGAAGGGTGCCATTGTTCCTGTTCCCGGGGCCGAGTTGGGTCAGGGTTGCTACTCTCTGATGTTCCTGGTGCGGAAGCCGTCGGGGGATTTCCGCCCTATCCTGGATCTCAAGACCGTGAACTCCTATGTGCCTTACCAGCGGTTCAAGATAGTGAGTTTGCAGAGGATCCTTCCCCTTGTTTCCTCTGGGGCCTTTCTGTCGTCCTTGGACCTTTTGGATGCTTATTTTCATATTCCTGTGCATCCTCTGTTCCAAAGGTATTTGCGGTTCTTTGCCCTGGGTCAGCACTTCCAGTTTTGTGTCCTCCCCTTTGGGTTGGCCTCTGCCCCTCGGCTGTTTACTAAGGTCCTGGCTCCCCTGGTGGGTCTGTTGCATGCTCAGGGGGTGCTTTTGTTTCCCTACCTTGACGACTGGTTAATGTCTTCCTCGTCTCTCCTTAAGGCCCTGGAGGATGTGGTGTTGGCACAGCTTTGCCTGGAGTCCCATGGGTTCCTTGTGAATCTCAGCAAGTCCCACCTCATCCCGTCTCAAGAACTCCAGTTCATCGGCGCTCTCTTCAATACCCGGTTGGGGATGGTGTTTCTTCCTCCGGCTCGCCAGCTCCGGCTCCGGTCTCGTCTGGAGTCCCTCCTGTCTGCCTCATCGACCACTGCAAGGGACTGGTTGCGGGTTCAGGGGGACATGTCTGCTTCTCTTTTTCTGGTTCCTTGGGCTCGCAGACACCTCTTCCATCTGGTGTATCACCTTCTGTCTCACTGGGATCCGGGGTCCCAGGACTACGATGCCTCTGTTCCAGTGACTCCCGCCATTTCTCTCCAGCTACAGTGGTGGCTGGTTTCGGACAACCTGGTGAGGGGGGTGCCCCTGGACCCTCCCCTTCCCTGTACCCTGACTACAGATGCCAGCCCTTGGGGTTGGGGTGCCACCCTCGGGGTTCTTTCTGCTCAGGGAGAGCTGGATGTCCTCAAATTGGAAGGAGCTGGCTACTGTGTTCAAGGCTCTCCTGCACTTTGCCCGTCATCTGAAGGACGTGTGGGTTCTGGTCCGGACAGACAATCAGGTGCCTACTTGAATAATTTGGGGGGCACTCGCTCTCCTCTTTTGGCTCTCCTGGCGGATCAGATTGGGTCATGGGTGGAAGCCAATCTGCTGGGTCTGACGGCTATCTATCTGCCGGGGAGGGAGAATGGGCGTGCGGATTAGCTGAGTCGCCTTCTTCCTTCTTCGGTTTCTCTGTCCCTGTCTCCTCTGGTCTTTCGGGAACTGTCGGGGAGGTTCGGGAGGTTCTGGTTGGATCTCTTTGCATCCCCTCAGGATGCTCTTCTGCCGAGGTTTTGCACCCTTCTTCCTTGCGGGGAGGCGTGGGGAGTGGATGCCCTGAGTTTCCCTTGGCCTCAGGGTCTTCTCTATGCCTTTCCTCCCTTTCCCCTTCTCAGCAGGGTTTTGGCCAAGATCAGGGCGGAAAGGGTGATGGTGCTGTTGGTGGTCCCCTTTTGGCCTCGCCAGCCTTGGTATCCCCTCCTTCTTCATTTGGCTGCTGCTCCCCCGTGGAAGTTCCCGCTGTCCCCTTCTCCGCTCTGCTTTCCTCTCCTGTCTCGCCAGGCTCTCAGCCAGTTGGCATTGGGGGTTTGGAAGTTGAAAGGCGTCGGCTAGGGTCTTTGGGTTGTTCCTCTGCGGTGGCCCTGTCTATACAGAATTCTCGGAAGAGCAGTACCCTTAAGGTCTACGAGCCTCACTGGAGGAATTTCGCTACTTGGTGTTCTTCGCGGGGGTTTCTCCCTGATACCTGTGAGGGGGGTTCTGTGCTTGAGTTCCTCTGGGATGGGTTTTTGCTTGGGCTGTCGGTCTCTACTCTCCGCAGCCAGTGGTCCGCCATTAAGGCTATCCGGGGGGCCTCTCTCGTCTCCTTTGAGTCCTTGGCTTCTCGCCTTCTGCGCAGTTTTTTTCTTCGACGGCCTGTCGTTGCTTCTCCTGTTCCCCCCTGGGATCTTCCTTTGGTCCTTCATGCCTTGCAGCTTTCCCCGTTTGAACCTCTGCCTTCTGTGTCTCTGGAGTTTCTCACCCTGAAGGTTTGTTTTCTGGTGGCCATTACCTCTGGGCGCCGTTTGGGGGAGCTTGGCGCTTTACTTTGCCATCCTCCCTTCTTGCGTTTCTTCCCTGACAAAGTGGTCCTTCATCCTGACCCGGCCTTTCTTCCCAAGATGTCCTCCGCTTTTCATTTGTCCCAGGATATTGTCCATCCTGCCTTTTTTCCTGCCCCCTCTACGGAGGAGGAGATCCGGCTCCATTCCCTGGATTTGACTAGGGCTCTGGTGATCTACCTTGAGCGTACGGCCTCCCTTCGCAAGGTGGATTTTTTGTTTGTCACCTTTGGGGTTGCCCGCCAGGGTCATCGGCCTACCACGGCTACTCTTTCACGTTGGGTTCGGTCCGCTGTCTCCTTGGCCTACCTGCATTCGGGGGTCTCCCTTCCCCCGGTCATTCAGGGTCGTTCCACCCGGGGTGTGTCTTCCTCCTGGGCTTCTTTTAAAGGGGCCTTCTTGAAAGATCTTTGTGCTGCGGCGACTTGGTCCTCCCCACATACTTTCATCTCCCATTATAAGTTGCGGATGGGGGAGATTTTTTCTGGGGATTTTGGTTCCGCTGTCCTTGCTGCTGTTCACTGATTGTGTGTGCTTGTCTGCAATAAAAGATTCCTTGGCATCTTTGGTGTCTGTTTCTTTTGTTCGTCTGGCGCTTGGGTATATGCTCCTGGGTGACTGTGACGAGGAAGACGGAGGAGGAAGGTAATGATTCGGTTACTTACTGGTAATCTTCATTACTCCGAGTCATAGTCTTCCTCGTCACAGTCATATTCCCTCCCGCCCGCCCTTGGTTGTGGGGGGACGAACAAAATGTTTTGCTTCCTTTTGGTTTTTTCTCTGCTTGTGTATTTCTGGATGTTTCCTGTGTTTGCCCCACCCTTATAGGACAGGTGACAGGTACTTCCTGTCAGGCCACCATATTGGGTGGGGACTTTTTGTTTATGGGTGAATGCTGTGCCTGGAACACGGGGTGCTCCTGGGTGACTGTGACGAGGAAGACTATGACTCGGAGTAATGAAGATTACCGGTAAGTAACCGAGTCAACAGCACCACCCTGAATTCAACCACCAATCCCGCTCTCAATCACCACACACCAGAACCCCCGTCACACTTTCTATATTCCATGTTCTATTCCTCAGAAATCTTCTGCAGTATGCCCCAGCCAACAGTGGGATGTAGCCTGATTCTGGTTCCAAAACCCTTTACCAGAAATACAGGCCAGAATCCAAACCCTCACCAAATCAGCAGAAGAAGGGTTTATCAGTCACAATGAGTACTTATTTCTGAAAAATAAAAATCCACGCACACCTGTTCTATATCCTCTAACTTAACTTCATAAAAGGCCCATACTATCAGGATTTGACTCCATCTTCGAGCCCCTCGGAAGGTATATTGATTTTTTCATTAAAGACATAGTACCATTGACTACTACGTACGTGAAAGACACCACTCACTTCATCAATCTTATCGAAACAGAGCATTTCAATCCTACGACAGACATTTTGTTCACATTGGATATAGAGTCACTATATACCAATATTCCGCAGACTAAAGGTATTCAGGTGATAAGGGACCATCTCAACTGCAGACCTGCGCCGGTGGAAGTCCCAATCGACTTCTTAATTTCTCTCCTAGAAATAGCCCTTACCAAAACCTATTTTCTATTCAAAGGCAAATGCTACCATCAACGAAAAGGCACTTCTATAGGAGCAGTTTTCGTCCCAAACGTTGCCATTTTATTTGTTGATAATATGTAGACAAAATACAACCTCAATGCCATCAACCCCTTTCTCTCTAAAATACGCCTATTGAAAAGATACATAGACAAAATTTTTCTGATATGGTCTGACAACGTAAGGGAACTTACACTCTTCTGTGAATGGTTAAACAGCTGCCAACCAGACCTCAGATTTACACATCACCAAAGCAACACCCAAATTGACTATTTTGAAGTCACAGGTAAGATATCAGAAAACTAACTGTACACCACCCTGTTCTGTAAATCGACAACCCTGTTCTGTAAATCGACCACCCTGTTCTGTAAACCGACAGAGAGGAACACATTGCTTCAGTACTCCAGCTCCCATCCACGTGCCCTCAAAAATGGCCTTTCCTATGGCCAATTCTTGCACATTTGCCACAATTGTAAACTCTTAGGGAGAGAATGTGTCCTAACGGCTAGAGTGGTCAACCTCAAACCTGGGTAACCGGGTTCGAGTCTCAGCAGGGACGCTAAACATCCTGTGATTCTGGGTAAATCACTAAATCTCCCGTGCCTAACAAAATGAATGTGTCCATCAGTAACGCAACTGGTGCTCATGTAAAGCTCTCTGATACCTTCAGGTCGAGCCCGCGCTATATAAAACTCCCTAAAAAAAAAAAGGAAGATTTTTTTTAAAAAGCTGAGATATTTTCCAAAAACTCATGAAGAGAGGGTACTGCAGAAGGCTTGTCAAATGCTCACCCAAACCCACGTGGTAGTCACACAGGGAATGACTCCTACAACCAAAAGACAGAACACCCCCGAACAAAATCATGAGCGTCACCTCCTTTTTCCTATCAGCAACAAACTGACTAAGAGCATTAAAAAACACCGGAACGTCTCATCTACGACAAACTTGTCGCTAGAGCCACGTCTTTTCTCATTCGAAAGAGGACGTAACATCAAGGACCACCTAGGTAGACGTCATTTGGGTGTAGTCAGGGGTCGCAGCTGTGACCTCTAGCTTGCTCCCTGCTACTCCTGGCACTTCCTTTGTGACCGCTGGCCTCAGAGGGTGGGCAAAACCTTTGCCTCCTCTGAGGCGAGGGGTCGCAAAGGAAGTGTCAGGAGTAGCAAGGAGCATGCTAGAGGTCACAGCTGTGATCCCCGACTAACCCCAAATGATGTCCATGCCACCTAGTGAGGGCACACAAACCTAAGCACAGCTATAATACCATACAGCCCCTCCTAAACCTACCCTATTTGTAGGGTCACTACAAATGTGGTAATTGCACAGCCTGTAATTTGACCTCAAACAAGAAAATATTATACCATGGGAGTATTCATCACAACCTCAATTTCTATTCGAATTATAATTCAAGTAACATTATCTTTTGTATTCGCTGCCCCGCGATTTGATCTATATTGGACAAACAACTCAAAAATTAAAAGCAAGGATCTCCCAACACAAGAGCTGAATCCATTGTAAAGTCACCACTGCACCTCTCGTGGAATATTTCCTATTGTAAGACCACACAGAAAATGACTTGTCTTGGCAAGTGATTGACATCATTAAACCCCAAACCAGAGGAAGCGACAACCAACACCTGCTCAACAGATTGGAATACAAATGGATCTTCAAATGCCAGTCCGTATCCAATCATATGAATACACAAGATGAATGGAACGCTATTGTATAGTCTCATTAATGCCTCTGTGACCTCCATCCACCTGTTTGTTTACCTATGCAAACACTGATACATAATTGTTTCAATAAATATTTTCTATGTAAATTTTTTTATCTATGTATGTCATTCCATGTCTTCAATCCCAAATATCATCTGGGACTCGTTGCTCATATCAACGTCACAAACTGGACCCTACCGTAACGCAATTTGAGTGGTGCAAATCAAGGAACAACAGTGATTACCACTGTATCCACCTTCTAATTGATTTCCTCCCATTTTGAATGTTTATTCTGAAAATTGTATTCTTGAATTTTTATTCTTGCATATCCGATTTATTCATTCAATGAATGGAATCATTGTTTAGGTTAACATTAACAAGCTTACTGTCACTGGGTTCAATCCTTCCATTCCGGTCAGCGTTATAGCATTTCACACACATAGCACTCCGCTTCCGTGTAATCCCATCCGATGCGCAGCCTCACGCATGCGCACAAATGTACTTAATTCCTTATCTAGCCCACCTCCTAATACACCGCCCGGATCCACACCAGCTGTTTGTTCGGTGCCAGCGTGTACCACCCACCATTTGTTCACCCCTCTCCCCCGGCTAGGCTGGCGTGCCACTGGTTAAGATACGATTAAGGTGAGTGCCATTAACCTTGGACACCAATTTTAAATTGAGGACCCAGGCCAAATAATTTACCCTGATTTCATTCTTTTACAGTTACTGCACACCGCAAGCCTTGAGCAATCGGGTTACAGATGCTCTTCCCATATGCGGTTTTTCTCCCCACAGGTCCACTAGCCTTCAGATCAACACTACTACCCCAGGTACCTCCTTAATTTTGTGTTTCCGGTCCTTTAAATGTACTTACTTCACCCTGGTTTCTTTCCTTACCAAAAACCGCAACCAAAAGCCTTTGAGTGTTCAGACAATGTAGCGGCTGCTACACCTCCTTGTTCCACTTTTTGGGGCCCTACTCAGCTGGTCATGAGCTAGCAACACTGAAGGTCAGTCTCCCCCTCAGGGTTGAACTTTTAAAAAGGCCATGTGGACTGCTAAAAAAACTAAAGCTCCTGCACACAAGCAGAATGAAAAACAGCTAACAATTCTTGGCCAAAGTCAACACTATTGCAAATGGCAGATTCTGCCTTCACAGCGCCAACATCTCAGAAGCCGACTGGATAGCTTAGATAACAGCGGCATTCCCTGCACAAGATGCAGATAATGCAAAGCAGATTACCACACCAACCGTGACAACCACTTTTCCAGAAAATCATCAATAAAACTCCCGGAAGGCCAATGGACGAAAGATTCGCAAGTCCGGATCACCCTTAAAAGATTGAGACCAGACGGGGCCCGTGGACCAAATGGGCTCCCAAATTCCTTGTTTAAGTGTGATCAATCTTTTCGGGCCACGTACCTCACTCTGCTGTTTAACCAGGCCTTTATTACTAACTCCATTCCGGCATCTTGGAGAGGTAGTATTCTACACCCTATCTTCAATCTGGCTCTCAGTCCAACCCAGCAAATTAGAGATTAATTGCCCTCATTGATGTCGGAGCCAAGCTTTTCACCTCCAATTTACTATCAGATCTCGAAGACTGGGTTTCATCAGCAAACATCATCCTGAAAACTCAGACGGAATTTAGAGCCAGTATGAGTCCAACAAGCAACCTGTGGTATCCTGCTCTTATTAATGTTTAGTCCCTCCTTTGTATTCTGTGCCCTGATGTTCACCCATTGTGAGTGATGTCATAGAATGCTCATGTGTGTCTGGTTGAGTGAAATATCAGTTGGAGTGTGTGGGCTGAGCAGCTGGGATGCTGCTCCCAGTAGGGCTTCTGCTGCTGCTACTGCTACAACTACCTTGTAATCTATAATTCCTGTAACTATATACTCCTGATTGAACTGAAGAATAAACCACCTTTTGGATTCACCATCAACTCTTCCTACCCTCCTTCTTACGTTATTTCACTGGCGACGAGCGGAAAAGGACCTATGGTGGAGAAAAGGTCACTACTGAAACTTAAGGTGCGTCTTTGCCCAATGCCTAATCAAGATCATCATGGCGGACCTTGATGTACGATTATCGGAAGTAATAGGTGACCCTTCCAAACTAGCAAATGAACCAGTGCGGTGTCTTCAATATGTGAATGATATTGTTTTATTTAATCAGACACCGATCGGCCTCCAGTGCCTAATCACAAATCTTGTTGTATACATCGAAATGCTGGGCCTGGAACTCAACCCAGGCACGGCCCGTGGTAGGAGTGCCGGTCGGGCGGTGACGTGGGGCCGGGGAGGGGGAGGGGCAGGGTGGGGGGTAGTAAACTACGGATTAAGGCCGAATACAGGTAAGTAAACATTTAAATAAATCAAACGAATTTCGTTGCGAGCGCTGCATCGCTAAATGCGATGCAGCGCTCACAACGAAATTCGTTTGATTTATTTAAATGTTTACTTACCTGTATTCGGCCTTAATCCGTAGTTTACTACCCCCACCCTGCCCCTCCCCCGCCCCACGTCACCGCCCGACCGGCACTCCTACCACGGGCCGCGCCTGACTCAACCACAACAAAACAAAGGTAATCTGTTTCTCAGCAAATTCCAGCCCTCAGCATAATATCTTTAAGTAGAAAGCAGATGGAAAACACTCAGATCTGGCCAAATCCCATAAATATTTGGGAGGGGTAATGGACAATAGACTAACCTTCAATGAGCACCTACTGCAAAGAATGGCCTTGGCCAACAAGCTATGCTTTGCCTTCAATTTGCTACAAAAAAAGATGAGGAACACATCTCAGCTCTACCTATTACAGGTCATTGGGCCTAAGTTCCTGTCTTCACTTACCTATGGCTCAGAATTATTAAAGGGGAGCGATGTGACCAACCTTAACCAGCTCCAATCCCTCTTGTTTAAACCCAATTTTTGACTTCTGCAATCCATCTCACAAGCACAGGTGTGAGTGGAGTTTGGGTCATTTCATCAAGCCCCAGTAAGGATGGGTGCAATCATTAAATTGTGCTGGAAGATGAGATCAGCTCCACCCGACTCACTTGCTGCTCTGTGCTGGTCAGAAATGGAGGACCAGCCCACACAGAACAATAATTGGTCAACAGTGGTTCAGCAAGCACTAACCAATTTTAAAGCTGGCCAAAGCTTGGGATTCAAACATCAGCTTTACCACCTTCAAAACATTCACTAATAAGGCGGCAAAATTACATTCTTGGTCCCTCGACAAAGCGGAGATGGCCTGTAAGAAGCGCAGATGGCCAGTTCTTCACACCTACACCAACAGGAGCCCACAACCTAAACCCTCAAATCATATTTTACAGACCATCCAACACTCTCTTCTTCCAAACCATATGTGTGCCTTCCCATCGAAAGATCTGGCTCCATTCTGGACGCAAACCCTTACTGTCACCTATGCGATCTCTCAAAAGAGAGTGTATTACATTTCTTGTGCATTTTCCCTGTCGTCATTTACCTCAGACGGAAACTGTTATATCCTGCCCTGAGGGCCATTCAGATCAGATCTTGCCGTCCTGCGGTGATGGTGCTACTAAATGGGCACAACATCCAGCTCTCCTGTAGGGTAACAAGTTCTCTACTACAAGTAAAAAGGCTGCTTCCATTGCAGACGGCGAGGTCCAGCATAATATCATTTTCTCCTTTTCCTTTCTTCCGCCTTTTTTTATTTTAGAGACTTCCTCTTGTGCTTCGATCCAAAACCTTCCGGAGTAACATGAATTGTGCACTACATCGCATTCATCGTGAATTTTGCCTTAAATATGACTTTCTGATATTTAATGGTTTTTTTTACTCATAATGCATATTGCTTATTTCATTGAACTTATTGCGCCTTTTTCAGTCTATGCAAACAAGGAAATTTTAACTCCTGTATTGTACTTTTGCAACAATTTTTATTAGTCTGTAAAACAAAGATTTACTTAATTACTAGGCTTGCACTTTTACTAGGGCTCCCGGATCCTTGCTTCAGTAAATTGCAATATTCAATTTTTTCTTTATGTCCTTAATCAAGTGCCCCTTCTGCCTTCTAGCCCTTGGTGCTATACCTCCCTGACACGAGCGCCACCAGTTCCACAGTGCTCCAACTCCGGTACTACAGTACCATCAGGCTGAGTCCCACTGGCAAGAGCTTCTGATTGGCAAGAGCTCCCTCTGCCACCTGCCACTGTTCCAAGATTAGGTGAACTAATTCAGCTGCCCATGTACACAGACCAACCGCGACACATGCGCTCCTAGCAGTTTTAATTTCAATATCTCTCTGTTATTTAGGGCCCACTCGAATGCCCTCGCCTCCCTTACTAACTCCTGTAGGGAGCACCTCTCCTTATTCCCTGCCCACCAGGCAAGTGCAATTTGTCTACACCTAGGCTAACCTTTCAGGGCCAAATTCACCCTCCTGTGATTCTCATACAGATGTTTTTTAATTTCTAGATATTGAGTGCTCATGACCCGTCCTGATGATGACCTCACATTGACGGAGGTCGAAACGTCATTGACAATAGTGTTATATAGACTCCTCTTATATTAAATGAAACTAACTTAAGGAGTCACATGTCCTTTTATGTGTGAATCACTTTGCTTCTCGATCTTCTATTACCCATTTTTACACCCCTCTCCACTTAAGTGTAAGCACTGGATCTTAATTATAACACTCTGAAAAAATTAGATTAATGGAAGTATGCAATTAATAAATTAATTGCAATACAGCATTGATTACCTGCCTGTTTTTTCCTTGCCTTGGTGAATTGGACTCCATACTCTACGGAGCAGCACTTTATAAGTCACATTTCATTCATTCATTGACATTGATTTGTTTTCAACTATTGAAGACATATTGCTTTTCTATTACGATTAATGCCCAAGTAAACCATTAATTTCTTAAATACACTGATTCGGATTCTGGCGTCTATTTCTGAGGTCAGTCAACTCAATGTTCCCAAATGTGTTGTGATGCTATACATTAACACTAGGATACATTCAGAGGGCTCACGCGTGTTCGGTTCTCATAGCAGTGAAAAGTTGCAGCCTGCGGGGGAGGGCTGGAAGGGGTGGAGGGTGCAACACAACAGTAAATGCCTCACTTACCAGACACTCCTTTCATTTATCTGAAATCAGCGTCCTGCTGTGAGTGGGTGGAGGTCAAATGGAGCAGCATGATTGCCCCCTTTCTTCCAGAGCAAACATTGGTACATTCTGATGTCACTTGACAAGTTTCCAAGAGCTAAAGTAAGATTTATGTGTTTTTGACTCACGCTGTCTGTATTGGTAAGAATGTAAGCTTTGTAGGAATTGTTGATACATCTAATTTTGTGTGTGTAATTACAGTAAGAATCACTCATATACACAATATAACATAAATGTTTTCAACACAAGTATTCATTCCTACCCAACCGATTCCATTTTATCAGCCTTAAATAATGACAGACTGAGGTGAAAGCTGCAGTGATACAAAACTATGTTTTGCAGGTTACATGTAAATGTTGCAATGGATGCATAACTCACTGTGCCATTTTACCTTATTTTATTGCAACTCATGACATGTTGGTGAAATAAGGATCTCTGCTACAAAGGCATTACCTCACTGACCTATTTTACATAAAAAAGAAATCTGTGGCCAGCACATTATATGTAATCCTCTGCAACAGATACATCAACTCTGTGCCACATCGGGGGGCATTTTTGCCTTTTCTTATTTTACTCTTCCAACATGGCTGACAGAATTTCAGACTGGAAAAACAAAAAATAAAGTCTGCAGCAGTGCAAAAAGGGAAGCAAGCAGTCCAGTAGCACTTTGCAACTCCCAGGCCCTCAAAATAATTTCTTTAAAAAAAACAGTACGCGGGACGGGCTGGGCCAGGGAACAGTAACAGTGTAGTGAGGGTAAAGTGAGTACATATAGCAAGAGCATGAGGCAGGGACACTCGGGGCAAAAAAAAGAATTACAAATAATGAATTACTGTCAAGGTGTTTGTAGACTACTTGTTTGTGGTATTTGCATCTGTAAAATGTTATGGGTTTACACCAGCTCTGATGAGTTGTATAAATAAATATCAACCACAAAATATTGTGGTACAAAAATATAGTGGTAAAAACATCAACTACAAAAATATCTACTTGTATGCACTTAAAATGTAAAGTACAAAAACACCATGGTCAGAAATATTGTGGCCCAAATAATGAATATTATAATACTGATTATATATATTCAATTGTAATTAATATTACTATAGTTTGAAATAAGCATTAACTTATTTTTATTAAAAAAATATAGTTTATATAAATATATGTTACAAAAATATATAAACATTAATTTACTAACTTAAGAAAATGTAAAATTATAAATTAAGGTACATTTATTGTAAACTTAAAAAATATCATTATAGTTTATATTGACGAATAAAACATCACATAATCAAATAATCATTCATCAAAAAAACACATTTACATGTAATCAGCCATTATAAATTATATTTAAGAATGTAGAACAAGAATGAATATCTTTAATAAAGTAGAATATCAAAATATATAGAAAGAAGTTTTGAAATAATACACAATAGAAATTATTTAAAATATTTTAATTAATACATAGTTTTAAAGTAAACAGGTTCAAATATATTTAACAAAAATCCAAGATAATGTAATGTTCAGTAACCTAACTGCAAAGCCAAATTATAAACCAAAAATAACTAAATTAAAAAACTATTCAAATTCATTATTGCAACTAAAATCCTACAGAAATTTGGGAAAAGAATGTACAAAAAGGGGGTTTAAAATTACTATTCTAACTCCAATCTAACAAACATTGAGGAAAGTGCATACATAGGGAGGATTAGATGTACTATTCTAACGGCAGTCTAACAAACACTACACAGGATTCCATGAATGTAAATAAAAAGTTTAAAAATCCTTAATATATTAACAAAGTAGTAAAAATCATAACAATAACAAATATATCAAATTGCACAAAATTATTTTTTATTAAAAAGGCAATAATTATAATAAGAAAAATTCCTCAACCATCCCCCAACACAGTACACAAAATACAAAGAAAAGTAATACAAACTGACATGTTAAAAATAAACATTTAACTTTTATTTAATTATGGATTGTTTGCAAATAAAAAAAACACAACACACTCATTCCCCCAATATAGCAAATGTTCTGTAAAGTAATGAAAAATATACAAAAAACAAACATTGACATTTTAAAATATTAAACAATGTAACAACAACTAATACACACTTTAAAAATCACAATAACCACTCAAACCCCAATTCATAACACTATACACAAAACAAATACATAGAATAATAGATTATTTGAAAAATGTATAACATTTTTATAAGCTACAATAAATTAAGTATATAAAATATCATAACTAGTACATTATTAATTTTCATCAATTTATATGTATTTTACTTAAACACTACTCACACAACACCATCAAACACTATAACACAAAATTAAAATGTATTATTGTAAAGCTGCATTAAACATGTAAACAAATAAAAAACAATTAAAATAATCAATTAATTTTAATTATTACCAAATTTGGAACGACTGCCCACCCAGACCTCAATAAAAACCCCAAACTGAAATTACAATTGATAAACAATTTACAAATGTATTTAACGTGTAAACAAAATAATTAAAAAAATTAATCCCTCAAAATAAATTGATGTATAATTTTAAAACAACTACCCATCCAATCCCCCAATAAAGCCATAACCCTATATAAAAAATATTCAATACACTGTTAATTAAAATTTACAATTGCAGTTCACAATAACATAAATAATTAAATAAAACTGTATTACAATACAATAAAACTATATAATAAAAAGGATATTATAGCAAATTATTTTTAAACTTTTATTTTCAAAAGTAAAGAAAAATATATACTTACCTTTGATAATTTGCTCGATGATATTTTTGTAGTCTTGATATTTTAACCACTTAATTACGGGCAAACCATTTTTTACGTTTTTATTTAGGGGGAATGCCCACTGATAGACAGCCCTGTTAGCTAATGCCTAAAGACAGCTGAACCATGGTAGCCAGTGGCTGAAATGGGCTGTTCAAAAAACCCTACATAGGTGTCTATATCTGTCCGAGCTGTGTGTTGTATGGTGGGGTGGGTGTTTCATGAAAAAAATAGATCTTGCAAAGATGGGGACTAAAAAGAAGGAGCCAAAGATAGCCTATAGAGGAGAGATGAGCAATTGTTAAATCCTGATATTTATAGGTATTGTACTTGTGTAGTGCCTGCTTCTGCATGCATAGTGCATTCTAGGCACTCAAATATAATAGAAAGGAAATAGAGATAGAAAAGTAGAAGACAAAAAGGAGTGAAGGTTATAGAGGAAGGGGGAAAAAAGTAGAGGGAAAGAAAAGGGGGAGGGGACAGAAGAGTGAGAGCAGGAATAGAGAGAGGGAGTAGAGGGAGGGAGGGAGTAGAAAAGAGGGTGAGAGAGAAGATGGGATGGTAGAAAGAAAGGAAGGAGGGTGAGAAGGATGAGAGACAAAAGGGAGGAAGGTGATAGAGGAGATGGAAAAAGTAGAAGAAATAAAATACAAGGGTGGGACACTTGAGAAAAAGAGAAAAAAAGGAGGAAAATGAAAGTGAGGATAAAAAGGGCAATGGATGACAGAGATAAGTGAGGGTGGGAGAGGGAGAAAGGCGATAGAGAAAGAAAACGAGGAATGTGATAAAGGAAAATATAGTGCAGGGAGGTAAGGGGGTACTAGGAAAGTAGTGGAGAAACAAGTAGAGAAAAGGAAAGGAGCGAAGAAAAAAAGAACAGAAATTAGAGGAGGTAGAGGAGTTACTGGTGAAGAAATGAAAGAAAAGGAAGAAGGAGGTGAGTAGGATAGAAAATAACGAGGTGGCGAAATGGCAACCGGCCACCATGGACCAATGAGGGGAGGAGAAAGAGCAAGGAAGAAATGGGCAGGAAGGGAGAAAAAATTTGAGGTGTGGGAAAAATGAGAGGGTTGCGAGATATAATCAGGAATGAGCTTTGAGGGAGAAAGGTGAGTAAAATCAAAAAAGAAAGAACATGAGAGAGCAAGAAAGGAGGGCTGACAGTGAAAGGAGAGAAAGAAAGTCGGAGATAGGTAGAATATAGAACAGAAAGTCACACAGGATCAGAGACAATGAGAATGAAAATATGGACTGGGAGAGAATAAGGAAAAAGGAGCTGGGAGTAAGGAAAAGAGAGATAAAGCGAGAAAGAGGAGAGAGAAAAAAGTTATGGTTTGAGAGAGAAAGAGAGGAAGTAGAACTGGAGAAAATAAGCTAGGTGGAAGGATGAATAAGAGATGGAGAGGAGAAAATAAAGCGAATGCAGACGAGAGTAGGGGCTCCAAGGGAGAGACAAAGTGAGAGAGGTGAAAGGAGGCTACAGAGGGGAGAGAGAGAGAAAGAGGATGGGCAGAAGAGAAAGAAAACGAGAGAGTAGAGACAGAGCTAGGGAGGAATAAGGGAGGGCCATAGAGAATAAGTAGTGCAGAGAGAAGTGGAGGTAGAGTATATGGAAGAAATGCATGGGTAGGAGAGTTAGAGGAGGTGGAACAGAACGATGGAAGAGAGGGGGACATAGGAATGAGCGAGGGAAGGACCAAGAAGGCAGAAAGGGGAAGAGAGTGCAGTGACCGAGGAGGGAAACGGACAGGTAAGGGTGGAGTCCCAAGACTGGGTAGAGGTCGAGGAGTGAGGTTAAGGTTCCAGCTGAACCAATGGAGCTGGAAAACCGCCAGGAGACCTGAGAATGGCTTGGCAATGTCAGGACCGCCTGCCTAACGCCCAAAAGAAAGTCTAACGGGTTGTGCAAGAGCCGCGGATATCTGGGTGCCACCTGCCAGGCATCCTGCAGAAGTGGCTCAATCCTTTCATCCCTCAGACATAGCTAAACGCAGTACTGTTTTGTTGGGTGTCTATAATTTCATAGTGCTTTGAAGCTGCCTACCCGTGGCAGTCGGCACTACACAGAAACCCAGGTGTGATCACATCAGTTTGTTGTGAGCTCTCTTCTGTACCTCCCTTCTAGAAAGGTGAGTTTCCTCCCCGTGAGGCCCCCTTTGAGAGACTGCTGAGAGGAGACATGTATAGCGTCCAGTAGTAGTGTTTTTATGCTGTGTACAGAAGAGGCATTGTGGGTAGATGCGGAGTCCATGAAGAAGCATAGTCACTGAAGAAAGGTAGTCACTCAGGTAGTCACTGAGTGGTCACTGCAGCACATTGTCGATGCAGGATGTGGTCACTGCAGGAGTCCAGTTACTACTGTGCTCATACTCTGTAGGAAGTGGTCACTGCAGAAGTCCAGTCACTTCTGTGCACATACTTTGTGGGAAGTGGTCACTGCAGGAGTCCAGTCACTACTGTAACTCATACTCTGCTGGAAGTGGTCACTGCAGGAGTCCAGTCACTACTGTAACTCATACTCCACAGGAAGGGGTCACTGTAGGAGTCCAGTCACTACTGTACTCAGACTCTACAGGAAGTGGTCACTGCAAGAGTTCAGCCACTACTGTACCCATACTCTGAGGGAAGTGGTCACTGCAGGAGTCCAGTCACTACTGTGCTGAGACTCTACAGGAAGTGGTCACTGCAGGAGTCCAGTCACTACTGTACTCATGCTCTGTTGGGAAGCAGTCACTGCAGGAGTCCGGTCACTACTGTAACTCATACTCTGCAGGAAGTGGTCACTGCAGGAGTCCAGTCACTACTGTAACTCATTCTCTGCAGGAAGTGGTCACTGCATGAGTCCAGCCACTACTGCACTCATACTCTGCAGGATTTGGTCACTGCAGGAGTCCAGTCACTACTGTACTCATACTCTGCAGGAAGCGGTCACTGCAGGAGTCCAGTCAAGAGCAGCCAGAGCGTGGTAACTCCTGGGGATAGTTCCTACAGGCATTAACTTTGTATGTCAGTATTTTTTTGCCTTTTTTTAGGTTTTAAAGTTTTTTTGAATTAACTAAAATTCGTTACGATTTCATTTAAAAAAAACTTAATTGAAAATAAAAAATATATAATCCCAGTAGAATGAAATATATGAAGATATATAGAAATTAAAATAATCCTAAAATATCTGGGTTCACAAATATTACTGAGACATTGCAGTGTAGTACTACATATGAAAACTTTTAAAAAGAAAAGGTAAGAAAGGGGGAGAAGGGAAAGGATAAAAGAGCTACAGTTTACATCAAAAGTGATATATCATTAATGAACAAAAAAGTATTGACGATAACCTAGACTAAAGATATAAATTATTTACAAGATAATCCGAATGGTAACTAATAAAAGCAATAACAGCACAGAGATCATTATGAGGACCATAGCTTTACCTTTCAGTTCTTTAACTTACTCATAGATTCTAGACTAATGTTATTAAAATATAATGTATGGGGAGGTTCGTGTAATTCTCTTTTGGAGAATTAAGGAAAGGGGTTAAAAATGTTCTAGCCAATGTGTGGTTGAAACAGACCTCAGACAAGCTAGCCTTAAGGAAATGTTTGAAATGCCTGTATTTTCTAGTCTCCAATATATTAAGTATTTCTGAATGTGTACATATCTGCCAGGCACTCCCCTACCATTCGTGGCATCTTCAGTTAGTTCTGGTTTATTAACCAACAGCAGCCTGCATTCTGGGAATTGATGTTGTATTTTTGATATTGTAAGTAGAGGTTACAGAATCCCAGCAACTGGGACAATCACTAAATCCGATGCAATCCTTTCCCAGTCTGGAAATGGTGTGAATGTTACCCCAGCAAATGGCGGATGTAACTGCCCTTAAAGAGCAAGGTGGGAGGGGGGACGGATCGCCTCCAAACCTGGAGTGGGTGTGAAGGGAGGGGGCGTACCTCCATGGGAAAATTTAATTTCCACTATTATAAAAATAAAGGATAAGAAAGAAGTATGTGCCACGTCATATCGAGATGCCTGCACCCTAAAGCAACCGTACATGCTGAACAATTCCAGCCTCATGGAATGAGGTGAGCCCGGGAAACAAGTCA
Source organism: Calotriton arnoldi (assembly GCA_963921515.1). Classification (NCBI taxonomy): domain Eukaryota; kingdom Metazoa; phylum Chordata; class Amphibia; order Caudata; family Salamandridae; genus Calotriton; species Calotriton arnoldi. The sequence continues at coordinate 1,659,600 of CAWUFW010001040.1, forward strand.
CAGCACATTCCTCGTACGGCGCCTGGAAACCTTCACCTCGTGCAGCTTGTTAGATGTGTCACTAGGAACGTTTGCACACTCGCTAAAGATTTGCAACTGTTTAGGTACTGGGGCGGTGTTACTACTTTTTGAGCATTAGATGTAGTAATCGCATGGCATTACTGCGTCTCACCCTCATACATAAGAAGTCAGTTCATAGTTGGCACGTGGTATGTTTCAGTCCATGCTTACAATGTGAAAAGCAAAACTACAAGCCCCAGAATGCAATGCGCTATTAGCTGAAAGGTCAAGACTGACTGAAAATATTCCATAGTAAAGGGGGTCCTTGGCAGCTACAAATTATTTTCTTCTTTCAGCATCAACATTACCACTACTTTTAGGAAATGGGGTTTTTTAAAGGATGCTTTGCGGTGACCCCATTTCATTGCAGCAGAATATGATTTGGCCCTGTGGAAAACTGTATGTTGAGCACCCGCTGAATAAAGAATGTACAGATTTGTATTTATTTAGGAGTTCTACTCGGTGCAATGCTTAGCATTAAGTCATCTATTAATGCTGCGGCTGTAAGATAACGTTTACAGTCCTGGACTTTCATTTTGCAAATCGGTGCATTGTGGGGCTGTTGTCTTCGTTTTTTCAGGTGAACAACTGGACTTAAAAACTTTATAAAAATGATTTGTAAAAGGAAAGCGTTGGAGTGGAAACATGCTACCTTGTATCTCGCAACCCTAAATAGCGCTTAGAGGCTGCATTGAGAAGAGCAGCCAATTCCATGTATCAATCAAAAACTGTTTCTCATAGCTTTTAGCTGGGTCTATGTCACAAGAGTAGCTGCCAGCCCGTCCTGGATTTTCAACCAACACAAGTAATCGTGTAAAAAAAAGAGTACAAAAGTGTAAAAAAGAAAAAAAAAACAAGACAACAGGCCTTTTCCATATGTGCACCAACGATCTGGAAAAACACCCCTGTATCCATCAAGATGCTGCTCTAATTTCACAAAGAGTTGAAGACTCGCCTATTTGAGGAGCATCACATCACAGTGCATGAACTCGGCTTCCTTCCCTGTTCCTGGTTGACTTTAAGCTTGCCTTTCACCAGGTACAGGGCTCCTCTTTGTTTTGGCGGGCTTTGCACTATAGAAATACCATAAACATCCATGCATAGCCCTGTGGTTTGTACTGAAAATGGGAAACATGAAACTACAAGTCCCAGCAGGCTCGGCGTTGTTGACTGAAAGGCTAGGACTGACTCAGAGTCATCTGCATCACATCGAGCCAGTTGACAACTATGACACAACCACTGCCATTGGTTGAAGCAGAGTCTCTCTGTTCCACGGGGCACCATTAGATGCCAGGCATACATTTGAAAGTTAAAGTACCCCTCAGGGTACTCGCATTTGTGCACCAAAAGTCTCAGTGAACCTACTCCTGCAGCCTCCTTAAATGGCCGCACCCCCCTGACATCAATGGAATCCCCCTTCCACAGCTGCAAATTGCCCCCTTAAGAGCCACTTTAAGCCAGTCCTTGCTTTGTAGCCAATGAGCGTTGGGAGGTGACCCTTGACTCTTCCTCCATCCAAACTGAAAGGAATTTCGGCTCCTGGACATTTGGCGACTGCACCAAAAGGCAATTTTGTCAAAATCAGCAAAAGGACAATTACAGCTTCCAGATGCAATATGGGCTACTCATGCCTCAACTGGTAATGCCTTAAGGCAGCTGCCTTGCTTTGCCTTATGGATCCGCTGGCCCTGAGTGTGTGCCTACAGGCTTCAGACAGCAGATTAAGGTTGTAAAGTACTGTTAGATAACAACAACTGGCAGAAGGTGTTAATCAGGATATGGCCACTTTCATAACTGCTAAATGGTTCATATTATTTGTTGTACCTTCACTCAGTGCTGGGTTTTTATCTAGGTGCCCATTGCATTCTGGGTTTGTATTTTCCCTTTTGCAACATAAGAATCATCTCGAAAATCTAGAGTGCTTCAAATGAGCAAAATCCCAGAGTTTGTTATTACAAAATACCTTTCTGTGTACAACATCCATTTTGTGAGTCAGAAAAGTCTTTCCAACTGACAAAAGGGCTTCATCAATTCATTCCGAGATGCAAATGATGACGTATTAATGTTCTGTGATGATCCCAGCTGGGGGTTGCAAACCATTGATCAAATACCAACACCCACGTTGGGCTGGATTCTGATTTGCAAGGGGGGATGCAGACCCAGTGGGACAGCTGTCCCTTTGAGAATTGTGTCAGGAGTGGGTGGGGGAGGAGGCTTGGCAGGGAGTGGGTCCATTCCATAATCCTCTCAATGTCTTCCCAGTCTGGATTGTTTTTTTAAGCAAAGCCTGTCCCTTAAAGGGACACAAGCTGACTTAAAAAAAAGTTTCCTACTTCGGAATATGAGTGCAGAGACGGAGGCCTGCTGGCCTGTGCAGGCCACCATCCATGTGGTTACAGCCAATCGTAGGAGGGAAGGGGGGGGGGTCACAAATAGCGATCTGTTAAATTCATATTCATTGGGCAGATCGTTTTATGACCCTCTCCAAACAGACATTTTGTGATGCCACCTATTAGTACAAATATAACATTGCGAAAAGACAGAAAGGTTACAAAAAGCCCATGCCCAGTTTCACCCACTCTGTGACACCGGCCTACATGTATATGTATGTAAAATAAGGCCTCTGCATAAGGCTAGCAACCACAATTACTATTAGTCAGCGATGCAGCTTAGTGGATTAATGCATGTGCTTTAGGTCATAGGTGCTCATCCCAGCCAGGCTGACCCAACCTTTCATCTTTCCGACGTTAATATAGTGAGTACCAGTGAACTGGTGATAGTACAGCAGAGCAGCAGTTGGTGCACAAAACAACCCGGGCAGTGGTTACTAGTAAAACCCCAATGCAGAAGAATCGTAGGGGAGTAGACGCTATAAATAATTTATTTAGTGGCATGTTTTATAACATAATCAAAAGATGTACGCTATACAAAGATTATAATAAAGCAAAAGGAAAGCTCAGCAGAGGAATAGACGTTAGAGAAGTGAGATAATATAGGGCACAGGGCAGGATGTCTGACTTTAACTGGACCCCGATCTAAAGTGGAACAGAAAAGAGGAACTCGCTGTCCCGCTCCCGGGGAGAATCTAGGGCGCCTGTGCTGGGAAGGATGAGCTATGGGGAGGATGACTGGGGGAGGGGGGATTTGGAGCACGTAAAATGCACGTAAAGGCTGAGGCAGAAATAGGGCTTCAGCATGACCTATTAAAAGAGATTAACTGGCCTCGGGAAACTGTCAGATGTCCATACAGGCCAGCCAACTGACTGCATCCCAGCCCTTCCGACCTTTTAGAGGACTCTGCCTTGAAAAGTCCTACATCTTTTGTCGAACCCTTGATTACCCTATAAACCAGCCCATTATCAGATGACCTTGCTAACGACCTTGCAGGCCAGGGGAAACACCCACAAAGCCAATCAACTAGCTTAGAGGCAATGTCCAACCTATAAACCTGTAATGGAACCTATACCCCAGCCAATCAGCCTAGAGACATTAAAGAATCCTAGAGGGCAGCTATTGAGATCGAGAGCATCAAAGTAATCAATAGACCATATGAAACGACAGGCGAATTTGCCAACCTATAGGCCAGTCATTAACTGACTGGTCTCTGCACTGACCTTTCTGTCATATAGGCTTCATTCTGGGCCATTTGTTTAACCCACTGACCAGTCCTTCTCTGCCCAGCAGTGGGTGCGAGCTGCTCTTAAGAGCGGTGGAAGAGGCCCTGAAACGTCTGTTTAGGCCACAGCTCTGTGGGTGCACTAGGCTTTCCACCTAACAGAACTTGCGGTAAGGGGCGCCCATGACGCAAGCCAGGACTGCTGCAGGTGTTATCTATGACGTGGAACCGTGTGGCAGATCTGCCCAAACCAGGTCTTGCGGAAGGAGTCGCCCATGACGTAGGGCTGGTACGTAGCTACGCACAAGCCAGGACTTGCTGAAGGTGTCGTCCGTGACGTAGGGCCGCTTGATAGCTTTGCACAAGCCAGGACTTGCTGAAGGTGCCACCCATGACGTAGGGCCGCACTTGCTGAAGGTGCCACCCATGACGTAGGGCCCCTTGGCAGCTATGCAAGACGTGGGGCATCTCAAACCGCATGGGCAGTCCATTCACTAGAGCACACAGCCATGACTGGTGTGTTTCACACTGATGCAGTGCAGAGGGGCTGAGGCGACAATAACACTCACACACACACACGCGCAGCCTTAATATCCACATGCAAAGACCCCCTACCGGCCCAGCGGGATTGTTCAACAGCAGAGGTGACCGACAGGCTCAGGCATTAAATACACCGCCCTGCAAAGATTCGTGGTTTCCCCCAGTAACACACGGCGAGAGGTAAAGATCACTGTACATGCAATGAAATGTTAGTTGAGCACATTTAGTCGAGTGAAACTTGTCTCCGGATTGTGGCAATGTGACCACAGAATGAACTGTAGTATGTATTGGAAATAGATAAATATATATGCATTACAAGTCTCCGTCTTTCTTCGTCTCTCTCCCTCTCGACGTTTCAGTTTTGTCATGAGTAATCTGTATCATTGTGGACATTAACATGTACATGTATCTCTCTTTAGCTCTCTCTCTCTCTCTCTCTATATATATATATATAGATATGTAGATATATATAGATATCTATATATACATTAATATATATATAGATAGATAGATCGAAAATCCTCGCCGCATACACCTCCTTGATGGAAAGTACCGAGCACGGACCACAATTTGAGCGCGTGAGTTTCTTTATGAGTCCGCCATAACGCGTTTCAGCCGATGCCGGCCTTGATCACATATAGATATATATAGATACATAGATATATATGTAGCATCCCTGTATTGTATTCCTACAGTGTGATTGCAGCAGCACTCTGGTGACATCACACTAAGGCAAAGGCAGGTTGTTTTGGGGAAATATCACCATGACACACATTCACAGACTCCCATATAAACACACACACATATATATGCAATCACACTGTAGGAATACAATACAGGGATTGCTACATAAATATCTATATATAGAGATAGATAGATAGATAGATAGATAGATAGATAGATAGATAGATAGATAGATAGATAGATAGACAAATGTCAATGCAGTGAAAATAAATCTGGTCCAATAAAACGTTATTTAGAGCTTGTGCACTAATAAACACGTCTTAATTACAAGAGTTCACTGGAACCAACAAATGAAAAATACTATTTACTGCCTCACAGATTGCAGGTTACAATGATTTACGCAAGGAAGTAATTCTGCTAATAGTCAGGAGGCCTCTTCAATGAGAGTTGACCTCACAGCGCACACTGAAGCCCTGGATTTTGGTTTTAGTTAAATAACTTTGTTTGAAACGAAAATCGCATGAATAATCAGCATGGCATATACTATATGCAGCAGATGCGCAGGATGGTATATGCTGTTTATTACCATGGTTGAGGAAGGGGGAGGGTTATCATGTTAGACTCAAGGCTTCACCTCTCACGAGTCATATCTCCTCCCACACTCAACAATGGAGAGAAGTGGCATATTACACTCTACACACCTGTCTATCTATGTATCTATCTATCTGTCTGTCTATCTACATACCTGCAGACAGTTGTGTGCATTTTCATATAAATATATAATATACCATCAGCCTTTAGCTTGAGAATTGTGACGCAAGAGCAGCAGCGCTCCATGAAAGCTGATTAATTGCTGCCAGTAATATAATAAAACATCTAAATTTATACAGATATATAAAATCTGAATATACCTGGCTTTTACAGAGTCCAAGCACCCATGGAAGATGAATAATTTTGAGCCGTAAAGAAGAGCAAGACATCCAACATTGCAGCTTTTGGAGGTATGGTCATGACTCATATAATGACATTATGTCCCAACCAGCTTTAAAAAAATCACAACCCTCATTTTGTAAAAGACTCCTGTCCTGTCTCTTCCCATACTTCGTCTGACGCAGATCACTCTGTATTCCTGCGCCTTTCGTTTGATTTTGGGCTAAAATAAGGAAAGTACTTTAGTCTGAATATTGGAAATTGTTTTCATTTGTCTTCTTTGTAAGTGGCAATTTTGATTTTATTAATAACATAGTTAAACCTCTCAAATATCAAGTGCATGTCAAATGGAGATATTCCGATCGTGCATTTAATTAGATATATGTTTGCAGAGCTGTTTTCCTTTATGGGCCAGTATTATTTTATGGCCCTGCTATTGCTCAATATGTAAGTGACTCTGAAAAGTGAGATTAAAGTGATATCTGTTTGAATGTATTTACTTGTTCACCTGTCCCTGAGTGTTTAAACGCTGTTCGAATATATTCCATGTCTATGTTCTCAGCACATAGGATGTGTCTCATGTTATAGATATGAAGGCCTGTCATTGTAAATAATGTACAAATCAATCATTTTAGATACCGTACTATGGGCACAATTTGTGAACAAAATCATCCATGTTGTGTATTTTTTAATATGTTAGAACTGACTGAAGAGTAAAAATATATTATGTGTTCGCTTGTGATAGACTGGCAGAGAGCAGGTTTAAAGAAAATATGTGTCAGGGTGGCATTGCAAACGGAAAGGGTATATGAAGAGACAATTCACTCCTTGGCAATTTGCACTTAGGAGTGCATTTTAATCGTGCTGAATTTAATTGTTCCAGAGAATTTTAGGGATGAGACAGATTTAAAGCAGCTTAAAACGTGGTTGTGGAGGAAAATATGTGCTGTGTTGCCATTCCAAATAGAGTTTAGCTTTAAAATGATGACAGCACTTCAGAGAAAAAAAACATAAGAATGGAAGATCACTACATTTTCAGGAGAAAACGTTTTTCTTTTTTACAGGCCCCATTGCTGTGTTATTGTCCTTTAAAGCTGAAAATATCACAATCTATTTCCAACAATGCCTACAAATTAAAAGGGTGTATTTTTTTATTAGATGCAGTCATTGGGAATGGTTGTATTTTATTTGTTGGTAATGTCAGAATATTTGGGATATTATATCTTCTACTTTAAAGAGATTGAAAATTGAAAACAGTGGAATATTGGAAGACGGTCAGCGAGGCACATGGACAACTGTATCTATAAATAGAACTATTATTTCTAGAAGGGTCGACTCAGTTTTTGCTGTGGCATATTAGGTTAAAAGAACCGTCGAGACACTTGCTTGCAAGAAAGAAAAATCAAATAAGGCAAGTCCCATTCCATGAGTATGCAAAACACCTATTCTGTCGGTTAGCTTTTTTTATGAATGAAGATTAAACCGCACTCAGATTGTTATATCTCTGACAGAAAGCTGCTGTGCTGTGTTTGTTTTATTGTTTGTGTTTTCATATTGTCTCCCGGGTTTTTTAACTTGCATTTTTCCACTTGAGGTTATTATGAATAACTGCAATAAAAGCAAAAGCAACGGCAGCACACAGACAGATAATATGGTAGACATTGCACGTGATAGCATAATATTTCTTAATCAGTGTGATATGTATGGGGAGTCTCTCTTTGAAAGTACTAAGATATGTTGTGAAGATATTTGCTAGACTGAAATGGGATGCACAAATGCACGTGCTCGCACCTTGCCTGCGACCCTATTTAATAATATTCTATGTGTATCACAATAATTAAAAACAACCAAACCCTAGCAGAGTTAATATAAATGAATCTGACACAGGCCTGTTACCTCAGTACATGGAAAACAAACATAATCTGAACTAAACAAACGTACACATTATATACAACTATGCTAACAGTATTATCCACTGTGTTTTAACTCCACCTCTCTAAAATCAAGAGACGAATAACATTGAAAATATAGGATCTAAAAATGAGAGAAATATTTCCACTGATGCTGCTGTTTTTGACAGCTTAGTTTCCGAATTAGAAGTTCTTATTTTTGCTGGGCTTGGGGTTTTTATTTATTTATTTTTCTAGGAAGATAGATTACATTGTCAGGCAAATTGAACGCACGAAAATATAACCTATGCATTTAGTAAGCTATATATCTTGTAAAAACCCGAAAGTGGTGATTCTACATATTAGGAATTACCACACCTTAGGTTTAGAATATCTTCTGGGTTTGCCATTGATACGATGATGGGGAGATTATACAATTTTAGCTGGTGAAATAAGGTTGCCCTCTGTACAAATTGAGTCCATGGGGTTACAGAGTTGCCTTTATTTCCCTGAAAATAAAAATAATAAGAAAGGCTCACTTTCTTTATTACTAGAAAGTTAAATTTTCTTTAATTAAAAAAACCCTCGTAGCACGTGTTGAATTGTCGCCACCCCTGTGCCAAAATAAACGCTATTTACTTCTGTATATCACAATAAGTTATTTAGGCACATTCGAGTTGGGAGAACTTTGGTGAGCATCAAATCAAACTATGTTTATTTGTATATAGAGTTTGCACTGCAAAAGGCATTATTTTTGTAAAATATAAACAGAGAAATGACGGTGAATTTGACTGGATACGTTGTTATTTTTTTAATGTACTCGGGGACGTGTTTTTTCTGCCCCTCGTGAGTTGCCTAGCGGCTAGTAGAACGCGGGAGACGAAGGTGTTAAGCTGAGGCCGGAAAACGCTGTGCATGCTGGGAGTTGTAAGCCGCTGCGTGCCTGGGAGTTGTAGTTTCTTGTGCTTTTCTGCGTCTGTCACTTCCTGCGATGGCAGACACTGCTGCTGGAATATGTAATTTGCTTTGTTTGGGCCGTCGGCTGGACTGCGGAGAAAGCTTCGACGCAGAATGCGGATAGTAGATGATATGCTTGTGCCTAATATTCATTTTAACTTCATGTATCAAGTGTCATAGACAGTTTACATGGTGTTACGCTTTTTCGAAGCAGTGCTGCAGATGAATCGAATCATGTAAATACTGTGCATTCTTTGTACCGTTTAAGTTGGTTTTGCTCTCGAGGGAGAAGGCTGCATGTCAAAGCGTTATTGTCGGGAACACAAATAAAATGAAACACTTGGTGCAAATTGAAGGTTCAAAATGAGTGTATTATTATGGTGCTTTGGTTTAAGGTGTCTTTTCCAGGTTGTCCCTGGGGTTCAGCCCGCCTTACACTGTGTGCGCCTGTATCTGACTTGGGTGCTAGTTGTTCTTCAGATAGGCAGTCACGAGGAGGGTGTATTATACGGTACGGTAGCTCCGTGGATTAAGCGCCTGCGCCTTTTGTTGTACTGTTTATGAGCGAGATGGCCACGAGTCCAGGCCATCAACAATTGTACCCAAGGAGCAGTTCTGATTTCAAAGACGAGAAACACGTTAAATCCATTGATCACATGAATAGAATAAAATTAGCTACATATTCGTAGTTGAACAGGTAGTGTACGTGGGCTAGCTGTTCAGTTCCCAGAATTTTCCGCGCCTTTCGATGATGTAGTCTGGTGTCTGAGATATATGCACATATTTTAGTGTTAGCAATAGCTAAAAAGTCCCCCCCTTCTGTGTCTCAGAGCTTCAGATAACTCACTAGAACCCAGACCTCTCTTACCAGACAGTGGCTTTGGAATTTCTGCAGACCACAGAAAGAGAGCAGGATGATTAAAACACTCGGATGGAATATTTGCCCCAAAAGACCACACTATCATTTTTCCCTGTGACCCCTGAGCTCCTCTATGACCTCAGGCCCCTCGAGGCATCATCAGCCCCCCATGAGTGAGTCTAAGTACCACAAACTGTCCCCTCCAGTGATAAACATCTGCCATGATCCCCTGGAGACTGCATCACTACATGTAGAGGTAAGGAACTAAGATAAATATGCAGAAAACACTGTGAAAAAAAGAACATAGACAACTTAGTGACTGGCTCAAATGTGTATCGCAGTATGATGTCAACCTCCTTTCACTTGCTATTTTGGTGCTCGTCTGTGACCATGTACAGCATTACTCTTCCTTTTCGACTAGGTTTGCACTCTACAAACACCACATATATCACACATAAATACATAGTTCTTTGTGTTTGAGTATTTTGCATAGTATCACATGTGACATTTAATGCCTCTTGAGTGAACAAAGTGAGCCGTTCAGTTTTCATTGCATTTACTGCAAGGAGGTCTAGAAATCTGGTTTGGGTTCCATAATTGTTTAAACTCTTTATTACTGCACACCTGTTTCTCCATTGGTGTGGTATGGTGGCGATCCAGTGTGAATGATGCAAAACGTGTGTCTTCAACAGTCTCTCCGCCTTTACTTTTTATTACAACACTGCTAAGATGCTAGACTCCTGGAACTTAATACAACCCCCTGATTCAGTGTTGATTTTTATTATTTGTTAGAGGATATCTGGAGGGCATCGGTAGTGTGTTTGTTCATGCATTCATTAAAGTTGTCTCAGATTACAGAGGGATTATTGTAGTTGTGGTGAAAATTGTAGTTGGTCACATATTTGCTTTTGCAGTAATGTTAGTCTTTTTTGTCGAATTGTGCAGCACCAGGTTGCCAAATTTCACTTGGGCAGCATATGCATATAGACTCTTAACCGAGTTGTCTGCTTGTTTAGTCGGGCACTAGGGACTCTGTCTCAGGCTGGGGATGAAGAAGTATGGGATATGGCTGCAGCCACCCGAAACCTTCTGAACAAACAACCATAAGAGCTGATGTAGTGTGGTTGCCATTTACTAAGGCAATCGCATTCTAGCCTTTCTCTCCAACACTATCACTTGTTTCTTTACTGCTTACATGTCATTGTATGACCGTACTTACATTTCTTGAAACAGAGAACTCAATTTCTTATCTGTCTGATTTATTTTTTTGTGGTAAGATTATTTGTTCGCTTATAATAATAGAGCAAACTCACAAAATCTTTATGTTTAATTCATTGTCTTAAATATTCAAACTCTTCTAATGTACAGATTACTGTAGCTGACAAATTTCACTCTCTCAGGCACATTTTGAATGTATAATCTTCTGTTCAAAAGCATGTCACAATATCTTTCACAGCTGCAGGTTGAAAAAGGTGCACCTAGTCATAGAATAATGCTGCTCTCTGTGAAAAGTCTCCTAGAAATAATCATGTCCTGTTGCGGTGTGATAACTGATAATACTGGGCATTTGAAGGCCATGTTTTCCCCTTACATCATCTTCATCCGGAACTGATACATAAGCTGTCTAAATGTGTAGCTTCATTGTCAATTGTGTGTTTGTAGGGTGACTCTGGAAATATGTCTGCCATTGTTTTCCTGCTCAAGTTAATTTGCGATTGGCTTAGAGGCAAGGCTCAAGTTTAGGGCAGTTAGGCAGCCCACACTTGTCCTTCCCAGAATCCTGTTGCACTAATTGTAGTCACGAGGAAGAAGCTATCCCAATTGCAAGGAGTGGTCTCAGATTCTGAATCCACAGGAATTTACCCCAAGCAGACTTGTGATTAATTTAGGAGGGGGTGACATAACATATTGAGCGACGCATTGGAGAGTAATGTAAGGTTAGGTAGCTGCAAAGCATTCTAAATGGACGTTCTTCCCACCAAATAGTCCCTTGCCTGTAAGGTGGAAGATGTGTGAAAGCTAGTCCAGTGGGTAAGTAAGTAATTTTATTGTTCAGTTAATTAAAACTCACAATTTAAAACAACCGGAGCGTTAAAAATACATAAATCGATCCATATCTTGAATTATACCTTAAATTTTAAAATACAATCTTTCATATTGGGCTTGTTAATATTTTATTATGAGTAGAGATCATATCAAGTCACAGTTTTTTATTGTCTATTCAAGCCCCTTGAAGTGTGTAAAAAATAGATAAAGTGCTTGTGCTTCAGGGTATAAACATGGATTGGGCAAGGCCAGCCCACATGTAGTTTGGGCTGTTAAAGTGCTGATTAAAAGTAGTCCAGCTGCTTATTATTCTCCAGTCGCCTGTGGCTTGAGCTTAAGTCTTTCGTCCACTATGTCAAAATACTATGTAAGCCGGCAGTTTAGCTGTGTCTCTTCTGGGTTAAAGCACAATTTTACGGCCTGCCTGCAGGTCCTGATGCCCTTCTCGTTGAATATTGGTCGAAGTGAAGCACGTCTTATGTCCATCAGGTTTGGGCAGATGCAAATATTGTGCACTAGATCCTCTTTTCCTGTTCAATAAAGACGGCAGGACTGTTCTTCTAGTCTCCCTTTCCAAGGCAGCAGGTGAGGAAGGATTGATAAAATGCCAAAGTGCAACTTGAAATGTTTTTCCTTTATCTTCAGTTTGACTCCCGTTTTTAAATAAGCTTGTGACGTAAGAGCTTTATAATCGTTAAGCACTATCCAACCGTGAGCCCTCTTGGCCAAAGTTTCCTTATCTTCTGTTATGGATATCATTTTGGTTACTTTAGTTACAACCTTTTTAAAGCTCTTATGATCTATGGAGGATTCCCAGAGGTTGGTCAGTTCTAGTCTTTTTAGTGAGTTGAACAGATACTCTCTGGCAGGTGATTTCTCGCGACATGACAGCTCGGTCCAAAGATGCGCGTTTAGAGATCCTGGCTCGGCGCCTCTGATCTTGTGACAGCTTTTTATATAAGCGCCCCTTCTTTCCACTGATTGCTTCTGAAGACCGAATTCTAGGCGTTTTTAGGCGGCTGACACATAGTTTGGTAGCTGAAAGATTGCTCTGTATGTGCTTCCTATTATTTTATCCAAGACCATCGCATCTTTCCCTTGCATTGGTTCGGTCCCGTATGTTAGCATTGGCTGTAATCTTGCTCGAATCACCTGTAGTAGGGGATCTAGGGTTCGGTCTGGTAGGGCTTTCTTCAGGGGCTTCATTGCGAGATAGCTCATGGTGCCCTTCCAACGCAAGGCCTCCTTTTGGGGTTTATACGAGCCTCTGCTATCAAGTAAAACTCTGAGGTACTTGTAGTTAGTTACCCAGTCTAGGCTACACCTGTCCAAGTACCACGTGATTTTCTGCATCTTGTGGTAGTTCACTGTCATCATTTTTGTTTTCTTTAAGTTAATATTTAGTGCATTACGTTGCGAGAAGTTATTGGTGGTATCCAGCAGGTGTTGGAGGCCGATTGGTGTCCGGCTTCTCAAAATCAAATTGTCCGCGTATAGGAGATTGGACAGCGAGATGTTTCCCAAACGTGGGGCGTGTGATGTACAGTTGTCCAGTTCCCCTGGAAGATCTGCTAAGAAGAGGTTAAAAAGCAAGGGAGCTAGAACACATCCTGGTTTTAGGCCTTTAGAGGTGTTGATTCGCCTTGAGAGGTGCGTCCCAGCTCCCAGCTTGATCTTAACCCAGGTATCAGTATGTAATAGGATCAACTGATTTAGAAGAGGCTTTGGTATCCTTCACTGTTCCAATTTCTGCCATAGTTTGGCGCGATCTACGTGGCCAAATGCTACGCTATAGTCTATAAAACATAAAAATAGCGAGCTCTTTGCTGCTTTGGTCGCATCCATCAGCAGAGTTAGCAGAGTGGTTCCCTGTCCTCTGCAAAACCCCGTCTGGTTTGCGGGAATAATGCGTTTTGACAATGCCCAGCTTGTTAATTCCTCTAGGACTAATCCCGCATAATACTTTGCCTCTATGTCAATTAGGGCAACGAGTCGATAATTATTTGGTATGCTCTTGTCACCCTGTTTATAGATTGGACTAATTATTGATCCTTTCCAAGATGCCGGAATTGTTTCCGTTTCCTGTATGCCCGTGAAGACTGGTACCAATGCTTTGCTCCAGAATTCTGCATCATGCTTGTATAGTATTGGGAGTATTCCGTTTGGAACTGGGGCTCCTTCCAGCTTCCCTTTGGATATTTGTGACTTAATCTGTGATGCTGTTGATTCATTACTGTTTTCGTTACTATTCAATAGTGGTTTTGAGCCCCACTGCCCCTTCCGCCCTGTGGTCCTTTAGGTTAAGCAGGATCTCATCATGTTTAGTTCCCTCGCTGATCCTTTGCTTGGTTCTGTCTATACTTATATCGCACATATTTCTCTCGGTGATCCGCCTTTTTACTCCAGCTGGATTCCCCTCTTGAATTTTATCATTAAAGTGGTTGTACAGGTAGTGCGCCCAATCGACTTCTGTTATATGTGAGTTTATTCCTTGGTGGGCTGGCCGTTGAAGGCTGTTAATTGTCCGCCAGAACCTGGTGCTGTTTTTAAGTTTTGAGTCGTGTTGTATCTTCGCCCAAAATTCTTCGTTTGCCTTTTCTTTTCCCAGTTCATCTTTTTTAATGTTACTTTCAATTTCCGCAGCTTGCATTGCAGGGCTAGGTTTTGTGGTGTTTTGCAAAGTTGTCCTAGTGCTTGATTTATTTTACGTTTAAGGTTCTTTATCTCAGGTGAGATTGCCTTTCCTGGCAAAGGACCCACTGGTTTCCCCGTGATGGTCCCCGTGGCAAACTTTGTCCCGAGATCCATTGTGAAGACCTCCCAGGTCTCTTTTGGGTTAGCTATCAGGTTGTTTTCTTGGTGCAGGAGTGTCTTCGCAATATTGGACAGTTCTTCGATCTTATCGGGCTTGCACCTTATTCGTCTAAAATCCGAGGTGTATTTGGTGCCGGCCTCTATGTGATTCCCTCTGGTTGCACTTAGCGTCACTTCTTGCGGTAGGTGGTCGCTTTGTCCCTTGTTGCCCATTCTAAATGAGTCTATGATGTGGAACAAGGGAAGAGTTGCTAGGGTGAAAGCTAAGTAAGAGGAGATGGTTGAAGAGTGATAAGTTGGTGCTGGTGGATTATCCTCTTTAAATCGGCCGTTCAACACCCTCAGGTTCAGTTGTTCAAGGTCTTTAAGCAATTGAATTGAACATCTTGTTTGTTTATTTGAAAATGTTGGGGCTTGGTTTGGTATTCCCCACGCTGTGTTTAGTTCCTGTGCTAGCTCGTCTTCTAAAGCTGTTCCGAAGAGGTAGAGGTTGAAATCGCCTGCCAGGATTATGTTCTCCAAGCCCCGCTCTTCTATAATTCTTGCCAGTTCGTTAACTAATTCTTTGGCCGCTTTAAGCCTATGCTTCGGATGTATGTACTTGTTAATTATTATAAGTGTCCGATCTACATTATTGATTTTAATTGTTACGGCTGTTGCCTGTATAGCACTTGGGGCTGCAATTTTTGCCTTGATTTCAGCTATTGTTCCTATTGTGAGTATTGAGGCGAATATCATCAGACCACCTGACCGATGACCGAAGATTGACCCTTTAGTAGCTGGCACAATTTGTGATGTGTATCCTTGTAGGGCTATCTCGTGTTCTTCCCAGGTTTCTTGGAGTAATATCAGGTCAAATGTCTTTAAGTAATTTAGTGTATCGAGATCCTCCATCTTATTCGCCAGACCATTGATGTTCCAGATACATATTCTGGTTTTTGTTGAGTCGGCTGGTGGTACTCTTGAGCTGGGTGCCCCTTGTCACTGCGTGCCCACCGTCGTTATTGTTCGCCGTATTTTAGCCCAGCTGGGAACAGATGACTGTTGGTGTTTAAGTGACTACGGTAGGATCCTGGGGAATAGCTGCGCGCTCCTTTTAAAATTGATGTGCTTGTGTGCGATGGTTCATTATTACATTCTTCTAAGAGGGGAGTGGGATAGGCTAGTTTTTTTCCTGGTTCTAGCCTTATCCCCCACTGTGAAAATTTGTTGGTTTCCTTCATGATTAAGACAGCTATCTCGTTTGATTTCCATGTTGTCTTTGTTGCTTCTGGGCACTGTTGGTTTGATGTTGGTTGGAATTCAATTGAGAGCAAGTCTGTTGAGTTAAGATTTCCCAGACCTTTGAGAGTGTAGGAGTCTCAGTATGTTGCCCCTATTTAATATATCCACTCTTCCTCTGGATTTGTATTTTGGGACGAATAGAATGATATCTGTCTCTTTTGAGGGATTAGCCAGGTGTCCTGGAGCGAAGTTACATCAAAGTGTGTGAGGATTGGTTGGTATTTTTAATGTCGTGGGCGGCAGTGCTGGCTCCGTGGATCTCCTCTGGTGCCTGATCTGCCTCCGGCTTGTTCCTACTTTGTATGGCTTCCCTTGACGGATTTTGTGCCAGTCCCCTTGCGCTACTCAGTGCCTCGCTTTCCTGCTCAATTCTTTCGCTTTGTTGCTTGCGCGTTGCCATGTTGGTTTCCTTCAGCCTTGTCTGTTTGTTTGTCTGAGTAAACCCTAGATGACTATCGCATTTTATCTCTGGTACTTTTATTGGCTTTGGAGGTGCCGACGTGTTTGGCTCCCTGGTGACATTCAGTCTCGTGCTTGAGGGTACTGTCTTCCTGGCCGGGGTAGGAGTCGGAGAGTTCCTTGTAGCCTCATTTTCCCCAGGGGTTGCCGCGGGCTGTTTCTCCCCGGCGTAACTCTCCGCAATTACCTTCCTGTTCCTGCCCTTCCTTTTTTGTCTGCAGCGGGCTCGTGCATTCTTAAATACCTCTGTACTGGCTCTTTCTTCAGTTGAGTTTGATAAGATGGAATTTTCTGGGGTTTGATTTAAGTTAGGGGATGCGTTTCCTGCGCTTTGGTGTCTGGCCTGCATGTTGTCGGTTCTGATTGTTCGTTCGTTCGGGCATGTGCTTTCCGTGTTGACTTCAGTTGTAATATGCGGTGTTGTATTTATTTTCAAGTCTGCCAGGAGATTCCCTAGCATTGTTGGTAACATCGATAATATGTCAATAATTGGGGCGCAGATGCAGTCGGTTTGTGAAATGTGAGTAGCTTGTGCTGCTTCTTGCCCCCTCTTGTTGAGGCTGTTAAGATATGCAAGTTTCTTGTCTATCCCAGAGGTAAATTATGATAGTGTATGAAGAACTGTAAGCTGCATATCTAATTTGTCGGATTGGTATTGCAATGCTGTTGCTGATAGCTGAATAGTGTTGAGTAGAGTTGCCCAGAATATGTCTGTGGGGACGTTGCTCCCTACTCTGGGCACACTGGTCAGTTCCTCAACAGATCGGTTTATAATGGGCTTGAGGTTGTATGAGGCCACTAGGTCTTTCCATTCTTGTGACGCAAGAAAGGTCATATCGCTGTCTGATATATGCGAATCTTCGTGTGGCAGGTGCGGGGGGCAGTCGACAGGGGCAGTTTTCACCTGCTGGTTGATAGCTGTCAGGGTGTCAGCTTGTACGCTCGTGGGCTTTAATGGAGAGCTGTTTTTTGGCTGTGATATTATAGTCTTGCCATCTCGTCCATTCTGTGAGTTCCGCTCGGGAGAGGGAGCTAGTTGGTCCCTTAGGACCCTCAGGTCATTGTACTGGGTTGTTAGAGGATTCTACAGCCCACTCATTTTTGTTCCCGCTGGGCGTTGTTTTCTGATCCTGTGAGCTTATTGGTGGCCTAGCTTTTGGGCTGCTAGCCCCCTCGGCGGGTTGTCCTCCTTGGGGTCTGTTCCCTGGTGGGGTTCTCGGCCGACTTGTGCTGGACGCTCTGTGCCTTTTAACCATGTGTATGTCCGCGACTGTGACCTTTGTAGTTTCCAGTGTTTGGGTTAAGGGATGTTCTATTCTCCCTGGTTGCAGGGGAGGTTGCAGGCCCTCGAAGTCCTCGTTTTTTGTGTAGATTAGTTTGCTAGGATCTTTTAAAAATGCGAATTTGGTGTAGATCTTTGGCTGATATGAGCTTAAGTTCTTTCTTTGAGGTGCCCCCTCTATGTTTATAAGCTCTTTTGTTTTGTCTCTTTTGTCCCTTTTTGTTACAATCTTTGATTACGTTTTTAGGGTCTTTTATGACTGCTGGGCTATAATTGTTGCTAGCTTCTGTGCTAACAATAGAGCAGAAATTGATGTCTTTACTGTCATTGAAGTCATTAATACCATTAATGTCATTGTTTACAGCTGCCATATTTCCACTATTTTTTCATGTAGTTTCTCCTTTTTAGATCTCGCGCCTAGCGTTGCACTGCGTAGTGCGAGACATTTAGTAGATGAAAAACGGGGATTCAGCACTGACCTAGGAATCGCACACGCTCGTGCGTGTGCGATTCCTTTTGTGCTACCCCATTGGCCTTTTCGTGCGTCTTTTTATAAAAGACTGCACGCAATTGGCCAAAGGCGGGCGCATTTCTCCGCCCAAGGCCTATTGGTGTCTATTACGCGCTTGGTGCGCGTAATAGACAGCAATAGGCCATGTGGTTTCAATTATCGTGCCCAGACACGGGCGCGATAATTGAAACCACATGTTTTCGCTGTGGCGCGCGTGCGCGCACCACTTGTTTTAAAGGGCGCCGCACCAACCCCGCCCCGTGCCAGTAGACGAAATGTAACAGAGGCGCCGTTTAATTAAAAGCCAAAAGGAAAGCATTAAAGAAACACCATGCACTCGCACCTCACAGCTTCCTCCAAGTTTAGAATTAAAGGGATCAGCGGGGTCTGCAACTTTGCTATTAAAATAAAATTGATGAAACTATTTTCCAAATCTTCCTTGCAGCATTCGATGTTGTTTGCAGTGACTGCGGCCAACCGTAGGGCTGGGCACGGGGGCCTGTGTGTATCAAGTGTCAGCCCGGGTGGTAAAAGCCTAATATATACTTGAGAGGGTGGTTGAGTTAAGGGCGGTCACGCGCCCCTTCCCCATCCTACGCCTCCCACATCTACCGGAAGCTCGGGGTATTTTCCAGAAGGGGAGCTTAGTTCCTGGTTTTGTTTTGTTTGCATTACTATGGGGCTTATGGAATGGAGTGTAGCTTCTGAACCCCCCACGCCTCCACCCACACACACCTCCATGGTGAAGCCCGTACCGATGAAAGCCGTAAATCCGAGGAGCGCTGCCTTCTTGGCCTGTCCGCCTCCGCCCTTACCCCACCAGCGGCCTCTCCGCCCTCTAACCCCACAGCCTCCGGCAGAGGCCCGCCGACCTACCTGCTTGGTCATGGAGTCGATGAGGCGAACGTAGAAGTCCTGCTCCGTGCGGATGCCTGCAAAGGAAACACACAGCGCTTAGAAGAGGGGCCCCAGAGGGAGGCGCAGAGGGGGCTCGACGGTGGGCCTGGTCCAGGCAGAGTATCTGCTTTTAAACCTCGGAGCTCAACGGGTCACCTCTTCTGCTTACTAATAAAAGGATACACGCACAAAGTGGGAACTCTTCCAAATAAAAAGATAAAACACCTCTCATATGGCCCATTGCCTTTACCGGCCCCGGCTGAAAGGAGGTGATGCGAGAGGGGGTATTAAACCAGGTAGGACTAGACGCTCTCTAGCACCGGTCAGTACACGTGGGACCTGCCACCACATGGCACGCGGTGTAGGCAGACCCCCCCGCCCCCGGAATGGTACCTGCCCTGGCTTCCTGTTACCTATTCAGGGGTGGTCCTGTGGGGAACTTTCTCGGTGCGTGGGGGCCTGTGGGTCAGTGTATAGGGGTTTCATGCCAAGGGTCATGGTCCCGGATGTGCACGGTGCCCGGGTCTGAGTCGGGGTGCAGGGCCCGGTGCTGGGAGCAGAGACTCACCGTTGCTGTACAGAAGCTGCAGGCGGTAGTGGATGCCGTTATTCGTCTTCTCACTGCTGGATTCCTGGATTTTGGGGAAAAACAGAACAAGCATTTGCAATGCAATAGGTCTCGCATTTGCGGGAGTTTGAGCTATTGGCATTGTAGATGACAATGCCTTTTATTTATGCGTTTGAAAACCTGCAAGCTGTGCGTAAACAAGCACTTTGTACTTCTAGCTCTTGCTTATGAGAAGCAAAGCTGGCAGTCTCTTTTACTGACAGCCTTGCTTCTCGTAAGCAAGAACTATACGTACAAAGTGCGTGTTTATGCACCGCTTGCAGGTTTTCAAAACAAATTAATAAAAGGCATTGTCATTTACAATGCCAATAGCTCCAACTCTAGCAAATGCGAGACCTATTGCATTACAAATGCTTGTTTCCGTTTTGGTTTTGGCTTTGTGATGGACCTTCTTACTCTGCCCGATCTCATAACTGACCAGGTGGCCAGATGCCGGATTGGCCGGTTACTGTCCCCTTTAGTTATTGCTTTAGTTACTTAGTTACTTTAATTGTTGCTTTGCTTTGATTGCTTTAATTATTGGTTTGGTTACTTTAATTGGTGTTTATTGTTCATCCTTGGCTTGTTACTTGTTTGTTTGGAAGGCTTGGCGTGCTATCTCCTGATCTGTGTCCACTAGTCCAGTGGAAAGAGAGCATTGAACTGCCCAGACCAACAAAGCCATCCTTCATAATATGCAGCTTGGTTTATTACACTGTGCCATGAATAACCTTTCTCATCCAGGTAGGATACATGATTAACCCAAAGTCTTTCTAAGCATAATACTGGTTTCCATCCCCCAGTGATTAACCTCTTCAGCAGCCAAGGCCGGAAAGGGGCATACCCAACGGTTGCTTTCGAAAGCCTGATATTATGGGGATAAACACTTCATTGTGAACTGTTGGCGTTTTCCATGTGCTAACTGAATACAAAATTTGGCCACAGTTGTGTAAATGGAGGATGGTCCAAGAACATAGTCGTCTGATCTCTGCTGTAGGCCCTATCACCAGTTTGCTCACTGTTAAAAATGGGGGTCTCTAGTTAGCAGAGGTAGGTACCTTTGTTCAAATAGGGACCCTTGCTTCTAGTCAGGGTAAGGGGGATACACACTCTAGATAACCCCTGCTCACTTCCTTGGTAGCTTGGCACAAGCAGACAGGCTTATCCCAAAGGCAATGTGTAAAGTATTTGTACCAACACTCACAGTAACACAGCTCTGGTGGATCAGGTCGCCCACCCCCCCCCCCCATGGAGGAGCGGAAATCCTTGGTCACCTGGCAGAACTTTGACGTCATCTCGGAAGATGACCTCCTCAAATGCATCCGCGAAACTAAACCCTCCAACCATTCCTCCGACCCCATCCCTAGCGACATCGCCATCGATTTCTATACCTATACTCTCTCTTACTGGACCAGGCTAGTCAATCTCTTCCTCAGTCAAGGCTCCCTCCCGGTTGCCCTCAAATCAGGTCAGGTCACCCCTCTTCTAAAAAAACCCGCCGCGGATGTGAACGACCTCAACAACTTCCGCCCTATCTCCAACCTCCCTTTTCTGTCAAAAATCACCAAAAAATGTGTCGCGAAACAACTTTCCTCACATATTATGGACAATAACCTCCTCGACGTCTTCCAGTCGGGCTTCATCCAAAATTGCAGCACTGAAACAGCCCTGCTGCAAGTGATTGACGATGCGCTGCATATACTCGACGCTGGGGAATCATGTCTTCTGATTCTTCTAGACCTCTCTGCAGCCTTTGACACGGTTAATCATAGCACCCTCCTCAACACTCTTCAACAGAGAATGGGTCTGGATGGCACAGTGCTCAAATGGTTTGCCTCTTTCCTCTCGGACAGATCCCAAATGATCAAGATAGGGAACAGTCTTTCATCTCCTGTGGCCGTAGGTCAAGGCATCCCTCAAGGTTCTATCCTGGCACCCACCTTGTTTAATCTCTACCTGGAACCTTTAGGGAACCTCCTAAGCAAATCTGGGATCCTTTACCATCTGTATGCGGACGACACGCAAATCTACCTTAAGGTGTCCTCCGCACACGATCTCTCCCTACTCAATTCTACTCTCAACTCTATTCACAACTGGATGTCAGCTCACCAACTCATTCTGAATCCCGCCAAAACTGAATTCCTCCTCCTCTCTACCTCTCTCTCACCTCCTCCTGTTCAATCTTGGATGGATCAGCTGAACCTTCTCAACAACAAACCCATCATTGTTGACAGCGCTAAATCCCTAGGTGTCATTCTTGACAAAAGACTCAACCTAATCGCCCACATCAACTCTATTGCTAAGAATGCACGGTACCAGCTGCGCCTTCTGTGGGGGATCCGTCGGTTCTTCCCGGAGAAAGACTTAAAAACCTTGGTACAATCTCTGGTTCTCTCAAGACTGGATTACTGCAATTCTCTTCTGACTGGCCTACCCAAATCCCACCTCTCCCCTCTCAAATCCATCCTCCATTCAGCAGCTCGCTTCATTTCAGGGTCTAAACGAAGCGACCACATCACTCCTATCCTGTCCTCTCTGCGATGGCTTCCGATCGAGGCAAGATCTATTTACAAAACTGCCTGCATCACACACAAAGCCTTACACACGTCCTCCCCTCATTACCTGGCGAATAAATTGAAATTGTCCGGTGGCTCTCGCCCTTCTCGCAATGCGGAAAAGCTTCTGCTTGAGCCCCCCGTCTTCAAAAGGGAAAGATCGATGGCTCAATCCTTCTCGGGCAATGCGGTGAGAATCTGGAACTCGCTTCCCCCACTGCTCCGTGCCACCTCCTCTACCCGGATCTTCAAAGCTGACCTCAAGTCTCTTCTATTCCAAAGACACTTCCAGAACTAATACGTTCGGTCTTAGGCCCCTCTAGGAAGTTCGCTCGTCAGTATAAAGTTGTACTTTTGTCTGTTCATTCCTTATTTTATGTGTTGTGTTGGTTTTTATGTGCGTGTTCCCCTCATTATAAGTCCCCTGTGAAGTCACGCCCTCTCTACTACCTCAAGGAAGCTCTTCCACGATAGGAATTCTGTATTCCAAGCCTATAGAAGGGCCTTCTCAGTGTGCTTTGAGTTACTGCCACTTATTACAGTATTATGCCTTTAGTGGTATTTTGTACCCCATGTATCTTATATTTTGTACCCCATGTACCCCCTGCTGAATTCACGCCCTCTCTACTACCTCAAGGAAGTTCTTCCACTATAGGAAATTCTGTACTCCAAGCCTATAGAAGTGCCTTCCCAGTGTGTCATGTGTGACTGCCACTTATTGCAGTATTATACCTCCATTTGTATTTGGTACCCCATGTTTCATGCACATCTGTCACTTTTTCCTATTGGAACTTATTCCTCTTTTTGTATTTGGTTTGTTTGTTTTTGCACAATTGTCACTTTTTCCTCATGCAATGTAACGCTTGCCTTTGTATTATGCTCATTTGTATCCTCCTCCTTATGTAATGTTGCTGATCCTGTTGTGAAGCGCTCTGACACCCTCGGGTAAAGTCCGCGCTATATAAAAACGCATAAATAAATAAATAAACCACACCAGTTTAGAAAAATAAAGTATCTTTATCTAAACTTAACAAGACCAAAACGACAAAAATCCAACATACAAGTATTAAGAAAAATGACTTTCAAAAGGTTTTAGCAATTGAGTCCATAGAAAACTATGGATGCGTGATTTCTTGCAAAGTGCCTGTTGTTGCGACAAAATTCACCATGCCAAACAGCCGCAGCAATGAGAACCGTCGAAAAACAAAGAGTTGCGTCGTACCTGAGACCTTCGTGGATGCGATGCGACAGTTCTGCAGTACACAGGGAAGCGATGCGTCGGGTCCGGTCTGTAGGGGGAATCGATGCGTCGATTCTGAGACGAGTCCGATCCGCGGGTGATGCGTCGGGGAAAATTTGCCGCACAGGGACGATGCGTGGAAATCCAGGCTGTGTCGGCGAACAATGCGTTAGTGGTGAGCGGCGCTGCGTCGACCTTTTCAGCTGCAATCCCACTATGCGTCGATTCTTGCCGCGGCGACAAGCGCTGCGTTAGTTTTGGCAGTGGCGCGGCGATGCAGGGAGACTTCTCGCACCACGGCGTTGCGTTGGAAAAACTGTCGCAAGAAGAGCGATGCGTCGATTTCCTTGTCGTTGCTTTGCTTTCCAGCTCTCAACAGCAGAAACTACCTTCAGAGGCCCAAGACAGTCACAGGCACCTCTTGGCAGGTCAGAACTCCCAGCAAGGAAGTTCAGGGGAGCTAGGGGTGAAGTCTTTATGTTCCTGAAGACTTCAAAACAGGAGGCAAGCTCTACTCAAGCCCTTGGAGACTTTCCTCAAGCAGGGGACACAGCACACAGCAAAGTCCTTCTCCTTTCCTTGGCAGAAACAGCAACTGCAGGCCAATCCCAGACACACAGCAAGGGCAGTACTTCTCCTCAGTTTCTCCAGCTCTTCTCCTTGGCAAAGGGTCCTCTTGATTCCAGAAGTAGTCTAAAGTTCAGGGGTTTTAGGTCTAATACTTATACCCCAAAATGTCTTTGTTCTTTTTGTGCAAGGGTCTCGAGCCCAGTCCAAACAAGTTCTGTCCTCTCGTGCAGCTGCCCGGCAGGAGATAGAGACAGCATTATGTAAGGCAGACAGGCCCTATTCAGGTGCCAGGGAAATCTCCTCCCACCACTCTTAAATGCAGGCCGGGTGTCACGGGGCCTCTGACTGGCGGGTGCATGGTGACTCTGATGGCATGGACGAAGACAACTTACCTGACCATGCCCTGCCCTTCTTCTTGTTACAGCATGGAAATCCCTCAGCGTCCCCATTTTCGCCCGCAGGATATTACCGTAGCTCCTTTAAGGAAGGTCATGTTCGGGATGAAAGCCCCGCCCATCCGGAATACGTCACTTTTAGCCTACATCCTAATCCGATGGGAGGCGAAGAGGACAGCGATGAAAACCCCGGAAGCGACACCAAGGGGTGTGTGGCTACTGTGGGACGCGAGGAGACGCCGCGGAGAGATGCTACCAAGGAGCACCACGCTAAAGGACCCATTAATCTGGCGGACTTCTCAGTCGAAAGCAGCGTGGTGCCAAAGAACTCGGACGTGGGACTGGGAGAGACGAAGGCGGTGTCCGGCGAATTCCGGGGAAGCGAAGAGACCCAAAGGAACCACGCACAAGCGAGCCACGTTCCAGGAGGAGCGTGGCTAACAGAGGAACGAGTGCGCCTAAGGGCTTTAAGGGGGAGGCGGGTTTCTAACGCTACTTAAAGCGGCGTTAAGCAACGAATAAATGCTTCTGCCCAAAATTCCCCTTACCTCACACTGGTGAACGGCTTGCATTAAGGTAAACAAAGTCCCATCACTACCCTCCCTAATATTACGTGAGACCCAGTACGTGGTCATTTTTTCGGTTCTATGTTTGTTTTCTCCTAGGGCTTCTGGCGTTAAGAAGACTCCGGGGGAGAACTCCTCTCGGTCGGACCAAAGGGAAGAAGTCAGAGCAACGATTCCTTTCTGATAAAAAGAACCTCACTGTGTTTTCTCAGAAATAAAGAAGCACAGAATAACCGCTGTGAGAAGTTGGCCTGGCATATGCTGTCCACTAATTATAGTGGGCACCTTGCACCAGTCCAAATCGACTCTTATGGTAGATAGGTTAAAGACAACCTTATTGAAAGCTATCCTAGTGGTAGCTATGGAGAGCAGCCTTCAGGCTAAGTCTTGAAGGAATGTAAAGCAGCTTGTTTTACCAGTCTATAATCTCTTGAGTGACCAAATGAAAGAGCACCACACCAGGTATATATTCAAAATATATGTATTTATTACTAAACACACCCCTCTAGTCTCTTTATGAGGCTAGAGTTCAAGTACATAGGTTATAAGATCTTAAGTCACAGTAATAGCACAAATACACGTTTGGGCCCTAGGGGCGTACCAAACCATATACCAATAAAGTGGTATGCGAACCACGACTGAACTAGACACTAGGCCTAGAGCCTCTAGAAGTGCTTGGACCACAAGGAACCACCCAAGGTAGTGACACAGGGGACCCACGGGAGACGCGTGCAGTGTAAATACACAACCGCGATACGCCGTTAACTTCTATGGAGAAAGTCGGGATCGGGAAAATAGAGGAAAGGGACACTTAAAAGAGGACTAGGACAAAACCCTTTGAGATATAGGACTTTGAAGAGTCTCTACCCACGGGAGCACCGGAGTACTCGTGTTACCTCACCCAGGGAAGCCGGGTGCATAGGTGCCTTTCGGGTCGGGTTTCGTCGTCGTTTCGTATGGCGATCTGCTGCAAAGTGCTGCTGGCGACCAGGAGAAAAGTGTCCGGGTGGATCCAAGAGTGGATCGGAGTTCTGAAGAACCTGAAAGCAGAGGGGACAGAGTCTGGGTCACTAGCCAGTGACCAGGAAGGCGATGGACAGATGCCCACCGATGTCGAGTGCTTCAGGTGCGGTGACGGTCGTCTTGACTCTTCAGCCACGAGGTCCGGGAGGCGTTGTCGGCGACCAGGAGCAGGATTCGGGCTGGTGCTCGATGTCTGTCGAGTGCTGAGGTGCCGGCGACCGGATTGGACCCAACAAGCCTTGGCAACGGCAAGTCTCGAGTAAGATGTAGATCGTCGATGGTGCAGACCAGCAAGGTCTGGGGAACTCACCCAGCGAGGGTAAGTGAGGGCAGGCCTGGAGCAACCAGGATGCCAAGTAAAGAAAAGATTGGCCTTCGTTAAGGGCTACTAGCCAACGGGCTAGCGACCGCGAAGGAGCCTCGTGACGCCGCACGTGGAGCTGGCTTACAGGACACTCGTGGAGTGGGGGCCAGTGATCTTCGGTGCAGGTGGTGCTGGAGGCTAGGGCTACTCGGAGCCCAAAGCACGACTTCTTGGGAGACCCAGAAGATGGTGCACTTGCAAGTGTGCTCGGTGTCCAGGGGTCACGGTCTCAAGTCACCCACGATAGCCACGGGCCTCAGCTTTGCTGGGGACTCAGGGTAGCCTCGGGGAAGTCTGAGAATCCACCTCTGGTGATGCGATGACTTCGGCGTCCGACGGGAGCTTCAGTGATGCGAACCGGACAGATGCTTCTTTGGTGCCTGCCAAGCAGGGGAGTCACTCCTTGACCCCAACGGAGATTCTTCAGTCCTCTAATCGTGAGTAGAGCGTCGAAGGTCCAGGATTCCGTTTCAGAGTTTCGTCCAGGTATAATCTAATCTTGCTGTGGCAAGGGTTCCCCATTTTAACTAGTAAAACAGGGAGGGACTAACTCTATGACCCCACCTATGGGAGGGTCAAGGGAGGGGTGGCTACACCCACTTCCCTTTGTCCAGTTTCGCGCCAGAGCAGGGGCAGGTAGCCCCTGAGCTGGTTTGAACTGGCATATGCACAGAGGAGCCTTTTGCTCCCCCAGTGCAGGACTTCAAAGCACTCTAAGAGTGCACCCACCCAGCCCCAATACACATTATCCTGTCTGGGGAGGTGGTCACACCTCCCTGCAACAGGAAACCTATTGTCCAGGCCTCCCCTGCCGGAGTTTCGTCCAGCAGCAGGAGGCCAGACTTGTGTCTGTGGCAGCAGCATCCATTTTGTGATGCCAGGGCTTCAGAAAGAAGTTACCGGGTAAGCCAGAGTTAACATGTCTTTCCCTCTAGAAGGGTGGAATGCTACCCCGCTGCCAGGATTGTCGGGGGGTAGTATTCCAAGATGTTTGACACCAAACACGACATGTTTAGGTGCAGCCATTCCAAAGTTAGCATTTTACCGCGAGGATATAATGCGCTTAAGAGTATATGGTCAGGCTGCACTACAAACAGCATCAGAGATGGTCTCCGAACGCTGCAGAGGGGCCCTGCTCATGCAGGGGCACCCTCTCACATAGGAACCATGCACTCTGCCTTTAGGATTGATAAGGCCTGCCTTAGGAGTGACTTATAGGTTTATATGTGTGTATGTATTTAGTGATATAGGTAACCTATATCACAGTAAGGGGTGCATGCACCACCTACCCAGGCTGCAGTAGCAGACCTGTGGTGTCAGTTTGGATGGCCTTCCAGGGGTGGCACAATACGTGCTGCAGCCCCTGGTAGGCCTCTGAGGTACCTATGCCCTTGGTACATAGTATACCATATACTAGGGACTTATAAGGGCACTCCAGATTCCAATCAGAGATGTGCCTAAGGCACATGGAAACCATTTTACAGAGAAAGCAGATAGACTGGGGCCCTGAATAGCAGGATCCCAGTCCAACTAAGTCATAAACCAGCAAAACACCATAAAAAAGTGGGGGCAACCATATAGTCAGATTCCACCTTCCTACATAACCCCCCCAAACGAAAGGAGATAAGGCTAACCTTGGCCAGTTGAGCCTTCATTGACTAAGTGGTCATATAAGGAAGCACCTGCACTAGCATGGTTGCCCCCTGTCTTATGGTCCACTAAGCAATCCTCACCCTAAGGGTATGAGAGGGTCTCCACCATGGGGAATCACTACCTGTGGTGTGCTTAGGTAAAGTACAAGGCTGGTGAGGTGTCTGAGTAGGGAAGTGAGGCCCTAGGAATGTTGGCCTCAGCTTCCTCAGATCACTGGTCACCATGTATGCCTGTCTTTCCATGACTGAGTTGCACTTTGCTCTAAGGGTCAACCTTTGGCTGCCTACAGCTGGGGGTTGGGTCCCTTTGGATGGACTACTGGAGGGACATGGCAGGTTTGGAACCTTCTGGTCCCAGGTTTGCCCTTGCCTACCAGAGTCCTTCTGGGGAGGTCCCTACATAAAGGTATGGGGGATCCCTCAGTGTGTAGAGGAATTTTCACCTGGCTAGGGCTACTAGACTGGGTGCCCCTAATCTGCTGATGGGGCTTCCTCTGGACAGGGGGCCCTGGGGGTCCACTGACCTCCCTGACCTCTGCAGCCCTGGGCTGACTGAGGCAGGGTAGAGAGGGGCAGGTTACCTGCTCCAGACTGGGTACCACCTTGGAAGGGTCCTCTGCCATCAGGGGTGTGGCCAGGCCAGGCCTGACTACCTCTGGGGCAGTTCCTTCACTAGGGGTAGGGTCAGTTCCCTGAGGAGGCTGACCCTTACCTACTGTCTGGAGGGAAGAAGACTTTTCTTCAACCCTTGTGCTCTCTTTTGGGGGAGAGTGGGCCATTCTTTCAGGCTCCATCTCTCCAAATTCTTGGGCTGGGGTTGTGGCCATTACAGCCCCACTAACCTTTACAGGGACGCCCAGCATCCTAAGATGGGTTTGGTGTTCAACTTCAGCCCAGGCTGAAATTTCCAGATCATTGCCCATCAGGCAATCTACAGGTAGGGTTGGGGACACTGCCACTCTCTTTGGGCCTGTGACCCCCTCCCAGCTGAGATTGACTATGGCCATGGGGTGATCTGTTCTGACACCATCAATGTTGGTCACCTGGTATTTAAACTCAGGTAAAAGCTGGTGAGGGGGACTAGTTTCCCTGCCACCATGGTGACACTAGCCCCTGTGTCCCTAAATGCCACAGCTTTCTGACCATTAATTATTGGCTCCAATCTGTACCTGCCCAATGCTATGGGACCCATGGTAAAGGTGGCAAATCCTATACCACCATCAGAGTCAGAGGAGTCTGTTGAGGGGTCCCTGTCTAAACTAGGGCCCACCTCTGTTCCTCTTGCAAAAGCACCTAACTTTTTGGGTGCACTACTCCCAACTGGAGGATTACTACTGGTAGTACCAGGAGGGGTGGTAGTAGTTGTGGGAGGAACATTTTCTTTATTGCCAATCCTGGGGCAACTGGGATCAGTTTTCCAGTGCCCAGGCTTTTTACAGACATGGCAATAGGGTTTCTTTTCAGGAGAGGAAGGAGTTTGGGACCCACCCCCAGAAGAGGAATTTTGGGGCCCTGTAGGGGACTTATCCTTAGATTTATCCCCACCTTTCTCTTGGGACTTAGTAGAATCTTTCTTCTGGTCACCACCCTGATTTCTAGTTTTTACTCTGGTTCTGACCCATTTGTCTGCCTTCTTTCCCAATTCTTGGGGAGAGGTCAGATCAGAGTCCACCAGATACTGGTGCAAAAGCTGGTTTTGACAATTATTAAGGATCTGCTCCCTCATAATCAAATTGTACAATCCTAAAAAGTCATGCACTTTGTTGCCATGTATCCAACCTTCCAGAGCCTTTGTAGCACAATCTACAAAATCAACCCAGTCTTGAGTCTGAGCTTTTGGGTGTCTCTGAACTTCAACCTATACTGTTCAGTGGTTAGGCCAAACCCATCTATCAGAGCACTCTTCAAGACTGTGTAATTGTCAGCATCCTCTTCTCTTACAGTGAGGAGCTTGTCTCTACCTTTGTCTGCAAAGGAGAGCCACAAGATTGCTGCCCACTGCCTCTGGGGGACCTTCTGAACTTTACAGGCCCTCTCCAGTGCAGTTATCCATTTGTGGATGTCATCCCCATTCTGGTAGGGAGGGACAATCTTGTTTAGGTTTCTATGGTCATAAGACCTTTCCCTATCTCTAGGGATATTGTTGCCACCATGGGACTCTAGTCCCAACTTTCTTCTCTCTCTAAGGAGATCTAGGGATTCTCTATCTAAAGCTAATTGCTTTTTTCTGAGTTCCAGCTGAGTTTCCTCATACTGGACTAGCCTCTTTCTTCTCTCATGAGAGGATTCTCTCCTATGAGATGAGACAGAGCTCCCTATAGAGGTGCCAGAGTGGTTAGACTCCTGAGAAGGAGACCTAGACCTTCTGGGCACACTCTTAATCCTTCCTGGGGGACAAAGAGGGCATCATTTTGATCATCCTCCTCATCATCCACAGGAGGGATTTGGTTTTCCAGGTCAGGGTCATTGTCACCCTCCTGGCCAGTTTCAGAGGGGGCTGGGGGTACTGGTACTCCTAGCGTCCCTCCTCTTCTCCTGCCCCACCCTCAGCTCCTACCCCTTCAGTCCCTACAGGCTTACTAAGGTCATAAGCCACCAACAACTCCTTGAGGTGTTGGGTGGTGGGGCTTTGGCCTGTCCTTATTTTTCTCAAGTTACATAAAGCTCTCAATTCCAAGAATGGGAGTGTATCATACTTGGAGGGTGGAAGCTCAATGGCTTCCCGCAAGGAATCTTTGGATCCTGCTTTTAAAGACATTACTAGTGTGGTGTGGTGTATGCACTACCTACTCTAGTGTGGCCTACTAAACTCTCTTGAGTTGTAGAAAGGGTTGTGCTATCCCTTAACACACAACTCTAAGTTCAGTATAAGCTTAAATTATATGTACCTTAGGTACCTTTAGTGGTTTTCAGTTGATCAATTCAATTGAGATTATCTGGTAAAACAATAGCAAGCTGGAATCCCACACGCTGCACACCAATGTGAGAAGTTGGCCTGGCATATGCTGTCCACTAATTATAGTGGGCACCTTGCACCAGTCCAAATCGACTCTTATGGTAGATAGGTTAAAGACAACCTTATTGAAAGCTATCCTAGTGGTAGCTATGGAGAGCAGCCTTCAGGCTAAGTCTTGAAGGAATGTAAAGCAGCTTGTTTTACCAGTCTATAATCTCTTGAGTGACCAAATGAAAGAGCACCACACCAGGTATATATTCAAAATATATGTATTTATTACTAAACACACCCCTCTAGTCTCTTTATGAGGCTAGAGTTCGAAGTACATAGGTTATAAGATCTTAAGTCACAGTAATAGCACAAATACACGTTTGGGCCCTAGGGGCGTACCAAACCATATACCAATAAAGTGGTATGCGAACCACGACTGAACTAGACACTAGGCCTAGAGCCTCTAGAAGTGCTTGGACCACAAGGAACCACCCAAGGTAGTGACACAGGGGACCCACGGGAGACGCGTGCAGTGTAAATACATAACCGCGATACGCCGTTAACTTCTATGGAGAAAGTCGGGATCGGGAAAATAGAGGAAAGGGACACTTAAAAGAGGACTAGGACAAAACCCTTTGAGATCTAGGACTTTGAAGAGTCTCTACCCACGGGAGCACCGGAGTACTCGTGTTACCTCACCCAGGGAAGCCGGGTGCATAGGTGCCTTTCGGGGTCGGGTGTCGTCGTTTCGTATGGCGATCTGCTGCAAAGTGCTGCTGGCGACCAGGAGAAAAGTGTCCGGGTGGATCCAAGAGTGGATCGGAGTTCTGAAGAACCTGAAAGCAGAGGGGACAGAGTCTGGGTCACTAGCCAGTGACCAGGAAGGGGATGGACAGATGCCCACCGATGTCGAGTGCTTCAGGTGCGGTGACGGTCGTCTTGACTCTTCAGCCACGAGGTCCGGGAGGCGTTGTCGGCGACCAGGAGCAGGATTCGGGCTGGTGCTCGATGTCTGTCGAGTGCTGAGGTGTCGGCGACCGGATTGGACCCAACAAGCCTTGGCAACGGCAAGTCTCGAGTAAGATGTAGATCGTCGATGGTGCAGACCAGCAAGGTCTGGGGAACTCACCCAGCGAGGGTAAGTGAGGGCAGGCCTGGAGCAACCAGGATGCCAAGTAAAGAAAAGATTGGCCTTCGTTAAGGGCTACTAGCCAACGGGCTAGCGACCGCGAAGGAGCCTCGTGACGCCGCACGTGGAGCTGGCTTACAGGACACTCGTGGAGTGGGGGCCAGTGATCTTCGGTGCAGGTGGTGCTGGAGGCTAGGGCTACTCGGAGCCCAAAGCACGACTTCTTGGGAGACCCAGAAGATGGTGCACTTGCAAGTGTGCTCGGTGTCCAGGGGTCACGGTCTCAAGTCACCCACGATAGCCACGGGCCTCAGCTTTGCTGGGGACTCAGGGTAGCCTCGGGAAGTCTGAGAATCCACCTCTGGTGATGCGATGACTTCGGCGTCCGACGGAGCTTCAGTGATGCGAACCGGACAGATGCTTCTTTGGTGCCTGCCAAGCAGGGGAGTCACTCCTTGACCCCAAGGGAGATTCTTCAGTCCTCTAATCGTGAGTAGAGCGTCGAAGGTCCAGGATTCCGTTTCAGAGTTTCGTCCAGGTATAATCTAATCTTGCTGTGGCAAGGGTTCCCCATTTTAACTAGTAAAACAGGGAGGGACTAACTCTATGACCCCACCTATGGGAGGGTCAAGGGAGGGGTGGCTACACCCACTTCCCTTTGTCCAGTTTCGCGCCAGAGCAGGGGCAGGTAGCCCCTGAGCTGGTTTGAACTGGCATATGCACAGAGGAGCCTTTTGCTCCCCCAGTGCAGGACTTCAAAGCACTCTAAGAGTGCACCCACCCAGCCCCAATACACATTATCCTGTCTGGGGAGGTGGTCACACCTCCCTGCAACAGGAAACCTATTGTCCAGGCCTCCCCTGCCGGAGTTTCGTCCAGCAGCAGGAGGCCAGACTTGTGTCTGTGGCAGCAGCATCCATTTTGTGATGCCAGGGCTTCAGAAAGAAGTTACCGGGTAAGCCAGAGTTAACATGTCTTTCCCTCTAGAAGGGTGGAATGCTACTCCCGCCGCCAAGATTGGCGGGGGTAGTATTCCAAGATGTTTGACACCAAACACGACATGTTTAGGTGCAGCCATTCCAAAGTTAGCATTTTACCGCGAGGATATAATGCGCTTAAGAGTATATGGTCAGGCTGCACTACAAACAGCATCAGAGATGGTCTCCGAACGCTGCAGAGGGGCCCTGCTCATGCAGGGTACCCTCTCACATAGGAACCATGCACTCTGCCTTTAGGATTGATAAGGCCTGCCTTAGGAGTGACTTATAGGTTTATATGTGTGTATGTATTTAGTGATATAGGTAACCTATATCACAGTAAGGGGTGCATGCACCACCTTACCCAGGCTGCAGTAGCAGACCTGTGGTGTCAGTTTGGATGGCCTTCCAGGGGTGGCACAATACGTGCTGCAGCCCCTGGTAGGCCTCTGAGGTACCTATGCCCTTGGTACATAGTATACCATATACTAGGGACTTATAAGGGCACTCCAGATTCCAATCAGAGATGTGCCTAAGGCACATGGAAACCATTTTACAGAGAAAGCAGATAGACTGGGGCCCTGAATAGCAGGATCCCAGTCCAACTAAGTCATAAACCAGCAAAACACCATAAAAAAAAGTGGGGGCAACCATATAGTCAGATTCCACCTTCCTACAACCGCATTTAAGGGCTCCTTCTATTTTTCCATCCTATTTTGTTACAAGTGGTGGAGAATGCGGGCAAGCTTCCATTAGGAGACAATAATGGAAAACTTAATACAGCAGCTCATAAATGGTCAGGAGAAGCTTGAATGGGCCCTAGAGAGACAGATGACATCGGCACAGGCCGATAGGGACCTGTTTAAGCACTCTATGGCCCAACAGGTGGAGTGTATCCACAGAGTTGCAGAGGACCAAGTTCAGTTGACTACCCAGTTACAAAACCCTCAACCCACTACCAGGGTCCCGAATATCACCCTCCAGAAATACGTGCCTGGGGAGGATCCCGACGCATTCCTCCTGAACTTTGAGCGAGCCGCCCGGGCCTGTGGGTGGCCTGTAGCCAAATGGCCGTTCTTCCTAGCCCCCTTGGTAACCGGCGAAGCACAGACCGCCTATCAGGTGGCGAACGAAGGCGGTAATACCCGTTACGTTCAGATTAAGGCACTCATTTTGGACCACTTAGGTATGGTCACAGAGGCCTACCACGTCAAGTTCAGAAAGGAAAGGGGGACCCCTGGAGACAATCCCACGAAATTGTTTTACAAGCTAAAGGCAGCAACGGATAAGTGGCTAAGACCACACGAAAATACAAAAGAGGACATCATGGCCCTCATTTACCTGGAGCAGTATTTGGAAGCACTACCCTTCCCAACACAAAAGTGGTTACGCAAGCACACCCACCTAACTGTCGAACAAGCAGTAGACATGGCCACTACCTTTTCCCGAGCCCAACCCCGGTCCTTCCCATGGGACGTCGAGAAACCCCATAGAACCGGAACACCGACAAAACCCGAAAGGAAAACAACTAAACCAACGCCAGAAACCCTGAAAACATACCATCATAAGACCGAGATCGTGCCATCCCGTGGACTCCAGTGTTTTGAGTGTGGTAACTGGGGCACAACGCTTGGTTCTGTACACCAAAGAAGGGAACAGATGAGCCTATGGTCATCAGTGTCTCCCAAAATCTATACTGTTTTCTGAAGAGCTTGGGGCAAGTTTTCATGTAAGTCTCTGGGTAAATAAGAAACAAGTAGTCGCTCTCTTAGACTCAGGGTGTTGTCAGTCAGTCATCCATTCCCATCTAGTCAAGAAAACCTAGCTGATACCCGACACATCCATACAGATACTCTGCGTACATGGGGACATAAAGACTTATCCCATAGCGGAGGTCCCCGTTGAACTATCCCATAAGGCTCCTTCGGTACTTTGAGTAGGCGTAATGGACAGTCTACCAGAAGAGGTCATTATAGGAACCGACAACTCCAACTTCATCGTGATGTGTAAGACACACTGAATAACATAGGACCTTCCCCAAACCTGCTAACTCAAACCCCATGGTCCTCTTATCGTAGCTTTAGATTTGCGCAGTGTGATGACCCCACCCTCCAATTTGCCTGGGAACAGGCCAGGAAGTCCTGTCCTTCTCCAACGTACCCATGTTTCCAAATACAGAACGACCTTCTCTATCGTGTAGGGAAACCAGGTGGTTCCCCTCAAGTACTCGTTCCAAAAAGCTTTCAGAATCAGGTTCTTTTCTTCGCCCATTCTCACCTTCTTGCAGGCCATAGCGGAGCAGAGAAGACTAGGCAGAACGTCCTGAACCATTTCTTCTGGCTGGGTATTTTTGCTCACATTTCTAGGTATTGTCAAGAATGTGAGGTGTGCCAGAAGAAAAACACATACAAGCCCCCTGCTGTACCCTTGCAGCCTCTCCCCATCATAGGCAATCCATTTGAGAGGGTAGGAATAGACCTTATAGGTTCCCTCCCTAAGTCAAAAAAAGGTAACCAGTATGCGTTAGTCATTGTGGACTACGCGACCCGGTATCCCGATGCATTTCCCCTAAGGTCCCCTACCACGTCCAATATTGCAGAAAAGCTGGTGGAGTTCTTTTCCAGGGCTGGTTTCCGAAGGAAATCCTAACGGACCAGGGTACCCCCTTCGTTTCACGCCTTATGCGACAAGTCTGCAAGACATTAAACATCACCCACATAAAAACCTCAGTCTGCCATCCCCAAACTGACGGTCTCTGTGAGAGGTATAACGGGACGCTAAAATTGTTGCTTAAAAAGATGTTGGCCAGCGAGGGGAAAGAGTGGGACCTACTCCTGTCCCTTGCACTCTTTGTCATTCGAGGACAGACACAGAGCAGTCTTGGTTGTTCCTCATTTGAACTACTTTATGGTCGCCAACCAAGGACGCTCCTTGAGATGACAAAGGAGGCATGGGAACAGGAAAAACCAGAGGAATCCCAAGAGATCCTAGAATATACAAAGGGTCTAAAGTCCAGACTAGGGAACTAAGGGACCTAGCCTATTCCAACCTGGAGAAAGCACAAGGGATACAAAAGAGCTTTTATGACAAAGGGAAGAAGTGGAGACATCTTCAAGTCAGTGATTGGGTCTTAGTACTTCCTCCCCCGATGTTAGCAAAGGGGAAAACAGGTTGGAAGGGTCCTTACAAATTAGTGGAGAAAATAGGGCGAACCACATATTCCATACAAGTAAATCCCTGAAAGACCCAGAAGTACCACATACATTTACTGAAGAAGTGGATAGGACCCCCCAAAACCCACGAACCTACTACAACCCACTCACACCACTGCCTCTTCTACCCTAGAGCACTTGGTCATTAATGATGCCCTAACCCACAACTAAAGTACAAAATTGCTGGAGGTTTTACGTCCCTTTTCTGACCTCCCTGGTAGAACGTCCCTGATGGAACACTCCATAACCACTAAACCCGGGGAAGTAATAAAACAACGGCCCTACCGTATACCCGCGGCCCGAAGGCCCGCCATTGACAGGAAATAGAGAACATGTTGTCAATGGGCGTCATACGCCCGTCACAAAGTAACTGGTCCTCTCCCATAGTCTTGGTCCCAAAACCAGATGGCTCAATCCGTTTCTGTATTGACTTCAGAGCTGTGAATGATGCTTATCCACTTCCCCGAATCGATCAGTTAATCGGAAAAACTAGGGGAGGCCCAGTATATTTCCACCATAGACCTTACCAAAGGTTACTGGCAGGTACCCCTACGGAAGTAAGATCAGGAAAAACCAGCCTTTGCCACCCCAAATGCTCTGTATGAATAGACAGTACTCCCATTTGGATTACACGGGGCCCCTGCTACGTTTCAGAGGCTCATGAATACAGTCCTCAATGAGCACCAGGATTATACGTCCGCCTACCTGGACGACATTGTGATATTCAGTCCCTCGTGGGAGGAACACCTAACACATTGGCGACAGGTTCTGCACGCACTCGAAAAGGCCGGTCTTCATATTAATGCCAAGAAGTCGAGGATGGCCTATCAAAAAGTGAAGTATCTGGGATACATCCTGGGGAAGGAAGTTATAGAGCCACAAGAGGAGAAGATCAAGGCAATCATAGATACACCTTTCCCTACCACCAAAAGAGAGGTCAGGGCTTTCCTCGGACTACTGGGTTACTACCGCAGATTCATACTCGGGTATTCCGACATAGCAACCCCCCTAACCGACCTTCTAAAGAAAGAGGTGAAGAACAAAGACCTGTCTAATCCCCCTCCGGAAGCCAGAAAGGCGTTTTCTGTACTGAAATGGGCCTTAAATAACCTCCAGTCCCGTTTTGGTATCTCCTGATTTTAACAAACCCTTTATCCTTCAAACCGACGCTTCTGACCTAGGACTAGGAGCTGTGCTTTCCCAACTATCTGACGAGGGTGTTGAGTTCCCCATTTTGTTCATAAGCAGGAAACTCTTTCCCAGGGAACGTAAATACCCCACTATAGAGAAGGAGTGTCTCACCCTCAAGTGGGCGGTAGAAAAACTGCGGTATTATCTAGAGTGATCCTCCTATACATTATACACAGACCATGCCCCTATGTTATGGATGAGTCGCAATAAAGAAAACAACCCCAGGGTTCTCCGTTGGTTTCTTTCCCTCCAACCTTTTCACTTTGAGGTACGACATCGGAAGGGCTCTGCAAACGGCAATGCTGATTTTATGTCCCGGGTCCCCTATATCCCCGATCGGGAAAAGTCTGGTGGGGGGCGTGTCACGGGGCCTCTGACTGGCGGGTACATGGTGACTCTGATGGCATGGACGAATACATCTTACCTGACCATGCCCTGCCCTTCTCTTTGTTACAGCATGGAAATCCCTCAGCGTCCCCATTTTCGCCTGCGGGATATTACTGTGGCTCCTTTAAGGAAGGTCATGTCCGGGATGAAAACCCCACCTATCTAGAATACGTCACTTTTGGCCTACATCCTAATCCAATGGGAGGCGAAGAGGACGGTGATGAAAATCCCGTAAGCGACACCAAGGGGTGTGTGGCTACTGTGGGACGCGAGGAGACGCCACGGAGAGAGGCTACCGAGGAGCACCACGCTGAAGGACCCGGTACTCTGGCTTTGGCGGACTTCTCAGTCGAAAGCAACGCGGTGCCAAAGAACTCCGCCGCGAACCTTGGAGAGAAAAAGGCGGTGTCCGGCGTATCCCGGGGAAGCAAAGAGACCCAAAAGAACCACGCACAAGCGAGCCACGTAAAAGCGGTACGAGCGCGCCTAAGGACTTTAAGGGGGAGGCGGGTTTCTAACGCTACTTAAAGCGGCTTTAAGCACCGAATAAATGCTTCTGCCCAAAATTCCCCTTCCCTCACACTGGTGAACGGCTTGCATTAAGGTGCACAAAGTCCCATCACTACCCTCCCTAATATTACGTGAGACCCAGTACGTGGTCATTTATTTCGGTTCTATGTTTGTTTTCTCCGAGGGCTTCTGGCGTTAAGAAGACTCAAGGGGGGAACTCCTCTCGGTCGGACCAAAGGGAAGATGTCAGAGCAACGTTTCCTTTCTGATAAAAAGAACCTCACTGTGTTTTCTCAGAAGTAAAGTAGCACAGAATAACCGCATTTAAGGGCTCCTTCTATTTTTCCGTCCTATTTTGTTACACCAGGCCTATTCAGCTGCTAGTGAGAAGTCCTACCCCTACTCTGAATTCAGCCCAGGTCTATTCAGCCCAGCCCTGACTCATTCAGGAAAGGCAGGACACAAATCTACCTCCCCCTCCCCCAGCCCCTGGCCTGAGAGAATGCACCTCCCCAGCCCCTGTCACTCCAAAACCAGACTGTCAATACACAAACAGGCAGAGGCACACGGAATGATTAAACAAGAAAATGCCTACTTTCTAAAAGTGGCATTTTCAAACACACAATTTGAAAACCATCTTTAGTAAAAGATGTGTTATTAAATTCTGAGTTCAGAGAGCCTAAACTTTATTTTTCTATCTTATCCCTATAGGAAGATATGCTTGTAAAATGTTACAAAGCATTCCCCATTCTGTCCTATGGGGCAAGATATCCTTTCAATAGTGAAAAATGAAATTGGCAGTATTTCACTATCAGACAGTGTTACACACATCCGTACATGTCCTACATTTCACATACACTGCACCCTGCCCGGGGGGGGGCAAGGGGGGGTACCTTGGGCCTACCATAGGGGTGTCCTATATGTTAGAAAAGGGAAGGTTAAAGCCTGGTAAGTGGGTGCACTTGCCAAGTCGGCATGGCAGTTAACATCTGTGCACAGACACTGCAGTGGCAGGTCTGAGTTACCGTTTCAGAACTACTCATGTGGGTGGCACAATCAGTGCTGCAGGCCCACTAGTAGTATTTGATTTACCAGTCCCGGCACACTTAGTGCACTTTACTAGGGACTGACCAGTAAATCAAATATGCCAATCAGGGAGAACCAATCATAATAAAAATTTACATAGGGAGCATATGGACTTTAGCACTGATCAGGAGTGGTAAAGTGCCCAGAGTCCTAAAACCAACAAACAAAGGTCAGGAAAAAATAGGAGGAAGAAGCAAAATGTTTGGGGCTAACCCTGCAAAAAGGGCCAAGTCCAACACTCACTGAGTGTGTGTTCATTTGATGCTGGGAGTGGCTGAAATGGTGTCTGTAGAAAATGACCATCTTTTGTGTGGATACCTAGACGCTGAGTTACTTACAGAGCCGCTACGGGCTCTCTTTTGTACATATCGGGCTGAATAGAGCCTATGTTCTTCCTCAGTGTTCCCACCATAAGTAGTGGTGAACCACTGACAAGTGAGAGTACCTGATATACACCAGAGGTCTATACTAGAGACTGTTTCCCGGTTTATCTCGTCCTTGGGGCTCTAAGGACTGGGCTTATTGTCAGTTTTATCCACATATGAGAGGAGGTTTTGACGCTGACTTCCTCGCTTTGAAAGAACAACGAGCCTTGAAAAAGACGTCAATATGACGAAACGCGTGTCGGCTGTGCTTTTCATCCATTGACCTGCGTGTCAACAAATTTTGGTTGTCAGTGCTGTTCACCCTGTTTGGAGTGACTACAGACGGAGTGCTCGTTACCCTGACCGCATAGCCGGGACCGCACCCTTGAGTGTGAGGTTCTGCACAAAGGGAGAAGGTGGGTTTCATTATTTTGGATTTTAGTAGTGAAGACTGCTCGGCCGAAGAAACAGGTTTCTCCCGCTCACGTCTTCTCTGCAGTAGCAAACCAGATGCAGCGGGACCTCGGTGAGAAGGCATCTAGCATTATGGAGTCCTTGTCGTATAGAGCCCGCAGCCTTGCCCCGCTGGAGGATTCTGAGCTCTGAAAAAGAGACTTAATTCCAAATGTAGAAATCTTGATTAAGCAAAGACTCCAAATGTATCTGATCAACGAGAGGACTTCTCTGTGTGGGAAATTCAAATTTTCCTGCTATGATCTTTTCTGGCCTAAACCATCAACTTCACCAGGACCTCGTCCAAGAGCTATGTGACATCATGGAGGCCTCATTGGGCACAGCCTGCTGCCTTGCCCCGCTGAAGGATTTTGACTTCTGTTTTTGAGATTATGGGCCTCATTATGATGGCGGTGGGAACGCCACCGTCACCCCGTCGGTGGCGGTCCCACCGCCATCTGTGACTGCGTTACCGCCCACCTCATTATGATGGCGGGCCATTCTTTGGCGGTCGGAGAGACCTTCCGCCACAGATCCGACGTCCATCGGAGGAGCAGTAATACCTGCAATGGTGGCTGTGCATGCCAGGCACCACCGTAGGTATTACAATGTTCCTTTCCGCCGGCCCATTCACGGCGGTCAACTCGCCATGAAAAGGCTGGCGGAAGGGGACATTGGGGGCTCATAGTGGGCCCCCTTTCAACAATAGGCCTCAGCTGTGGGCCCCCCTACATATCCCTGCACCATGTGGCATGCACCACAGGGAAATGTGCAGGGATATGTGTAATGTCCGTTTTTTGTACTGCGGCGTGTGCTGCAGCCCGCAGCACCCGCCGCAATACAAAATATAGACATTGCCACCGCCGTGGTGGCGGTCGCATTCTGATTCGGCTGGCGGGACCGCCTACTTGTAGGCGGGTGGTCCCATTTCCGAATACCTAATAAGGGCCTAAGTCCCAAGGTAGAACCACAGACTGGGCTGAACCTGGTTGGTGTGCCCGACCCACGCTCACCATCTCGGTTGGCCTGAAATTGCACCTCCGTCCCAGTCTACAGCAACCATTTGACCCGCATTAGCGCTTAGTGTTTTTGCACTATTTTTACTTTAAAAATTCATTGCTCTAGTTCCTATTATGGATTTTTGTAGTTTTGGTGTGATTGTATTTATTAAAATTTACTCAATTTTTATAATTTGGTTTTAGATTTTTGTTGCTTAGTGTTGTGATTTTATAACTGTAATGTTACTAATTGGTACTGCATAAATACTTTACACACTGCCCTAAGTTAAGCTTGTCTGCTCGGTGCCATGGCTACCAGGGGGTTGACTTCAGGTTAATTTAGTGACTTTAAGAGTTCACCCTTACAGGGGTTGTGATTATTCTTAGAACCACCAAATTAATAACCCGATTTCCGACAATGTCAAAAGCCCACTTCTTGAATGTTATATTTG
The DNA here is from genome assembly GCA_963921515.1 of Calotriton arnoldi. Classification (NCBI taxonomy): domain Eukaryota; kingdom Metazoa; phylum Chordata; class Amphibia; order Caudata; family Salamandridae; genus Calotriton; species Calotriton arnoldi. The sequence continues at coordinate 1,701,107 of CAWUFW010001040.1, forward strand.
TGTTGTAACTAGTGTTGTATTACTGGTAATTGTATATATTATAGAAGGTACTGTTCCAAGAGTGTTGCAAGGTGTGTTAACATTTTGCATTGGTTTATCAATTTTCAGTAATTACTTCTCCATAATTGTTTTGTAAAAACACGTAGATAGGGACTTTACACCAATCTTTTGTGTCTTTTGTCAAGGCCACTGCTGCCCAATACATTTTGTTTCATGGTATGCTAGTTTAGTGGATTAAACACACATAGTTTTGAGATGAGAGGATAGCTAGTTCAAGTCCTCATTACTCAAGACTAAAAACATACACTGCGGTCTTTCTGCTGGATGAGCTACGGGGGCTGGTTCACAAAAACATTTATGAGTGGAATGTAGTGCTACAAGAGTGGAATGTAGTGCTACAAGAGTGGAATGTAGTACTATAAGAGTACTGTGTTTAGTTGTCCCAAAACTGTGAATTGGCCCAAATCGTCCCTATTAGTCAAAGTTCAAAGAGGGCACAATCCTTTCTATTTGTACTAATTTTATATTTCCTGAATATTCCCATTATATTCCTATTTTAGATTTTTTGGGGCCAATTCACAAAGGTGTGTAGAAGTACCTAAATTAGTGCTCCTGTAGCACTAACTACTTACATCCTCTTAAATGCGTTTGTGTGTCAGAACCGTAGAGTGCACCGCCTTGTATGCAGGCATGGGCATTTGGAGTTAAATGCAGAAAAGTTATCAGAAGTGAGGGGGTTGGAAATCACTAATGTGCTGTAATATTACCCAAATTAGAGAGCAAACTACAGCTGTTACTATATTGAAAAATGGTAACTCATGAGTGGGATCTAATGTTAACCAATACAATTCTGAGTGTGGAAGTAGTTTAAAAAAGTTCTAAACTGTAAATTCCAGATTCTAGAAAAAAATTAATGCTAGAACATCACATGGTTTCATAGCATGTGGCATGGATCCTGAGGAACTGATCCTGACCCAGTACACACATGCACAGGTGTTGTATGTAATGGCATCGACATTTCCTTACAAAACCAATTTTTATTGGTATTGAATACAGTGCTGATGGCAGACAGCTGGAAAGGCGTTAGTTATCTTTACCGATTCATCCAAGATGTACCTTCAGTTACCCTGTTAAGTTGTAGAAATGGAGCATGAATGTTGTGTCTGACCTGAGTGATTTCCAGCGGAGCAGTTGTTGTGAACTTGCAGGAAAAGTCTCTTGTAACACAGAGCACACATTGATTCTGTTAGGTTCTATTGACACCGACTTTGGTGACACTCTGGCAGCTTATTCCATCACTTGTATCATTCTCATTGAAGTATAAATGCATTTGTTTGCTAAATTACCATACTTATGCCTCTTATAAAACAACTTTCAGTTCATGGGTTCTCTGCAGAGCTGCCGCTAGTACAGATATGGGAAATGCTAGTGAAGGATAGACTGTCTTAAATGTTTTCAAAACTATAATGTGAAGTTGTTAGACCTGTCAGCCTTACGCTGATATTCTCCCCAACTTTTTGCCTTCCTCCTCCATTTTTTCTGACCTAGTTTGTGCTGGCTTTAGGACTCTGGACACTTTACTACTGCTAACCAGTGCTAAAGTGCTTTGTCCCCTAAACGTGGTAATATTGGTTCATCCCCAGTTGGCATCTTTAATTTACAGATAAGTCCCTAGTAAAGTGATAATACATGTACCCAGGTCCTATAAATTAAATGCTACTAGTGGGCCTGCAGTACTGATTGTGCCACCCACTTAGCCCTTCAACCGTGTCTCAGGCCTGCCATTGCAGAGCCTGTGTGTGCAGTTTTAAACTGCCATGTCAACCTGGCAAAAAAAACTTTTTCCAGGCCCAATCCTTATTTTTTAATACCTATAAGTTACCCCTAAGGTAGGCCCTGGACAGCCCAGAGGACAGGGAGCAATGTATTTAAAAAGGAGGACATGAACTTTTAAGTTATACATGTACTGGTAGTGAAAAACTCTTAAATTAGTTTTTCACTACTGCATGACCTATATCTCCCGAAGGATAACAGTGGAGTTACCTTATTACATTGTATAAGTGTAATTTACAAATGGGAAGAGATGACCAGTTCATGTTTGGTGTCTTTGGAATTGTGGTGGAGAGCCCTATTTCAGGGGAAAGCCGGGTTTTTGATCATAAATATAAAAATGCCACTATTAGAAAGCTGGCATTTTTATGCCCTTAGCCCTTTTGTGCCTATAGCCTGGCCCACCTAATCCCCCAATAAATTCAGCCTATAAATTAAATGCTACTAGTGGGCCTGCAGTACTGATTGTGCCACCCACTTAGCGCTTCAACCGTGTCCCTATGCATTGAAATGCGGCAGTCGGATCGATGGCCTGTTGGGCAGACCGCTACAGACGGGCTGTTGGTGGCAGTCCATCCGACTTTGTAATAAGGCCCTGAGTTTCCTAGATGTATTCAAGGAAGATTATTATTTTTTTTTTTGTGAAAGTAAAAAAGAAATTCAAAAGATACAATACCGCTAGAGCTCAAATTGCATTATAAATGTGCATGCCCATGGGCTTAGTCTCTGTGCTACTGATTGAAGTGTTGAATTGCTACAGCTTCCAGATGAGACCCAGTAGAGCGGGTGTGTGTGCTACAAAGTACTGAATAGTAGTAAAGCCTTTGGGTGCGATTTATTTTTATTATTTTGAGACAGACAAAAGTTGAGTTGAACAATGCTCCTTCAAGAGATGAGTTTTCAGAAGTTCTTTTAAATTGCAGGAGGGTTGGAGCAGCTGTGATGTTGGTGGGTATTGGCAGACCAAAAGTGAGAACACCCAATTGGCTGAAATACTTTTTTCTGCTAAAAGTTGCTTATATTAATATATTCACTCTGAGGTGAGACATAACAGGTAGACCATTTTCTGTGGCTTTAAAAAGAGGGGTCTCCACCTAAAGTTATATATATATATATATATATATATATATATATATATATATATATATATATACACACACACACATACCTGGAATTCCTTCGCATCCCGTGTGAATTTTCTTGCACGGCGAAAGTCACGGCACCACAGCAAGGGTATTGTTTTTTTAAACGTGATTTATTTTCCACACCATTGTGCAAAATGAGCAAAAATAGGACACACACATATATATATATTAAAAGTGGTGTATAGAATTAGTAGTAATTTAATTATACTTTAAGAAAAAATAATGTAAATAAAGGTTGTTCAAATATTTTATAATTAAATAACTATGTACTATTGAAAGCTTTTTTTGTATTATATTTATTTATATTTTAACTATTTTAATTTATGTAATTTAATTTAACTTGCTTTTCTATATGGTTTCATTTAAGTCCCTACCTCCATTATTTTCTACGAGAGGATTTTGCAGTACCAGTGGCTGGCCATGTGTGGCGCTGGAGCATTTTACTACTGTTTTGGGTCCCTTTTGGGCTGTATTAACTTTAAAACTGCAGAGTGTGAATATCAGTGTGCTTATTACTTTTTTGCAGGTGGATGCATGCCCCTCCTTAAATCCCTCTCTTACTCTCTCCAAACCTCTCCTTACTCCTCCCTTAATCCCTTCCATTTAGTAGTTAGTATTCCCCTTTTTCCTCCCTCTCCCCATGGTCCCTCCATATTCACTATTACTATTAAGGGGTCGATTACGATGCCGTCTGGAAAACATTCCCACCGAATCGGGTTAGGAATGCTTTCCGAACGATTCGTATTCGGGGAGTCCTACCGACCGATTACGACGTGTCCGGATGCTTACGGACTCGGTTCGGTCGGACTCCCATTGACTTCAATGGGAGCCTGTGTCCCGAACGAGAACACAGGCTCCCATTGAAAAAATGGGTGGGTGGGGAAAACCTTGCACCCTGTGGCGGGCACCACATGGTGCTTGCCACACTGTGCATGGTTGGGAAGAGGGGTCCTAGAGTACCCCCACTGGCCCCATCCGGAGGCCTACGGGTGACGGGGGGCCTGCTACGGGCCCCGAAGTCCTATTCCCACAGCCGTTTCGTCTCAGCCAAGCAGATTCGGAACCGATGTCCGAATCGGTCATCGTACTCGCTCGTTCGGAAAACGTCCCCATTGGGCTGTACGATTCGGCGCCGAAAGACTCGGGCTGCATGATTCCTGTTCGGAACAGATACGGACAACCCGGATGGCTTCCTTGCATTGTACTCGGTCGTCCAGAAAGGTGACCGATTCGGTGGGGAACATAGTTCCCGAATCGGATTTGCATAATCCGAATCCCGTTTGGAGCCTTTGCTGACGACATCGTAATCGGCCCCTAAGTAATAAACTTACATGTGTGAGGATCTCCCATAGAAAAGATAGGAGAGGTGCAGGTGGAGATTTACACTCACAGGCTTTTAGTTCTTTAGTAGTATTGTTTTAGTACTATTAACAGACTACAAAATGCAGTCCCCACAGTCTTTAATTTGTAAAAAAAAGGAAGGAAGTGCCCCAGGACAAGTGCAAGACTACCATCCACTGTCGCTACCTGAGTATCACCCATTTTAACCACTGGTGCCAGCCTAATATTGGCACAGAGACGTTGGACATTCTCCTCAACATTTGGCTGCTAAGGGCTGGGTGTGGTAGCAAGCAGAGCCTGCAGCACCCAATAGCGGCTAGTGATCTCTTAACATGGTTGGGCATAAAACATTGCAAAATGCAGAAAGCATGTAGAGCAATAGAGCCCAAGAGTCTTAAAGTGGGTTTAGGGGTGTTGTCCCATGAGAAAAGCTTGAAAATATTGGGTCAAGTGGTGCAGTATAATGCATGTGTGTCACATAAATTTGCTAAACAGTCACAGGCCCTGAAAAGGCCCTTGTGAATGAAATCCTCCTCTAATTTCTTGATTTGCCAGTTACAATTGAACCTCCCAGTTGTTCTGCAGGTTCACCAAGTATACAGCATTGAAGACAGAGAAAGAGTCGAAAAATTATGCAAACTTCTAAAGATAATATGATTTTATCAGTGGCATGCAGATTATTGTCTTTAAAAAAGATAAAATCAACATTTTACTACATGAGAGAGAGCGAGGCAGGCTCCAAGGCTCATCAAAAGATGAATAACAAGAGATAAAATCGAAGCAATAAAATCGCCACACCCAACACAACTTCAAAGGTTCTATCAACTAAGAAGGTGCACCCTTCCATGATGAAGTGCTTTATTAAGGACAGAGGGAATAATAACTTATTTAAAGGTATTCTTATGCTAGAAAATACATTGGAAAAGCAGCCTGAAACAACGAAATCGATGTCAGAAAGTAAGGTACAAAGGCAATCCCTTAAACTGCTTCAAAACCAGTGAAAAAATAATCATTTAAAAAAGTGTGTGTTAAGACAGGAAGCCCAAATGTAGAAACAAAGGTATTTATTTCAAGTAACAAATATCAAAAGGCCCACACACAGGTGAAAACCAGACGTGCTGCACCTGACAGAAGTGCATACGAATAATAAATCAACATTCCATTACAGCATGTAAATACGAACACAGAGATTCCATGATGTTACATCATAATGTAGACTTAAACTTGTTGGACACTAGAGTCAGACTAATCAAATGCACTATGTGGCGCTAACATCTAAATGAAGAAACTTTGACAATTCAAAATATTGGATATGTACAACATCTCCTTTCTTTTCAATGAAAATAAATATATATATTAGTATAAAACATAATCCTCAAAAACGTTTAGGTAGTTTAGTCAACCTGCCTGAAGATTTCAATTTGTCAAATTGTGAACCATCTTGAATGTAAATGTTATCATCTAAATTAGATTAATTAAACTCAGATTCTCTAATCTCATGAGAATCCTTTTATACAAGAGAAGACATATTAGGATCTTCAGAAACTTCAAGCCTAGTATTAAAATTCAATTTGGCTGAAGTTGGTGATGGTTCTGTGCTGGCATTAATGTCCCACTCATCATAATCTGAAAATGCACTTCTTTTGTAAAAACATACAGTCCCATACATTTTGTTCAGTTCCACAGTCACCATTGCTCTCATTACTCATGAGAATTTTCTCTTGACCTGGTTTTAACCTAACTACATCACTTTTACTCCACCATCCTTTGTCTCCTAGATTAACTGCACCTTTAGACACTTCAACTACATTATAAGGTGAAGAGAAAGTAGATTTCTCCTTTTTGTACCTTAAAAGGTTTTTTGCTAATGACCCAATTCCCTTTTTTAATTACTTTGGTTTTAGATTTGTTGCTGATATAATATTTTTTAGTTATCTTCTGTCTCTCGATTTTTTGTTGCACATTTATCTGTCTGTCGTCAATTTCATTACACCTAGTCTTTTTTTTGTACCAATTTCCAAACTTTGAGGGTGAGAACAGTGTTACACTTTCTTCCTCTAATTAGGTAAAACTGTGAAAAATTTGTAATATCATTAATGGTATTGGTATAACTATTAACTTTTTCACGAATAAACTCTTTGACTGGCAATTGAGATGCTATGGCTAACTGCACTCCTTCTTTTAAAAATCTGTTAATATGTTCCACCTGTCCATTAGAAGATGGACTATAAAAAGGAGTTTTTCTTGTCTTATTCCAAGAGTTTTTAAAAAAGTTAATTATTTTGGTAGATATTAGTTGTGTTCCATTGTCTGAAACCAAAATGTTGAGTTGACCTTCAACTGCAATTTCTTTTTTTTTAATTCACTAATGACTTCAGTAGTTATGTTCTGAATGAATTCATAATGAATCCACTTAGTGTAATAATCAGATAAGATTACTAGATAATTCCAACTGCTATCTAAAATTTTGATTGGGCCTGAAAAATCAATAGCAATTTTTGACCAAGGGTCATCAGGAATTTCAACTAATTGCATTTCATTCTTGCTTGTCTTCCAATGTTTATCCGCCTTTAAACATTCCACACATTGGTCAACATGCATATTAACTTCTGCATTAATGCCTTGCCACCAATAGTAAATACGCCAAAACATTTTTGTACCAGTTGTACCAGGGTGACCTCTGTGAGCCGCAACAAACACGTTTTTTCTTAGTTGAAAAGGTGGTATAAATAAATCATGTCTCATTAATAAGCCATTCTCCACAGTTAATTCATCAGAAACTTGTGGATAACACTTCATTTCTTGGTTTAAATTTCTTAATGGTGGCCATTTATTTGTTAGATATTCTATAACCTTAAGTAAAGTATTGCCTTTTTGTGTGTATCTATCCATTCACTTTCTGAAATTGCTCCTTCACTTATAATAGTTGCATCTACAGGTGCTACAACACATTCTGTATCTTCTAAACTTTCTTCTTCATAATCATTTACTGGTAATCTTGATAAAAAAATCTGCTCGACAATTCAATCCTCCTGGAATGTGTCTAAGTTTAAAATTAAATTCTTGTAATTTTGCAATTAACCTCACTAATCTAGATGACGCCTTACCATTGCCTCTTCCACATCCATCCATCATACACACCAATGGTTTATGATCCGTAATAATTTCAAACTCCTTTCCCCATAAGTACATTTTTAGTTTTTCAACGCCCAGACACACGCTAGTGTTTCACGTTCAATTGTGCTGTAGTATTTTTCTGCATTTTTAATCTTCTAGAAATATACGCAATAGTTTATTCCTCCTCTCCTTTTTTTGACTGAAAACGGCTCCAATGGCTACTGCACTGGCATCAACAGTAATTATGTTTTTACGATTTGCATCATATGGGTACTATGCTGGAGCTTCAATAATTGCTTTTTTAGTTTCCTCTAATAGACAATCCTGCTCTCTACCCCACTCAAATTTTACTCCTTTACGTAACAGTTTGCGGAAAGGTTCTACTTTATCAGCATATCCTGAAATAAAACGAGAATAGTATTCGCTGAGCCCAATGAATGATTTTATTGTTTCTTTGTCACTGGGCTTAGGTGCTTCTCTTAATGCTTATACCAAATCATAATTGGGTTTTATTCCATCTGCAGTGAGTAAGTTTTCTAAATATTCTATGCTGTCTTGTAAAAATTTACATTTGTTCTTTGACACGGTCATACCTCTTTCCTTTAGTATGGACAATACTGAATTTAATGTTTCATTGTGTTCCTGTACAGTTCCTGCTTGTACTAAAATATAATCTCGAAACTTTTCTACTCCTTTTACATCTTTGAGAGTTATGTCCATTAATTTTTTTTAAATGCTAGCCGTGGAGGCTAGTCCACAAGTTATCCTTGCATATCTGTAAGCTCCAAATGGAGTTACAGAAGCTGTTAAATCTTTAGATTCTGCAGATAATCTGATTTGGTAATATGCTGACTTGAGATCAATCAATGAGAAGAACTAAGGTCCAACTATAGAAGCTAATATCTCTTGGATTTTTGGTAATGGATGACAGTCCACAACAATATTTTTATTGAGAGATCTCAAGTTAGCACACAGCCTCATATCTCCTGTCTTTTTCTTAGTAACATCGATTGCGGAAACCCATTCTGATGAGTCTGTGGGCTCAATAACTCCTTCCTTACAAAGTTTTTCAAGTAACGTTTTCAATTCCTTTCTCACTGATAGGGAAACTTGTCCTACTTTGTGTGTTATTGGTATGGCACTTTCCTTGAGCTTAATTTTGTGTTCAAACTCTTTAACACACCCTATGTGTTCTTTGAATACATCTTTATTGCTTAAGACAAAATATAGAGTTGGTTGTTCTCCTGAAACAGTAATGCAATCTATGGAGTTTTCTTCTAAGACAATAGGCTCAGCTGAACCTCGTTTTAAAATAACTCCTAGTTTTGCTAAATCTTTCCATCTAACTATATTACAACCTCTCTCAGCAACATAGATTTTTGTTTTTATGCTTCTTCCTTTGAAACTAAGATTATCCTCAAAAACCCGACCATATCAATGTCAAAATCTCCGAATGCTTTGGGATTTACATCACTATCTTGAAGGACAACCTCTTGTCATGAATTATAAAAAGTTGTGTATGATATAATAGTTATGGGCGAACCAGAGTCTGCCATTAACTGTAATTCTACTTGTCCTATGTGTACATTTCCCAAAGTTGCTCTTATTTTACCTTCAGATACTTCAACAGTGAACACAACATTTGAACAAATTTCTTCATCAAACTCTTCAATTGCAGTAACCTTCTCTTTTGTATTATAACTACTTTTGGTATTTTTACTAGAAGAGGCAAAATGATCAATTTTTCAACATTTTACACATCTTTTACCAATGGCTGGACATCCTTGAAAATCTGCAAAGTGATTTTTAGAACCACACCCGTAAAACATGCAATTTTTAACTTCATTATTCTTCCCACTTTTGTTTCTCTCAGTTGATTTTTGATCAAACTTCTTCTCCTGTAAAGAAAAAACATTAGTAGTGTGCACATTTTCATTGGATATTACTTTTGATGACACTAATGAACGTTCATTTCCCTTTGCAATGTCTAGCAATGAAAAACAAATTGGTCTCTGATATAAATATTCACCATCTCATTGAATTAACAACTTGACGAAAAAACTCTTAGAGCCGCAATGTATTCCCCTATGTTTTCACTTTCAATTTGTTTTCGCATTGAAAATCTGTGTCTCCCTACTATAATCTTTGGTTCCTCAGTAAACTGTTTTTCCATGCGCTTTACCACCTCCTGGTATTAATCCATTGGTATAAACTGATCAGGTGCATTCTCATATTCTGGCAAACTGTCAAAGATTTCCTGGCCAGCATTGCCTAGCAAACCAAACATTATTGCTTTTTTCTTTCTGCATAATAAGTTTTACCATCTGTCGCTATAAGTTAGTTTTCAAAGGCTCCATGCCAATTTTTCCAGCGCATTGACGGTTTTCCTGGTTCATTAAAAAAGAAAGCTGGTACACATATAGCATTGCTTAGTGCCATGTTCTTTGTTTTATCCTGCTTGTTGCAATTGTCTTTCACCACAAGCTTGAAAGTTTAGAATAATTTACTTGTGCTGTAACTGGTTAAAGTACTTTATAATAAATTGAGGAAAATGTTATCTTCTGTAGATCAAAAGCATTTTACCTTGAAAAGAAGTCTTTACCTCGCATCTGCAGATTTTTTTTTCTTTTATTTTCCCTGTATTAAGTTGAAGAGTCATATATACACGTTTGTTTTACATATTTTTTACCTCACCGTAGCTTTGGATGCTGAGCTTCCACGCGATAATGGTGAACTGCGCGTACGAGCGCCTTTGACAAATTGCCAAAATGTTTTTATTAAAATGGCGGTACGTTGATGCGTTCCAAGAGTATGACGTGGCTACTGTGTCCCAAAGAGAACACTTCCAGAAGAGAGTGTGCACAACTATGTCATTGCGGTACGCGCGCACATGAAGACAAACACACAGGCTAAGTTGCGAGCCTCCAACGGTTCATTCAAGTAACGGTACAATTTCAAAGCTTTTTTTTTTATAACGCTTAAGCTAATTGAAATAGTTTCAATCTCGTTACGGGTTGCAAATAGTACTTGCAATTTATATGAATCCGCTGTGCTCTAAGAATGTTCCTGAATCCTTTTTGAAGCTTTACGCCGGGACAAAATTGACCTTAGGTAGGGTCGTAATACAGCTGTGGGCCTTCCTTACTGAGATCGTCACCAAATTGATAAGACAGAAAGCCGAAATGTAGAACCAAAGATATTTATTTCAAGTAATAAATATCAAAAGGCCCACACGCAGGTGAAAGCCAGACATGCTGCTCCTGACGGGAGTGCATACAAATAATAAATTAACATTCCATTACATTATGAAAATACGAGCACAGAGATTCCATGATGTTACATCATAATGTAGACTTAACCTTATTGGACACTAGAGCCAGGCTAATCAAATACACTATGTGGCGCTAACATCTAAACGAACAAACATTGACAATTCAAAATATTGCATATGTACAATAGTGTGGATACTATTTTACCCTAACCAGATATAGGTAGCATATCAGTCATCCATACTTTACCTTATGTATAAATGGGAAATTGAGAGTAACAAGTAAAGTATCAGAGATTCGTAAGCTATTGAGTGTAGGAGAAAAGCAACCAGATCACATTGGTTACTGTGAGAAAATGCATCTTTTTGAGTATTGCCCCCATTTTTTAGGATTGTTTTTGCTGGTATTTTGCTTTGTTCATTCACACTGACAGTCAGTCTCACAGTGCATGTGCTCTGTCCCTCTAACAAGAGGGGAACTTGTCTACACTCAATTGTTTTGATTTTCTGTAAGGTCACAAAAATTTAGCACAGTTAATCCACCCGTGGTTTGGAATTACTTGACAAGTGGGCTGCAGTTACAGATACACCACCCACATGTATGACTGGAAAGTATGACTCTGTGTTCACCATTGTGGCCTGGCTGGCTGCAGCCTGAAACATTGCAGTAATACATGTGTAAGGAAAGTGTTCTGCCATACAGGGAAACCTGATTTTATAAATGAGATAAGTTACACCTAAGGGTACCATGTAGCCCAGCGAGGGTCATGATAAAGATAATATGTCCTCGCAGGGAACAGTTACAAAAAGGCTGTTATCGCTTTATAGGTAAAGTGACTTTCTATGGAGTATTTTTCTATGGAGAGGTCTAGTTATGATTTATAGTCTATTGTCACAATTCCATCTTGGAAAATGCAAAAACTTGTTTCATAGTTCCTTTTAATATGTACCAAAAGTCTAATTCAGTGGTGAGGGTAGATTTTTGCGAATTATATTGGAAAGGCAACTTTTAAACAACATCAGTAATTCATTCAATTCTGCTGACAGTGATGAGGTGTGAAGAGCACCTGTGTCAGTGAGACAATAAAACTGATTTTATGAAAAGGAAGGAGGGGTATTCACTAATCATTTATCTGTAAATGCACCACTTGGGAGTGTTTCAACTCCAAGTAGAAGAGAAACTTGTTCCCAGATCAGGAAGAAATGTTGGTTCCTAATTTGCATATGCGGGGCGTTGGAGGGCTTTCAAGGAGTCTAGGAGCTACAACTCCTGCTAACTGGACAAAGCCTTCTAGGATAGTTTGCGGGTAAGCAAATCAGGAAGTGCTGCAAAAGTGGGATCACTCGTGATTGGAATTCTGCAGAAATTGGGTCAGGGAATTTCACCATACTCTGTCTAGGGCACTGGATAAAACTGACAAGAAACCACATGCTCACCAAAACATTCTTGGGCTCAAAAGATTCAACAGCAGAAGGAAGAATCCTTTCTGACCTGTCTGTGAAGAACCCTGAGGTGCCACTGCTCTCCCCTTGAACGCAGGCACTAGAAATGCTTTCCAAGTGTGAGTTGGCTGGTCTCCTGTACTGCCTCCAGACATAAGACTGAAGAAGGGCTCTATCCTGTATGTGAGAAGCAGCTATTCAGTTGGGAATGAACATCATTGGACCCTCTTGGCGTTCTTCTGGTGAGAGACCTGGACTTCCTTGCAAGCTTTGGAGCTGTGGGTGGGATTTTAAGTATAGCCTTTACACCATCTTTGAAAAGTAGGTCTGCGCAGGCACCAAACTGTCAGAGAAAAGGGCGAAATTTCTGGTCAAAGACTGGTTTGGCCCACACAGATTTTTACAGCAAAGTTCTAGGCTTCCATAAGACATCGTCAGACCGTTCAGCCTTGCCGCTCTCAAGAATGCTGAGACCCAGCAAAGAGATTTATGGGCATATGCATCAAAGTATTTTTTTGCGATTACCAAATAGGAACTTTTAACGAATCGCTATTTGGTAATCGCGAATGCCTATGCATTAAGAAAATCGCTATATTTTTGCGATTCGGTAAATTCTCAATCGCTATTGCAACTTGTATAATGGCGAATCCGCAGTTAGTGAATCGCTAATAGCGAATCTGTGATTTTGATGCAGCATGATGACCTCACAACCAGGAAGTGAGGCATCCCATGCTGTTACCTGTGTACTGAGAGCGAGGAGGCAGACTGCAGAAGCACAGCACTAGGAAGCCTGTTGAGACAGCTGAACCTGTGCACGTAAATCAGCATGGCATCAGGAAACACCGAGAAGGAGCCAGCACCGCGCAAAAAGAAGCTGAAGTTCAGCGAGAAGGAGTTGGAAGTCCTCAATGAGGAATTGGTGAAGTTTGTTTGGCAAACAGTCACTTCAGGTCCCAGAGTCTGAAAAAAGAAAAATATTTCTGGGAATACAATTGAAAATCAGCGCAGTGGAGGTCACACAACACTCCATTGTGGATCTACGGAAGCGGTGGTATGACCTGCGGAGCCGGGCGAAGGAAAAGGTTGCTGTAAGGCTTGTGATGCAAAGAAGACTGGAGGAGGACCATCAACACAAACAGCTTCTACACCCTTAGAGGACCTGGTGGAGTCAACCCTTCAGCCTGAAGCTGTCGGAGTGATGCAGGTAGACAGCTCTGCACAGCCCAGTACTTCCCAAGGTAAGATGCATGCAAATGACCATTCAAAGGTAAATTCGATAAAATACCCCTTAAGTGAGATCAGGCTCAGTGTAGCAAATACTTCTCCAGTCCACATTTTACTTTCTACACACAAATGCATGATGGGATTAGCAGTCAGCAACTCCAATAAGAAAGGCAAGGAGGGTTCAAAACAGCATAGGTTCAACAAGCAAGTGAAATATATAGACACCATGTGTTGCTAAATAACTTTATTACACAAAACTATGTGCTATGTGAAATACATGTCCAAATATAAAAACTGAAATTGTACTGTTTAACATCTCAGATGGACCTGCGCAGGAGTCAGTGAAGCCCATGACTCTCTGGAGACTCAGGCACAGTCAGGAGATGACAACACAGTGGCCCCATTACCCACAACACCTGCACCCATAAGACGCAGGACCACAGTGGCACCACTACCTGCGTTCGAAATGGAAGAGGAGAGCCAACCTGACCCTCCAACAATACAGGCTGGACATACACCCATACTAAGACCCCAAGTCCAAATGCGGCGCAGCAATGTCCATATCAGGAGGCGCACGGCAAGGGCACAAATGGGAGCTGATGAAGGTGACAGATCAACTGTCTTTGGTGGGCTGCAGAACGCAATATTGAAGGTGCAGCGCCTTCAATGCAGACACATGCGTTCAATGCAGGCACAACTTGTATCATTTTCAAAAAACATGGTAGAGATGAGGGACAGGATCAAACAGCTCACAACTGCAGTGGTGGAAGGACAGAGGGGAAACAACTGAAAACATCAGTAACATGACACAAGCCATTTAGGATTTATGCAAGGTAATGCAGGAAGACCATGTGCCCCACCGCAAAACGCACCATCAATGACTTGGCCACTTAGATGGCTTACACTAGGGCCATCTACCGCCTGAGCAACACCACAGCTCTCCTGTCTTGACGTGCTGTGGGCATGCAGGTCGAAATGACCCATTGCTGTAGTGATGTGGCCAGGGGACTGATACAGGTCACCAATGCTGTGGAGCAATTGCAAACTGCTTCAGTTGGTGGCAGTAATGTACTGGGTGGAGGGGATAGTGAGGAGGCCTCCAGCCTCGGCAGCATCATGGCACCAGTGACCGAATGCAGAAGGCGTAGAAGAAATACTTCTGCATCAGAAGGCTCAACAGGGATGTGACAGAGCACACAGAACTGCCCATGGGAGTGCGTTGGCACAGAAAATAGTGTGGCTTTGAGCATAGGAATGCCATTTGGTGAGGTAACCAGTAGCAATCATTTGTCAGGGCTGACTTACAAGTTCCATGGCAATGTTATCCTGTTGCATCCTGACTGTCACACTGCACGTTTTTTTCTTGGTATGTGTGCATTAACACTACTTGATGTTTTGATTGAATAAATCACAAAAGCAATGAAACCATGTAGTGTCTTGTATCATCATTACCCACCTTAAAAATAATTCTGTGTTATTTCTGCACATCTCTGTTGTCCTTCTGCTGCACTCGAAATGCTTGCTGCTTGTAGAGGTTGTCCTGGCTCATCGTCTTCATCAGGTTCACTATCCGTTAGGTCCAGGGGTATGCCTCTAGAAGTTGCAGTGTTGTGCATCATGGTACGAGTGGCCACGAGTTTGCAACAAGTATCTGGCCTGTACTGCAGTGCCCCGCCTGTTTTATGTAGACAGCAGAACCTACTTTTCAGTTAGGCAAAGGTCCTCGAGATCACATTGCGTGTTGAAATGTGCGCTGCATTGTATCGCTGTTCACTTGGTGTAGTCGGATTCAGGTTTGGTGTCAGTATGAATGAGCGCACAGCATATGCGCTGTCACCTACAGGGTAGAATGCAATAGATTACTCAATGCTATGTTTCACAATGACCAGAGAGTCAGCAAAACAGTGTTACATGTGTTTACCGAGCAGGTATCCTTCGCCAAATTCACCCCCTAGGAGACTTGTATGTATGCCACTGTTTCTGAAGATGTACGAATCATGCGTACTACCTGGGAATCTTGCCACTATGTCTGTGATGATATTTTTTGCATTGCATATGACTTGATTATTCAGTGAATGATATGACTTCCTATTCCTCTAAATGTACTCATTCACTGAGGGGGAACATATAGCTACATGCGTCCCATCAATGCAACCAATTACATGGGGAAATTGGGCTATCTGATAAAAGTCATATTTAGTTTGCTGCAATTCCTGTGGTGTTGACGGGAATCTTATGTGGTGGTGTATCCTCTGCAACATGACGTCCAGGAATGAATTGAAAGAGGGCGATAGTGTACTTTGGGAGACCCCTCCTGCTGCAGCTATTACACCCTGGAAGCTACCTGAAGCTAGGAGGTGCAGTGAACATAGGACCTGCACATGAGTGGGGATGGCATGGGTCCTGGGAGTCTGACGCTGCAGTAGTAGATCTAGTTCAGCTATCAGATCATAGATCATGTCTGAATCCAACCTATCTTTCTCATAAATCTCTTCCTCTGTCTGCCCCAACAATGTAACGAGCACTCTAAAAATGCATTCCTTTGTCCTCCTTCTTTTCTGTACTGCTGCTTGTATCCTCATCCTCCTCGCCATGACGTACAGCGCGGCCATTGTGAAACATTCTTAGGCCTTCTAGGGGCTGTTTAAATAGTTTTCACCTGGTTACCACCTGATTTGAATTAGTGCTATTTTGCAAGTGCAAAATTGCGAATTTTGGTTAATTCGCAATTTGCGAATGTTCCATGCCAAGGTTTGCGATTACCAGATAGCGAATTCGCTTATACGGAATCGTTAATTGGGACTCGCAAAATAAGGACTCGCAAATTTAGCGATTTTCAGAGATGATGCATTGCTTAGGGCTATTTTGCGAATCGCACTGTTTGAGATCGCAAAATAGCTAGATTCATGTGCCCCTAGTCCGAGCACAGCACGTGAGTCTGGAGCAAGTCCAGCAGTGAAGCAGCCTCTGTAACTACTAAATCTTTGCTCCACTTGGAGTTTCTAGCGCAAAACCCAAGCCTTCATGAGAAGCTTGAACCTCACTTGAAAGCTAATATCTTCAATTCCCTTTCTCCTATTTGTAACTATATTGAGCTATTTAGCTTATTAAAGTTACCTTGACTTTACTAAACTGGTTTGGGAATTTTAGTGTTTTTTTAATGTTATTGTTATTTGCCACTGCTTAAACCCATCATGCATTTCTCTGGGGAGAATCATGCTGCTTGCACCAGCCATGGTACCAGATTATCATTGTCAGAATATTGTGTAATATAAAGATCTTATCCTAAATATAATCTACAATAATAGTGACCCATAGGATTTAATATTAGAAAATCTACGCCATTGGACAATATTTTTTTAATTGATATTTAAGATGCAATATTTACGCTAGACTATATGTCTGTATACAATATTCTGACATGCAACCAATTGGTACCAGGCCTGAGCAGATTTTTTTCAGTGAAATGTGTTGCATCTTAGCAGGAAAGTGAAAAATGTATAAATCACTTTCTCTCATGTACCATCGAAGTAGAAAAAACGCATTTGACCGAGTAACATGATAATCCAATAGGCATGGTTACATATGCTTTGCTTTTGGGAGTCATATAATAGCATGGTTCAATATTTATATTAACCCAAAGAGAATTAATAATTATTAACCCAGAACCAAGCTCAAGTTTATATATTTAAAGCGGAACAGGCTATTGTTGTCCAAAAGTGCTGCCAGTAAAATCAAAGAATAATTGGAGGTATGTCTCTAGATATATACTCTCCTGATTATAACATCAATACCTGTATTAGCAATTACACCACTAAATACATAGCACTATACTAAGACAGTGTTTCAAGATGTAAGATCTACCCAACGAAGATTGAACTATTGATTTTGAGTTGTGCGATTCAAGATAACCCATATAATATATGAGAAATATAATACTTGGGTATTAACACTACCAATCTACCAAGTCCAACTGCTGGAGGAAGTAACTATATTATAACAATGGTACTAGCTACATTTTATTTTGTTCAACATAATAGTCATTTATTATCTAAGTTCGCTTTTCATTCAACTAGAATCAAACAATTTATGTGGGAATCATACAACTGTAAGAATATCACATAAATGGAGAAATCTTAGCAAAAAGGCTGTTTATCCTAGCCGTTATTTACATCCCAAAATATAGTCTATTCTAAAACACAATATTTTATGGGAGACAAATCTAACAGTCAGACAGTTTCACTATCTACCCATGTTGCCTCTCACCACACAAATCTCGTTTGTCACATGCAAGCCTTTAGAAGTGGAAGATATGATAAATGTCCCTGATATGCCAGTAGCAAGATGCTCAGCATTACACCTCAAGGAATTAACAAGAGATCATATTTTCTATGTAGATGACTGTGAGAATGTGCAGGAAATACCTTGGGGTTCATCTAGCCATTCCTTCTTTTCTGTAGTCTTCCAGATGGATGGCCCCTCCATATCATCCATGACTATCCAGCCTATTGTTAAGCAGTCATATGTGTCATTGCCGATCATAAACAAAGTGTAAATCCCAGATTTAATATTAAGAAAGGCTGGCAACATCACTGAATTTATGGATCAATTAACAAAGTTTATCATGAAAGAAATATTAATCCAAGCCGGTCCATTTTTAGCATCAATCACTTGATGTTTGAGAGTGCTTTCTTAGCATTGAATGGTTACAAAACAGCAATCATAGTACTGAACGGCTCAAGAGAAAAGGTGCCAGCAATTAACTGACCCTTCTCTATTGGACTAAGGCCAGTCTCAACCCTAAATGTGAGAAACCTCCTTGCTAAGCTCTCTTTTTCCCATCATGTCCCTTCAGAGGTTAGAGGCACCAACGTTCAGTTATCCATGATATCAAATGTATTACTACGCCCTTTCTGGCCTCTTTTAGTCTTTTAAAAAGGATCACTGATGGACTGCATTTTGTGTAGAATATGGCAACCAGACCAATATTTAATTTGAAAAAATGGTGACCATGTCTAATGTATATTCTAAACACTCCAAATGCTGCTGGTTGTACCAGTGATCAAATTCAAAGTAATTTGCACCACTCACATGGCATCTTGGAACACGAGAAGTGTTACATGCAGAAGTCGGCCCAACACTATGATTTCAAGACCCTTCCTTTGTCAAATAATCCTCCATATTCCAATAGATTTAAAATTAGATAAGTGATGGGACCAGGTCCCACTGAGTGAAGGGCTGTAGAACCTAGAACTCAGACACTTTCTCCTGGAGGACACAGGTATGTGCTCCTTAGAAAATACAATTGTCAAAAAGGCTTCATCTGCACATAGTCTTCAGCTAAGCAGTGAATGTTATTCTTAATTAGCCAAACACTCATTACACCCAGCTTACAGCTATGAGTACCCCTCAGTCCGACATGTCAAGTAATTGCTAAACTTCAGGCACTGAAGTGAAAATTTAAAAAACTGTGTCTTTGGAACTATAATACCTCTCAAGACACTCTACAACGGAGACACCAACTAACATGCATTGAGTATTGATTTCTGTAAATGCACAATGAAGTGGCCATTGGGTGACATTTGCACTATACAATAATAAATATATAAAAGCAACCATATTATCCAAAAACTAGTATTCTAGAGGACGATCCCATGTACTGGTATAATTGAAACAAACCCAAGTCTTAGACTCCTTAAAGTATATTCAACATATCCAACTGCAATTTTTGCTGAGAACTCACTAAAAGCATGACTTTTGCAAAGACCATCTGCAGCTGACTCGCACTGAAACTTTCTCCACACTTTGAACCTAATTTATCTCTTGATAATCAATACTGAACTGGTGTTCTGCTTTGGAGGGTACTTGGAAGTGGGACTGTAACCTTTCATTGAGAACCTGGTAACATACATCAAGTATATAGATTCTTTAGCTTTAAGGTAAGCAATACATTTGGAATGTATTGAAAGAGGACAGATCTGGGATCTTCTGGGAGATTCAGATAATCACTATGATTACTCTGTTTCTTTAAAACTTGTAAGAATACTTCAGCAATTGTGTTAAAGAAGGACTCGAAGTTATTTGCAGTAGTATTATAGTAAAATATTTAAATACATTTGTAATTTGAATCAACCCTATCCATTAAAAAGGTAGGTTTGTGTGCAGCTAGAGGCACTTGGGAAGGAGCAGGGTCCAATGGTGAGAGGTAGAAACTTTAAAATATTCTACATGATAAGCTGAATTGCTCAAAACACAGGAGCATGATTGGTGTAGTATCATCTTTTGAGATACAGACAAAAGTGCTAATCTGATCTAAGGAACAGTGGCCTTAAATGTGCCAATTCTCCTCTTGCTGGATAAATATAATTTGCAATAAATCATTTTAATGATTTATTCCTCTACAGAATATGATATTCTTTGCAGAGTAATACATGTTTGTTTAAGAAAAAGCATATGGTAGGGAATAGAGGTGACCATGATAGTCACTTTTTTGGGATCTCCGCGATCCGCTCATGTACCCAACTGCGGGTTCCATCAAGAACTCAGTAGAAGTGTGGAGAACAGAGATTCCAGTGGTGAGGTAGTACACCCGCTGTAGAGGGCTGAGTCACAGATGAAGGGCAGAAGATGCATCATGGACAGCCTCCTTCCCTAGACCTGTAGCACACATAACTTTTAGATTTCAAGAAATCTAGAACAAAAGGTGCATCTTAAGAGACAAAGAGTGAAGGTCGAGAGTTAAGGTGTTCCAAAGAAGGGGGTCAGAAACAGTAAATGTACTGCCTCCAAGTTGAGCCTTTTTACTTCTGGGAACAGTTAAAAAGAGGGCACCTCTGGAACTCAGAAGTTGTGTCCGGGAATACAAAAGTAGTCCTGTGCAAAGTTGCTTGTCTTCTTGACCGTAACATGCTTGATTTGCATGTCAAATGGCCTTAAACTCAATGTGGCTGCCAACTGGCAACCAGTATGGCCCCGTACAAGTGGCAGATAAAATATTGTGTTTGCTTAGATTAAAAACTAACTGCACTGTTGTACTTTGGGTTGGCCTGCAGTTTCCGTATGGTTGTCTTTGGCACACTAAATCAACAGGCATTGCTATAATTCCTCATTGATAAAACTGTGGATGCCCCTTAAATAGGAAATGTTCAAATGTACATATTGGATTGGATTGTCAATTTTGTATAGTGGAGAGACATTTTAAAACTAGTTTTAAGGATGGTGTGATTCTTGCCAGAAAGAAATTAGGTTTTAATTTGCTATGTATTACCATGATGTAATCATTTCTGTGGGACATTTTTTGCAGATGGTATCAAGGAAACACATTCCAGTTAGCTACTTCTTACAAATTTTTAATGTTAGAATAATAGTTGATCATTTAGAATTATTAACTTCAGATATTTTTACATAATTTGGAATACCTCCTTAAAAGAATTGTTATTTGTTTAGGTGTTGATTTTACAGAATTTTAAGCAAATAATGGTAATTCATTCCGATTACTATATCTGCTGTAGTTTAATGGACTACGGTCCAAATAAACTGAATTTTGACCAACAGACAAACTGAAAGCATGCTTAGACAATGGCATTTACACAGGCCCTCAGGTAAAGTTGCTTGTCTCTAATGAAACTCAGACTCTTGATCTTATTGAATGGGCATGGTACATTCCCCATTTCTTCGTTCCAGATAGAGGGTGTAAGTAGAATGCCCTGGCCCAATAACATAACCTCAGTTCTGATGACATTGAGTTTTAGAAGGTTGTTACCGATATAAATTTGGATCTCCATAAAACAAGCATAGAGGAAATTGTGATGCTCCGATGGGGTGCATCAAAACAGGATAACATGGATATCAACCAAATGCAAGACCGAGTCAATGCCAAAAGATGTTCTGGTGATTATAGTGTAGTCGTACATTTAACTATACTTTAAAAATTATATTTTAAAAATGCTTAAATTATGCTAAACTGTTCATTTTACTGCACTGAGCAAAATTATATCTATCATGTGAATTATAATCTTGTTAACATCTGAATTAGTGGGCCCTTCAATTTGCCTTTGGCATGGAGAAATTTAGGCTTCAAACTTTTCGTTCTACAGAAGTGGCCCAAAATTGTCATTAATTCAGTGAAATTGATACTAGGTCTCAAGTCATAGTAAGATATTTTCAGGATTCCATGAGGATGTCATCACCTTTGACATTGGAGGGAAAGAAGCAGATGGAGAAAGAAGCTTATTAATTGTGCATATCCATACTTTTCACAAAGGTGTAGAAACATCTTCAAGATCCTTCTAATACTTATTTAGAGTATTAACTTGTCACTGTGAGCCTCTGGCACAGCAGCAGATCAGGTTAGTGTGCCTGGAAGATGCAGAGATCGTCAGAGGTTAAAAACAATGAAATTGACAAGTTAACAGAAGTGTAACATCTGGACACAACCAATTCTGTTTTGGCAGTGTAATCTTGTAGGAGCAAGACGTGAGTGCCAGAATCTGCTTCCCTATGCCACCAGAGCCGTGCAACCACCTTAGAAGTAAATATAACTCATGGTGAGAACAGTACCCAGGTGAAAGGGCAAGTGTAGAAAAACAAAAGATGGCATTCTTAGAGCCCCTTCAAGATTACTGCATCAGTTCTCCACACTGCAGATTCCTTCAGTGTTCCAGTATCACTGTGTGTCTACAAGAATACAATGGTTTTTTTTTAAGACCTGTCCTTCTAAGGCAAAAACATAACATGCATGGATGTACATGATTAAGTGTAGGTTATGTATGTTATTACCTAATACCTCCCACTATCCTACTAGAATCTATCAGATGGGACCCTGATTATGCAGTGTAAATCCTAAGAGGAAGAAACAAATACAGAATATGGTACCTCTGAAACATCAACTAAGTAGGACATTACTATAGTACCTAATGTTACCTAAAAAATAAGAAATAATTGTCAAATTTTGACCAGATACAAATGGAATTAATTAATTCCTTCAATGTCTCGCAAAAATATCCATAAGAGTAGTGAATGAGAAATGTTTCATGGGTCGCCAGGAGAGTCTCAGAAATAAATAGTCCTTAATTCTCAATCACTGGGCTTTAGAAGTGTAATCCAAAAAATAACAGTCTTTTCTTTCTTTTTACAGAGTAAATAATCACCATCCACAAGAGTTCAGGAAATTAAAGCACTGGACGGTGAGTGCATATCCAACAATGTAATATAACCATGCATGTTACCATCTCAGAAGAGCGGTCAGCTGTTGGTAAACCCTCTTGTACATCTTTCTGTCTCCACAGGTTCCCAAAGAAGAGCAACAGAACCAAACGCCAGAGAGATAGAAGCACAAGGAGAGGAATCAGAAAGTGCAGAAATCCATAAACAAGAAGAATCCCAGCAGTGGTGACGAGGAGTCAGCAGAAATACGATCTTCAGCAAAACAGTAAGTAATGAACATTTCAAAATAATTGCAGGTAACAGGGGACTCTTGATACTGCCGCACCTGAGAATCTCACCCGCAACAAGCGCAAACTTCCTGAAAGCGGTCCAACAAAGGGGAATGTGGAAATACTAAACCCCGTCCCCTGCCTTGGCATCCTTCTCCCCTACTTGAATTGGCTGCCCAGGACGCACGGTCACAGCTGTGACAAGAATCCCCACTCTGAGAAAAAAATATAGGGAAGTATATTAGTCATTTTTTTGTTTCAAATGTAAATTAAAATGTGATGTATTAGAGACAAGGGGCCTGATTCACATAGGTAACTTATACTATTGAGTAATTTACACTTGTGAGTAAGTTAATACATTTTTTGCCTATTCATTAAATCCAAATGCAAGTTACCACTAAAACAACAGTAGTAAGTCCAGCACCACACATGGCCTGCCATTGGTACAGCAACACCCTCCCATAGAAAATAATAGAGGTAAGGACTATAATCCCAATAGATAATAATGTTAAATTAAATTAAAACATTTAAAATATAAATATAAATAAATATAATTTATGAATATATCAAAATAGCATATATTTTTTATTTTTGGATACAATGTTTTAATACCCTATTTTGTATTTAAAATTAATGTAGCAATAGTTTTTATTAAAATAAACCTAAATTGAGGGTGTGGCCAAGCCGCCGACCGTAATGGACACAAGGATTTGTAGCTTTGTCGACATCCCCGCGAATCTGAGCCAACTCGGGCTCAATGGCTGGCATCCCTGAATACTAACATACCGCTCATCACATTTGCACACATCTCAAGATTTCGATCACATTGGGGGCAGAGGAGCGCTGTTGCAGGGCCGCTGTCACCCGTATGCAGGAATTGGCCTAGACTGATGGCGCAGCGGAGGCCCACGGTGCCCGGGCGGAGTGGCGGTGGAAGAAGCGGTGTGGAGGTCCTGGGAGTTCTCTAGTGGTGCCGCCTGATGGAGCGGGGTGCTGGTCTGTGTGAGGACCCACCCTCTCTTCGCTCGCGAACTCCATCACAGAGGGGGGGGGGCTGTGGAGAAGTAGTGTGAACTGAGATGCTGGGGCCTGCCTACGTGACATCGGCCACGGAGTCTGAACTGCGGCGGAATCGAGTGGAGGGATACCAACCGAACCTGCACCCATCGGAGAGGTAAGGGCGGCCCGGGCTTTCTCCCTGGCCATCCTGCCTGCAGCGCCTCCCGGCCGGGCCCTAGGCCCATACAGAGGGCTCCTGCTTACCGGCACGAGCAGCCGGGATAACAGGGGGAATATTAAGAGACTGCTCTCGGCCTGGCTTGTCTGAGCACCGCACTACATTGATTCATCATTGCCTCTTCCCGGTGGAGAACTGGTGTCCGACCCTACTTCCCTTGGACCCTTATAGAAAGCGCTGTAATTGCCCAGGCCCCCCCCCACTGAGCTGAACGAGGGGTGCACGCTGATGCCCACGTAACCCTTGTATATCTGGGCTAGCGCAAAGAGCCAACAGGGTGCAGTGAAAGCGGCCATATTGTGGTGCAGATTGGGAAGCAGCGGAGAACGGACAAGACCTCGTTTATGACTGGGCGTGGTGTAGTTGGGGAGCACACACACGACCAATTGGGGATGGCAGGCCGGTGCTCTCAACAATGCCGAGTGCCCTTTGACACAGTAAACAACCAAAGCACGGCACAGAACCAGGAAATGGCTGAAAGCGCTGCGCTGAATGTCGCGGGGTGGCCCGCCGTCGGGCACAGATGCACTGATGGCGGAAATGCGGTCGGGCTTCACGGCACTAGATGGAAGATTCTATGCACTTCCAGGAGGCTTCCTAGGAGGCTAGACATGATGGGGGAGCCCATGGATCGGTACCAACTAAGACTGGGCACGGCGGAAGGCAGAATATCAGACCTAGAAGATTGGCATGGCTCAAGCGGCAAAAAAACTGGACAGGCTCAAGAAACGAACATAAACAATAGCCATGAAAAACGAGGACGTGGAGGCAAGAAGCAGGCGTAATAACTTATGCATTTTGGATGTTCACGAGTCAATGAATACCTGGCTTATGGATCAATTCGTCGAATGCTTACTGACAGATCTGTTTGGTGAGGGATCCTTCACGGCTACATTTGTAGTTGAATGCGCTCACCGATCGCTCGGACCACGACCCAACCCTGGCTGCCCTCCTAGGTCAAATAATTGCAAGTCTATTGAATTTCAGAGATCAAGACACAGTCTTAAGGCTGGCAAGAGAAAAAGGACCATTAAGCTGGCAAGGGTCCGGAATATCCACATTTCTGGACTTCACAATACTTGTCCAGGAGGCCCGACGCAAGTATACAGAAGTGAAGGTGAAGTAAGTACCACTCTGGATTCAAGTGTAACATGGGACTTTATTAGCAGCATCCACGTACCAGCCAGTACAATCTCCAACTGCCCAGAATCCCCTAAGCAGTTTGGAATCCTCACATAGACCCACAAGAGAACCAATGAGAACAAAGGTAAACACACTTCAAGTGCTAAGTGCTATAGGTGAATACAACTTGGTTAAAGAATATAGAATTAAGAAAACAAACACATAACGCTCTAAGAGCTTAAAGTACTAATTACCACACACCTCCCTTCCTTATATAAAAGAACAAAGAGATAAAGGTAAATGGAAGGAAAAAAACACAAAACAAAAAGCAGAAAAACAGAAGCAAAATGAATACATAACAAAATCATTGTACTTTAAATGTAACTTAGGGGCACATGCATCAAGCTATTTTGCGATCGCAAAATGGCCTGTTGCTATGCATGAAAGTTTTTGGATTCGCAATTTAAGTAATCACAATATCTTGCGATTACCTAAATTGCGAATGCAAATAGGGAATCACAATTTTCCCTAATGCACATGCAAGAAGCCTTTCCTAAATGCAAACTGTGAATTTAGGAAATGCTAATTAACATCAATTTGAAGTTGATGTTAACCATGTGCATACTTTGAAAAATGCACAAAACTGCATTTTTCAAAGTGCCATGTGGCACACACATGCCCCTAGGCCCCCGGGCACCCTTGCCTCTGCATTACCTAATTTGTGATTACCAATTAGGGA
Source organism: Calotriton arnoldi (assembly GCA_963921515.1). Lineage (NCBI taxonomy): Eukaryota > Metazoa > Chordata > Amphibia > Caudata > Salamandridae > Calotriton > Calotriton arnoldi. The sequence continues at coordinate 1,727,007 of CAWUFW010001040.1, forward strand.
ATCACAATTTAGGCAATGCATGACCATTCCCACCTATGGGCCTAAAGGCCCATAGGAAAGAATGGAGTCGCAATAGCAAATAGCGATTCCCTAATTGCGATTGCGATTCTTAAGGAATCGCAGTTAGAGAATCGCTATTTGCACCCTCTTTTGATGCATTGCATTTTGCGATTACCAAATAGCGATTTCTTAAAAATCGCTATTTGATAATAGCAAAAATGTAGTTTGATCTGCCCCTTAATGTTCCTCTTACTTTTCCCACAATTTTCAGGTACAACATCACTGGAGTTTTTTCCTACTGAAATCTTCCTAGCAATAGACACTTCCAAAGTCAGGTTCATCAGTGATATTGATGTGAATTTGCTCAGGAGAGAAAGCTTTTGCTAATCTAGACAAACTCCACCAAGATCCATTGTCCAATAGAGCAGAAGTTTTTCTTAACTTGACAATTTTCCTAACGTCAGAAAACTTGGAACAAACTTTTTGTACATACACAGGTAGTTTGATCTTGACTTCATCACCAACACACAACCTATTTTTAGTTTTTTAAGCTCATGCTCCACGCTTTTAATTCCTTTCGTTTCCACATTGTGTTTGACCACATCAGACATTTGTTTGAGATTACAAGTGTTGAGTTTAGGAAACAACCACCCAGGATTCAAATTTTGTCTAGGAGACTTCCCTTTGAGCAACATGAAAGGGGAACATTTAGTGGTATAATGGAGCGTACAGTGATAAGACCGCAACTAAGCAAACACAAGGAGATGATGGACGGAGTGCTGAAACTTTTCAGACACTCACCCCCAGTCACAGATCTGGGTTGAATCCATCATCGTTCTTGAGCTAACTTCGCCACCCCTGTCTGGACCCAGCCATATGCAAATCATTCTTGACCCTGTGCCTCATGGGAACAGTCCAGCCCGAATTGCCAGGCCAGGTCCTCCCTGGATCGGAAACAAGCATCCTGGGACCGGTTTCGGGGTAGTACCCCTCATCAGCCAGGCTAGCTTGAATCCAGTGGCAAAATGAGCAAGGAACCCATGTCTGGCAAACAATGGTTTCAAATGGATAATTGCTTCTTTTAAACCACTGAACGCAGAGGTATGTGCATCCAACCACTCAAATTTGATGCCCTTTTTAAGTAATGACCTTTGAGGAAAAACAATGTCAGCAAAAGTTTGGACAAACCTTGTGTAATACTTACATAACCCCAAAAAGATTTGAGTTGATCTCTACATTTGGGAGTCTGCATATGATGGATGGCATTGAACAAATCTTCTTTAGGAGAAATTCCCGAGCTGGAAATTGTGTGTCCTAGGTACTCTACTTCATGCGTAAAAAATTTGCACTTATCGAGACGAACAGTCTTACCTTTCGCCTCCAAAATGGTTAGCACTCTATTCAGTAAAGTAGTTGGCTGATCATCAGTTTTGGAATACACAAGAATATCGTCCTGGAATGTGACAACCACATCGATATCTCCAAACAGAAAAAACATCAATTTTTGAAATACCGATGCGGCAGACTCTAAGCTAAAAGGCCTTCTTACATATCTGAATGCCCCATCAGGTGTAATAAACGTAACTAAATGTCTTGATAGAGAAGACAACACAACCTGATGAAAAGCTGATTTGAGGTCTATAGTCGAAAAAACATTCGCCCCGTCCACTTTTGCTAATAATTTGTGAATTCTAGGCAAAGGATGGCAATCCACTGGAATTTGCTTGTTAACAGACCTCAAATCCAAACAGAGTCTAAGTTTCCCATTTTTCTTTACAAAACGATCAGAGAAACCCACTCTGATGAATCAACAGGTTCAATAATTCTTTTTTTGCACATATTCTTTAGCATTTGAGACAATTCGCTCGAACAGACAAGGAACATGTCTCAATTGATGTTTTACAGGAACAACATCTTTTTTCAGTTGGATATGATGGGAAAAACCTTTCACTTCACCCAGTTACTTGCGAAAAAGATTCTTATGTTTCTCTAAAATGCACTCTAATCTGTTATCTTTATCCATGACACTTTGTATGCCCTCAGAGTCCTCAGCAAAACAAACTTGTGCCTTAGCATTAGGATGAAGAGTGATGTTGAACTTTCCTTGATGTCTCCAACCTAATACCTGCAACCCATCTACAGCAACATACGCTTTCCCAAAAATGGCTTTATGTCTAAATTTGATCTCAGAAATGAAATAGCCCTTTATGGAAATTTCTTTTCCTCAAAACCCATATACTTTGATATCAGAATGTTCCAAACCCTTATCATGCAAATTCTCACTAAAAAAGATATCTGAAATAATGGTGTATGGAGAACCGGAGACTGCCATGACCTGTAATGATCTACCGTCAATAGTAACTTCACACATAGGCAGAACTTAAGGTTCTTCATCCACATCACTCAGGGAAACACCAGAAATCAAATGACATTCTTCAGATTCACAAACACAAGGTACTGATTCAACTACTTGAGAAATAGTCAAGCAATCATCATTCTTCTGAACAGGTTTATCTGAAACCAAACCTTCTCTGATGCACAACACCACATCCTGTTCGTACTGCTCCTCATTCTCAAATATCCGAAACAATCGAAACTCTTTTACCCTTGCTTAAACAAACGCTGCCAAAATGACCCATTTTGCCACATTTAAAACATTCTTTACACCTCGCTGGACATTGCTTATACTGAGCTGAATGAGATTTAGAACCACAACGGTTGCAAACTAATTTAGACGTAAAATTATTGTAAGGAGTAAAAGGTTTTTAAAATTTTGTTTTGGCAAGACCCACTTTGCTATTATCTTTAACCGATAACGCTGCTACTCCCACAACAGTGCTGCCCACATTAATTGTTTTACAACTTTACTTTACATTCATTTGTATGGCGCACGAATCATCCCCAAGGGGGTCTCTCGGCACCTGAGAAAGAAAGACCCCATGTAAAGTAAGAACTTAGAATAGCCAGGTCTTAAGCATTTTTTTAAATTGAGGCAGGTTAGAGCAGGCACAGATTTGGTCGGTAAGGTCATTACAATATTTGGGGGCCAGATAAGAAAAGGCACGACCATCCATTTTAACTTTCCTGATTCTTCGGCTGCAGAGCAAGCTGCGATTACTAGATCTAAGTTGACGTACGGGTTTATACCGCTCAATTTTATTGATCAAGTAAGCCGGTCCCGTTCCCTGCAGGGCCTTGAAGACCAAACGTAGCAGCTTGAAGATGGCTCGTTTCCTGACAGGAAGCCAATTAAGTTGGCGTAGGAGAGGAAGAGAGGGGGTTCGTGCTGGTTTAATCAGGGCAAGATGAGCTGCCGTGTTTTGCACGACCTGTAGTTTGGATAACAGATCCTCCCTAATTCCTACCAGCAAAGAGTTGCAATAATCAAGGCGGCTGATTAAGAGCGACTGAATGAGGGCCTTCCTGGCATTGAGCGGGATCCATGGGAAGATCCTTCTAAGCATCCGCATGGTGCCGAAGCAGGTACCTGCAAGAGTCTTCACCTGTTCCTCCATCGATAGCTTATTGTCTATTCTGACCCCACGGTTCTTCGACCAACCTCTTGGGGAGGGAGCTTCTCCCAATTCTGATGGCCACCAGTCAGAAGCCCACAATTTTTCTGCCTTACCAAACAGCAGTATCTCCGTTTTGGAGGAGTTGAGCTGCAGAAAGTTCTTCCTCATCCAGCTTGCTATGCTAGTCATACAATTTATGAACTTAGATTTAGTTACAGCAGGATCATTCTCTATGTGTACTATCAGCTGCGTGTCATCAGCGTAGGATATGGTTTCAAACCCACAATTCCTGATGATAGAGGCCAGGGGGCGACATATAGATTGAATAATGTCGGGCTCAATATAGCGCCTTGAGGGACCCCCTTGTCCACCGCAACTGTGTGTGACACATAGGAGTCCAGCTGGACACATTGAGTTCTGTCGGAGAGATAGTTCTGGATCCATTTAAAGGCCAAACCTCCGACACCAATCTCTCGAAGCCTGTTCAACAGGATACGGTGAGAGATGGTGTCGAAGGCTGGCGACAGGTCCAGCAGCACTAACATAACTGGAGAGTCCTTATCCAGTGACATCCTAAGCGTGTCAGTGACCTCTAATAAAGCAGCCTCAGTGCTGTAAGATGCACGGAAGCCGGACTGAGATGGATCCAGAATCTTATTCTGCTGTAGGTAGCTGGAAAGCTGTTGGTTAATTAGTGTCTCCATGATTTTAGAGCAACAAGGGAGAAGGGAGATAGGCCTGTAATTCTGTAGGTCCTTAGGGTCTGCTAAAGCTTTTTTAAGCAGGGGCTTAATACGTGCATTTTTCCATTTAGATGGAAAGGTGGCCGTTGCTAATGAGATATTACAGATGTCTGCCAGTGTGTACGCTAGGACCGGGGCTAGCTCAGACATAACCGTAGGTGGTACGGGGTCTAAAGCCGAACCCGATTTTGCCTGAGACAATAGTACGCCCACCTGTTCCCCTGTGATGATAGGGAACCCTTCTAGGCTCGGAGAGCCGGGGATTGCCTGGAGGGAATTTCTCTCATGGGAATCCTCTTCCGGCCCAAAGGAGTGATATATTGTGTCGATTTTATTCGTGAAATGGGTCGCAAAGCTCCTGTGTGGCTGGTGGGAGAGGACTATTCGCCCGTGGATTTGTGAACTCCTTCAAGATGGTAAAGAGCTCCCGCGAAGAGTCCTTGGCTCCCATAATGCAGGAGCCTAAATAGGCTCTCCTAGCTGCATTGCAGCTATTTAAATAAATTCTATGGGCCTCTCGATAACACCGTTCATCTTGCTCGGCTTTGGATTTTCTCCATTTTCTTTTTTTTGTCCTACATAAGGCTTTCTCCTTTCTTAATGTATCTGTATACCAGGGGGCAGGGGCTGCTCTAGCCTGGATTTTTACCATCTTCAGTGGCGCAATCGAATCGAGGACCTCTGTTATAGAGGCTTCAAATAGTTCTAAAGCCCGATCACAGTCATTACCATTCAGCAATGCAGGGGGGGAATAGATCCTGCTAAAGGCAGAGGCTGTTACCTTTTTCCAAACTCTGCGAAGTTCTTTACGGGGTTGCGGAAGACCATGCGGTTTCAGGGGGGCCCAGGAAAAACGTAATACTGAGTGGTCTGACCAATCTACCCCTGACGGGGGATCTACTTTTAGATCTAAGATGTTTGAAAAGATGGTATCCAGTACATGGCATGCCAGGTGTGTTGGACTAGCTACTCTAGAGAAAAGCTCCAGGGACTCCATAGCTGCAAGCAAACTGGCCGACTCTACATTAGCGAGAGCCTCCAGATGATGATTGAAGTCCCCTACCAGTAGTAACTTGTTTGATTGCAGCGTGAGTGGAGCAAGCCTCTCTAATAGTGCTGTACAGAATTCTCTCTTGTTTCCTCCAGGAGGGTGATACACTAGAGCTCCTGTCCATTCAATCGTATGTGCTCGCTGTACTCTAAAAATCAATAACTCTAAATTGGGGGTAGAGAAAGTATCAAGGGTCATAATATGATAAGGGGGGCGCGTGGCGATCGCCAGCCCTCCACCCCTCTTCCCTACTCTGTCTAGGCGCACAACAGAATAATCCGCTGGAAATGCCATTGCCAGAGTTGGTGTAGCCTCATTATTTAACCAGGTTTCCGTAAAAAGACAGATATCCGGTTTAGTATCGTCTAATAGATCCCAGATTTCTGCCACGTGTTTTGGGATAGATCTAACATTAAGGTAGAGTCCCTGCGAGGGTACTACTAGTTTCCCCTCTGCTAGTTTCTCTGTCCCATCAGACTGACCCCGATCTAATAGGTGCCCCGTCGAGTCGGCCTGAAGGGTACATGAGGAGCAAGCAGTATCTGCTAATATCCAGCCGCAATGAGGGCAGTTCCTAGCTATGAGGGTCTCTGCTACCTGAGGAATATGACTCCCACCAGGACAGGATGGAACAGCATATCCCATTTGCATCAACCTCTCTCTAGAATAGCGTAACCTAGGCACAGGACATACCTGTTGGGAAACGGGCAGCATCTCCTGGCAGCCGGCAGCGGTCAGGCGCAGACGGGCTTGCCTTAGGCGCACCCGCTGCGCGCGTCCGCTGCGCGGCCACAAGCGCAGTGAAATTTATGCCCCCGAAAGAATTAGCAGCTAGAACGCTAACCGCTGTGAATGGCGGCCCGCGACTAGCCGGAAATGGGAGGGCAGACTCTCTCCACTCAAACAACCAGCTGTCTGGTTGCGGTGGACCGGAGAGCTGCCAAAAGACTGCACAAAGGACCCGGTAAGAAGAATTTCCCCAGAATAAACAAACAAACAAGCTCTAAAAATTCAGTTTAAAAATGCATGCAGTCACGCAAAGCACACAATTTAAAAGACACAACGTCCTCAAGAACTAATAGAGCGCTCTACACTTTTCGCAGTGTCAATTGTTTCTTGTAGAGTAGGATTATGTTGGCGTAAAAGCTGTTCTTGGATCTTTTTGTTGGAACATCGAATAATTAACTGATCTCTGATGTAAATATCAACTTCAACGCCAAACGCACAGTCAGCAGCAAGAACCCTCAATGAAGAAACATAAGCATCCAAGATTCATCAATCAATTGGTGGCGGGTATAAAAATTAAATCTTTCCAAAACAATGTGTGGTCTTTCCTGAATCCTTTCTTCAATCTATCCAAAGCCTCTGAAAAGCAATCGTAGTCACCCGCTTCTACTCCATGTTGGGGGTGCTAAAGCAGGTAAATGTTAAAAAATGTCCTCCGCATCATTACCCATCAGGTTTAAAAGTAAAGCTCTTTTCCTTTCAGGAGGAAAAGGTGCACCATCAATTGCCAAAAGGTAATTATTAAAATGACGAAGCCATTTGTCCCACTTCACACTGGGTTGGTTGGGACCTTTGAAAAATGCAGGTGGAGGGTTCCCACAATTGGTATTGGCCATAGTAAGTAGAAAATGACACAGCGTAAAGTAATAGCCAAAATGCACAAAATAGATAACAGCAGTTGAAGAAATGCCAGAAATTCAAACCTGTAAGACCTCCAAACTTGTGCTGAAATAAAGTAATAACTCTGCAGAGATATGAAGAAAAGCTTTGACTGTGGTTGAACTGCCGGTGAAATATTGCCCATAATATGGCTGCCAAAGCGTGCTGACCAATCACGTACGCACGCTGACGTGATTGTTGGGCAACCAACACAGACGTGAGGAATGCATGCGTCATACAAACACTGAGCCGATAGTGCGCATGTACGAACTCCAAGCGCCGCTCCGATGAATCCTCTCATGCTGGCGGGCTCGAGCACGGCTACACAACGGGTTGAAATGGTAATGAGACAGAATACCGAGGCCAAAAATTCGAACTGCATGAATATCGAGTTGTAAATATTGTGGAGTGGAAATATGGAGTGCAAGAATATCGTTGTCAAGAATATCGATTTGAAGGTACGTAATATTGAATTTAAAAATATAAAAGTCATTAATATCGTTTGCACAAATATAGTTGTTTAAAATATCGATTTTTTAATTAGTGTTATGTATTTTAGTATGGAATTTAAATGTATGTAATTTTTTTTTGTATAAGAATTGTTTGTTTTTTAATATATTTGTTACATTTTTAGTTGTTATCAATTTTATTTTAAGTACATTTTGCATTTTTTAGTTCCCTAGCGGGTTGTGGGTCTATAAGGGAATAGGGTGGGAAGTAATTTGATTATAATAAATTAATGATTATTTTTTATTTATTCATATTTATTTAATTGAGATTTTATAGTGTTAATTGCGGGAAGTAATGTATTATTAATTATTATTAATTGGTTGTTAATTAATAATTAATTAATTGGTAATTAATTATGGGATTGTGTAATTTTGTTTGCAGGTTGTGGGGTTTATAGGGGTAAAGGGTGGGAAGTAAATTATGTTTAATTAATAAGTAGTTGATTATTAATATTAATTGATATTTAATTAGGGTAATTGTTTATTTTTTGTGTGTGTGTTTTACTTATATAGGGGTAAAGGGTGGGGAGTAAATTAGTTTTACTTACTTTATAATTAGTTGTTAAATACTATTAGTTTTTTAATTGGAAATAATCTTTAATTGTGCAATTAATTTTTTTACAGTTTAATTTTAGCTGTGGGTTGTGGGGATTATAGGGGTACAGTGAGAGAAGTTAATTAATTTTTATGAGTTTTAATTTGTTTTTTAATTAATAATATTTATTTAATTGGTAATTAATTATTTTAATTATAGAAGTCATTTTTTTATAATTTAGATGTGGGTTGTGAACTGTGTGGTGTTATAGGGTAGGAAATAAAAAAACAAAATTTATGTAATTGATGTTTTTTTTTTAAATATATATATATATTTTTTTTTATTTATTAGGACATCGGCATGAAATACAATGTGACATAAATTCACAGAAAAAAGACAAAGAAAGAAAAAAGGACCATACACGATGCCCAAATTTTAAATTTATACCCCCACCCACCCCTGCGCGGTGGATCCCAGAAAATACGTCAATATATCAGTATAACAAAATTAACAAATTTAGCAAGGAGATACTTCAATCATACTAACAATTCATCCTTATGTAACCATTTAGTTAAAGGTTCCCAAATCTTTTCCCCCTTAGTCCTTGCCCTACTTCCCTTCTCCTAAACACGGAGATCTCCCAATTGTAAACAAATAATAATTTACTAAACCAAACATGTATCGAGGAGGGTTCGGATCTAGCCAGACCGTGGCCAAACACAACCGAAATACCGCCATTGCGATATATAACATTTTCCTATCAGCCTCCTCCATTTCTTGATTAGAAATCCCTAATATAATAACCTGGGAGGTCAGTGGGACTAAATATCCCAATATACATTCTAAGCGCAGTTCAATTTTGGCCAACAATTGAGACAGGCCAGAACACATGGGAAACCTATGTATACTGTCTGCAGCCAGCAACCCACACCGAGGACAGTGTATCCCCGAAGTCCCACCCCATCGGTGAATACGCGCCGGAGTCATATATAAGTTACACCATGTTTTATAGCATTGTACCTGCAGATTAGCTGAAATACATACCGTTTGGCTAAACAAAAGGGAATCTTCACATTCACCCTGCCCGGCTTGTAAAGTCATTTGCCATCGATCATAGTGTTTGGCTAAATCATCGCCCATCTTCTCATTTACCAATTTATATAAAGAGGATGTTGTAGATCGACCCTGAATAATCAAGTCTAATAAAGGGATTCGATCCCACTGACAAAGTCTTTTAGTAAAGAAATCCCTTATCTGTAGATATTTAAAAAAATGTTTGTTCTTGATCCCAAATCTTTCTTTAATGTCATCGAAAGTAAGCATTTCAGCATTGGATATAAGATCCCCTATACTCCAAATGCCTTTTTGAGTCCAATTTTTAAAATATGCATCTTGGAATATTTCCGGAAATAAAGCATTATTTACTAAAGGTGAATATAAATGTATCCGCCCGATCCCAAACTTTTTCCTAACGGCTGTCCAAACCCTGTAAGCACCTGCAGAACCTTAAATTTGACCCTCTTAAAATAGGCAAAATCTATATGGCGCATCAGAAGTCCCCTGGCTGCAGTCCCATATATTAAATGATAGATCGAAATTTCAACACATCCTGAACTGCCCCCATTTAGCAATTCCCCCATCTGTTTCAGTGCAGTAGCCCAATAGTAAATTTGGAAATTAGGGACGGCCCACCCTCCCCTATCTCTAGGTAGAGTCATATATCTCAAAGCCCTCCTTGGGCGCTGTCCAGCCCATAAAAACCATGAGACTACCTGATCTAACTTCTGGAACCAAATTTTATTTATATCTAAAGGAATTGCTCTAAAGCAATATAATATTTTGGGCAGGAATATCATTTTAATGACATTGCTTCTACCAATTAATGTCAGATATAAGTTATTCATTCTACGAGAATCCAATTTAATTTTTTGCACTAATGGTTTCAAATTAATATCAACAATATCTTCGGGTTTGGAGCTTATTTCGATACCTAAATATCTGGCACTTACAACTATCCGTGAATCCACTAATATAACTTTATCATTTATAACAATTTGGGTTTTACCCTCATTCAAATGATAGCCGGAGAACTTACCAAATTGCGATGTTAAAATATTTATTTCATCTAAAGCCCGGCAGGGAGCAGCTGTTATAATAGCTAAATCATCCGCGTAGCCCAAAATTTTAACGTCACCCCCTCTAGCATGCACAGGTTGAATTAATTGGTCTTCTTGAATCTTCCTAATTAAAGGGTCAATGTAGATAGCAAATAAGAGAGGGGAACACGGACAGCCCTGTCTCGTTCCACGCTTAATATTGATTACCCCCGACTGTGCTCCCATCAGGGCAATTGTCGCAATTGGATCTTTGTACATACTTTGAATTGCTCTTATATATCCATCCCCTATACCATAATACTTCATGACGGCCCATAAAAAAGACCAGGAGACCCTATCAAATGCCTTTTCTGCGTCGAGCAGAATTAAGGCCATAGGGTCTCCTGTAACCTTGGTATAATCAAACAATGTTATTGTCCGACGAATGTGATCAATAGTTTCCCGACCAGGCACAAAGCCATGTTGTTGGGGAGATACCATTTTTTTAATAACTCTCGCCAGTCTATTTGCTAAGATCTTGGAATAAATTTTAACATCACTATTGATCAAGGTTATGGGCCGATATGCCCCTAGATCGGTCGCCACTTTCCCTTTCTTTAAAAATATGAAAATTTTTGCTAACCTCCAAGACTCTGGAGGTGTGTCCCCGCTCTGAACCAGACGAAATATCTCAAGCAGTATTGCCGCCACCTGTGTTCGAAAAATCTTATAAAATTCGCCGGGTAAAAGATCAGGCCCGACAGCTTTGCCGGATGGAAGTGAGTCAATAGCATTAAGTATTTCTTCCTGGCTAATCGGAGCATCCAAATTATCCCGATCTACAGAAGTCAATTGAATCAACTTAACCGCCTTAAGATATCTATTAATTTCATCATGAATCCCACAATTATCGCTTATATCCTCCAGGTATAACATCTGATAAAATTTCTGGAAAGCCAAGAGAATTGCTCCTGCATCAGTAACCAACCCAATATCTGGATCGAGAATACCCGTAATCTGAGTTTGTACCACTTTTTCTCGGGTCCGGACCGCTAACATATGGCCGACCCTTTCATTGCTCTCGTAGAGTTTAGACCGCCAGGCTAAGTATCTACCCACCGATTTAGCAGATGAGATTTCCGTTATAGCAGATCTCGCAATTATAATCTTAGTTTGAGCTGTTATGCATCCCCACCCTCCGACAATACCTTAGCGAGATTAGTCTCGGCTTTCCCCAATGTTTCGTACAGCTCCTTGATCTTGTTCCTCTCATTCTTCTGAGTCTCCCACCCAAACTGCGAGGTCTCTCCCCTAATTCCTGCTTTACAAGTATCCCAGACATTCTGAATACCCGTACTACCCATATTTTCCTTTAAAAATCTAGTGATCCACATTGCCATATGCTCCTTATAGAAATTATCAGTCAACAAAGCCCTATTAAAAGTCCACCCGGTTATTTGTTTCTTACATTTGATATTCACTTCAAGTACCAGAGGGTTGTGATCAGACATTACCCTAGGAAACTTAGTGATTTTACTGCCCTGCACCAGACATTGAGAAATAAAAAAATAATCCAGTCTTGCGTGAGTTCTGTGTGGAGCAGAAAAATAAGTAAACCCTGGGTCATTACCCTCTAACTGTGCCCAAATATCAACTAACCCGTGCAATTCTTTTAATTGGGAAAGAGACTTAAAAACCTTAGGTTTCCGCCCTTGATATATTGAACCAGGGTGATTAAATATTGCACAGCCCACATTTATATTAAAATCACCACATAGTATAATCGGGGATGGCCAGCCCACCAGTTCTAAATTCAACCAATTGTATAATTCAGGATCATCCACTACTGGTCCATAAACAGAACATAATGTGAACAAACTATTATCGATTGAGCATTGTATAATAGCCCATCTACCATATTTATCGGAAAGAGAACGAGTAAAATTTGCCAAGCCCCGGCGTGCAAATATTGCTACACCTTTAGTCTTGACCTCCTGCTTGGTCCATGAGACTAATTGAAACCCCTGAAGCTCCATAATTTTATTTCTACTAGCTTCTATGTGTGTTTCTTGGAGGCAAAGGATATCTGCCCTCAAGAAGCGAATGTCTTCCTTTATTCTACGCCTTTTACCGCGTTATTTAAACCACAAATATTCATGGAAGCAATCCTAATACACCCCATTATTAATGGCTAACAAATCTAGATACCTAATATCCCAAGTCATTACAAAATACATCTCAAAACAATACAATCCAGACCTACCCCACAAACAGACCCCTTTCTCCCAGATACGATCCACCGCACGCGCCCCCACCCATCCCCCCGCACCCCTAAATGAGGCAAAAAAGGTCCTCAGACCCTTGTGATGCCTCCCGCATTCCAGTGTGAGACCCCAGTCACTCCCCAACCTATCTTAAACCAACTCAATTAAGATTTGGAGCAGCCCAAAAATACTGTAATCAGCCATGTGCATGCAATATATCACATCATTAACTTCCGGCCTACTCACTCGTAGGAAGACTAAAGGAGGAAGGAAAAAAATTCAAAAGTCCCGGACTCATTCAACCACCCTTAACCTCCTTTAGGTAATTTTCCGCCTGTATCTCAGAAGTAAACACCCTAACCCTCCCTGATAAATAACTTTCAGCCGAGCAGGGTTCATCAAATACACTTCACATCCAAGTTTTTGAAAGGGGCTTATCAGCTGCCGCAGCCGCCATCTTCTCTCCACAGCTGTGTGACAAAAATCTGGCCGTACAAAAAATGTCTGGCCCTCAGCAGATTTTTTTGCGTCCGGTCTTGCCTTTTCGAATATCGCCTGCCGCAAAAGAAAATTCCCAAAAAAAATTTAAATTGCTCGAGGTTTAGGATTAGGATTAGGATTAGGGCCAGGGTTGCTTTTTACCATTAGGGGAAATCTATGTACCCGCTGAATCTCAGCTTCCCAGTTCCAATATGATAGTTCTGGGAAAGCAGATTTAAAAAGCTTGAGTACAAAACCTCGTACATCACTCCCCTCGGCTTTCTCTTCAATACCCAGCAAACGTAGATTATTTCTCTGCTGCCTATTTTCGGATTCCTCAAGTTTCCACAAAATATCCATCATTCTTGCGTCGTTGGCATTGGTTTTTTGATCGGTGCTCTCCAACCCGGCCTCTAATCCTACAACACGTTCCTCCAGGGCGGTAGTTCTTACAACAATCTCAGAACAGGCTTTTGTAGTTTTACGAATAGCGCCCTGGATTTTTTTAGTAGCGAGTTGGGCTCTTTTATGCTCCTGGCGAGCCTCTACTTGCATAGCCTTTAGCGTGGCGTAAATTAAACCAATTGAAGGAACCGGTTCCAATTTACTCTCCGAAACAATGGTAGCTTCCGCCTGGAATCCTGGCCCTTGCTCCCCCTCAACAACCAAATTAGTAGTAGAATAATCCCATTGAAGGTGCTCATTAGTGTCGGAGTGAGAGCTGCCATGTCGTAAGCCCACGGGGATTTTCTTCCTAGCACGATTCGATCGGTTAGTAGCCCTCCTTAATGTATCTGCAGTCGTAGGGGGGCTATCGCTGTCATCCCCCGAGGCATCAATATCCGTATTGTCAAGATCACTGGCATTATTGAGATCAGATTCTTCTGCCAAAGAGAAAAAGTTTTCCCCGTCTGGAGTACCAGGCACAATGTCCCCCATTTCCTGCTGCTCGCCAATACACTCGGTAGGGGCTAAGATGGTGATTACATCCATTACATCCTTTCCCCCCTCATGTTCCCTCTGATTAGAAACTTCTTCTCCTGCTCCCCGTGCTAGGGTGTTTAAAACCTCAGGAACATTAGGCAAAGTGCAAGTTTCAACAGAACAGAGAGGATCCAATGTAGCGATCTCAGTCACATCAGATACACTGTTGCAAGCGATGTTAGTGTCAGAGCCAGCGCCGGCGTTTATCAATGTGTTTGACATTTTCTCGAGAAGCGGCTTACTCTGTTTTCCGCTTACCGGCTTGCCAGAGAACATCGCTGGGACCGTCGGAGTCTTCCCTCTCACAACTCCTTCTGAAGATTGTATTCCGCTCCTGGCAGACCCGCCGTTGCTCCCCGCCCTCTCCGCTCTTCCCTGGGTGGGAGTGTGAATGTGAGCCACTTCAGTCTCCTTTGATACAGGCAGCTTTCTGGGCGCAGGAACAGCTTTGGAGCCAGTCGCTCCCTCCCTTGGAGCCGCTCTCCGTGGACCCATCCTGTTCTGGCTAGCGCTCACGTTCGCGCTCTCGCACAGCTGCTTACTCCCAGCGAGGCACGCCCGCCAAGCCCTCAGGTACGTCCGATTTAGCAGAACGCTAAGACCGAGCCTCGCCGCACGTTTCCACGAAGTGTAAATCTCCTGAAAGATAGTCATCCAGAATGAGGGAAGTTACAATTCCATTCCAACTGTGTTCCTCACAACCATCAGGCTCGATTAGGCATTAACCCCCACAAAAGAACCACAGCGGTCGAGGAGTGACTCTCACACAGGTCACGCAGCCGCCATCTTGCCTCCGCCGCCACACTAAAAGTTTAAATATTTTCTAATTGAAAATATTTATTTGTTTGAAAATTATTCTTTAGTTTATTTAATATAATATTTGTAGGTATTTGTCCTATGTATTCAACATTATATTATGGGTTTTTTAATATGAAATATATTTGTATTTTAATATTTAACATATTTATATATTTTTTATTTATTTTGTTTTTTAAATATTTTGTTGTTAATATTTTGTTTGTTTTTAATTTTGAATTGACTGTAGCGGGAATATTAATTGTTACCCCTCCACAATCCAACACTTTTCCTACTGTTGCACTGATTGGAGTGGGAATAGTAAATTTTATCCCGCCACTATCCATCACTTTCCCTACTGTTGCACTCACTGGAGTGGGAATAGTAATTTTTACCCCTCCGCTACCTAACACTTTCCCCACTGTTGCACTCACCGGAGGGGGAATATTAATTTTTACCCCTCCGCTATCCAACCCTTTCCCTACTGTTACACTCACTGGAGTGGGAATAGTAATTTTTACCCCTCCGCTATCCAACACTTTCCCTACTGTTGCACTGACTGGAGTGGGAATAGTTATTTTTACAGCTCCACTATCCAACACTTTCCCTACTGTTGCACTCATTGGAGTGGGAATAGTAATTTTTACCCCTCCGCTATCCAACACTTTCCGTACTGTTACACTCACTGGAGTGGGAATAGTATTTTTTACCCCTCAGCTTTCCAACACTTTCCCTACTGCTGCACTTATTGGAGTGGGAATAGTAATTTTTACCCCTCCGCTATCCAACACTTTCCCTACTGTTGCACTCACTGGAGTTGGAATAGCAATTTTTACCCCTCCGCTATCCAACACTTTCCCTACTGTTACACTCACTGTAGTGGGAATAGTAATTTATACCCCTCCGCTATCCAGCACTTTCCCTACTGTTGCAGTAATTGGAGTGGGAATAGTCATTTTTACCCCTCCGCTATCCAACACTTTCCCTACTGTTGCACTCATTGGATTGGGAATAGTTATTTTTACCCCTCCGCTATCCAACACTTTTCCTACTGTTGCACTCATTGGAGTGGGAATATAAATTTTACCCCTCTGCTATCCAACACTTTCCCTACTGTTACACTCACTGTAGTGGGAAATTTAAGTTTAAAGATTTTTCAATAGTTTAATGTTTTAATTTATAATAGAATTTTTTTAATCAGATTTTTGTTATTGGTGTGTGTATGTATATAAATATATAGCAAAAAACAAAAGGGGGAGTGAAGAGGTAGCGCTACAAGAGCATAAGAGGTGGATACGTTCTCCGCTAATCAACATGTATTAAACATAAGGATCCAGCCTTATAAGCATAAGAAAAAGTGTCCTTTCAGAAATCATGTGTCTCCTATGTTCTGGGAAAGCACACAGCTTTGTTAAAATACCCCTCACCCACCAAAAGGGCCCTTGGTGGCATGCTTCATCATCGGGGTCTTCCCGCCCCGCTGCGGGACTGGACGTGCTGCGACCTACGACTACGCAGGAGCACTGATTTCAAACAATACTATGTGTGGTGTAGGAGTGCGAGTGGAAGGGTCAGAAGTGGTTACGTGAACGTGATGAATGATTAAAAAATACCTGGCTATGCGGAAGAAAAAACTTTAATGTTCCTATAAGCTGGTATTATTAAAAATTGGGGAATAAGTGGAGGTATTATGCTTTAATGGGCAGTACTTCCTTTGTCGACATGTTTCGAAGCCCTCCCCTGGCTTCTCATCAGGACCTAGACAGATCCCTTCAACACTCTAAATGTTGGTGGTAGATAACTATATTTATACAAAATCACTAGTTAGTGTGTATCTCAATTAACATGCACTTTTAGATACTGTACCCTAATAGGTATTTTCTCTTGTTATGGGTCTGGAAGAACAAGGACACGGTTAAAACATTCCATAACACAGTTACCCCATACCCTCTGTGATGGCAATTTGTAAAAAAACGTGATATATTTAACCAAGTTGTGATATATTTCTCTATACATGCTAAGTTGTTGCGACGGTGTAGACAATACATGATGCACAACATATAACATAAACCACACACTCGATTACTGGAAACTGAGGCTCTGATGTGAACCGAAGTCGATGCATCTATGTAGCCATAATATCGTGCATTTTTTAATGAAATCAAGAATATTCATCTTGTCATATTTGGCTCCTTTTACGTACATTTTTAATGCCCATCCAATGCCCCATGAGCCTGCTGAACGGGAGGGGAGGGGCACCTGTAGTCAAACACTGTTTAAAGGAAGAACAAAAACTCAGTAGGCTATCTATAGTTGCCTTCGTAAAAGAGCCCGGTTCTGCGGGCGTGCGGCTATGCCGTACTTACATCATCAAGGTCACTCCCTCGCCTGGATACTACCTCGCCGCGGCTCCGTGGAACACTGAGTCGGCGTGAGGAGATCGTTTTTAAGCTCTTTGTTTCGGCAATTGCGCGGAGAAACAGTTAATGTTTGCAACACTAGAGTGCTGAAACCCAAGATGGCTGCCGATTTTCGGAACCGTTGTGGATGGAATTTTGTGTGCACTTCCTGTTTCCGTGTAAACATGGGGGAACGGTATTACCTTACAACACTAGAACGTTAATGAACAAAATGGCTGCCGAATATCAGAACTGTGGAAGGAAGAATTTGTATTCACTTCCTGGCAAAGTTGATCGTGAGCCTAGAGGTGGTCCCCAGAAGCGGGATCATCCAATTACTGTTTTGATCTGGAAAAGGGTATGAGGACCCATAGTGGTCCTTCGTGCTTCGCTATAAAAACCCCAAATGGGTTTTAAGTATAGGAAAAAATACATTTTAGTAATACCCACTTTCTGATGGCAAGTGGAGTGGGTCGCACCTGAATGATGAAGGTGCCATACATTGGAGATGACTCGTGAATTGAACCCCTCAAAAAAGTTATTAATTATCATAGTGTCACCACTCAGGAGATGTTAAGGACCCAGGTAGGGCGAAAGGGGATGCATCACCATGGGTTACCTCCATTGGTATGTCCTCCCTAATAGTCCCAAGGTTAGCTATATCTTAGCCAAACTGGCCCCAGGGTATGTCATCGTTCAGTCCTGTGAGGTGTGTGCCCAGGCGGAACACCCATTGTTGTTCCTTCTCGAAGAGGCCATTCTCACTGTTTAGTTGCTCAATGACAGTCCACTGTAAATCTTCCATTGAGTGTTGGGACATCAGATAGTGAGATGCCATTTTCGTAGTGCTTTTCTTGCAGCGTACATTGCTTCTATGATCAACTTTGCCAGGAAGTGAATACAAACTCTTCCCTCCACAGTTCCGATATTCGGCAGCCATTTTGTTCATTAACGTTCTAGTGTTGTAAGGTAATACCATTCCCCCATGTTTACACGGAAACAGGAAGTGCACACAAAATTCCATCCACAACGGTTCTGAAAATTGGCAGCCATCTTGGGTTTCAGCACTCTACTGTTGCAAACATTTACCGTTTCCCCGCGCAATTGCCGAAACAAACAGAGCTTAAAAACGATCTCCTCACGCCAACTCAGTGTTCCACGGAGCCGCGGCGAGGTAGTATCCAGGCGAGGGAGTGACCTTGATGATGTAAGTACGGCATATCCGCACGCCCGCAGAACCGGGCTCTTTTACGAAGCCAACTATAAATAGCCTACTGAGTTTTTGTTCTTCCTTTAAACAGTGTTTGACTACAGGTGCCCCTCCCCTCCCGTTCAGCAGGCTCATGGGGCATTGGATGGGCATTAAAAATGTACGTAAAAGGAGCCGAATATGACAAGATGAATATTCTTGATTTCATTAAAAAATGCACGATGTTATGGCTACATAGATGCATCCACTGCGGTTCACATCAGAGCCTCAGTTTCCAGTTATAGAGTGTGTGGTTTATGTTATATGTTGTGTGTCCTGTATTGTCTACACCGTCGCAACAACTTAGCACGTATAGAGAAATATATCACAACTTGGTCAAATATATCACGTTTTTAGGTCTCGACCTAGCGACGCAGCGCAAAGCGCTGTCGCTAGCGAGACTTATTGTTGCTGACTTGCTTCGGAAGGGAGACAGGAGCTGTGCACGCGCAGGACGGACTTGAAATGTGAACGCGCACGTGAACACGCGATGTGCACATCTCCTGTCCCCCTTCCGTCCTCGCAAGCCTCATGCAATATTACTTTCTTTTTTTTAATGCGCACGCAAGCTCCAAGCGCGGCGCGCTTTACATGCACAGCATGCCTCACTCCACTTACCTGCTGTTGTGGGGACTCTGCGCTGCTCCTCGGCTGGTCTCCGTCTTCAGCCGGTCCCCGCAGCACTTCTTCAACTACGGCGGCGAAGTACGCAGGCGCCGCCACTGGGCACGAGCCGCAGGCCACGCCGATGTGCACGCTCACGGCGTGCCTACAACGCGCGCATGGCGCTCTTTTACTTTCCCTTGTTCTGTGATGTCTGCGACTGCATGTCATCGGGAAGGCACTCGCAGGCTTTAATATTTCGTCATTGTGGGGGCGAATTGCAAAGAATGGTTTCATTGAGTCTGACCCGAGGTAAACTGCTGCTTGTGGTTCGGTCTGAGACATTCTCACACGCGGTTTAAACTAAGCAGGACGCACTTTCTAATGTAGAAAAGGCCACGCACAACAAAAGCAGTCGTTTTCATGAAGGTAGAGCAGGCGCTTAAATAAACACCGAAGAGACTGCCAGGATACCTCGTTGAGACGCGTAGTTAAATAAGAGCCCGAAGCGCACTTAGCGTTTCTGTCCCTAGCTCCTCTGTATTCTGACATGTCTAGCACACATAATTTCTGTGACAAACGTACAGTGGCATCACCAAATTAAAACAGACCAGATGCTATTCGTGGGAAAAATTGTCGTGAGTTTATTCATATTCTGTTATGCTGTGCACAGGTAGGGTTAATTTACGGATGATTGATTAAACGAGTGCAGTGCCTTTTAGGACGAACTGCTGAATCCCATCGTGAAACATTCTCTAGCCACCTGTAATCTTAGTGCTGTCTTAATATCCATCCAGTGCTGTGTATTTCACATTGGGGTTTCGGACCAATTATTTTTAATGGTTACTGCACCTATGCCGCCAGGGAGCGAAGTAAGGTCCAACCCCCAGCTGTCAGGATACCAACGGTCCCTTGCGGGATGACTGGGTCGCAGTCGTGTTCTTCTCATGGCAACCTACCGCTACTCTGCCCAACACACACTAGCAAGTATACAACGAGACGCCATACAGCCGGAGGCCAAAGAAGGTAAATCCAGCTGCTGTGGAGGTGGGCGTATCACAAAATAAATGCATTCAAACAACCACAGAAACCGTTAAGACGCAAACCACACATGGGGCCCTTAGAGCACACAGCATGAAAGGGGCAGAGGCAGAAAGCCGAAAGCCAGGCAAACACAAGGGTAAAATCCAGCAACACCTTTCATTCTAAAATGCACTGGCTGGATAAGTTGCCCAAAGGAAAGTGGACACAAAAACTTAATTCTTTCCCAGTCAGCCAGCTCACCTCCTGACAAAGGGATTTTATGCCGCCTCCCAACAACGAACAAGCATTTGCAATGCAATAGGTCTCGCACTTACGCAAGTTTGAGCTATTGGCATTGTAAATGACAATGCCTTTTATTTATGTTTTGGTTTTTAAAACATAAATAAAAGACATTGTCATTCACAATGCCAATAGCTTCAACTTGCGTAAATGAGAGACCTATTGCATTGCAAATGCTTGTTTTACAGATTGCCATCATGGAGGGTATGGGGTAACTGTGTTATGGAATGTTTTAACCGTGTCCTTGTTCTTCCAGACCCATAACAAGAGAAAATACCTATTAGGGTACAGTATCTAAAAGTGCATGTTAATTGAGATACGCACTAACTAGTGATTTTGTATAAATATAGTTATCTACCACCAACATTTAGAGTGTTGAAGGGCTCTGTCTAGGTCCTGATGAGAAGCCAGGGGAGGGCTTCGAAACATGTCGACAAAGGAAGTACTACCCATTAAAGCATAATACCTCCACTTATTCCCCAATTTTTAATAATACCAGCTTATAGGAACATTAAAGTTTTTTCTTCCGCATAGCCAGGTATTTTTTAATCATTCATCACGTTCACGTAACTACTTCTGACCCTTCCACTCGCACTCCTACACCACACATAGTATTGTTTGAAATCAGTGCGCCCGCGTAGTCTTAGGTCGCAGCACGCCCCGTCCCGCAGCGGAGTGGGAAGACCCCGATGATGAAGCATGCCATCAAGGGCCCTTTTGGTGGGTGAGGGGTATTTTAACAAAGCTGTGTGCTTTCCCAGAACGTAGGAGACACACCATTTCTGAAAGGACACTTTTTCTTATGCTTATAAGGGTGGATCCTTATGTTTAATAAATATATATATATATACATAAAACTTTCTTTGGACTTACCTGGAGTGCGGGTACCTTCTTGTGGCGCGGCTGCGTCAGCAAGGACCTTCAAGCAAGTTTGACGGGTTCTGCGCCCGTCTGCCCAGCACCGGCCTCGTTTGGTGGATGCAGTTGGATTAATGCAGAGAATTCTTCCAGCTGAGGTATCCGATCTCCGATTCCCGCCGCCTATGTTAAAACGTATCCGGATTCAAACATTTGACCTGCACTGACACCGCACGGCTGCCACGGCCACACATTTTTCCTGAAGGAGACGAGTGACAGCTTCCTGGCATGCTGCAACAGTGTATCCGGCATCAAAGGAATCTCAAGCAAGGCAGAGGTCCCGCTCTGAACGTGACTCCAAGCTACACGTCTGACGGCAGGTACTGTGTCCCCGGTTCTATGAGCCAGCACGTCTATCATTTTGTGGGACATTTACATTGACTTTCACGGTGAAAAGAAACGGCCCGGAAAAGTTTCCCGATCATTATTTATTTTTTGTTCTGCCTGAAATCAGGGGGCATTTGTCACTGTGAGAGAAATACGAGGGAAACGCAACCATGTGCGAAGCCATTCGCAAGCGGCTTGGTGTTGCTAAAGACCTTTTTAACGAGGAAGAGGAGGTCGGAGGGCAAACTATCACCGCAGATGCAGCGGGCATGCACACAGACAGTACTTCTCTGAAACAGACCTCGGGGACCTATGAAAAGCTGCGGAAAAAAGAGATCAACCGCAGCTGGGAGGTGATCTCATTGGATAATTATATAGAAGTGGGGCGAGTACCGCGGGGGCTCCGCATACTAATCGCACCCACTTACCAGGACCCACACCCCAAACTGTTGGAAGAGTGGTCAGCCCTGATGGCCTCCACTTGCAAACAGATGCTGGGCCTTCTATCCAAATACGCAGCCAAGGACCTCTAAAAACTACAGGACATCTTGGACAAACACCCGAAGCAAGAGGAGATACCGGCGTTCTACAAAGAGTTGGAGGGCAGACTCACCAAATATGAGGATGAAATAGAAACAAAAAAGAAATGGAAATTCACGCGGGACAAGAATGACTACGCCTCAGGCCGAATTCTCACGTTTGGAAGGAAGTACGATGGTTCTAGAAAGGAGTTTAGACGCACACATGCTCTGAGGCAGCAAGAAGCAGCCACCTCAGAGTCATGCTCAGATATCTCAGACCTAGACGAGAGGCAAGCATCCTTTGGCAGTGGCATCGCTCCCTTCACCACACTAGAGGAATACCCTTTTTTACGGCAGAGCCAGGGACCAAGGCGGAAACCACCAAAAGAAAAAGGAGAAAGCAACGCCAGAGGAAAAGCCGGAGAGGCGGAGGAGGCAAAGGAAATCGAGAAACCGCGTGGGAAGGGAGTCCGGTTCAGCAAGCGGAACAAATAATGGGTGAGCATATTTTCACTGTTATCAATCTTTCCTCCCACAACCTCACTCCTGATGAGCAGTCTCTTTTGAAGTTAGTTATAGAGAAACAGAGAGGGACCCCTTTACACCAAAGGAATAGGGTTGAAATAATCAATTAGAAAGGGAAACTTCCTTTGGGTTGATTACAGAAATTCATATACCTCAGAGAACACACAATCATCTAATATACCTCACACACTGTACCCTAAAAAAGGGGAATCCAATCATAAACTCAAGGTCAAAACAAAGTATTTTCAAAAAATATATCAATTTATTGTTCTAAGAAAACAAGTGTATACAGGTATATTTACACCAATTAAAAAGATCAGTAACAAATTAATAAATGTGCTTAAAAACTATTATGACTTAATAAAGTTCATTGTATCAATAAATCCACATACAGTATTTCTCAAAGCCACCTAAGGCAACACAAAAAGTATATCGCTAGATAATTCATATACAAAGACAAACATTCAAAATACAAAAGAGAGTACACACCAAAGACAGTACAATTTGTCATAAAAAGATACACATCCGTGTGTAGTGCATTAAGAACTGGAATACGATAGAAAGTGCCCTATTAATTATCTGTATCTCCAGTTTTTACACAGATTGTGTGCAGAGCGTCGACGTGTTTCGATGGAAACTCTCAATTAGACCATCTTTCTCAAGACCGATTATTTAAACTCTCATAAAACATATGTGTTGCCAATCATGGATAAAAGTCCCTGTGTGAGAAAACACACATAAAAGTATACAGAAATATCACTCTATAGTTTTTCCAAAATGTCTTGATTAGTCCCACAATATTAGCTTGTATCAGATTAATAAACATATTGCACAATATATTTCAAGAATTTATCCTAATTAAATAAATACTCAATTAAAATGACCTAAAATTCTTTTAAAACATTTTTTAAAAACAAAACTTTTATTGTTTTGACCCAGAGTTCAACCATGCGTACTGAGACCGCCCTCCTGGGTTACTCATTCATTCGTTGCTCCACCTCTTTCTTCCTGTCCACACTAACACCTTCCGTTAGGCCAGTGTCTCTTTCATTCACAAGAAGAGAATAGAGAAAAAAGCAAAAGAATAGAGAAGAAAGCAGAGAGGAATAATACCTCAATTATTTACACCACAAAGGACTCACCCCCGACCTCCTTTGATGGTCTCGTTTTCAGATTTAAACCTTTAGAGGGGTAGTTGTAGTCTACAAATATCATAAAGGCCGATATGGGGTAAGAGGTCACTGCCTTTATCGATAATTCCTCGATTTTGGACTAGAGCATCTCTGTCAATACAAATGAGTTTAAATATATCTCAAAATACTATCCATTACTAATTTTTACAATTTAGAATCATTATTGAGATGACATATTTTAATATAATCCGATATCTCACCTACTCTTGTATAGGGAATGGAAGTAGTAACTCAAAAGAAATTTTTCTTTTTTATTTCAATTGCTTCGTCCGTGACTTCTCATAAGTGACGATATATTGCAGCTGCCACCTTCCAGGCACCAACTATATTAATGGATATTTCGTGATCTAAAACGATAACGTATAAACCCTCAATATGCGAGACTACACCCTGAGTCTGGAACTCCAATCTCACACATCACTGTCTCCATCTCAGTGTTTCACATACCTGCCAAACGGGGGTCTGTTCCAGAAACCTCCCTGAGTATATGGCACCGAGCTTATAGAATTGCAGTAGGACCCTTCATCAATTGGGTCTGAAAAATAATAAAATAAAAACCAACAATGGAAGAGATACATCCATGCTCCAAGATTTGATTTTTAACATCAGAGTGACTTAAGCTGTGCCTCTATAGTAGTTCACTACTTAGGTTATAAATAGTTATAATTCTATATTTAGCCTTCGTAAGAAAATACTCCCCAGACTTGGTCGTGTAACTAACATTTGTCCATAGGCCGCATCTACATTTGTTTTAATATTGGTAACCTGATAAATGACTCTCCCATGGCTCAGTATTAGAGAACGTTGGAGTATTAGAATCCTGTCTCTGTTATCAGCCCTCATGAAGAGATTCTTTCCAAGTTGTGCCCATGTATCAGTTTACTTACCTGTGGAGATGCTAAGACGCCGAGCGTGTTCTGCGCGTAGTATATTGAAACAACTTACTCTATTTGAACTGCCTCTATATGTATGGACCAAGAGGTGGTTCAAAATTTCAAACTCGCCTATCCTATCCATTCCCGGGTTCGTAGTTAGCTGGGAACACCTGTGTACCGTCGTGCGTCCCGTGTAGTCTGTTTCTGCCGGAAGTAAGTCAAACATAGAAGACGTACTTTCTATAGATATTGACAAATGTTATTTGGCCGCCATGTTGGAACGTGCAAAAGGACGAAAACGAACCCGGTTTTCGTTTTACACGTGTCACCGATACTCAGGACACGAAACTAAATATTACATAAATGAAGTCTAACGATGGCCTTAAAAGTAATAACCCTCTGTATATGTCCCTTTTAACTAGAAAGTGGCTTAGTAACTGCGTTTCCAACGTTACGAGACTTACAGGCTCACGTCCTGCTGTGCAAATAATTGTTGGAAGGAAAAAATGGAGATACTTCTAAAACTGTCAGCCCTATCGTATAATGGTCACCTATTTGCCGAGCACCGGTAGACAGATATATTTAAAACTTATAGCATATATGGCATACTTACCAGTCATCAATGGACAGGTATAATTGAAAATTCTTGCGTTTATGGACCAGAGAGGAATTTGTTCTCTATATCCCAAGGAATTTTGTTACATCTGAATTCTTGAACCTATCTATATTGTAGAACCATACTGCATAATAAAGCACATAAACACAAGGAAAATCAAAATATCTATCAAGAGATACTTCGTATGGAATTTGAATACATGATAAACGCCATCCAATCCTCTCTCGAATTCAGGCCTTTATTAATAGTGTCCAATCTGCACATATACCATTGTTCCCTCTTTTTTCTAGTTTTGTCTATATTGCCCCCTCGTCTGTTTATCTTAATTTTTTCCAGAATGTACCACTTGAAGTCATCACAAGAGTGGTTCGATCTGGAATAATGTTCAGTCAGTGGTGCATTCTCTTTTCTAGTACGTATCGCAGATTAATGTTCCAAAAGTCAGAGTCTTAGCTCACGACTTGTCTCACCCACGTAGCCTAAGCCACATGGGCAAATCAGAAGATGAACTAAGTTTATGCTGCGACAATTGTTCAATGACGTAGCAGTCAGGGTAATACCATTAAAGCAAAAGCTCTTAGCCACTAAACAGTTGTCACAAATAGAGCAGTTCCCACATTTGTGATTTCCTACTGCCTTCTTGTTATTGAGAGTGATCTGTGTATTTTCCTCAGTGGTTTTATATGTATTTACTAGGGAATTACCTATGTTTTTGTTGCGCCTAAACGCAAAGAGAGGTTTGTCTAGTCGGTTTTCACGACCTTCATTGAGAATTTTCCAATTTCTATTAACTATGTTTTTCACCTGATTACTCATATTGGAAAATTGACTAACAAATACCACCTTCTTCATATCCCTTTCCTTAGTTCTATCTCTATTCATGTCGAGCATGTGATCGCGATCATAGAATCTTGCTCGCTTAAAGGAATTCTTAAACAGTTTTTTGGGGTAACCCCTATCTCCTAGTTTCTTTTTGAGTACTTCAGAGTGAATACAGAAATCCTCAATCGTGGTGCAGTTTCTGCGAAGGTGCAGAAATTCACCAACAGGAACATTATCTCTTGGTGATCGGATGATTACTTCCATAATGGAGGAGTGTATTTTTGTCGGTAGGTTTGGTATATAACTCGACTATTGATCCATCTTCACTGCTCTTTATACAAATATCAAGGAAATTAATCGTTGTATTGCTCCGTTGTGCTGTAAATTTGAGGTTTCTGTCCCCCAGGTTGAGCCACTCAATGAATTCGCACAGATCTTCCTGTGTACCATTCCAAATGAAGATAATGTCGTCAATGAAACGGTACCAATGATTGACATTCTCAATTCATTGAGTGGCTCAACCTGGGGGACAGAAACCTCAAATTTACAGCACAATGGAGCAATACAAGGATTAATTTCCTTGATATTTGTATAAAGAGCAGTGAAGATGTATTGATAGTCGAGTTATATACCAAACCTACCTACAAAAATACACTCCTCCATTATGGAAGTAATCATCCGAAATCACAAAGAGCTAATGTTCCTTTTGGTGAATTTCTGCACCTTCGCAGAAACTGCACCACGATTGAGGATTTTTGTATTCACTCTGAAGTACTCAAAAAGAAACTAGGAGATAGGGGTTACCCCAAAAAACTGATTAAGAATTCCTTTAAGCGAGCAAGATTCTATGATCGCGATCACATGCTCGACATGAATAGAGATAGAACTAAGGAAAGGGATATGAAGAAGGTGGTATTTGTTAGTCAATTTTCCAATATGAATAATCAGGTGAAAAACATAGTTAATAGAAAGTGGAAAATTCTCAATGAAGGTCGTGAAAACCGACTAGACAAACCTCTCTTTGCGTTTAGGCGCAACAAAAACATACGTAATTCCCTAGTAAATAATTATAAAACCACTGAGGAAAATATACAGATCACTCTCAATAACAAGAAGGCAGTAGGAAATCACAAATGTGGGAACTGCTCTATTTGTGACAACTGTATAGTGGCTAAGAGCTTTTGCTTTAATGGTATTACCCTGACTGCTACGTCATTGAACAATTGTCGCAGCAAAAACTTAGTTTATCTTCTGATTTGCCCATGTGGCTAAGGCTGAGGGTGAGACAAGTCGTGAGCTAAGACTCCGACTTTTGGAACATAAATCTGCGATATATACTAGAAAAGAGAATGCACCACTGACTGAACATTATTCCAGATCGAACCACTCTTGTGATGACTTCAAGTGGTACATTCTGGAAAAAATTAAGATAAACAGACGACGGGCAATATTGATAAAACTAGAAAAAAGAGGGAACAATGGTATATGTGCAGATTGGACACTATTAATAAAGGCCTGAATTCGAGAGAGGATTGGATGGCGTTTATCATGTAATCAAATCCCATATGAAGTATCTCTTGATAGATATTTTGATTTTCCTTGTGTTTATGTGCTTTATTACGCAGTATGGTTCTACAATATAGATAGGTTCAAGAATTCAGATGTAACAAAATTCCTTGGGCTATAGAGAACAAATTCCTCTCTGGTCCATAAACGCAAGAATTTTCAATTATACCTGTCCATTGATGACTGGTAAGTATGCCATATATGCTATAAGTTTTAAATATATCTGTGCACCGGTGCTCGGCAAATAGATGACCATTATACGATAGGGCTGACAGTTTTAGAAGTATCTCCATTTTTTCCTTGCAACAATTATTTGCACTGCAGGACGTGAGCCTGTAAATCTCGTAATGTTGGAAACGCAGTTACTAAGCCACTTTTTAGTTAAAAGGGACATATACAGAGGGTTATTACTTTTAAGCCCATCGTTAGACTTCACTTATGTAATATTTGGTTTCGTGTCCCGAGTATGGGTGACACGTGTAAAACGAAAACCGGGTTCGTTTTCGTCCTTTTGCACGTTCCAACATGGCGGCCAAATAACATTTGTCAATATCTATAGAAAGTACGTCTTCTATGTTTGACTTACTTCCGGCAGAAACAGACTACACGGGACGCGCGTCGGTACACAGGTGTTCCCAGCTAACTACGAACCCGGGAATGGATAGGATAGGCGAGTTTGAAATTTTGAACCACCTCTTGGTCCATACATATAGAGGCAGTTCAAATAGAGTAAGTTGTTTCAATATACTACGCGCAGAACACGCTCGGCGTCTTAGCATCTCCACAGGTAAGTAAACTGATACATGGGCACAACTTGGAAAGAATCTCTTCATGAGGGCTGATAACAGAGACAGGATTCTAATACTCCAACGTTCTCTAATACTGAACCGTGGGAGAGTCATTCATCAGGTTACCATTATTAAAACAAATGTAGATGCGGCCTATGGACAAATGTTAGTTACACGACCAAGTCTGGGTAGTATTTTCTTACGAAGGCTAAATATAGAAGAAATATAGTAGTGAACTACTATAGAGGCACAGCTTAAGTCACTCTGATGTTAAAAATCAAATCTTGGGGCATGGATGTATCTCTTCCATTGTTGGTTCTTATTTTATTATTTTTTCAGACCAAATTGATGAAGGGTCCTACTGCAATTCTATAAGCTCGGTGCCATATACTCAGGGAGGTTTCTGGAACAGACCCCCGTTTGGCAGGTATGTGAAACACTGAGATGGAAAGAGTGATGTGTGAGATTGGAGTTCCAGACTCAGGGTGTAGTCTCGCATATTGAGGGTTTATACGTTATCATTTTAGATCACGAAATATCCATTAATATAGTTGGTGCCTGGAAGGTGGCAGCTGCAATATATCGTCACTTATGAGAAGTCACGGACAAAGCAATTGAAATAAAAAGAAAAATTTCTTTTGAGTTACTACTTCCATTCCCCATACAGGAGTAGGTGAGATATCGGATTATATTAAAATATGTCATCTCAATAATGATTCTAAATTGTAAAAATTAGTAATGAATAGTATTTTGAGATATATTTAAACTCATTTGTATTGACAGAGATGCTCTAGTCCAAAATCGAGGAATTATCGATAAAGGCAGTGACCTCTTACCCCATATCGGCCTTTACGATATTTGTAGACTACAACTACCCCTCTAAAGGTTTAAATCTGAAAACGAGACCATCAAAGGAGGTCGGGGGTGAGTCCTTTGTTTAAATGATTAAGGTATTATTCCTCTCTGCTTTCTTCTCTATTCTTTTGCTTTTTTCTCTATTCTCTTCTTGTGAATGAAAGAGACACTGGCCTAACGGAAGGTGTTAGTGTGGACAGGAAGAAAGAGGTGGAGCAACGAATGAATGAGTAACCCAGGAGGGCGGTCTCAGTACGCATGGTTGAACTCTGGGTCAAAACAATGAAAGTTTTGTTTTTAAAAAATGTTTTAAAAGAATTTTAGGTCATTTTAATTGAGTATTTATTTAATTAGGATAAATTCTTGAAATATATTGTGCAATATGTTTATTAATCTGATACAAGCTAATATTGTGGGACTAATCAAGACATTTTGGAAAAACTATAGAGTGATATTTGTGTATACTTATATGTGTGTTTTCTCACACAGGGACTTTTATCCATGATTGGCAACACATATGTTTTATGAGAGTCTAAATATTCGGTCTTGAGAAAGAAGGTCTAATTGAGAGTTTCCATCGAAACGCTTCGACGCTCTGCATACAATGCGTGTAAAAACTGGAGATACAGATAATTAATAGGGCACTTTCTGTCGTATTCAAGTTCTTAATGCACTATACACGGATGTGTATCTTTTATGACAAATTGTACTGTCTTTGGGGTGTACTCTCTTTGTATTTTGAATGTTTGTCTTTGTATATGAATTATCTAGCGATATACTTTTTGTGTTGCCTTAGTGGCTTTGAGAAATGCTGTATGTAGATTTATTTAATTTATTTATTTAAGAGTTTTATATAGCGCTAGCTAGACCCGAAGGTATCAGAGCGCTTTACAACATATATCGTGAGGCAATTAGTTACACAGTATTACATAGACCGCATTGTCTTGTGACGCATCTTGTTCCGGCGGTCTTTGGCACGAGTCACAAAGGAACAGGCGAAAGTCTTCTTATTGCGGTGTCTAACGGGTGAGATCAGTTGAGGAAAAGGTCTTTGAGCTGGCTTTTGAAGTCTGTGAAGGAGGGGTTGGTCCTGATGTGAACTGGTATGGAGTTCCAGATTTTGGGCGCATTTCCCGAGAAGGAGCGAGACGGTTTTTTGTTTGCGGGCTTTCAGTGGAATGAGAAGAAGGGTATTGGTGCTCCTGAGGTTCCTCGTTTGTCCTGCCTTTTTGAGTTTGGAAGCCAGGTAGGCCGGTTTTCCGGTGTGAAGAGCTTTGTGTGTGAGACAGGCAGTTCTGAAGTTGGCACACATTTCGATTGGGAGCCATTTTAGTTCTCTTAGAGAGGGAGAAATGTGGTCGTATTTCTTTGCTCCTGTGATCATCCTAGCAGCTGCATTTAGGGTTACTCGGAGGGGAGCTATGTGAGATTTTGCCGTGTGTTGTGGGGTCGTAATAAGCGGTCGTAGGCTAGGTCGTTTTATGGACTCTTTTATTTTTCCATACAACTTTCTGGTGGTAAGGGACAGTCTTTCTGGGGAGTATGGAGTCTGTTCCGCCTTCCGTCTGCTTCTCCTTTGTTTCTCCAGCTTGAGCCTTTCTCTCCGGGATCGGGTCCTCCGCAGGAGCTCCCTCTCCGGGGTGTAGGTAGGAGGTAACGTGGATGATGGAGCAAGGGAAACAAAGATACACGATGTGAGTCTTCCGTTCTGGAAGTGAGTCAGGGATAGGGTAGTGCTGGGGACACCTCACAAACAACCCGTGCTCGGAACGGCCGCGTGAAAGTGAAGGGGAGGGGAAATGAGCAAGCGGGGCGACCGCGTTCTGTCCTCCCGTTTCCCTAGAAGTCGGAAGAGTCCCTCCTCCCGAACCACCCTGTAAACCGGTCCCGTACCTGGGTTAGCCACGCTCCTCCTGGGGCGTGACTCGGCAAAGCGTGGTGCCGATGGCCTCCTGGCGTAGCCTGTACTCCTCGGGATCCCGTACCGCTGCTCTCTCTCTGTTCTCCAAAGTCGCTCCTCTCGGCTCTCGCTGTTCCGTTTCTCCCGTCTCCTCCGGTGTCGGTGCACACCTGCGTCTGGGATTCCTCGCTCCTTATTGGCAAGTTCGTTGTGACGTCGAGGAGAGGAGGAGTCTCGTCAGCAGGGAATCCCCAATTAAAGGTGCCGTGCTCTTGATAATCCGGGTCCTGTACTAGAGGCTGGTTTGGGGAATCCCAGTCATCCTGCTGCGGGGAGATAAGGGGGAGAGAGTGGCGTTGCAGTCCACCAGTCAACAGCGTCCTCCGAGCCCACATTGCCACACATCCCCTCCCTTGGATTCTCCCGATCGGGGAGAGGAAACACCCGGGACAGATAGTCAGCACTCCCATTTTCCTTCCCTTTTCGGTGGCGTACATCAAAGGAGAAAGCTGTAGTGACAAAAACCAGCGGAGAACCCTGGGGTTTTGGGATTTGTGTCTACACATCCACTGTAGGGGAGCGTGATCCGTATATAAGATAAACGGACGCCCCTCTAGGTAGTACCTTAACTTGTCTACCGCCCACTTCACTGCCAAACACTCACGCTCTATTGTAGGGTACTTGGTCTCTCTGGGGAATAGCTTCCTGCTTATATACAGGACTGGATGCTCTACCCCGTCCTCAGCTATTTGGGACAATACCGCACCCAGCCCGTAGTTGGAGGCATCGGTGTGTAAAATGAATGTTTTGGCGAAGTCAGGGAGGTCAGTACAGGGCCTGTGGTTATGGTGTTTTTGAGTTTCTGGAATGCTTCAAGCATTTCCCTGGAGGGGTGTAACAGACGGTGTGGCTTCATCTCCTTGCGGAGAACATCTGTCAATGGGGAGGCTATTTCTGAGAACTGGGGAACAAAGCGTCTATAGTACCCTAATAAACCAAGGAATGCCCGTAGGTCCCTTTTTGTGGTGGGAAAGGGAGTGTCTGCAATAGCCCTCACCTTCTCTGCCTGAGGGGCTATTACGCCATGTCCTAAGACATATCCGAGATATTTCACTTTGTGATAAGCGGCTCTGGATTTCCGTGAGTTGATATGGAGCCCTGCATGTTCCAGGGCTTTGAGGATTTTCTGCAGGTGTACTAGATGTTCCTTCCACGTTGCACTGTAGACCACAATATCGTCTAGATAGGCCGAACTGAAGGAGGGGAATTCGCTGAGGACGGTGTTCATGAGCCTCTGAAATGTGGCAGGGGCTCCATGCAGGCCGAAAGGGAGGACGTTGAATTCATATAGACCTTCTTCCGTTGCGAATGCGGTCTTCTTCCGGTCTTCTTCACGCAAAGGAACCTGCCAGTATCCTTTGGTTAGGTCAAATGTAGTGATGTATCTGGAATCACCCAATTTCTCGATGAGCTCATCAACCCGGGGGATAGGATAGGCATCGAACGTGGAGATGGAATTCAGCGCCCTGAAGTCCATACAGAACCGGGTTGAGCCGTCCGGCTTGGGGACCATCACGATGGGTGATGACCAGTCGCTTGTGGAGGGACGTATCACCCCTAACTGAATCATGTCTTGTACTTCCTTTCTCACCGCAGCCCTTTTCGCGGCGGGAATCCTGTACGGCCTCAGTTTGACTTTTTTTCCGGGTTGTGTCTCAATCCGATGTTCAGTCAGAGTGGTTTTTCCGGGGTGTCTGAAAAAGGGGGGCAAACGGCAATAACGTGGCCACCAGGTCGTCCTTTTCCTCTTTGGACAACTCTTCATTCATCACGAGGAGGTCTAGGGTGTTATCTCCTGGCAGGGAGGTTGGGAGTGTCAGATGTGCTGTGGTAGGTAAGGGTCCCAACCATTTTTTTAACAGGTTAATATGATAAGTCTGTTTCCTGTTAGGGGAGACCTGGACCTGGTACGTGGTTTTGCCAAAGACCCCCACCACTCTATATGGGCCCAACCACTCGGCCTGAAACTTCCTTGTCGTGGATGGAAGCAACACCAGGGCCCAATCGCCGATAGCCAACTTTCTCCATTTCTTCCCTTTATCATAGCACTTTTTCTGTCGTTCCCGACTCCTCTCGAGATTGGAGTAGGCCAAGTCCCTTAGTTTCCCGATTCGAGAACGCAGTTGATTAGTATATTCTAGCAGGGTTTTCTTCTCGTCCTCGGCTTCCTTCTCCCATGCGTCCTTGGTCATTTCTAACAATGTTCTGGGTTGCCTTCCATATAGTAGCTCGAACGGTGAGCAACCCAGGCTGCTTTGTACTTGCGCTCTCAGGACATATAGGGCCAGCGGCAACAGTTGATCCCAGTCCCTGCCTTCCACAGTAAGCATCTTCTTTAGAGTGGTCTTCAGTGTTCTATTATATCTCTCCACGAGACCGTCGGTTTGGGGATGATATACCGACGTCC
This sequence comes from Calotriton arnoldi, assembly GCA_963921515.1. Lineage (NCBI taxonomy): Eukaryota > Metazoa > Chordata > Amphibia > Caudata > Salamandridae > Calotriton > Calotriton arnoldi. The sequence continues at coordinate 1,760,591 of CAWUFW010001040.1, forward strand.
GCAAATGATGCAGGTCTAGGGACCGACAGACCTCCTTCATCAGCCGTGACATGAATGGCGTGCCCTGGTCCGTAAGGATCTCCTTCGGAAACCCCACCCTCGAGAAGAACTCCATTAGCTTGTCCGCGATGTTCTTCGTGGTGGGTGTTCGAAGTGGGAAGGCCTCAGGGAATCTAGTAGCATAGTCCACGATGACCAACGCATAGAGATTTCCTTTTGGGTCTTGGGTAAGGGTCCAATCAGATCCATCCCTATCCGTTCAAACGGTCTTCCTATCACGGGCAACGGCTGAAGTGGTACGGCTGGCGGTCGCTGTAAGTTCTTTTTCTGGCATATACCGCATTCCTGGCAGTGTACTTTGACGTCTTTGTATATGCCCGGCCAGAAGAAATGTCGTAACACGTTGTGTGTTGTCTTTTCCGCACCCATATGTCCAGCTGTAAGGTGTGCGTGGGAAAAGAAGAGAACCTGTTCTCTGAAAGGCATGGGGACCAGTAGCTGGGCCGGTTCCTCGGCGGTTCCCTTGCGGTATAATAGGTCGTCCTGGATCAGGAATCGGGGGTAGGAGGTAGAGGGGGTGGTTAGACTCAGGTGGGCGGCTTCCCAGGCATTAAATAGGGTGGGGTCATTAGTTTGGGCGAACTTAAAACTCCTATCCAGCACCCAAGGCTCGGGAGTTACGAAAGCTGATTGAGGGGTTGACTGACTTCCCTTCCTTTTGTTTTCTATATGGTCCTGGAACAGAAGCAGAAAGTCTGGATTGTCCGTCCCAAGAATGAGATCCTCGGGTACGGTATCCAGTACCCCTACCCTTACAGTACAAGGGGACCCAGACAGAGGGGTAATGGTAACGGAAGCCAGGGGATAGGGTTTGACGTCCCCGTGTACACACCTAATGTGAACCAGGGTATCCGGGATGTATTGTGAGGGCTGAATGAGGGATTTCTGAATAACAGATTGCCTACAGCCTGAGTCTAAAAGTGCCTGGATTACCCTCCCGTTCACTTGTACACTTACATAAAAGGAGGCTCCCATCTCGGCAGTATATAGGACTGATCTAGGGATGTAACCCACTTCCATGGGTTCGTCCGCTGGTTTCCGTTTGGGGCACATTCGCGAGATGTGGCCCCATTCTCCGCACTCGAAGCACTGGGGCCCTCGAAAAGTAGGGGCTTCTGGTCTGGAGGGTCGAGGTTTCGGATAGTCGTTCTGGGGTTTGTGTATCTTCTTCTCCGGCCTTCCCGGAAGTATTTTGGTTGTCTTCTCTGTTTCCCATGTCATTGTCCTTGGTTGAGCGCGGGAATAGGTGGTTGCCATTTCAATGGCTTGTTCCGAGGAAAGATGGGTATGTTGCCTCAACCACCTTTGTGTGCCATAGGGGAGGGCCTCCATGAACTGCTCCAGGTATACGTGGTTCATTATCTCTTCTTTGGTACTGGTGGTCGGTTTCAACCACTTATCGGCGGCCATCTTCAGGCGGAAGAACAAGGTTTTGGGGTTCTCCCTGGTAGGCCCCTTTCCTTTCTGAAACGTACCCGGTATGCCTCTGCATCCAAACCCAAGTGGTCGAGTATTATGTCCTTTATGTCGTGATATGGGGTGTCACCGGTAGCATTGGCCACTTGGTAGGCGGATTGGGCTTCCCCGTCAGCAGAGGTGCTAGAAAGAAAGGCCATTTGTCTTGAGGCCAGCCACATGCTCTTGCGGCGCGCTCAAAGTTCAACAAGAACGCGTCCGGGTCTTCCCCGGTCACGTATTTCTGCAAGGACACCCCGCCGGTCCATGTGTGGGGCCTCGTCGTTCATGTGGTACTGGAGTCCCGGGTTCCTGCACGAGCTTCTGTAACCCCTCTATCTGGGCAGTAATGGTGTGCTTGAACACCTCCCTGTCCGCTTGGGCGGATGACAGCTGCCTTTCTACAGCCCACTCTAGCTTCTCCTGGCCTTTGATGAGGTGTTGGACGACCGCGTCCATCTCTGGTGTACAGATGGACTGAGGTGGTGATCCCACTTCTGACACCAGTTGTTGTGGGGTCGTAATAAGCGGTCGTAGGCTAGGTCGTTTTATGGACTCTTTTATTTTTCCATACAACTTTCTGGTGGTAAGGGACAGTCTTTCTGGGGAGTATGGAGTCTGTTCCGCCTTCCGTCTGCTTCTCCTTTGTTTCTCCAGCTTGAGCCTTTCTCTCCGGGATCGGGTCCTCCGCAGGAGCTCCCTCTCCGGGGTGTAGGTAGGAGGTAACGTGGATGATGGAGCAAGGGGAAACAAAGATACACGATGTGAGTCTTCCGTTCTGGAAGTGAGTCAGGGATAGGGTAGTGCTGGGGACACCTCACAAACAACCCGTGCTCGGAACAGCCGCGTGAAAGTGAAGGGGAGGGGAAATGAGCAAGCGGGGCGACCGCGTTCTGTCCTCCCGTTTCCCTAGAAGTCGGAAGAGTCCCTCCTCCCGAACCACCCTGTAAACCGGTCCCGTACCTGGGTTAGCCACGCTCCTCCTGGGGCGTGACTCGGCGAAGCGTGGTGCCGATGGCCTCCTGGCGTAGCCTGTACTCCTCGGGATCCCGTACCGCTGCTCTCTCTCTGTTCTCCAAAGTCGCTCCTCTCGGCTCTCGCTGTTCCGTTTCTCCCGTCTCCTCCGGTGTCGGTGCACACCTGCGTCTGGGATTCCTCGCTCCTTATTGGCAAGTTCGTTGTGACGTCGAGGAGAGGAGGAGTCTCGTCAGCAGGGAATCCCCAATTAAAGGTGCCGTGCTCTTGATAATCCGGGTCCTGTACTAGAGGCTGGTTTGGGGAATCCCAGTCATCCTGCTGCGGGGAGATAAGGGGGGGAGAGAGTGGCGTTGCAGTCCACCAGTCAACAGCGTCCTCCGAGCCCACATTGCCACACCGTGCCTGTGAGAGTTGCGTTCCCGTAGTCCAATCTGGACAGCACCAGGGATTGAGTGGCCAGTTTAAGGTCGTTGGGGGGGGGGGGGGGGATGAAGGGTTTTATTTTGTTGAGTAATTTTAGGTTCAGGAATGCGCTCTTTGTTGCGTTCTTGATATGTTTGTCCATGTTTAGGCTTGGGTCCAGGGTGATACCCAGGGATTTTACAGAGACTGCCAGGGTGAGCTTGCAGTTAAGAGTGTCAATGGATTTTAGCCATTCTGTGACTAGTGGGGTCTGCTCCTTGTTGGAAATTAAAAGGATTTCCGTTTTGTCTTGGTTGAGCTTAAGGTGGTTGTGGGATAACCAGTGTTGGACTTCTCGTAGGGTGTTGTTTAGTTTCTGTATGTCTCCCATTGAGGATGTTTCTAGGTAGATCTGGGTATCATCTGCATAGAGGTGGAAGGGGATGTTGGCTTTTTTGAGTATGGAGGCGAGGGGCTCCATGTAGATGTTAAACAGTGATGGGGAGAGAACCGATCCTTGTGGGACTCCCCTGGTTATGGGGAGAAGGTCAGACGTGAAGTTGTTAATTTTTATTCTTTGTGAGCGGTTCTGAAGGAAGTAGGTAAACCATTGTAGGACCACCTCGTCTGCACCAATTCTTTCTCGGAGTGCATTTATGAGCAGATTGTGGTCAACCGTGTCAAAGGCTGCCGATAGGTCAAGGAGTATGAGTAGGCAGCCATGGTCTGCATTGAGTGATTTGTAGACGTCATCTAAGATGTTCAGGATCGCTGTCTCTGTGCTGCAGCCTTTTCTGAAGCCAGGTTGGTGAGTATCCAGAATATTGTTGCTGTCAATGTGTTTGTTAAATTGAAGGAGAACACACCTTTCCAGGATTTTGGATAGGAGAGGGAGATTGGAAACCGGCCTGAAGTTGTTGGGGTTGCTTGGGTCCGAGCCCATTTTTTTTAATAATGGTGTGACTTGGCCCATCTTTAGACAGTCTGGCATGATTCCAGTACTCAGGGAGCTATTTATGATCTGGGTCCAGAGGGGGGCTAGGGTGAGGTTGAGTTTTTTTGCCAGTTGGACGGGGATCGGGTCCGCTATGTGTGAGGAAGGTTTGGACCTGATAATCATTTCCGTGATGTCTGCTTCGGAGATGGGGTTGAATGTCTTCCAGCTGCATGGAGGGTGCCGGGGAGGGTTGTTTCCTTCATTGCTGGGAGGCAGGTTGTCGTTAGCTGCCAGGAGGTGGTCACCAAGGGAGCGTTCGATCTTGGTGATTATTGATACAATGAACTTTATGAAGTCATAATAGTTTTTAAGCACATTTATTAATTTGTTACTGATCTTTTTAATTGGTGTAAATATACCTGTATGCACTTGTTTTCTTAGAACAATAAATTGATATATTTTTTGAAAATACTTTGTTTTGACGTTGGGTTTATGATTGGATTCCCCTTTTTTAGGGTACAGTGTGTGAGGTATATTAGATGATTGTGTGTTCACTGAGATATATGAATTTCTGTAATCAACCCAAAGAAAGTTTCCCTTTCTAATTGATTATTTGAACCCTATTCCTTTGGTGTAAAGGGGTCCCTCTCTGTTTCTTTATAATCATCAGCACAACCAGTTGGGTTGGAGAGGTAGTGATTGATCTTTGCGGATCTTTCACTTTTTTTTGCGAGGTTACTGTAAGTACCCGTGCTCAATATTATGGATAATTTCAAGACGCTTGGATTCTCAGAAGATCAATTCAATACATTAATTAATCAGAATCCACGTAATGGGACTAAAACTACTACAAATCAGTTCAACCAAGAACAATTAACGAAGATTTTTAACTTCAAGAAAAAAACTGATCCGCACTGAGTTGCATGCTGAATATCTTATTGAGTACCTAAAAGCAGGCGTGATACCGATTGGGCTTCAAATTAGGAATGAGCCCAGGTTGTTCATAGAACATAAGAAATTTATAGAAACTTGGACCCATATTGCAAATCGGTGTAGCCGAGATTGGATCCTTTTAATTATAGAAACAGCACAAGAAGTGATGATTATAGAAAGGAAAACAATAGAAGAATTGGAAGGAAAAATTAAAGAAAACTCAGCCTTAAATGAGGCAGAAAAGAAACTTGAGGAACTTGAACAAGAAACTAATAGTTATAGAGAGTACCTTATCAACAAGAAAACTACTAAACTAAAGAAAGACATAGAAAAATTTAATGCGGAAGTAGTTTATCCCTACTTGGGGAAGGAATATTATAATATTAGTAGGGAACAAAGATGTGATAAGCCCAACTATCAAAGACCAGTATATTCCAGAGGAGGGAACAAAAGAATCACATTCTCTGAAACATCTGGTTCTAGCAGCGAGGAAGAGGAACAACATCTCCATGAACCACAGACTAGACCAGTATCTAGTTTAGATCAGGATTCTTTTTTAGGGTCACGCCAAAAAAGAGAACAAAGGAACTACAGGAACTATGGGCGGGGAGAACCGGTAAGAAATTACCCCCCACAGGACTTCCTGAAGACCAGAAATCGCAGGTATTGGAGATAGAGAGGTTTCCCATTATAAACCTTTCTTCTAGAAGCCTGTCTAAGACAGAAAAAGAAGTGCTCAAGAAAGGTTTTAGTTTTGTACCGACTGCCCCGTTAAACAAGTTTGAATTTGAGAAAGATCTCAAACTATTCTTTAGGAAGATTAGACTTCAAAATTTCTTTGAAGATAGGGAATACTGTCCGAGCACTAATATATCAGGGTTTAAATGTAAATCTACTTTTACCCATTCACTAAACCAAGTCGATAAAAATATTGAGCTTTTTGAGAGAACGGTTGAAATTGAAATAAAAAATATATTAGCTAAGCCGAAGAAACAAATTAATAATTTTTCCAAAAACCACAGAGAAGCAATGCAGACGCTAAAGGAGGACTCTAGCATCACCATCAAACCCGCCGACAAAGGTGGGGGGGTGGTGATTTTTAATAGTACAGACTACCATATGAGGATGGAGAATCTTTTAAATGTACAGGATCATTATCAGGGTGTTCCACATACAGCCAATGATAAACTTAAGAAAGAGGTATATAACCTCTTGGAATTGGCTAAAACAGAGGAATGGATTTGTGAAGATGAATATAAATTTTTATATAACACCAATTCAATTATACCCGCGATATACGGGCTCCCCAGAATCCACAAAAATATTAGTGATCAACCTATGAGACCAATCGTAAGCAGTATTGGCTCTATTTTAGAGCCATTAAGCAAATATGCGGACTTTTTCCTCAAACCTTTGGTCTGGAAACAGAGATCGTATCTACGAGATTCCGCTCACGCTATTTCCACGTTTGAGGGAATGGGGTGACCCAGCTTCTGGTCACCCTAGACATTGAAGCCCTATATACCAACATCCCCCAAGATGATACCATCAGAGTAGTCAGAACCATGCTAGACACTGAAGACCTGGGTGGTGGCAACAAAGGATTCATCATGGATTGTGTCACCATGGTGCTTAAAAATAATCTGTTTCTCTTTCAAGAAGAACTCTTTAAACAAGTGAAGGGGACCAGCAAGGGGGCCACCTGTGCCCCGAGTCTAGCATGCCTGTACGTTAGTGACTTTGAGCAGAGACATGTCTTCAATGAGATGGCACCATTTTTCGAGAATGCCAATCATTGGTACCGTTTCATTGACGACATTATCTTCATTTGGAATGGTACACAGGAAGATCTGTGCGAATTCATTGAGTGGCTCAACCTGGGGGACAGAAACCTCAAATTTACAGCACAATGGAGCAATAAAAGGATTAATTTCCTTGATATTTGTATAAAGAGCAGTGAAGATGGATTGATAGTCGAGTTATATACCAAACCAACCGACAAAAATACACTCCTCCATTATGGAAGTAATCATCCGAAATCACCAAGAGATAATGTTCCTGTTGGTGAATTTCTGCGCCTTCGCAGAAACTGCACCACGATTGAGGATTTCTGTATTCACTCTCAAGTACTCCAAAAAAAAAATAGGAGATAGGGGTTACCCCAAAAAACTGATTAAGAATTCCTTTAAGCGAGCAAGATTCTTTGATCACGATCACATGCTCGACATGAATAGAGATAGAACTAAGGGATATGAAGAAGGTGGTATTTGTTAGTCAATTTTCCAATATGAGTAATCGGGTGAAAAACATAGTTAATAGAAATTGGAAAATTCTCAATGACTAGACAAACCTCTCTTTGCGTTTAGGCGCAACAAAAACATACGTAATTCCCTAGTAAATACATATAAAACCACTGAGGAAAATACACAGATCACTCTCAATAACAAGAAGGCAGTAGGAAATCACAAATGTGGGAACTGCTCTATTTGTGACAACTGTTTAGTGGCTAAGAGCTTTTGCTTCAATGGTATTACCCTGACTGCTACGTCATTGAACAAATGTTGCAGCATAAACTTAGTTCATCTTCTGATTTGCCCATGTGGCTTAGGCTATGTGGGTGAGATAAGTCGTGAGCTAAGACTCCGACTTTTGGAACATAAATCTGCGATACGTACTAGAAAAGAGAATGCACCACTGACTGAACATTATTCCAGATCGAACCACTCTTGTGATGACTTCAAGTGGTACATTCTGGAAAAAATTAAGATAAACAGACGAGGGGGCAATATAGACAAAAGTAGAAAAAAGAGGGAACAATGGTATATGTGCAGATTGGACACTATTAATAAAGGCCTGAATTCGAGAGAGGATTGGATGGCGTTTATCATGTAGTTAAATCCCATATGAAGTATCTCTTGATAGATATTTTGATTTTCCTTGTGTTTATGTGCTTTATTATGCAGTATGGTTCTACAATATAGATAGGTTCAAGAATTCAGATGTAACATAATTCCATGGGCTATAGAGAACAAATTCCTCTCTGGTCCATAAACGCAAGAATTTTCAATTATACCTGTCCATTGATGACTGGTAAGTATGCCGTATATGCTATAAGTTTTAAATATATCTGTCTACCAGTGCTCGGCAAATAGGTGACCATTATACAATAGGGCTGACAGTTTTAGAAGTATCTCCATTTTTCCTTCCAACAATTATTTGCACAGCAGGACGTGAGCCTGTAAATCTCGTAATGTTGGAAATGCAGTTACTAAGCCACTTTTTAGTTAAAAGGGACATATACAGAGGGTTATTACTTTTAAGGCCATCGTTAGACTTCATTTATGTAATATTTGGTTTTGTGTCCTGAGTATGGGTGACACGTGTAAAACGAAAACCGGGTTCGTTTTCGTCCTTTTGAACGTTCTAACATGGCGGCCAAATAACATTTGTCAATATCTATAGAAAGTACGTCTTCTATGTTTGACTTACTTCCGGCAGAAACAGACTACACGGACGCACGGCAGTACACAGGTGTTCCCAGCTAACTACGAACCCGGGAATGGATAGGATAGGCGAGTTTGAAATTTTGAACCACCTCTTGGTCCATACATATAGAGGCAGTTCAAATAGAGTAAGTTGTTTCAATATACTACTCGCAGAACACGCTCGGCGTCTTAGCATCTCCACAGGTAAGTAATCTGATACATGGGCACAACTTGGAAAGAATCTCTTCATGAGGGCTGATAACAGAGACAGGATTCTAATACTCCAATGTTCTCTAATACTGAGCCATGGGAGAGTCATTTATCAGGTTACCAATATTAAAACAAATGTAGATGCGGCCTATGGACAAATGTTAGTTACACGACCAAGTCTGGGGAGTATTTTCTTACGAAGGCTAAATATAGAATTATAACTATTTATAACCTAAGTAGTGAACTACTATAGAGGCACAGCTTAAGTCACTCTGATGTTAAAAATCAAATCTTGGAGCATGGATGTATCTCTTCCATTGTTGGCTTTTATTTTATTATTTTTTCAGACCCAATTGATGAAGGGTCCTACTGCAATTCTATAAGCTCGGTGCCATATACTCAGGGAGGTTTCTGGAACAGACCCCCGTTTGGCAGGTATGTGAAACACTGAGATGGAAAGAGTGATGTGTGAGATTGGAGTTCCAGACTCAGGGTGTAGTCTCGCATATTGAGGGTTTATACGTTATCATTTTAGATCACGAAATATCCATTAATATAGTTGGTGCCTGGAAGGTGGCAGCTGCAATATATCGTCACTTATGAGAAGTCACGGACAAAGCAATTGAAATAAAAAAGAAATATTTCTTTTGAGTTACTACTTCCATTCCCTATACAAGAGTAGGTGAGATATCGGATTATATTAAAATATGTCATCTCAATAATGATTCTAAATTGCAAAAATTAGTAATGAATAGTATTTTGAGATATATTTAAACTCATTTGTATTGACAGAGATGCTCTAGTCCAAAATCGAGGAATTATCGATAAAGGCAGTGACCTCTTACCCCATATCAGCCTTTACGATATTTGTAGACTACAACTACCCCTCTAAAGGTTTAAATCTGACAACGAGACCATCAAAGGAGGTCGGGGGGTGAGTCCTTTGTTTAAATAATTGAGGTATTATTCCTCTCTGCTTTCTTCTCTATTCTTTTGCATTTTTCTCTATTCTCTTCTTGTGAATGAAAGAGACACTGGCCTAACGGAAGGTGTTAGTGTGGACAGGAAGAAAGAGGTGGAGCAACAAATGAATGAGTGCCACAGGAGGGTGGTCTCAGTACCCATGGTTGAACTCTGGGTCAAAACAATGAAAGTTTTGTTTTTAAAAAATGTTTTAAAAGAATTTTAGGTCTTTTTAATTGTGTATTTATTTAATTAGGATAAATTCTTGAAATATATTGTACAATATGTTTATTAATCTGATACAAGCTAATATTGTGGGACTAATCAAGACATTTTGGAAAAACTATAGAGTGATATTTCTGTATACTTATATGTGTGTTTTCTCACACAGGGACTTTTATCCATGATTGGCAACACATATGTTTTATGAGAGTCTAAATAATCGGTCTTGAAAAAGATGGTCTAATTGAGAGTTTCCATCGAAACGCGTCGACGCTCTGCACACAATCCGTGTAAAAACTGGAGATACAGATAATTAATAGGGCACTTTCTATCGTATTACAGTTCGTAATGCACTATGCACGGATGTGTATTTTTTTATGACAAATTGTACTGTCTTTGGTGTGTACTCTCTTTTGTATTTTGAATGTTTGTCTTTGTATATGAATTATCTAGTGATATACTTTTTGTGTTACCTTAGGTGGCTTTGAGAAATACTGTATGTGGATTTATTGATACAATGAACTTTATGAAGTCATAATAGTTTTTAAGCACATTTATTAATTTGTTACTGATCTTTTTAATTGGTGTAAATATACCTGTATGCACTTGTTTTCTTAGAACAATAAATTGATATATTTTTCGAAAATACTTTGTTTTGACCTTGGGTTTATGATTGGATTCCCCTTTTTAGGGTACAGTGTGTGAGGTATATTAGATAATTGTGTGTTCTCTGAGGTATATGAATTTCTGTAATCAACCCAAAGGAAGTTTCCCTTTCTAATTGATCTTTTGGAGTTAGGCCTCTCTTTCTGCCCCACTAACAACTTTGACTACCCGCGCACCCGCATCGACATTTTCTTATTTGCTAGAAAACTGAAACTTCTTAAAATACATACTCTCAAAGGCTCAAGGGTTGTGCGAGATGGGGCGATGACCAGCAGTGACCCTGCCATATCGAATACACCAGCCAATCTCCTCTCTATTGGGGATATTGGAGGCCTGGGCTCTCTGAGGGAACTGGGTGACAGGGATTGGACATCAGAGCGAGAACTCTTGGATGTGCTGGACCTGGACACAGGCAGGAGAAGCCGCAGTAATTTTAAACCCAAATCCAGGTTCAACCCCAACACCCCACACGACAATATTGATTCCTTCCAGGAGGCGGTGGTACGGGACATGCTCAAACTTAAAACTGGGAATAACAGTGGGGCAATGACTAACTTAACCAGAGGCCAACAAGCGGCACTTGAATCCCTGAAGCAAGCCACCACTTTTGTCATCAAGCCTTCTGACAAAGGCGGGAATGTCATGTTATGGGATGTCAAAAAGTACATGGCCGAAGCCAAGAGACAACTAGACTTCTCTGGCAGCTACACTAAAGCTACAGCGGGCCAATATCTTTCCACTATTGATTGTTTCCACAATATGCTGTCCAAATGGCTCACCCTTGGGCTCTTCAGCAATGATGAGTTATTGTTTTTAACAGTTAAAAAACCTGTTTCTTCATGCTTTTATATGTTACCGAAAGTCCATAAACACAACACCAACCTAGCTGGCAGGCCTATCATTTCTGCCAATGACAGCCTCCTTGAGAACACCTCAATCTTTCTAGATCATTTTTTATTTTCTATGTGTGTAGCCTGCCCTCATACTGCTGTGACAGTATGGATTTTATATCCAAGATCACGGACATCCCATGGCAATCTAGTTACATCATGGCCACTGTGGATGTGGTATCTCTACACCTGTATTAACCATGACCTGGGCATCACAGCTTGCAAACACTTTTCGGGACAGACCAAAAGCCACGTATCATCATACCAACATGTTGCTCGAGATGCTCCATTTCTGTCTAGAAAACAGCCACTTCTTGCATGGCCAGCAGTGGTATAGGCAACTGTCCGGGTCTGCCATGGGCAGTTGCTTTGCGCCTAGCTACGCCTGCATCTTTATGGGGTGGTGGGAGTGTGAATTTGTCTGGGCAGATAACTTTGCTGAATACACCAAGTATCTGGTCCTTTGGACCAGATACATTGATGACATCTTTTTAATTTGGGATGGTCCTCAGAATATTCTTGACAAATTGCTTCTGGCTATCTCCAACAATGAGCTAAACTTGAAGTTTACTAGCACCACCAGCAAGAATAGACTAGACTTCCTGGATGTCACAGTAGAGGCACTGAATGATACTATTCAGACAAGCCTACACAGGAAAGCAACAGCTGGGAATAGCATCCTCCATGCCAAAAGCCATCATCCACCCAAGCTGAAGAATAGTATTCCCTACGGGTAACTTCTCAGAGCTAGGCGTAATTGTAGCACACCGGAAGCATACACACGAGAGGAAGGCATAATGGTAGAAAGATTTCTGCAGAGGGGGTACACACGAAAAGTAGTGGACAAGGCCAGGAGGAAGGTGAGTGGAGTGAGGAGAGAAACTCTACTAAAACCCAGGCCTAGGAAGGACACTAAACCAGAGATTAGACTCATCACTACTTTCAATTTGGATTGTGCCAAGGTCCAGGCGATTGTCAAAAGACATTGGCACTTAGTCAAACTGGACCCTATTATTGGCAAATTAGTCACCCCTAGTGCCAATATCACATACCACAGGAGTAACTCACTGAGGGATATGTTGGTGCACAGTTTAATGGAACCCAGTCAGAAACGTAGCAGCACTTGGTTGAGCGAACTCCCAGGATTTCACAAGTGTGGAAATTGCAAGGCTTGCACCAACAGTACCAATGTCAAGACAGTACCCCTACCGAATGGCAAGCAACACGAGATCCGACCCTTCATCAATTGCAACACGGACTTTGTTGTTTGTTATATTGTGTGTTTGCGGTTTGAGGTATGTTGGGAGCACGATCTTTCCGGTGAAAAAACGTATCTTAGAGCACTTAAGGGCCATTAGAAATATGATGTAACATATCCCATGGCTAGACACTGCAACACTGTACATGGCTCTACCAAAACTGAGAACTTAAAAATCTCATATTTTGGTATTGACAGGATTCCCGTGAAGAGTCGGGGTGGAGACAGGGAACGAGCACTAAGAAGACTTGAATCAAAATATATAATCAGTCTCAACACCAAACACCCGGGAGGGTTGAACCAGAACGAGGAGCTTCATGTTCACTTAGGATAATGCCATCTGTCCCCTGGGTAGCCTGTCTACAACCGCCGGCCACTTCTTTTCATCTCCAGGGCTTTGTTTTGTTTTCTGCAGTGGTATTTGGCAAACCACAAAGCAAAACTTTCTCCTGTCTCCTCTATCTTCTCTATCCTTCTCTTTCACTTGATGCCACCTGATTGCTTAGGTCACTGGACCAATGAACTGTAATGAAATGTTATAAATTGCAATTTGGGGGATTCTTTTTCTGGCCATCAGAAGGGATTATGTAGCGACTGTATCTGCTTGCACTTGCAATTCCCTTCTTATAGCAAAGCTTTCCATTTTTCACCTTGTATATACATGTAAAATATTTATATATTTTTCTGTTAGGGTGAGGCACCCTTTATTTAATTTTGGGATAAAAACGATTCTTTAATTTTCTTTAAAAAGTTTTTGAATTACATAGTCTTTTTTCCTTGTGACTGATGAGTTGGCACATTTTTTGTTAATGCCCGAAGTCTTTTTCCTATGTTGATTTTCTCCCCACTGTGTCTCACTGTATATCATAAATACAATGGTACAATGTTTGTTCCCCAGCTTTGACAAAGACCTCCTGGTCGAAACGCGTCAGCTACCCCAATGAAACTTTCTTTGGATTTAAAAAAAAAAAAAAAAAGCTACCCCAATAAAACTTTCTTTGGGCTTACCTGGAGTGCGGGCACCTTCTTGTGGCGTGGCGCGGCTGCGTCAGCAAGGACCTTCAAGCATATATATATATATATATATATATTTTCTAACAAATTCAGTAAATCGCGCTCTCAGAGACCACACCAAGGTTTTGGAAAAGTTGATTTATTCCTTCATAAATCAGACGTGACGCGTTTCGGCCGTCAAGCGGCCTTGCATGCAAACAGCTGTTTTACAATAATGTATACAAGATTTATGAAACTGTCAGTCTGTGTTTTTAAGATTTTAACCTTCTATCCTTTCCCTTTACAGGAGGAAAGGAAGGGACAAACTGGATGGAACCGATAGATCTACAGGGGTCCCTACCCTTTTCTTTGTGGCATCATTCTCCTGATGTTCCGGTCACTGCAGTTAAGAATATCTTCTTTTCTATTTCTTAAATTTTTCTTTTTTCAGTGCACATCTGTGTGCATCACTGTTTACACGCTTACACACTGTTTTTCCATGCCTTAGTTGACATAGTTGTCTTGCACAGAGTCTCCCACTTGGGGATTATAGCTTCAGGTGCTATTTTAGCTTTGTCCTTGCCATTGCACTGTGCGATGTATTTCATTACAGAACTGAGACACTTTGGCCAGCTGGCCAGCCGCAGTTCTAATTGGGTCACGGCTTGTCTTGCCCCTATGGCTTCAACCCAAGTCTGCTATTTTTACACTATGTGGCAATCTAGTGGATGGAGCCCCGTTGTGTTCCATTGATGGGACACTTAGACACTATAAGATGGCCACCGCTTATTTTAGGTTAGCAATCTTTTCTTTGGACTATGTAGCTCGAATGTTCAATCAGGTGATTGCATGCCCCTGCTACCAATGAGTCATGTCATGCAAGCATGTACTTCTGTGCCGTGATGGTCTAACATTGTGATTTAACATGTGAATTAACACGTTACAATATGGCGGCCATGAGACTACTCCGTTTACACTGTTTCATGTGGATTACCTTGTCCAACATTAGTTTCTACACTGTGTATGTAACAAGGCTGTTATGCACTTTTTCTTTGTGGGATCAAGGCCGCTTGACGGCCGAAACGCGTCACGTCTGATTTATGAAGGAATAAATCAACTTTTCCAAAACCTTGGTGTGGTCTCTGAGAGCGCGATTTACTGAATTTGTTCGAAATTGGATTACCGGCTGCTCCGCCGGTTTTCGCGCCACCTCCCTCGGGACTCCGGCTTCCAGCAGGAGCGCCCTTTCCCTTGGATATATATATATATACATTTTATATAATTTTAAAATTATAAAATAAATTCAAATTAATAGTTTATAATTGTTTTAAAGTAAATATATATTAATTATTATGTGTTTAACTTTTTTAATTAAGTTTATTTTTTATATTTGTTAAAATGTATATTAAATCTAATTTATTTTTTAAATTAATTTTATTATTTAATATATTTAATATTTATTATTTTATTTTATATATATATCAAAATCAATATTTTGTACACCTACATTTTTGACATTGATATTTTTTTTCCTGACATTTTTGTACTTACCTGTTTAAGTATAGGGAGTCGATATTTTTGCATTCTATATTTTTGTAGTCGATATTCTGTCAGTGAACCGCTTGAAATAAGCCCAAAATCCAGCTAGCCTCTGCCACGCAGCCAGCGCCTGCGTTGTCAGAAATCAGAAGTTGCAAAACAAACATCCGATCCAGACACGGAGGCCGATGCAGGAATGCAGCCTTCACGACGCGGTCCCAAAATACAGTCCGTGGCCGTAAACGAAGCAAAGCCGATGCGGAAGAGAGTGGATGCTCCTGCCTGTAGGGTTCTTGACCACTCGTCGCCAAAATGAAGTGAGTACCACTCTGGATTCAAGTGTAACATGGGACTTTATTAAGAGAATCCACGTACCAGTCAGTACAATCTCCAACTGCCCAGAATACCCCAAGCAGTTTGGAATCCCCACATAGACCCACAAGAGAACCAATGAGAACAAAGGTAAACACACTTCAAGTGCTTAGCACTGTAGGTAAATAAAACTTGGTTAAAGAATATAGAATTAAGAATACAAACACATAACGCTCTAAGAGCTTAAAGTACTAATTACCACAGCCGGCTACACTTCGAAACCTGGGCCTTTGTTATGACATGATCTATCCGGCCAGCCTAAGAATAGGCATTAATGGTAAAGTACGTATCTTTGATAACCCCACAGACGTGCAAAACGTTTGCAGACAATTCTCTGAGAAGCAGCAGGCCTTCCGTCGGGACTACCCGGGAGATCACCGCCGGATATCCACTCCAGTGCCAGTGTAGACCTCTTCCCATCTGGCTGACCTCTGAAATGTGCATGTACTCATGTCTCTTCTATTGTAGTTAATAGCACTGCGATCATACTGATATTTTCTTTCCAGATGTATAAGGATGTGATTGGGATGCAGCTGTAAAAAACTCATTATAACTTTCTTCCTACATTTGGATGGACTCGACGTAGTTTTGCTACCCCCCCTGTGATGTTCACACATATACTAATTTGCAGCCATCTATGGCTAGTGGGAGTTTTGAAGTTGGTAATCTTGTTATTTGGTGGTTGTACTAAGTAGGGGAGGGAGATGGGGATCGTAGGAGTTGTTTTCTAGGCAGGGATTCTTGTTCTACACTCTTGATGTTATGCTATATCGCCTTTATTGCCACACATTGCAGCATATAACAGTTACATTGTATGGTACATCAGGCTAATTTTAGACCCTATGCAGACATCACATTCATGACCTGGAAAGTAAGGGGGCTAAACAACTCACGTAAATGTTGGCAGGTATTATAGTACGTACGTCGACATATGATCAATATTATGTTCCTGCAAGAAACTCATCTAGCACCCACCGGCCTGCCTACGTTTGCTTCTGCCTGGGGATCTTATTGCTTCTTCTTTAACTATAGCTCATACTCACGAGGTGTCTCCATACTAATATGTAAGACCCTGCCTTTTAAGCACATGTTCACCGATGCAGAGGGACGATACCTGCTAGTAGCGGGTCACCTAATGGAGCAACGTGTTCTACTAGTTAACGTATATTCTCCAAATGTTGATAACCCCGAATTTTACCAGCACAATCACAAATAGACCTAGTAGACACAGACCACATTTTTCTGGGGGGGCGATCTTAATATCCTACTAGACCCGAATCTGGATAGAACTGCCACGGCCCTCATCAACAAACCCCGATCTTGCAAGGTCCTGCAGGCTATATGCGATACATATGGGTTGACAGATGTATGGCGTCAGCTTTGCTTCGCCCCCAGGAAACAGCCTATACACACCACTCGACACAGCACGACACATGGATGCATGTAGCCTACTAGCTCCTATCGAGCACTCTTATACAATGGGTCTTAGATATCAAACATCTCCCCCGTACGCTATTGGATCATTCCCTGGTGATCTTGACCATGTGCGTCCCTGAGGTGGAAGGGATTAAACAGCAGTGGCGGTTCCCTAATATGGCATTACACAATACAGTGTTTCAGGCAGATCTTCGTTCGGCAATAATAGAATATTTCAAGCTAAATAAAGGATTAGACTTGTCACAACCCACCTTGTGGGAAGCCTTCAAGGCGTACATAAGGGGAGTTTGTATCTCCTAACAAGCTGGAATACTGAGGGACATCCGGCACACACTGTCCCGGTTGGAGAGGGACCTGCTGGCATTAGACCAAGCACAGCCCACGTGCAGTGGCCCAGACTATTTGCCTAGGCGGGCGGCCCTGCTGGCCGGCTATCAGGAATTAGCGGAGAGGGAGGCCCATTTTGGGGGAAATATGCTAGGGCCTGTAGGTACGGAGACGAGAGAGGCCAGGGCGTACTCTGGCTCACCTGTTACAGCCACCGCAGGGTCAATCATATATATCTGGCCTGCAGGAGTCCAATGGCAAATATATAGTGGACACACTAGGCATACAACTCCAAATCAACAAGAGACACTGGTGACATCTCTACCTATCTTGAAGAGGTGGCGATGGTTTGGCTCAGGGCCATGCAGCAGAAATTCCTGAACGAACCATTCACTACCGAGGAAATCATACAAGCTATAGATGCTATGGATGGTACCAAGGCGCCTGGCCTTGATGTATTCTCTGGTGCCTTCTACAAGGCGTACTAGCACCTACTTGCACCACATCTCCTAGAGGTGTACGCGGAGGCACTGACAGTGGGTTTACTCCCCCCAACAGTCAGAGAGGCGGTCATAATACTCCTCTAAAGCCCAGGAAGGACCCGATACAATGTGGGTCTTACAGACCATTATCATTGTTAAACTTTGATAGTAAAATATTGGCCAAAATGATAGTGACCCGCCTGGTGCTACTCATGGGACAAATAATCTCACCCCCTCAATCTGGCTTCGTACCACACAGATCTACTACATTAAATTTACTGACATTTTTCACTACACTCCATAGGATAGCCCCTACAGTTCCGTCTGCGGTGGTGTTGTTAGATGCAAAAAAGGCCTTTGACTCCTCTGAGTGGCCCTTTCTGCATGCCACGCTGCGGAAACTGGGACTCCCTGTGGCATTTTCGTCTCTCATAAACTTGCTATACACACAACCAACAGCACGCATCAGGCTAACCGGCACGTTGACGGGGTCATTCCCCATTTCCCGTGGAGCTAGGCAGGGCTGCCCGTTGTCACCACTCCTCTTTATAATACCGATGGATCCCCTAGTACAGCATTTACAGAAAAAGCACTTTAGTTGAGGGCTACAGTTTAACCAGCCCCTTATTAATAACACGATATGCGGATGACATTATACTCTGCGAGAGGCACCCGGCTGATAACCTACCACTGCTCCTAAGCGAAGTGACTCGCTTTGGAACTCTCTCTAGGCTACACATTAATTGGAAAAAATCTGAGATCTTCCCATTAACAGAGGTAAGAGATCGAACGTGCGATGAGTTCCTGCTGACCTGGTGTGGGGCAGAGGCACGATACTTGGGGATATTCCTTCACAGGGGCAAAAAACAGGTACTACGGCTCAATTATGGGCCAGTGGTGGACAAGCTAGGCTCCAAGATAGACAGATTGCTCTGACTCCCATTATCTAAAGCTGGTCGTATAGCCATCATAAAAACTGTGGTTCTGCCCCAGCTTCTTTATTTGTTCAGCAACATTCCTATCCCCTTAACAAATGCTTTTTTTGCCCAAATCCACACTCTTGACACGTCTCATTTGGGCAGGAAAAGAACCCCGCATTCGCTAGCATGCCCTTGTCCTCCTGTATGAGTGAGGGGGGTTAGGCGTCCCAAATATCCATCTTTACTACTTGGAATATCATCTTTACTACTTGGTTGCACAGTGCGACTACGCTCAACATTGCTATCACCCAGATGCACCCATCCCTTACGCTAAGCGGGAGATAGACCTTGTGGCCCCAATTCCACTAAGAGCCCTACTACCAGCTGGCCTGCTTCAAGACCAAAAAGATATTCAAACTGTGTCCACCACCAGTTGGGCATGGATGAGATTACTAAGAATGACGGGCGGCACTACACTATATTTTCTTGCACTCTCCGTAGCGGTTAATCCATGGTTACCAATTACGCAAGAACTATTGGTGCAACGTGGGGCGCTAGGTGGCGCACACGCAAAATGGCCGCACTATAGTGAGGCTCTTGCTGCCTGGCGTTCAAGATCCTCAAATTATCCTCCTAAATGGCCATAAACTCGACTTAAACTGACCTCCGAGGCAGCTGGCGGTCTGCTGCGGCTCCGGTACGAAGTTCGGCCGGATCGGAGTCTCCATGCCCGAGATATGCTGATGAAACGGTGACATCGCGGAAGGAAGAAGCGAGCCGCGGTGCCCGGGAGCGGCTGCCGTCTTCACGCAAGCCCGGGGATCACCACGAGGCGCCTGGGCCCATCAGCATTGCTTGCGAACAATAAGCGGTCTACGCCGCTTACACCGGAGTCTGCTCACAGCAGGACAACACGGGTGAGACTGCTTCTCTGCGCCGCTGGAGCCAAAAACCTTTGCGGGTGTGAAGGGCGGTGAAGAAGAGAAAGGCGGCAGGTGCACAATTACCGCAACACCCCCTGCGAGTGCTAGTTTAATGCGGGACTGGAGCGGCTGACGAGGCTTTAGAACGGAGTGGTGTACGGGGGCTGAGATTGTGACGGCGGAGCGTGGGCACGCCATGAGCAAATAGGCGATCAGCGGGGCAGATATCGTAGCAGCCGGCGCTCCCCCAGCGAGTTACCCTTCGGGCACGGAGCCGCTGATAGACGCGGGCGCTGCGCCTCAGCAGATTGAAGGGCTGCCTTGGGATAGGCCCCTTGGGGCAGGCCCCCTTGGCTCTCAACACCGTGCGCACATCGAGCCCTTTCACTCGGAAGACCTAGTGCCTGCCTGCATGCAGAGCTTCCAATTCTAATGGTGTGCAATACACGGCAAGAAGAAGGAGGGACAGCGACTCCACACACTGCATTAACTGTTCTCTCAGATTTACTCACAGGGCGCAAATAAACACCTGCTGAACCATTGCGCTCCTCTTCACTGGAACTGCGCTGATGGACTCACGTATCGTCTCGCACCCCATAGACCTGTGTAAAGGTGAAAACAACACACATATATAAGCAGGGCGGGACTTCATCCCCATAATGGGAGTGCTGCGGGTGCAAGGATTACCCCTCCAACTGGTGGCCCTACTAACAGTGTACACGCGCGACAGGCGATGCCACTGCCTTAAGCCCCAAGCCATTGCATCACTCAACCAATAAAGGCCACAGAGCATTGATACTGAGATAGGCCTCTGCAGATAAAACACTGGTAGTGTCAGCGAACCAGCAAAAACAGACTTCCGGAGCTCACGTCACGTCCGCTACCATACACGAGCTTGTCAGGCAAAGTGTTGGATACTAGCATAGTATTGCCTTGGCATACCGTGATCTGGGTCGTCCGAGACTGCAGCCACCCTGTGAACGGTACACCGTAAAACTACGGGGACACTGACAGATCGTATTAAGGGGCCAACATGGGGAAGCCAGATAATCGCCAACCCAAACTTTCATTTGACACCACTAAAGAAGCACCCGCAACACAACGGATGATCAGGAAGTTGACAAGGGGAGAGCGCCCAAGGAAACGTTAACGCGCTATCTACAGAGGTACAAAGTATCCTGCAGGAAGTTCGGCAAGGCTTCGCTACTATAGTAGACAAAGTGGATAGCATGTCCACGCGCATGGACGCCATTGCACATAAACTTGAAGGGCACGAGGACCGCATTAAAGAAGCTGAGCGCCGTATCTCTGATAATGAAGACACTACGTCCCAGGTAACAACACAAATTGCCCAAATGGATAAGCTTCTAAAAATCATTGCCGCAAACATTGAAGACTTGGAGGCGCGCAGCAGGCGCAACAACATACGCATTCTTGGCATCCCTGAGACGACCAATACAGGAAGAATGGAGGAATATGTGGAAAAATTGTTGCTCTCGACGATTGGGGCAGAAGTCTTTTCCAATCAATTCATAGTGGAGCGGGCACATCGATCGCTGGGGCCGCGCCCGCCGCCGGGAAGCACACCACGCCCTATCATAGCGCGTCTTTTGAATTATAGCGACCGGGACGTTGCACTCCGCACGGCGAGAAGCACACAACAGATGACATATGATGGCAATACGTTCTCCATCTTTCCTGACTTCACTCCTACCGTTCAGGAAGAAAGACGGAAATTTATGGAAGTCAAAAACAAGCTGCGACGGGCCCAAATTGACTACGCATTATTATATCCGGCACGCCTTAGGGTTACCCACCAAGGTAAACAGAGATTCTTTACTAAATCACAGCAGGTGGAGGAGTTCTTAAAGCACCTGAAACGAGTGAATCATGACACTGGATCGTCAGCATCATCTCAGCAGTCTGCATCGGCGGGAGTAGAAGAAAGTGAGTAATGAATACATCACCCAAGTCTTGAATTTACTGGGACATAAGAAACATAGAAACTGATCGCCGGCTGGCTGAGCTGAGGCTGCAAGCTTCGCGGATACGGAGGACGGTAGACCAATTGACTCACCTTCTCTAATTTCTGTTCTCCTTTATGAGCCATTTCCTATATGTCACGCCGGGCACCCTCTGCCCCTTGGTGTCCACACACTCCATCCCTAGTGGACCCAACGGGTGGGGGCAACTGTGCTGGCACCTAAGGTAATCCCCCAACGGTTACTCCCCCATTGATGATTCATATATGTACGTCAAAGTAGCAGTTTGGATAGTTGTATTCGTTCTTATTGGTTGGGGTAGGGGGGGTGGGAGCACACTTCTGGCAGGTTAGGGCTGCTTCAGTGGGAGGGGGTGGGGATGTAGGGCTAGGGAACGGGGACGAGCTGACAGTTTCTGGCATGATTGGGATGCCACGGGAGTTGGGAGGGGGGCAGCCGCGGGAAATGCATTGGATTGTTACAGTAGACAGGCACACTACATATGGAGTTGATGAGTGTTTAAATGGGCAAATTTTTCACATAACTGATACATCAGAAGTTATGCTTCTTGTTATAAGACAATGCGATGGCTGCGGGTGACAACTCCACACTGACAATCTTGTCCTGGAATGTCAGGGGCCTGAGGGATCAGCGAAAGAGGAGACAGGTTCTGGCATACTTGGAAAGACAACGGGTGCAGCTGGCTATGCTCCAGGAGACCCACATAGACCCAAGGGCTGTAAACACGTTCGCCAGTAAATGGGCTAGCACGCGACTCTTTTCATCATACTCCTCCTATGCGAGAGGCACTGCCATACTGATCAAAAAACAGGCACCCTTTGTATTGGCGGGAGCGATAGAAGATTCACAAGGGAGATACGTACTGGCCTGGGGCAGGCTTGGTAGAGACTCAGTCACGCTGGTCAATTGCTATGGCCCCAATGTTGACGCCCCAGACTTTTTCACCATGTTATGGGGGCAGATATTGGACGTGGGCTCCACACGTCATCTGGGGTGGAGATTTTAACGTGGCCCTTAACCCGGAACAGGATAGGTCCAATCCAAATATGCACCATTATAATAAGTCCCAAGAGGCATTGCGGGGTATAGTGGAGGAAGGCGGCCTGGTGGATAGTTGGCGGTACGTTCACCCACATTTGAAGGAGGGTACACATTTTACGACACGCACAGGCACATGGGCACGCCTTGATTATTGTCTTGTCTCGAGAGGGCTGGGAGACGCTATATGTAATGTAACTCACCCAGCCAGGACGTTCTCAGATCATTGCCCTGTGAGGTTGGCGCTCACACCACCGGGATATGGCACTCCCAGGCCACGCTGGCGACTGCAGCCCCATGCTCTGCTGGACGCGGTCTTTCAGGCCGAGCTAGGAGAGGAAATAAGGGACTTCTTTGTGAGAAACAAGGGATCAGTTGATAATGTTGAGATAATATGGGAGGCTTTCAAAGTCACTATTAGAGGGTATTGCATCTCAAAAGTTTCGGAGTACTTCGAGATATACGGCGTACAATCCAAAAGTTGGAACAGGATCTGAAGAGGATAGAGGTCAGAATGGTTAAAGGAGAGAAAGGGCAGGTGCAAGCAGAGTTCCGAGAGAAATTGACGGAATACGAACAGACTGCTGCCAGAGAGGTGAAATTCCAGAGTAAATACTGGGTGGCTCGAAAGTACGGTGAAGGGGAACGGCCAGGAAAGGCATTGGCTGAAGCGACGAGAGGTCCCAGGTTCACGACACATATATTAGAAATTGAAAGCCCAGAAGGGACAATGCATAGAGATACACTGGATATACTGTCCACATTCACCGCATACTACGAGACCTTATACACCACACACCGCCACGAAACAGTGGAACTAGGTGACTTTCTGGGAGATATAACGCTGGGTTGGCTTAGCAACACGCAAATAGAATTCCTTAGCCTTCCTTTTGAATTGGATGAAATTAGGGAAGCGATTATGCAATTAAAAAATGGCAAGGCACCTGGACTAGACGACATTCCTGCCGAATTCTATAAAACATATCGATATCATGGCGCCAGTCCTTAAAGAGGTTTATGAGGAATCTCTGGAGGCTGGTACTCTACACCCCTCAATGAGGGAAGCGTTGGTGACATCTCTACTAAAGCCCAATAAAACCCCTAGCTCCTGCGATTCTTATCGACCCCTGTCACTTATCAATTGTGACACCAAAATTTTGGCTAAGATACTGGCTAATCGCCTCAATCTTCTTATGGAAAACCTCATCTTACCCGACCAATCAGGCTTTGTCCCCGGCAGGGCAACCACCCACAATCTCCGCACACTCTTCTCGCTTGTACAGACAGTGGCGCCGGAGTTCCCAATTGCAGCTGTGTTTCTGGACGCCACAAAAGCTTTCGATTCTGTGGAGTGGGACTATCTTTTCGGGGTGCTACATCGCATGGGGTTTCCGCAGATATATATATCCTGGATTAAGATGCTGTATCACCAGCTCACTGTCAGAGTATTGATCAATGGCCATATGTCTCACTCACTCCCCGTTTCGAGAGGCACACGCCAGGGATGCCCGCTGTCCCCGTTATTATTTGCTGTCGCAATGGAGCCCCTGGCCTCTAGATTGCGACAACGGCATCAGGATAAGGCGTTTCGATGTGGTCTCAGCCAAATTTTGATATCCTTATATGCGGATGACGTGACATTATATATCAGGGATCCCCGGCACAATCTTAACCCCATACTACGAGAATTCATATTATTCGGCAGACTATCAGGTATCAATATAAATTGGGGGAAGTCCCAGCTGTTTCCTCTCACGCCAGCGGTTCCTCAATTTCCACTTGATTACCCACTGGAATGGTGTGATACTGAACTTCGCTATCTCGGTATACAAGTGACGAGAGACGGGGAGGAAACTATACGGCTTAACTATGGTACAGCAGTTACACGGCTTAATAGCAATGTCACACGATGGATCTCTTTGCCTATATCGCTTGCTGGTCGAGCCTCCCTAATAAAAATGGTGGTACTTCCACAGTTCCTTTATCTGTTTGCAAACATACCCTATCACCCAGGGCCACATTTTTTAAAACACTACGGACGGCGTTGATCAAGCTCATTTGGGGAGGGAGGCAACCACGACTCCAATGGTCCAGCCTTATCAGACCATATGAACAGGGCGGGTTAGACATACCTGATTTCGAGATGTACTATTTGAGTGCGCAGGCTCAGTACGCTTTTTACTGGATATATCCCCCAAGATACATGCCGCAAATAGCCGCAGAAGATTGGCTTGCAGATCCCATTCCACTGAATGGCATCATACACGGCCCGCGCCGCACACGCTCTACACCTCTCACCACGGTCACCAGCACGGTAGATGCATGGAACTGTATCAGGGACAAACTCTCGTCGCCATTTTTGTATTCCCCGCGACTTCCGTTAACCTACCACCCTGAACCTCTGCAAGCGGCTTCACATAAATATATGGGGGGACCTGTCCCAGGACGGTACCTTTCGCTCCTCAGAGCACATGTTTCAGGGCACACGGTCTTCTCCACTAGACTTATTCTTATATGTTCGGTTACGGCAAGGGATGAGGGCGATCTTACCGGACTTCCCCCATGAGCCAGAAATCCTACCTCCGTTACACCAGTTGTTAAGTCCCGCAGGGGGCAGCCACTTGGTGTCCGGACTATACAAAAGCATACGCGCAACGCAAGAAAAACCTGTCAGCCAAGCATACACGCACTGGCAAGAAGAACTGGGGCAGGAGTTGACTGTGGAGCAATGGAATTACTGCTGTGCCCAGACATCGCAAATTTCTGCCAGTAGTAGGTTACGGGTGTTGCATTATAAATTCTTGCAGCGTCTATATTACACGCCCGTTAAAAAATATCGATTCAAATTAACTGACCATGACAGATGTGATAGATGCAAGAGGGAAGGAGCTGGTTTTCTGCACCTGGCCTGGGAGTGCCCGTCAGTACAAGCCTACTGGGGGAGGGTGCATGAGGCGCTGGAGAAAATGCTGGATATAACATTGGCGAGGGATCCTGTGGTGGCCCTTTTGAGCTACACGGCACTAATCCCCAAAACATACCGAAAGTTTCTAGCCATATCTCTGTTGATGGCCAAACGCAGGGTAGCCTGTAGATGGGGCAGGGGACGCGCACCGAAGTTCAAGGATTGGTTGACTGACCTAGTGCACTATCAGGAACAGACCGCAACCTATATAGAGCTGCTACCAATTGCCTCTAGGCCCACAGACATATGGGGACCTCTCCGGAGCTATCTCATCCTGCAGACTGGTTCCTAGTAGACACAAGAGTGAGGACCGGTTTAAGCTAAAATACGGCTGAGATTACACATCACGCATTGCTGTCGCACCCACAACAGAGCACGCCTGCACATACACTATGTTAAATGTTGATGTTCTGCCTACTGAATATCCAAATTGTCCCATACCAAACGCTTATCAAAATGACTATGTACTGAAATGTCTGTGACCTGCTATTGACTTAAGATAATGTGTTACTATGTTATGTATGAAAATCCAAAGAAAAAAAAGAAAACTATTGGTGCAACGCACCCTCCGATGGTATGCATTACACACGTTTGGGGACCTTTTTCCCATTGGCCATGCCTTTTCCTGCACGGAAGACACTCGTTTTCAAGACGCCCCCTACCTCGACCATTTTGTCTTAAACTGACACGAGGCTGCACTTAGGCACAGAATACCAACATACCTGATAAAACCTGATAAATTTGCACCACACACACTGCTCATCACAGACGTAGATGGAGACCGCCTCTTTTCTAGGCTGTATCATGCATGTTTAAAGCTCGTGCCCGCACGGGACACCAAGCTGAGGGCTGCGCGGGAGGCAGATCTGGGGCACCCACTCCCAGATAAGGTCTGGCTGGAATGCTGTACTTAAACCTGCTTGGTGCCCTGTAACCACCGTCATAAACTAATATACTGTAAAATCCTACGAAGAATCTATACCACACCAGCACTGATGGCTTGCGTTGATCCTACCTGCTTTTCGCACTGCCCTAAGTGTCACACACCCGCAGCGGACTTCGCACATATGACCTGGTCCTGTGGTAGGATAGCCTCGTATTGGAAGTGCATCTTTGCAGAACTTACTCGAATGACGCAGCTGCAATTAGAGCCTTCCCCACTACTGGCATTATTGGGACATGTCACCAATATACCTAAAGCATCACGCTGGTTTGTGGTGATAGCATTACTCCTTGCAAAAAGGGAGCTTGCCTTACACTGGGGAAGCAAGCGCACACCAACAGTGGAGAAATTGATTAAAAGTTTGATGTGCTGCAATACCAATAGCGAACTCTTTGCTGCATTACAGCCTCCCACGTCTAGGCCTAGAGATATCTGGCAACCTCTGAGGGACTACTTGCGTGGGCTGGATCCTACAGGGAAATCCCAATGAACACACATGCCATTAGATCCCTACTGAACAGGATAGCGATACGCAGGTAATAAAGGATGCCACTGGGTTAAATAGGATCAACTATGAGATATACCCACACTGAGCTGTAATAAATGGTCCCTCACTAAAGTCCAGCATGACTGTATCAATGTGAATGATATATACAACGTATGTGATGCTTATAATAAATGCATTTGTTCATGTAGCCATGTAAAACGACATGAAATGTATGTATGACACCATGAACAATTATGCAAAAATAAAGGTTTAAAAAAATAAAACATTAATTCTAGTTAATTCTATGCATAATTTTTTTTATTAATTATTCACGAGTGATGTATTTTACATGGGAATTTATTTTTAATTTAAATTTCTGAACAATTATTTTAATTTATTTTACTGTGTTTCCATTAATTAGATTTATTACAAAATTAAGTTAATTGTGCTGTAGCATTTTTTAATTTTTGTTCTAACTTTGAAATAAACATATACAATTTATTTACATTAATATTCACTATAAAATATTTTGAATATTTATTTTTGAGTTAAAATTTTGTTTTTATTCACCCTATATTTTATCATGAGGAGATCTCTCTGACTCCGGAGTCTCCCTACGGTAAAGTATAGATCAAATAAAAAAAAATATTTAACTGAAAAATAAATATTAAAAATATATTACTGTGGCACCTGAAATACCTTGCAAAAAACTCACTATATTTGGAGTAGCCAGTCTTTTCTTAGTGCAGAATCTATGCAGCATGAAGTGTTGCCTTCAGCGGGGCTAGATGTACTTTTGGAATGCCAGTGAGTAGCACATTACCATATTCAAATTTCGATATAACCATAGATTGTATCAGTGTTGTAAAATCTTCATCCGGTATAAAGGGTCTAATTTTATCGAGCACGACTACCAAAGCTGTGTCTGTTGAATGAAATGGCCTACATCCCACCTGAGTATTATCAACTATATCATTAACTTCCAAGTGTGACTTTAGTTGTCTGACAGTTTCTCTCCCTAGGATTTTTGCTGGAAATGGTAAGCGAGAGATAGGTCTGTAGTTTGCTAAGCGCTGAGTATCACCCGAGGGCTCTTTTTAGGATAGGAAGAACTGTGCCTCCGTCCATATTTGTGGGCAGGTAGCCGACTCAATCAACAGATTGCACAATCTAGTAATTACTAGGGCTGCCGTGTTTGCAGCAAGAATGAAGCAAGAGGTCGGGCAGGGGTCCAAAGAGAGTCACATTTAATTATGGTCATTGATTTTGATACTTTGTCTAATGACCTTTTGAATGACGACAGGGTTGCTGTTAGATTAATCTCTGATATTGAAGATTCCTTGGATTGTTACTCCTCTGAGCTCCCCAATTAAAATTTCTCCCTAATTTTATCTGTCGTATCCTGGCACAATTCAAAGAAGTATTCGCGTAATTATTCTGTTCCCGGTAACTCTGTGATTGTGAAAGAGGGGAAGCATAAATACTTCTCTACTTTGAAAACTTCTTGATGAGAATTCCCAGCTATCTCTGTCTGGTTTGCAAAGAATGTTATTGTGGCGGATCTGCATAATTTTTTGTAAATTTTTTACTTCACTTTATATCTTGTTTTATCCTCTTCTGAATAATTTGCCCTCCATTTGCGTTCACTTTTTTTCTACAGTGGCTCTTACTGGCGGCTAAATCACCGGTAAACCATGGGGCTGATGGCTCTTTCCTTTTTGTACTTCTCAGCTTAAGGGGAGTGGCGGAGTCCAGAGCATGCCCAATCCACTCTTTAAATTGTATAGCCATTGTAGTTACATCTCGCTTTGCATCAAGAACGGGTGCTGGAATGGCAATCAATGAATGAAAAAATACCATCAGACCTCCGCCTATTTCCTCCTGCCTGTCTTTTCTAATTAAATCGAGAATCGCTTAGCGGGATTGCTGCATACCTATCCGAGGAGGGATTAAGCCATGTCTCTGTTAGGCAAAAAATGCCCAACTTCTCTGTATCAATTAAATAGGCAATATCCTCCACGTGCTTTGTTACTGAATGGCAGTTTAGTAAAATACAATTTAAATTATGTTCTGAGTCAGGTTTATATATAAGTCTCAGTACTGATTTAGTTACCTCATTTATATCCACTAAACATTGTCTTTCCATTGTGAGCATATCTTAAATTTAAGAGTTCATCTCTAGAATACCTGATATGGCAACTCAAACGTGAAGCATGCCTGGAGTCCAATGCTTCTGGGAAGCTAATGGGCACCACGGGTTTGCCTTTGGCACACCATTGGAGCACCCGCCGCACGGATACACAGCTGTTATTTTTAAATAGTATGGTGGAGGGAGGCACCTGAGACCCTAGATCGCCACCTCTCACTTCTCCCAAAATGGCAGTATTATGAGGGAGCAAGTGTCGAACTAGAGGTGGAGTTGGACCCATAAGAATTCACAGCTTCTGAGGGGCGTGGCCAACTGCCGAGCATGAAGGACGTGAGCTGAGAGAGCTCCGTTCCGAACCCCGACACTTGGCAAATTATCCTGTAATGTACTGGACCTTCAGACCAAATAACGACGGCCTCTGAGGGCGGAGTGGTTTTGCAGCCGAGGGAGGCGATCCGGAGAACCTACCTCCAGGGAAAGATACTTGGGCGGCTGTCTCTGGCCCTCACGCGGACTGCACAGAGACGTAGGGAGGAGCCGCGGACTGCCGAGAAGGGAGTCATCTGGACACGACACTGCCGATATATGTGCAGGGACCCCTGGTGATTCCTCGGTGCTGTCTGTCGGGACAGAGCCCCACGGTACCGGCGGAGCGGAGCCTGTGAGGCGCAGGTGTCGTCCGCCCGGCTTCCCGGACTGTGACGGAGCATCGAGCAGAGGAGCTAAGATGGCGGACGGCTGCCGCTAGAACACTGTTCCCTGACTGGAGGTACGGGAGAACTGGAGTGGCTGAAAGTAGAGGGGCTTACCCAGAAAGCGATGCCCGACGGCTGCCTCACAGCAGTGGCGGAAACTGTCTGGCCCGGGACCCGGTGAGGGGGAAACGCGGAGCCCTGCGACCAGCATTGCGGACGGCCCGTCGGACATTGAATGAAGGGACTGGGCGACGGTTCCGACGGCGATATGGGGGCAGTGACCGTTGGCCCGGCTTAGCGATCGCTACAGAGACAGTGGCGGATATCGGTGGTGCCGCTGCGGAGGTGCGGCGCCCAACAGCGCTTCAGAGACACAGGAGCACTCAACAGACTGCTGGCCTGACGGGGATATCTTAGCCCAAGGGCGGGCAGATACACAGAGGCGGAAAACTGGTAGGAGAGCAGTCAAATGGTGAGACGCGGATGATGTGGTGGCTGACGGGGGTAATACTGTGTCTTCAGTACTGCGGCTGAGGTGCGGACGATCGCGTATGCAGCGCACTTTGTGTGGGCACGGCTAGAACTGGCTGGAGCGTGAGGCTAGCGGACATTTACAGCAGATACTCCCTTCCTGGTGTTGGGGTTTGGTCCGCCTGCAAGAGATATACGCAGCTGGGAGGAGGGGCGATACAGTGGTCCCCGAGCGGAGCGCCCTGAAGTGGAGGAACGTACACAGCCGTCGAGGCAATATGGGGCGTACTAGAGCCAAGCAAGCTGATGCAGCATCCAATGAAGAAGCGCACTTCGCGCCTAGTGGTGAACCCTCCAGCAGTCTCGATGGTGACGTGGTGCCTCCCACGGGAACCGATCAGCATGCTGCCAAACTGGATTTAATATTGAAAGAAATACGAGATTCCCGTGTAGTGATCGAAGCACAAATGGGGACACTATCCACCAATTTCAACTTGCTGCACGCGGACCATAAAAAACTAGCGGAAAAAGTGAAATCGAATAGGCTGGCCCTGGACGATTTGATACCGCAACAAACCGCGCATTCCTCTCAGCTTGAACAATTCCAACGTCAATTGAAGGGATTACAAGACAGGGTGGATGATGCAGAAGGGAGGTCCCGACGCAACAATGTCAGAATTCTCGGAATACCGGAGCGCAGCGAAGGGGCTAGTCCCACCCAGTTCGTGGAAAACTGGATACGGAACTATGTGGCGAAGGAGGGATTAACGGACCTCTACAGTGTGGAGAGAGCACACCGGGTACCATCTAGACCGCCTCAGCCGGGGGCGCCGCCGAGACCGCTGATAGCGCGCATCCTGAATTATAAGGATCAGGACACGATCTTACGGGCTGCTAGAGAGAATGCCCCTATACGCTTCGAGAACAAAACAATCTCACTATACCCGGATTTTACACTAGCGGTACAGAAGGCCAGAGCCACCTTTCAAGAGGTTAAGAGGCACCTACGAACACGCAATCTGAAATATGCCTTGCTCTTTCCGGCCCGCCTGAAAGTAATATATGGACAAAGACTCATGTTTTTTGATAACCCTGCAGAGGTGTCGGACTGGTTGGAAATCACATTTACGCCGGCGGCCTCGCAGGCCTCACTTCCGTCAGGCCAAATGCAACGTCCTCCCCTGAAGCTGGATGCCGGGACCGACAGAGTGGAGAGCAGACGGGTAACAGTTGCTGCTGTAGCTGGTCCATCCCCGGAACAAATCACGAACAGCCAAAAAGACGCTCTTTTGACGGCGGCGGCGCTAGCTGTCCATGATGCCCAAACTGCGGAGACATCGACGCGGTCCTCGGCTGCGGCTACAGTCCGTTCTGAATCGGAGGATAGCTTGACATTGTTCCCATCGATCACAGCGCAAACTGCAAACGATTACTAGAACTATGAATAAGGGGATGGTCGGGAGTGGTAACGTATACAATACTCCGCAACAGGTTTCTTAGATGTTAGATATTTCTAGAAGGTCTAGGTACCACTAGCTATAACGGGGAATTTATTGACATACTAAGTTCATTCTTATGGTGTGTAATGTGTTGTCTGGTTGGAGCGGGACAGTTGTAGCCTCCCCCCTGGCGGCTGCACTATGGAATTCATTGTTTAAAGTTCCAGTTGAACTTTTCTTTCAAGTTTGGTCCTCTGTTGTTATTTGGGGGTACCTAGTATTGGGGAGTTTGGTTGGTATTGCATGCTCAGCCTATCCACAAACGGCACCTGTCAGAAGTAGGACATCATATGCTCTGCGGCGATTGTATCTCCTGTCTCTAGATGGCGTCACTTAACAGATATTCATACCACACCTGGAATGTCAGGGGCATGGGATCGGTACATAAAAGGCATCGTATATTAGCGCAACTGAATAGGAGAAAAATTAATATAGCGTTCCTGCAGGAAACTCACCTTAGTCATGATGAGGCGCTGAAATTGCAGCGGAAGTGGAGGGGAAACCTGTTTTTCACGTCCTACTCGGCGTTTGCAAGAGGGTCAGCGATCTGGGTTCGTAATAACACTCCCTTTAGGCTACTGGAGCAGAAAGTGGACCTAAATGGTAGATATGTATTGGTCCATGGTTTATTGGATGGGGCGCATATCGTCCTTGGGAGTATATATGCCCCGAACATTGACCAAGATAGATATCTGGAAGCCCTTAGCGTGGCATTAACCGACTGGGCTGGCTATCCTTGGGTGTTGGGGGGTGATTTTAACGCGGTATTGGATATTGATCTGGACAGGTCGCACCCTCCATTGCATGCAGCTGCATGCAGGAAACAGGCGGAAGCGCTTAAGGGATGGGCGACAGGCTGGGAGCTACAGGATACCTGGCGGGCGATGAACCCGTTCCACAAAGAATACTCCTTTTATTCCCCACTGCACCGACTACATACTCGCATAGATAGACTTTTCTGCTCTGGGGTTTTACTTGGTTCTGTCAGTAACGTGTTGCACATGGGTAAGACACTGTCGGATCACAACCCGGTAGAGTTAAAGCTCCAATGGGGCGTAATCCCAACCCCGATACCGACCTGGAAGCTACAACCCCTATTGCTGGAAGACCAAGTCTTCCGTAGCACACTATCTGATGCTATTGTCAATTATTTCTCAGAAAACAAAGGGTCTGCTAGTACACGCCAGATAGAATGGGACGCCTCCAAAACAGTAATTAGAGGTGTAGCAATTAGCACGAAGGCGGGAGCTCGGCTTGCACTTATAGACCGGATAACGGAGATTGAAAATAGACTGCATACACTGGAAAAAGAGGCTGCGGAGACAGACGCACAACAGACGCAGGTACGGGAGGCCAATATACACTATGCAGAGCTTCTGGAGGAATTGCGCATAATAGATTATCGGCTTTACACGCAGAAGCAACACACGCAGGCGGACAGGGCAGGTCCCCTACTGGCAAAGCTGGTTAAGGATGCCCCCCGTCGGCCCCTATCCTAGAGGTTCGGACCGCGGAGGGTCATATGGTTAATACACAGTTGGAAATCAACACTGCATTTAGGGATTATTACGCACACTTATACAGGCAACAGGTAGGTCATAGTGTCACGGACTTCGAGTCCTTTTTTGATGGTTTACAACTACCACAGCTAATACAACAACATAGGGAAGAACTGGCACAACCGGTGACCGCTATGGAAATAAGGCAGGCGATTAAAGCTCTACCGCGCAATAAAACCCCTGGCAATGACGGCCTTCCTGTTGAATTTTATGCAGTGTACGCTGATTTACTGATACCTCATTTACAATGCTTGTATCACGCGTCATTGGAAACAGGTGTGCTCCCCTACACTACATTGCAAGCGACTGTGGTTTCACTACTGAAGCCCGGACGAGACGGTTCCGACATGTCGGGATACCGGCCTTTATCGTTATTAACCTCAGATTATAAAATTCTAAGCAAATTATTAGCCAATAGACTCTGTAAATTCATCCCGCAACTGATACACACTGATCAGTGCGGATTTGTACCAGGTAGGAGTACAGCGCTTAACATTAGACGATTGCACCAAATCATGACTAGTACACTTGCCACGGGGAATAAAGAGGGCTGCATTTCACTTGATTTACGCCAGGCATTTGACTCGCTACACTGGGATTACATGTTTTATGCTCTCTCTCGGTTTGGTATACCAACAGAATATATAAACTGGGTGCGCTTATTATACACGAATCCCACGGCACGAGCACGTACAGGGCAACATATCTCCCGGCAGTACAGTGTAGCGAGTGGTACAAGACAAGGATGCCCACTATCGCCATTATTGTTTATCTTGGCTCTGGAACCCCTCCTGCATAGACTCCGATCCCAAATGGGATGCAAGGGAATATTGAGAGGTCACACAACACATATCGTTTCTGCATATGCAGATGATCTCATCCTATATATAAATGACATGGATGTGGATCTCGAACCTCTGCCCTCAGCTTTTGCTCTTTTTCAGGGGTTAACAGGCCTCTCGATTAATGCCTCCAAATCCTATGCCTATTTTTTTGCTGACCCCGCACGCACGGGACAGTTAACCTTCGGACAATGGAAATTTAACATAGCGCCCGATACCTTCCGGTACTTGGGAATACAGATCTACCGGGATACAACGGACTGGCTGGATGGCAACCTGACCAGAGCGGTGACTGCTCTTAAGTCCCAGATAAAGTTTTGGACCTCACTGCCTCTATCGGTGGCGGGGCGGGTTACCATAACTAAGATGGTGCTCTTGCCGAGACTGCTCTATTATTTTACCAATCTACCTGTACTTGTCCCTACCGGGGTCTTCAAATTGTTGAATTCCTTGGTAATAGCATTGGTCTGGGGCACGGGGCGCAGACGTATTGGCCTAATGAAACTACAACTAGGTGTAACACAGGGAGGGCTGGGAGTGCCAGATCTGAGGGCGTACTGCTATGCAGGCCAGCTGCAGTGGCTGGCGTACTGGTTGGCGGGTCACAACTTACAGGAAATAGATATGACGCATCGGGACTGGGAACGCGGAGTTATACATAGGCTCTTACTGCCTAAGGCCAAGATCCCAAAATCGACACCACACCTACTAAGAACAGCGATAATATATTGGCGTTGTGCGCTGAGATACACGAAACATACGGTGCCATATGCTCCTACGATTCCGCTAATGGGTATTCCCATGCAGTCAGGGGTAGTTACTAGCCGAGACCTAATGGCCTGGGCAGACACGGGGATTACTACACTTGGAGCGTTCTACTCGGAGGGCACCCTAATGTCACACGAGGCCTTTGTCCGAGAACATGGGGCATCGAATAGACTGTTTCTATTACACGCAAGCATCTCTAGTTACATTCGGGACACCTGGAGACGGGGGGTGAAGAACCGGATACACACCCACTGCTTACGATGCAATACCTGATGGGACATGGGGCACACCTGACCAAATGGCTATATCAGGGGATCCGCACAGTAGCAGCGATATCGCTGCAACCACTCCGTGAAAAGTGGGAAAGGGATGTGGGCCGCGCACTTACAGATAAAGAATGGGGCAACATAATAGGATACCCTAAAAAGGTGTCTCGTAATCCCAAATTTAAATTTATCCAATTGATGCTATTACACAGAGCCTACTTGACCCCACGCAGACTGTGCACGATGTTCCCGGGAGCGAAGGATACATGCCCCCGCTGTCACGCCCCCAAAGCGGGACTGCTACACATGTTATGGGATTGCCCGAGATTGGGTTACTACTGGGCATCTGTGTGTCAAATATTGAAGGACCTCGCCCCATCACGCAATAATGGATCAATGGAATACTGTATACTGGGCCTGGGCTCACGAGGGAAGAAAGGTGACCCAACTTATAAATTCACTAATCTTGCGCTTCTATTAGCCAAAAGGAATATTACAGTAAGGTGGAAAGCCAACAGGGCGCCATCCTTACAGGACTGGCATGCGGAAATGGTCAGGTGGGGTAAAGCAGAAGGGGTTGAGATACAAAGGGAGGAATACAGGGGATTAAGAAGAGTACCGGTCTCCATGGCATGGAATACATTGATGGTGGAATTCGCCGCGATCGACATACAGTCGTACTGAAAGGATATAGTTCCACCTACCCAAACCCCGGACTGAAAGTTGTAATCAGACATATAAACGCTGACGGCGTAATTGAAATGGAGGGTTGTGGGGGAATTGCAGGAATGGAAACAGAGCAACTAAGTACATGGACGCAAGATATGACAATGTGGGTGTATTAATACTGGGAAGTAATTGCTGGGCATGCGGGGGAGGGAGGGATGGATAGGGGAGTTAGGTAAAATAAGTTAGGTATAAAATAATGTGACGAATATATTTGATTTTATTAATGCACGAAGGTATACACTGGCTGACTTCTGTTGGATGCACATGAGTGATAACATCACATACTGTTATGCATTTATAGACCTATCATATGGTAATTACGAGATGATGTAATATAGATTAAGCA
Source organism: Calotriton arnoldi (assembly GCA_963921515.1). Lineage (NCBI taxonomy): Eukaryota > Metazoa > Chordata > Amphibia > Caudata > Salamandridae > Calotriton > Calotriton arnoldi. The sequence continues at coordinate 1,796,803 of CAWUFW010001040.1, forward strand.
ACGGGAGAGGTACTCGAAGATATTGTTGAGTATTAATGTAAAAATGTCGACCTGACATATGATATGCAACGTTGGAATAATGTGTTAAACAGATGCCTTCTTCATGCTGATGCATATATTCTAAGAAAACAATAAAATATGTTTAAAAAAAAAAAAAAAAAATTCACAGCTTCTAACTACCACTTCTAGAACTGGCAGCTTAAATCAAAGTACCAGTGCACATATAGTCTGTATAGACATGATGTTTGATAGTTTAAGACGCGAGGTCGAAGGTTCCAGGTACAAGTTGAGGAGGGAGATGGAGATAGAAAAGAGCCCTGTAGAACACCATGGTCTGATAGTGTTGAAGTCAAATTTAGGTGTTGAGATTGGTTTTCCAGGTGTAAGGAAAATCATCTCAGCAAAGTGCCATTTCTCGTACTATCCCTGAGAGTGTTGAGTAGGATGCTGTGATTGACCATGTCAGATGCTGTGGACAGGTCAAGGTAGAAGAGTAGACCCAGAGTCCCCAGAGTCCAGTCAGTGTAGAGCATCATCCGTGATTTAGAGAATAGGTGTTTCTATGAATCAGCAACATCTTAACATCTTGTCAAGTAGATTGTGATCATCGGTCAATTATTTAAGTTGTGAAGAACTACAGCGTTCAAGGATTTTCTCTAAGGACTGGAGATTAGATACTTGGCAAAAACTGTTCAGCTCTTCAGAGACCGCCCCTGTTTTTTCAGGAGTCGGATAACGTGTCCTATTTTCATGCAGTCGAATACTTTGCCTTCAGCCAATGAAGCGCTGATCTGTTACATCGAATATGGGGTGATGTGAATGCTGGCTTCTTTTATCATGTGGCAGGTATGAGATCAGAGAAGTGCAAGGCTGGTGTAGTTTTGCTCTTCTCTTAATGAGTTGACTGTCAGTAAGTTTATTGACATTTCTCCGGGCCACACTGCTTTAGGGTTTGGAGCAAAGGTTGGATAGTGCCTCTATTGAGTTGGCAGTGAGAGTAATCTTCTCCACAAAGAATTCAGAGAACATTTCACTCCTATATTTGGAAGTGTTGGATTCTGGTTTAGGAGCGGAGTTAATGTAGTATTTAAGAGTGCCACACAGGTTTGTGGGATGGTTTCCAGCTTGTTCCGTTTGAGATCTGAAAAAAGGAAACCTTGGCCCCAAAGGTGTTACCTTTGTGTTTGTTTTCTTTCAGTGACCAGTTTAGCCAAATTAAAGGCTGATGAATCTTGCCAGCATTCCACTGCTCTAAGTTTCCTCCTATCTTTATTTAGATCTTTACATTAGAAATTTGATTGGGCTACAGTCTTTGTATGTTACCATAACAGCTCCTCCCATGTGGCCCTCATGGTCCATGCACTTGTAGCCATGCCAGAAATAGTATGTTAAGATTGTCAGTTTTTATAGTCTCTGTAATCATCAAATAGTGTTTAGCTTCAGATCTACAGTTACGAATAAGGCATTTCAGATTGGACTGTATTGTTTGTGTCATATGGGCCAAGGTAATTAGAATATTCATGAGAATACTAGGATTCAGTCGTTGTTTAGTCACTTAGGTGGTTTGTTTTCTGTTGGCCATTATAGTATGGATGTTGAGGAGACTTGGGTATGATTAGGCAGTGTTTGTCTACTCTAACAACATTTCACTGTTCTGCTTCGAAAGAGTGTTACGCACTTTCTTTGTGCGGGGTTCTTTGTTGTTTCTAGAATAGTAAAGGGATGGCTACCGTCACTTGGCCTGTAGCCTAATGATTGGAGAGGATTCATAAGAATCTCAATATTGACAACTGTGCCAGAGTTTGGAAACTCGTGTCCATGCCTAGGGAAGTCTTCTGTTTAATTTCTGACACAACTTTTAATCTTTCTCCTTTGTGCATGAGTGGTGTTGTGTGGGTGATTTGTAGCGTCACTATGGCAGTGCTCAAATGCAGGTGGCCCTTCCCACCTCCTGCTCTGTTCTCCATTTCTACTGATACTGTCTGTCAGTTTCCTGTGAAGAAAAGAGTTCATCCAGATTAGTCCTGCCTCCTGGCACCCAATGTTATCCCCAGACATATGACATCCCCCTTTCTGTATTCGGTATCTAACTATCCGCCCGTATTATGGGATTCTGTCATTGATCTTTCCCCTTCTGGCCCTCCAATCTTTGACAGGTATTGAGAGACATTTGAGGTATCCTCTGGATGACACCCAGCTTGTTATCACCCTTCCCGTGCTTCCTTTTTTATCTCCGGCTGTCTGATAAGAATGGTCTGTCTGAAACCTTCAGCCATCCCATATCAATTTTTCAAGAGCCCCCCGCCTTTCCACATTATAAATACTCATCTTGTCCCTTCTAAGGGAACCCTTGTGTCCGCCTGATTCTGTGGCACCACTCCCTTGTCTTTCAACCAATGTACTTCTCCCAAGGCATCTCTTTGTCCAGAGCATTGGGACAAGGCACACCTGTGACCCTCACCCATTCAGATCGTTTAGAAGGACCACATTCTCAACACCACTCCTCTGCCTGGCTTCCCCGAGAAACAGACTGTTAAAGCTATGCGACCGGCAGAGCTGGAGACAGCACCACCGTCTGTCCATGATGCTCAGTATCCTCGACTCGGGCATTCTCACCACAGGTCACCTTATCCTACTCCGGAGCAAAAAACCTGATATACCCGGAAAAGTGCTGATGTTCGGGTTTTGCTGCCAGGAATGGCCAGGGGAGACCAATTGTTCACAGTGTGCCATAAATGTTTTTACCTTAGTACACAACATGGCATCATAGTGTGCTATATAGTCCTTGGTAGTTCATACAGAACATGAAGGTATTAACATTGAAACACAATGTGGAAGCCATGCATGTAAACATATAATGGTGAAACTCTTACAGAAGATTGTTGTGCATTATTGTGATCAAACTCAGTTATAACTGAGTTTTACATTCAGTAATTCTGATGTGCATCTGATGTGCATTGCTGAAACATCTTAATTAATGCTCTGTTGTCTTATTGGTTCTCTCAATGTGCTCCTTTGCATATACAAAGCCAATCAGGAATATCGATCCACCCAGACGTTTGAATTTAAGCAGGATCTTCAATCACTCACCAATATAAAAGCAATACCAGTTAACTAATAAAACATCTTCCAGGATGCCCAGTGCTAGTTTCAGAGCTAATGATGTTCCAGTTAAAGTTCTGAAACAGTGTGATCAAGTTGTGACACATATAGATTGGAATAAAATCTAGCCAGCATATATGCAAAGGATCTTTAGTTGAAGGTAATTTGTTGAAATATCCATTAGAGTTTTCTTTAGAAGATTTCTTTAGGAGATTTAAAAAGGCCTTTCTCATCAAAAGCCATCAAAATCACAGTTATATCAATTCTAGTATATTTTGTCTTCCTGGACCACCAGCAATCAGCCTGTTATGGCCCTCTCTGAGGATCAACACCTCCATGGATATATATAACACATTACATTTTTCCAGATCAAATGTCCTTCCATTTTATGTTGCTCAGATTCTACTTTTATTTGTTCAAAGAACCCTGTTGATACGTCTTTTGTCTGTTCAGATGATAAATTAATTAAGCTTAGGGTCATGAATTGATAGGTAAGAGCCTATATTAAACATCTCAATGAGAATAATTTTTTGAAGGAGGTGGTAAGTCCTCCTTTGAAGGGTTCTCCACCAGCAGAGAAACCCCCAAAGAACAATTTTTTTTATTTATCCACAAAATTCTGAATTATTCATTACTACCTGATTTTCAAACCAATAATAATGCTTTCTTTAATTGAGTATATTTTCTAAAATGGGATCAATACATATTAATGAATGAAATCCGTAGAAAAACAACATCCATCTGGTTTGTATTTGATTGACACATTTCATTGCCTTCACTGATAGTAGATTTCTTTGTTCAGTATTCACTTTGCCATTTTAAAGCATCATGTGTCATCACATTCTGGTGCGTTCTATTCTGAAGTTTAACAGAAAACATCTGTCAGGAATTTATCCAGCAGGAAACAGAAGAAGAGATATGTCTACAATAATGTACGAAGGAGATAGAGAACCAATTGTGTTGAGAAGAAAGACTGGAGATTGTGGAAGACCATCTCTTTGCAGCTGGCCCACACTAACCTTTAGAATGGTGAAAAAGTCCCTTCCAGGTTGTGGTCAGCACAGGCAGGGGAGATGCACATTGGCTTCATGTTCCTGTAAATGCGGCCAAACTAGCGAGATGGATCCCACACCTACATTGTTTGGCTCTGTCCCTGGGTTTGGGTTTCTCCTGTTTGTATTGTGCTGCTTTCCCTTTCCTTTCATACCAGCTCCCAAAAACTGTTCACCTTTTCATCGTGCTGTGGGTTTTCGCCATTCTTGCTGTCAGTTCTGTTTGCGTCCCTGGGAATTTGCAGGTGCTTTTGAGGTTCATTGTTGCTATCTCCTTTGAAGGATGCAGTGAGTAATGTTTTACACATTCATGTTGTGACCATTGCTGAGCCTCAGTGAATTTATCTTCTAATATTGTTTTTCTGCTCGTTATCTTACGACCCATTCCAGACCCAGCTGGTCGCTTAACACTCACATTTTATGGACGAGTAACAAGAGGCACATCCTGTGGTGTCAGGTGCCAGGCCTGTTCTGTTCCCTCTTCTTCCTCTCACCATGAATCCTTTCTTCTCCACACAAAACACTCTCTTTGCGGTAGTTTACACTCTGTTGCCTCTAGAGATCTCTGCACAGGGAGGTCGCATGACTACCCTCCAAATCCACTGCATCTTTTTACCCTCACAGGTCTTGGGATTCTGACAGTCCTCCCTCCCCCTTCTTGCATGTATTTGGCTATTAAACTTCTCCAAGCTATGGCTCAAGCAATCACTAAAGTTCAAAATAAATTGAAAGTGACCTTTTTTTAAAATTCCTTTAGTCAGGCGTTGGCTCTGACCACTACTGTATCTATTGCAAATCCATCTCCGGCCATAATCACAGGCCCTCCTACACAAGATAGTGGGAGTGAATCTACAGGAACCACAATTGCTATGGCCAGTTGCTCAGGGGATCTCCCCTTGTTTCAGCTCTTTCTGGCTCAATGTTAAACTGCATTTTTAAGCCAACCACAGTTATTTGCTAAATACCAAGGAAAAGTCACATTTCACTTATCTCATTTGACTTAGGAAGTATTAGCTTGGGCGACACATGTAATCAGTGGAACCAGCCCACTGCTCCAACACTATCCCCAACTCCTTAACTAATTCCCCAATATTTTTGCATAAAAGCAACCCATTCAGTCTGCCAATGTGAGCATATTTAGCTTGAAACAAGGTTTGAAAGATGTACATTTTGTGAGCTATTTTTACTAATTGAAGGCAAAAAGAGGTTAGACTGATGAAGCTGCAGCTGTGCCATCTACAGTGGTCTGAGAGAAGAATTAAAAGATACCTTGTCTTTAGTAGTGAATCAACGAACCACGGCACATGCTCCTATTGATTTAACACTTTAGATAGAGGCACAACAATGGAATCAAAGAAGTGAACTGTGGGGTGGGATTTGTCTTACTCCTGTGAAGGAACTAGGAGAAACAAGCCCACAGGAAGCCAGCAGAGAAGAACCTATGAATGTGAGACAACTCCTATCTATAGAGAAGAAGAATATATATCGTAGAGAAAGACTGAATCTTTACTGTGGGAAAAATTGGCATTTTATCTGCTGCAGGAAAACTACTAGGCCCATCCTTGACCTACAAACCCTGGATGGACCTAACCCTAAAACAAGAGTTTGTACATTCCATACATTTCTTTAATCATTATTTGTCTGCCTAAGTGACCACTCCTAATGGACGTTATTCTCCTCTATCCTTAATTGATTGTGGGGCATCGTGATTTTTCATGGACTATTTGTTTCAGATGGAGGGCGACATCCCTATGCAGGACATAAGAGCTGGCCCCTTTTAAGGGATCGATGACAAAATCTTTGACGCCTGGAGACTTCGGCCAAGCCACTTTATCAATGTCAACGGTGATGACTTCTGGACATGTAGAGTCCCTTGCTTTTGTTCTGATTAAGGCTACGTCCTTTCCGATTGCTGTAGGAACATCCTGGTTGAGATTATAGAACCTTACCATTGATTGGAAGACACAAGTTATCACCTTTTCATCAGCTTTCTGTAAGGGAAGATGCTTTCTCCGACCATGATTATCAGAATTAAACACAATAACTTGCCTCGCTCTACAACAAAATGCAACAACGAAATGTTAGATCCCTGCACCATTCCAGAAATCCATCACTGTGTTCAACAGGACCAGGGCTGATTCTCTTCCTCCTCACAGGACCAGGGCTGATTCTCTTCCTCCTCACAGGACCAGGGCTGATTCTCTTCCTCCTCTCAGGACCAGGGCTGATTCTCTTCCTCCTCACAGGACCAGGGCTGATTCTCTTCCTCCTCACAGGACCAGGGCTGATTCTCTTCCTCCTCTTCCTCCACACAGGACCAGGGCTGATTCTCTTCCTCCTCACAGGACCAGGGCTGATTCTCTTCCTCCTCTCAGGACCAGGGCTGATTCTCTTCCTCCTCTCAGGACCAGGGCTGATTCTCTTCCTCCTCTCAGGACCAGGGCTGATTCTCTTCCTCCTCTCAGGACCAGGGCTGATTCTCTTCCTCCTCTCAGGACCAGGGCTGATTCTCTTCCTCCTCTCAGGACCAGGGCTGATTCTCTTCCTCCTCACAGAGAATATGCAGAAATTCAACTTTGGGAGTATTTACCCATTAACTGTCAAAAAAGATCAATCATTGAAGGAGTACTTATGCGAGAGCTTGGACAGGTTTCATTAGGCACACTACCTCTCACACTGTGGCTCTCATATTTTTCTGTGCAATATTTGGATGGCACCTTCAGGCCCCGAATATACTATAGTGAACTCAATAATATTAGCATCAGCAATAGATTTCTATTGCCTCTGATTTCTGGGTGATAGATCAAATTAAGGTAGTTAAAGAGTTCTCTAAACTAGACCGTACAGGGGCCTACAACCTAGTTCAAATCTGGAAGGACAATGAGGGGAAGACAGCTTTCACATGCATTATGGCTGCTTTGAATATTTTGTCATACCGTTTGACTTATGCAATGCCCCAGCAACTTTCCAACATCTCGTTAACAGTACATGGTTATTTACTTGGAGGGCATTTTGGTTTTTTCAAACACTGTGATGAATCATAGGGCACATATCTTGGCTCAGAAACCATGGTTTAAATACCTTGCTTGAAAAGTGTGAGTTTGACAAATTAGAACTCCGTTTTTTGGGGTTTGGGATTCCTGCACAGTGAAAAATTGAATCAAATAAAGTAAAGGCTCCTCTGTAATGGTCCTCACATGGGCATGTGAAAGAGGTCCAGAATGTACTAGCATTTGCGGATTTCTGTAGACAGTTAATCTGCAGTTTGTCTAGGATTGTGTTGTGCATAACTCCGCTCACTAAAGCAGGCCATACATGTTAATGTGGTTTGCAGCAAGAATAAGCCATCACCCGGTTAAAAGAAGTGTTCACGTCCACTCCTGTTCTAGCCATCCTGCTTGTGGTCTCCCTTTCAAAGTGGAAACTGATGCCTCAGCATATGCTATAGGAGTCATCTTATTTCAGAGACATCGAGAGGCTGAAGAGTAACTCCTAGAAGCTTTCCTGTCTCACACTCTTTCATCCACCGAAACAAAATATACCATCTGTGACAGAGTTGCTAGAGGCCTTTAGTCATTGACAACACTAGAGGGCGCTCATCACAAAGTGATGGTGCAGACAGAACCTAAAAATGTGGGTGTTATGAAATCAAGTGACCTCTAGAAATGCAGGACATGCAGGTGACCGTTTTTTCTCCAAATTCCATTACATTTTATATTGTTTGGGAAAGAAACATGAAAAAGCTGACACCCTCTCTTGAGCTATAACTAAAGAAGGATCAGAATTGGACATTCCACATTAGAGCCTCACTACCTAATTGCAATAACCCAGTGACAAGAAATTTATTAATCAGATTCAGGAAGCACAGTATAAGATTGATAGGACCTTGTTTGTTCGTTAGATACTAGAGGTTCCAAATAAGAGAATGAAGAAGCATGGATTGTTGTTTCATAATAATCATTTTTTTGTGCCTGAAGAGGAATTTCCTAGACTCAGGGCCTAATTACGATCTTGGCAGATGGGTTACTCTGTCACTAACGTTACTGATATCTCGTCCACCATATTACAATTCCATTATATCCTATGGAACGTGTAATACGGCGGACGGGATATCCATCATGTTTGTGACAGAGTATCCCATCCGCCAAGATCATAATAAGGCCCTTAGTCTTTCTTGGATTCATGTCTCTCCAGCAGCTGGCCATGTGCCACATGGGAATAAGAAAAGCATTGCAACTAACCTTGAGAAACTTTTGGTGGCCAACTGTAAGACAATATGTCACTTGTAACATTCAGTCCTGTGGCATCTGCATTCAAGCAAAAATTGATCACCAAAGGCCAATAGGGGTTTTAAAACCATGCCAACTCACTCTTGCCCTCAGGCCAATATTTGCATTGACTTTATTGCGAACGTGCCCCTTTCACAAGGATGTAGTTGTTTATTACTTTACAAAATTGGCATATTTTGTACCTTTAACCAAGTTACAAACTTGTTCTGAACTTACTCAATATGTTTTAAATCATGCAGTAGGACTGCATGGGCTTCCAGACGTTATTAATACTGATAATGGATCACAGTTCATAGCTAAGCCATGAAATGTCTTACTACAGTCCCTTGGTACTCTGAATTATAAGGTACTCTGAATTATAAGTCTACCAGTTACAATATGCAGACGGATGGACAAACTGAAAGAATGAATCAGCCATTAATTTAATAATTATCTACTAATTACTGAGCTGATGTATTAAGGAACAACTGGAAGATTGGGTATTCTGAATCTCCTTAACAGAGCTAGCTAGCCTAAAGCACCTGCTTCCATAGTGCATTAGGATGTTCCCCATTTTACTGCACATATGGGTTTCATCCGGGTTTTAAGAACCAGGACATTATCCACAACTGCAGTTCCATGTGTTACCTTTTTGCTATGGAAACTGTATGGCATCCAGAGATATGCCATCTCACAAATAATTAAGGCTAAGCATTATAAAATGTTTTTTGGTAAACACTGAAGGTCTGTCCCTAGTTATCAAGTGGAGATAAGACTCAGCTCTCCACCTCTCATCTTTCGAGTCCTGGTACCCATCCGAAGTTTATGCTTCGGTTTATGGGTCCTTTTAAGATCACTCATCTGGTAGGTTCCTTGGCATTATGCCTAGCACTACTTCGCTCTCTGTCTCAGGCTTTAGTTGTGGCATTCCCAGGCAAGCGGAGAAGGCCAGGCTGGCTCCAAGAAGCCTACTGCCTTCGATGAGGACGTTTACAATTATAGCTTGCATGAACCAAGCCTCTCATGAAGTCAAATATTACTCTTTGTCACATACATGTTGGTATCAAACTTTCTGACCTTAAGACACTGTTCTGGTTATTTTGAAAAGGACAGGTCACTTGCAGAATGAAGTAAAATGCAACAATTAACATATTAATCGTTTTACACCTTCAATTTATTCTGTCACGTACTATATATAATCAGAAAAAATGCAAGGGTTATATCACCGGGTTATGTAAGGCCTTTCATGCAGCTTTCCCGCATGGGTCGTCAGGCGGTCAGGGCACGAGATTAATCTCAGGGGTGAGACGGTATGGTCAGTATTTTAACCAGGAGACCAAAGAAGAGATGTGTGCAATTAAGTAAAAGGAGATAAATAAACTATTGTATTGGTAAGAAAGACTGGAGTTTGTGTAAGACTGGCTCTTGATGGCAGGCAAACACAAGCATTCAGGTTGATAGAAACGTTCACTTCCGGGTTGGAGCCAGCAGAAGCAGTAGAGCAAACAGAATGGTTCTAGGTTCCCATAAAAGGTGTCAGAACTAGCAAGATGGTGCCTGGCACCTTCTCATATGTTGTAGGGCTCCGGTTCTCGCTTGGTAGCATTGCATCCCTCCCCTTTATTACGTTGTTCGCCCTCCTCAGTTTGTGTTCCCCCTGCTTGTATTGTGCTGCTTTTCCTTTGGCCTACATACCAGCTCTGGAAGACTGTTCAGCTTGTCCTCATGATGTGTTCTGTCGGCATCCTCAGTGCTGGTTCCTTCTGGGTCACAGAGTTTGCAGGTGCTTTTGGGGCTCACTGTTTCCCTCTCCTCTGAAGGATCAGGTGGGGTATTTCTTACATGTTATGACTACTGCTGAGTTATGGATTAATTGATTCTCTAATATTGTTCTGCTACTTGTTTTCTTTAGACTCAGATCAACCCCAAATAGTTCCTTATCACCTCCATTGTATGTGCGAGTTCCTCAGTGGTGTCAGGTATAAGGCATGTACTGTTCTCTCTTCTTTCCCTCACCTGGGAACTCTTTTATCCCACAGAGGACAAACTCTTAGAGGAAGTTTACACTCTGTTACCTTTAGAGACAGCCATTCATGGAGATCACATGAACCAGGGTAATCCTTACAACATCTTCCAAATGGTTAAGCACCATTTGTTCATCCAAACCCAGTGTCACAGTTTTTGTAATTCATTGTGTCAATGAAGTCATCAGTGTTTAGCGAAATTGTTTAGGCTGTGAATTCCTTTGACACTATGACTGTTGCTGTTTCTGATTACTAGGAACATATTAGTTGTGATCTTCAAAGGAGGAATTGTGTGTCCCAAGTATTCTGTGTATAGAATATTCACATTTCTTCGACTTAACATGTAAATTACACGCGCTTATCTTCTGTAGCATCATTTAAACTGTTCATGTTTGTCTAAGATATTCTAAAAAGACCAGGGTGCCATCCCGATCAGTGACCAAACCTACATCTAGCTACCCTTTAAAACATCATAGACACAACACTGAGACACTACTGGTGCATTATATAGATCGAAGAAAGTACATTTGCATTTCAATGGCCCAAATATGTTTTAAATTATTGCCCGTTTCGGGTATCCCTAGTAAATTATAGTCTCCATGTCTATGTAATCTTGAAAATACAGCACTTGATTAAATAATTCACCTAATAAAGGTAGCAAGACTTGATTTTTCATAGATTCCCCTTAACTGAAAATACTCACCTCTAGTTCCTGTGTGCAATATGTGACCATCTAAGATGCTAAACCTGCAGGCTCAAGGACTTGTGAGCTTTCATTTTCCTGCAAAAGCATTTTTTTATTTTGAGAAACTGAATCCACCGATGCGAATATATCCCATATTGAACTAACAAACCCCAATGCTACTTCTAGGAAGAAATGTTTTGCACTGTCTCACAAAATATGACCACAGTTAGTAGTTGGCTCAAAAAAGGTCCCTCTTGTGTGAGCCCCATTGTTTACTGGCATAAATGTACATTATTGCTTGACATTGTATTTTGTGAATGGTCTTCTCAGTCTAAACTAGAGGCCCTCAATTTGTTTCCTATAGCACAGGTTGCCCCTGCTCACTATCTTAATAGCGTTTTCCCTGTCACCACTATCACACTGTACTCCTTTATTCCTACCGATCATTCTTTCCTAACCGTATTAATCCAGTTGTAAACCCAATGCAACCACTTTGCTTATGGCATCCCTGTAACTCATCACTGTAACAATAATATTGTTTAACTCTTCTCAACACATAGGGGTCGATTCCGATTCGGGCCGGAAATTTCTCCGACCGAGCCGGACCCGGAGAGATTTCCGACCGAATCGGACCCGTGCAGTCCGACCGAACGAGTCCGATGCGTCCGTATGTTATCGGACACGAGTCGGTCGGACTCCCATTGAACTCAATGGGAGCCGGTCGTACAACGCGTACGCGGGCTCCCATTGCCTCAATGGGTGCGAGGCGGACAAGGGCGCCCCTACAGCGAGTACGCCGCGAAGCGCCCGCGGCGTATACGCACAGGTAGGGGGACCCTTGGGTCCCCCTGTGTGCGCCTCGCACGGGTACGCGTACAGGGGGTCCGACACGGACCCCCAAAGTACGGCTCCGACAGCTCTTACGAGCCGGAGTGCGCGGCTCGGTCGGACTGCTCGCGGCGCGCATCGTACTTACCCGGCCGGGAAACGTCTCCATTGCGCGGTGCGAATCGGGTCCGAGCGAGTCGGTCGGAGCGGTTCGAGTCCGAGCGAGTCGGTCGGAGCTGTCGGGACGCCCGGACGAGTCGGTCGGCGAGTCCGCATCGTACTCGCTCGGCCGGACCGCAGTACGGTTCGGTCGGGAAACAGGCTTTCGCATGGCTTTTTTCCCGACCGAATGGTATTGGGTGCGCCTCCGACCGAGATCGGAATCGGCCCCATAGTGAAAACATATTAATTTGCCTCCATATGCCCATTGTACCTCCACTGCCAGTCTTTGAAAAAATGCTTCATGAGCAATTCCACTGGCATTTCCTGATCAATGAAAATTAATGGCTTGATTTAGAGTTTGCTAGGAGGGATACTCTGATACTCTGTGATGGATATCCTATTTGCATTATTAGAGTGTATTATATCCCTTGGCATTTGCTGTATGGCGGTGGGATATCTGTCCCATTTCTGACAGAGTATCCCATATGCCAGACTCTAACTCAGGCCTCCAGTCTGCCTCTGTAGTGTGGGTGGAGTCCGTCAGGAATAAAATCTCTTGATATTATCTGGTGGAAGTTTCCTACCATTGTGAAACTGGCAAAATGTACCATGGTTAAATTTAAGAACATCTGTGACTGGCACAGAAAATATAAGGGGCACTAAGTATTAAAAAAGCCAAACTTATGAGGAACCCAAAAAATGTGTTCTAGGGAAGTGGGCCATGCTTCATGTTTTGTTTGCTATCTGAGACCTGTAGGATATCATAATTATCTACTTAATGAAACATGTTTTAGTAAGATGTGAATTCTTCTAACTGTATGTTCCTGTCACTTCCAGCCAGTCACTCTTTTTAACCATCTGTATCCGCTCAAGTTGAGTTTTGACAATTTAAATTGTTCCATGTTGCCTAGATCTGGAGTAAATCTTAGAGCTTGATTATAGCATTTCCTTCCCAACAGACCTTTCTTAATTTAAACTTCAGGATTTTCTTCAACTTAATGTAATATATTCAAAATAATTACATTTAAATAAAAATTAATAGTGGCAAAGCATTTTTTAATGTTCCACATTTTAAAAAGATGTATAAAATTAATTTACATTAATACGTAACATAAAAATTGCTTTAATATTAATGTTTAATAAACTTTTCTACTTTTCCATATTCTTTATCATAGGCAAATTCCCTCCATTGGGTCCGAGATCTCCTTATAGTAAAGTATAGGAAAAGGTAAAAAGTTTATTAAACTTGTAAAGAACTAGTAGAAATATTTGTACGTTAAATATTAATGTAAATTAAATTTAAATGTATAATAAAATAAAAAATGGTACAGCACTATTAATTAAATTGAATTAAATATTTAATCGATTTAAATATGTTAAATTAAATATTTTTATAAGAATTATAAAAAAATTAAACCCCATATACATTAAAATGTTCATAAATAAAGTTACATGAATTTTTTAACACAATTGTATTATTATTATGATGTTTTATCATAAAATAATATTTTTACTTATGTTTAAAATGTTTAACATTAAATGAATTGTCTATATATATATTTATATATATAATTTCTATACCTACCTTTCTATGGCAAGGTGTTGCAGTAACAGTGGTTAGCCATGTGAGGTTGTATGGTGCTGGAGTTACGACTGCTCCTTTTTGGTATTAGTAACTTACACTCCTAAATTTGGCGCCACCGTCTGCTTCAGGGGGTGGGCAACTGTACATCTACACCTTTGAGTAATTTTACACTCATAAATGGTGAATAGCTGAAAGTAGTTTAGCTACTCAAACGTGTAAGGGTAAAAGTACACTTGTAACTTACATACAGATGTTAGTAACCTTTGTAAATAGCCCCTCTAATATTAACTCATAGTCTACATGATTGTTGTGGTTTTGAGAGTGACCAAGCAATTTGGAAAATTAAGTTCAACCTTTTACCAGGACCCAATTCCGCATTTCATTAGCAGTAGAAGAAAATGAGCTTCGCTAGTTCTGTTAGCCACTTGGAGAAAGTCAGGGAGAGCGAGAGGGAGTGAGAGAAAGAGAACGAGAGAGAGAGAGCGCGAGAGAGTGAGGGGGTAGGTGGTGTTTTGATAGAGGCCAACATTCAAATCATATGATGAGGATCTGTTTGCGCAGTCCAGAATGAAACATAGAAGTCCAATGGTCATTCCTGCTAACTTTATCTGATAGAAACAGTTAGTTATAGATTCCTTACCTTAGAATTACCCCCAGACGTCAGGCTGGATCCGGAGAATTTTTCGTCAGCAGTACCCCGGCGCGTCGAAAGGTGGCGTCCGTCGGCTCCAAGTCGTGCTCCTACTGCCGGACCATGAATCCGAAGTCTTTGCATGAGCGGTCCCGAAAGCTTCTTGAGGCCCGGCAGTCGGCTCCATGCCGTTCGAGGTCCCGGTCACGTTGGAGGTCGAGGGACCGGTCGCGGAGCCATCATCATTCTTCTTCCAAGTCTTTGCACTCGGGGTCAGGTAAGTCGTAGCACAAGAAGAAGTCAAAGAAGCATCGTCGCTCTTCGACTTCTCCCCGTCGGTCGGCCGACACGATGAGGGATGCTGGTGGTGCCCCTCCCGCGGCTCCGCGTGCGGAGCCCGAAGGGTCGACTCCGAGTTTCCCCCCCTTCCCGGGACCCGGATCGACCCCTGCCCAGCTTCGCCAATTTTACGAAGCGATGCATGCCATCTTTGGGCAGCCCGACTCCGCCGGCACGCCTTCAGGCCCCGCGGACTCAGCTGGGGGCACTGGGGTTTCGACGCCAGCGGCTCTGGCCCCGGCACCACAGGGTCCCCTTGGATCGAGGCCTGGATCCGGATCGGTGCCGGTCGACCTAACTACACCTCCCCTGGCGCCAAATCCACCGGCACCACGTCCGCAGCCAACGCCGGTTGTGTCCCCAGCCGTCGTCGACCCCGGCCTCCACCTCGATGTAGACATGGAGCCAGACCGGAGTCGACCGACGCCGGATCCGGCGCCAACGGGTACTTTTGTGCCCTTGTTCTACCCTGGCTCTTTTAGACCGGATTGGCAGCCAGAAGAGGGTGAGGAGGACTGGGAGGGGTCTGGTGACCCTTTAACTGACCAGTTGGGTTACAAGCCGGACTGGAGAGAGGAACTGGGGGAAGCCAGTGGTCTGGATACCTCACCAGACCTTGGCATGGTGACTCCTCCTACCATGGCTACGGAGGAGGGAGCGTCTTTTGCAGTGGTGTTGCGTAGGGCGGCCGAGGCTCTCAACCTCGAGCTACCTACAGTGGCAGTCAGGACTAACCTCCTGACAGAGGTGCTTCAACCGGCAGCGAGCTCTTCGGAGCCCCTGCTGCCATTTAATGAAGCCCTAACCGACATCCTTTTGGGCACCTGGTCCAGGCCCAACACAGGGGCTCCTGTGGGATAGGATGGTTGCCCGACGCCACCGCCCAGCCCCGGGCGACCCCACTTTCCTCTCCCAACACCCCACCCCTGAGAGCTTGGTGGTCCAAGCCTCCACCTCCAAAGGCGCGTTCCCTAACGCACCACCTGATAGGGAATCCAAAAAGCTGGACCATCTTGGGAAGAAGATGTTTTCTTCCTCCAGCTTGGGAATGCGGTCGGTAAACACTGCATGTCTGTTGGGCCGTTACACCCACTCCGTGTGGGATACAGTGGTGCAAGTGCTGCCTCAGTGCCTGGAGGAGGCCCGGGCCGTACTCTCCCGTGCAGTTGCCGAAGGGAGAGACGCAGCAATGTTTACAATCTGCTGTGGGCTGGTAACCGCCCACTCACTAGGCAGGACGATTTCCACGTCGGTAGCCCTTCGACACTACACCTGGTTGAGGTGTTTTTCAGGGGCTGTCCAATCCACCCTTATGGACATGCCCTTTGATGGCCGTCACCTATTCGGCGACAAGGCAGACAACGCGCTGGAGCGCTTTAAGGACTCTCGGGCTACGGCAAGGTCCTTGTGCCCTCCACCTCCCACCCTGCGCAGTCTGCTTTTCGCCCCTTTCATGGCTACGGAAGGGGTGCCCCGCCACGTCCCATCCAGAGCCCCAGGCCAGCGCAAGCTGTTAAGCCCCTGTGCAGCCGGGGACGTGGGAACCACCGCTGTGGTTCTGGGGGCCAGCGGGCAGGCCAGTCCACCACAACCCCCTGCAGCAGCCTCCAAACCCTCCTAGTCCGACCTTTCAGGGCCACCAAACGCCAGTGGGCGGCAGGATTCGCCATCACCTCCGCCACTGGCGCACCATCACGTCAGACAGGTGGGTTTTGCAAATAGTCCGAAGGGGCTACTCCCTCCCCATCGAGACTACCCCTCCATCCATGCCACCTCAGTACCATCGCATGTCGGAGGATCATCTGGCCCTGCTCCTTCAGGAAGTTTCGGCACTCTTGGCCAATGGAGCCATCGAGCGAGTTCCTGTCCCAGAAGTATGTCGTGGTTGCTATTCCCACTACTTTCTGGTGCCCAAGAAGGACAAAGGCCTGCGTCCTAGCTTTGATCTCAGGAACGTCAACCGCTTCCTCCGGAAGAAGAAGTTCAAAATGTTGACGCTAGCTCAGGTCCTGTCTACCCTCGATCCTGGAGACTGGAGGGTTGCGTTGGACTTGCAGGACGTTTATTTTCACATCCCTGTCCTGCCGGCCCACCGTCGTTACCTGCGGTTCACGGTAGGCCACGAGCACTTCCAGTTTACCATGCTCCCCTTTGGCCTTACAAGCGCCCCTCGGGTGTTCACGAAAGTGATGGCGGTGGACGCAGCTCATCTGCGCTGTCGTCTCCCACCTCCAGACTACGGCCGACCTCCTGCATTAGCTGGCGTTCTCCATCAACGTGCCGAAGTCACACCTGACTCCCTCTCAGAATCTCCTCTTCATCGGAGCGGTTCTGGACACGACGCAGTTTCGGGTCTATCCTCCCGAACAGCGAGTCTGGGATATTCAGGCTATGATTCCGATCTTTCAGCCTCTATCCTGGGTTTCGGTCAGCATGACCCTCAGGCTACTGGGACTGATGGCTTCCTGCATCCTGCTGGTGGACCATGCCAGATGGCATATGCGGGCTCTGCAGTGGGACCTGAAGTTCCGGTGGGCACACCATCAGGGGAACCTGTCCGATTGCGTCCAGATCTCGAAGGGCACTGCACACCAATTGCAGTGGTGGCTAACGAACCAGGATTGGGTCGATGGCAGATCCCTCTCCCTTCCCCAACCAGAGTTCAAAGTGGTGACCGATGCATCACTTCTGGGATGGGGCGGCCACATGGGGGAGGCGGAGATCAGAGGCCTCTGGTCTCCGGCGGAGTCCGGGCTCCACATCAACCTTCTGGAGCTTCGGGCGATTTGTCTTGCACTCAAAGCATTCCTTCCCTCTGTCCAGGGAAAAGTAGTGCAGGTGTTCACGGACAACACCACCACCATGTGATACTGCAACGAACAAGGCGGGGTGGGGTCGTGGACCCTATGTCAAGAGGCCCTCCGCCTCTGGACATGGCTGGAACATCAGAGCATATCCCTGGTGGTTCAACACTTGGCAGGTTCGCTGAACGCCAGGGCGGACGAACTCAGCCGCAGGTGCATGATGGATCACGAATGGCGTCTCCACTCGGAGGTGGTGCAAGGTCTCTTTCGACAGTGGGGAGAGCCTTGGTTAGATCTATTCGCCACCGAAGAGAACGCGCAATGTCAGCATTTCTGGGCGTTGGAATTTCCAAGGCGGCACTCGCTAGGCGACGCTTTTCGTCGCGAGTGGAGTTGTGGTCTTCTATATGCCTTTCCGCCTATACCACTTCTGCCCAGAGTGCTGAAGAAGATCAAGCGCGACTGGGCCCAAGTCATTCTTGTGGCTCCGGATTGGGCACGAAGAGTCTGGTATCCCGAGCTGCTACACATGGCCATCGATCCTTGAATCATACTGCCTCTTCGGGAGGATCTTCTGTCGCAGCAGCAGGGGACGGTCCTCCACCCGAACCTGTCCAGCCTCCACCTCCTTGCGTGGAGATTGAGCGGCGGCAGTTGACGTCGTTTGACCTGCCTCCCGAAGTCTGTGATGTTATCTTGGCAGCCAGGCGTCCCTCCACTAAGACGGTATACGCCTGTAGATGGAACAAATTTGTGGCATGGTGCGCAGCAAAGGCTGTGGATCCCCTTTCTGCCCCTGTTTCTGAGGTTCTCTTGTTCCTTCTTTCTTTGGCCCAGCAGGGCTCTGCTCTGGGCACTCTTAAGGGCTACCTCTCGGCCATTTCAGCCTTTCTTAGGCTTCTCTTTTCAAGTCCCCTGTTGTAAATCGCTTCCTAAAGGGCATTACTCATCTTGTTCCTCCTATTCCCTTCGTAATGCCTCAGTGGGACTTGAACTTGGTTCTGACTTACCTTATGTGCGCTCCCTTTGAGCCACTTCATAACTGTCCTCTTCGTCTTCTTACCTTAAAGACTGCTTTTCTGGTAGCCATCACCTCTGCTCGCAGGGTGAGTGAGCTCCAGGCTCTTTCTTCAAAACCTCCTTTCCTGGCTGTTCATCCGGACAAGGTTGTACTAAGAACCAGACCTTCCTTTCTTCCCAAGGTGGTTACTTCTTTCCGCATTGGCCAAACCATCACTTTTCCCACCTTCTTTCCACCTCCGCATCCTTCAAAAGAAGAAGAGAGGCTCCACCGTCTGGATCCAAAACGGGTGCTTTCCTTTTATTTGGATCGCACCAAACAATTCCTGGTGGATGATCAGCTCGTTGTGGGCTACGTGGGCGCTAAGAAAGGTCGGGCTGTGCACAAACGAACTATCTCTAGGTGCATTAAGGCTTGTTATTCCTTGGCAAAGAAGGAGCCTCCAGTGGGGCTGCGCGCCCATTCCACCAGGGCAACGGCAGCTACTACTGCTTTGGGACGAGGAGTCCCCTTAATGACATCTCTCAGGCAGCTAAGTGGGCATCTCTGCACACGTTCACTAGACACTACTGCCTGGACAGCCAAGTCTGGAGAGACGGCTTCTTTGGCCGTTCTCTTCTCCAGGGCTTTCTGGTGTGAACTTGGTTCGCAGACACACCTCCGTGGTTGGTATTGCTGGGGTATCTATTCTAAGTTAAGGAATCTATAACCAACTGTTTCTTTCAGATGAACAAGAAGTTACTTACCTTCGGTAACGATATATCTGTAAGAAACATAGGTTAGTTATAGATTCCTACCGCCCACCCATCCTCCCCGTTCTGCGAACTGATTTCTAGGGTCAGGGAATCCCTTTCAGGGCCCTAGTTTTGTGCACCAGTGGTCAGTGTCTTGCATGGCTCTGCGCTTCTGGCGTGGAATGTCGTGTAAAAGAACTGACGTCAGCGCGCGAGGGCGGCGTCTAAGTAGCTACCGCAACGTCATCCCGGCGACCACGACGCCAACGACATACGCGGAGCCGACCGACGCCACCTTTCGACGCGCAGGTGTACTGCTGACGAAAAATTCTCCGTATCCAGCCTGACGCCTGGGGGTAATTCTAAGGTAAGGAATCTATAACTAACCTATGTTTCTTACAGATATATCGTTGCAGAAGGTAAGTAACTTGTTCATCACTATAAGTCCTGACTGCTTCTCCAACAATACTTACGACTTAAGACAAACACAGTCTGTAACACTGCGACTCTCTCCAGCCATTTCTTTGCTGACCTTAATAACTAAATGATCGACCATTGCTTATTTTATCACACTCCTAGGGTACAGACCTTTATGGCTTGTACTGAGAGCCCTTAATGATTATATATGTTGAACGAAATCCATAACAACCACTGTTTTTTTCTTAAATAAAGTGACAGCCATGGCAATTGGAAAAACACAATCCCCCGGCCTCTGATTTTTCATGCAAATATGAATTTGCCACACATTACACAGCTGTTATTAAAAATGAGGCACATGAGATGCAACGCCACACCGGTCACTTTGCAAGAGTTAACTGTCATCTCACAGCTGATATTTGCCGCATTTAAGCTTTGAAAAAGGTGACAATCTGTTCAAAATTGTATAAATATCACCGATTGATGGACTAAGAGATAACTTACATATAAATGTGTTAAAATGTCAAAATAGCAATATAATAATGCCACAGAATGTTCTCATTATCTGTTTGTATTCATATAAGTGGAGAAGTGTGGCTCAATGGTTAGAGCGGCAGACCCTGATGCAGAGATCTGGCCCGGGACCAGGGTTCACGTCCCGCCTCGGCGGTGTCGTGGGTTCAATTTCCTCGGACCTGATAATTCTCGCCTCGGTGCCTATTCTAATCATGGGTCCCACTCTGCAACTCTGGGCAATAGCTTGCTTAATCTCCACAACGGCCCCAACAGCGCTGGGATGCCTGGCTTCACCTTGGGGGTGCCCAGGAGTGGACATTTCACAGGGAAAAGCCAGGAAGGGTTCCACAGCGGTATGCGTACAGCGCCAGGAAACCCCATTTGGGGTGTCAGTGCGCTTTACAAGTACAAATTCATTTAATTTCATTTCATAATACACACAATTTGCCATCTTCACTGCATAATTTGCCTTTCTTTACTGCACAATTCAGTCAACCGTGCTGCATAATTGTACTGTTGTGGGTGGAGTACTGGTCTCAATTACATGCTGACATCTCCTAATATGATCGACAAAATTACAGTAGGTTCACAACAAAGCAACCTACCTTCATTTATGTTGAAGACTTAGGGCCTGATTTAGATTTCTGCAGACGGGTTACTACGTCACAACGGTGATGGATATCCCGTCCGCCAAAGTATTAATCCCATAATATTCTTTGGGATTTATATTTCGGCGACGGGATAAAAACGTCAGCGTTGTGACGGAGTAACCTGTCTGCCAAAAACTAAATCAGGCCCTTAGAGATAATTTAAGAAGGACCTCAAAGAATGGAACATGCTTCAAGTTAACTAATGTAAAAACTTTAAAACACAACAGATAGCAGGTGACGGGGGAATTGTTTTGTTTTATTATCTACTGTGAAGCATGTTACACCTATTTCCCTTGTAGGTTGGCTTAAAAAGCAATACAATTAACTTTAAAAACATGCTCTGTATAGGCTACAAAACTATCTTCGTCACTGGCCCTTGCTGAATAAAGGAAAGTGAGTATCTGTCATTCTTCGTACTACCTTAGATCTCACAAAAACCTGAAATTACATCTTCCCTTTTTCTAACTGTGATATGGAAGAAAAACGATTTTGGTCCATGGATCTTTACATTCACTTCCTCTTCCACTGGTGGTGATAACCAATCATATAAAATCTGTGATGTCCTTTCAAATGCAAACTGCTGTCTAAAATAAGTTAAAGTAATATTGGTCCATCATTGCAATAAAGCACCTTAAAACAGAAATATGCTACATTTTTTCTATATAGACAACCACCAATATCACAACTGAACTGCAGGTTTAGGCTTTGTTGTTATTGGATTTTACAGTAATTCCAACAATCAATTTGTTTTAATTTTAGACATACCTAGACAAAGGAAATAAAGATGAAAAAAGAAAATAGAAATATCAACCAGTAAAATGGATGAAAATGAAAGAATAGAAGCAGGAAATGTAGACTTTCAAGTATTTTTTAAATATTTTTACTACTACTTTACAAAGATTCTATTTTGGATTCTCATATGCACTCTAAAAAAATGCTGTAGTTATTAACATTGTTATTTTTCATCTCTTTGAGTGACATCTTTAGAAAGCTCTTTAATTTTCTGTATATTTTTTTTCTGTACCGCAAGAAGGTGCAGTTGGCTCATTCTCTCTCTCTTTATATACTGAGTATACTTTAAATATTTGTGAGCCCTTCCCCATTCAGAAGTCTTTGCAAGTTCTAATGATAGTCAGTATAACAGTCCCTTAATCCTTTAACAAGGCATAGAAGTGCCAATCAAAACGTTTTCTCTGTTGACACTTTATTAGTGTGTACAGCGCTCTAGTATGGAGTTTGTGAAATCTGTATAATTGCCTTTTCTCAACTTTGTGAAGTCTTTTCAGTTTAATCACTTTCACAAAGTTGGTAAAGATTTTTTTTTTTTTTTAAATGAAACAGTAGCTCAAATCTTTCAAAATGTAGGCTGTGCAGAAATAAAACTTTCAAACTTACATTTTATGAGGGTATTTTTAAACAAAATATTTTTTCTACAAAAAATCTTCCACAATATCGCATTTATGAAAGATAGTCCCTCCCAAGAAAAAACTTTGCATTTATGCATCTTTGGCCTCATTTTTAAGATAATTTCAACATTCAAAATGTTTACTTACTACTAATTGATAAAAACATACAGCAAAGCACAACCTTAAGCCAACATGTGTTATTAGTGCAGTACATAAGTCTTAAAAGAAGATTAAATACCTACCACATTTAGGGGCCGATTCCGATTCCGGCCGGAAATCTCTCCGACCGAGCCGGACCCGGAGAGAATTCCGACCGAATCGGACCCTAGCAGTCCGACCGGACGAGTACGGTGCATTCGCATGCTATCGGACTCGATTCGGTCGAACTCCCATTGAAGTCAATGGGAGCCGGTCGTACAACGCGTACGCGGGCTCCCATTGACTCAATGGGTGCGAGGCGAACAAGGGCGCCCCCTACAGCGGGTACGCGTCCATGTGCATCGCGGCGTACATGCACAGGTAGGGGGACCCATGGTTCCCCCTGTGTGCGACTTCGCGCGCCTACGCGTACAGGGGGTCCGACGCGGACCCCCAAAGTCCGGCTCCGACAGCTCTTTCGAGCCGGACGGCGCGAGTCGGTCGGACTGCTCGCGGCGCGCATCGTACTTACATGGCCGGGAAACGTCTCCATAGCGCGGTGCGCGTCGAGTCCGAGCGAGTCGGTCGGTGCGGTTCGGACCCGTGAACGAGTCGGTCGGCGATTTCGCGTGCGCTCGCATCGTACTCGCTCGGCCGGACCCGCGTACGATTCGGTCGGGAAACAGGGCTCCGAATCGGATCCGGTAAATCCGAATCCGATTCGGAGCACTACCGGCCGAGATCGGAATCGGCCCCTTAGTAGAAGGATCTATTGGGCTGTTAAACAAAAGATGACAAAGGAATAAAAGATTAAAATCCAAGTGAAATAAAAAAAATAGGTTTAAAAAAGAAATTAAATCAAAAAGTTGGAGAAAAAAGAAACGTAATCAGATATGCACTTGGGCAGTTAACAATGTTAACGAGACAGGGAGGTAAATCGAATTTAAACTAGTCTTTTTGAAGAACTTGTTGAAAGGAAAGATGTGATGTTAAGAGAGTAGCTAGATAGCAGTTGATTTAACCCAAAATGTGAATAGCGCTGAAATGGCTTGGGGCCGCTTCATGTTAAAGACATTGGTGCCGATATTTTCACACTAGCTTCAGTCGATTTTGCACTAGCACTAGCTAGTCTTGCAGAGATTTTTTAACCAAGGATCAGTGCAAAAATGTAATTTTCAGGGACATGCAAGTAATAGTAAATGCCAGTCAGCACCAGTCAACCATTTGAAATGTTATTTCAAAACTGGTGCAAAATTGAAGAAGGTCGAGATGAGATGCTCAGTAGAGGAGCTTGGAGCCATGACTAAGCATTTTAAGTCATTGTACCTATCAGATAAACAATCATAACTGCTGAAGACTCCCCTCTGCTACAGCTTCATCTGCCACAGAAGATACAAAGTTGATGAGATGTCGAAGTGCTGAAGAGATGCAGTAGCGGTGCAGGCCCCTGAAGGTGGCGCGGCCTGACAACATAGACAACAAGACTGATCTGCTGGCGATCTGTTCTCTGGCAGAGGCAGAAGCAGATGAGAGGTTTGCGGGGGCAGTCAGGCATCCAGGCCACAGGATACACTTTGGTACCCAAAACGGTACCCACAACCAGCTGGAAAGTGATGAAATGAGAGGGACGAGGCCACTAGACCAGAGTAAGCGACTGCTGGACTGGGGCATTAATAATGGTGCCGGTTGACGGGGACCTGCATAGATAACAGGATGAGCCACAACTCCTTCCCACAGGAGAGGATAAAGATTGATTTCCTGTGCAGCTAGTCCTCACGCCTAGACGAAACAATCCATCTGGAGCTCACGTTGGGATGCGGAGAGCAGAAGACCTGGCTGCTTGCACCACCTTTCAGATCTGGAGGGCTATTATGCCAAAGGGAGGTGAGGTGAGGAAGTGAGGTAGTGCACACCAAGACTCCCCACTTGCTCAGCAATCCCTCTTCCCAATCCACAACAGAATGGGGATCCTCAGACATATTGTCTCATCCCATGAGTCATTGTGACAGACTGCTTCACTTGGAGAGCAATCAAACTGGCTTTGAGCTTAGAAGAAGTGAGGAATTTAGGCAACTAGAACAATATGCTCCGCTGGTAGTCATCTAGAGTCATAGCGGCTCGGCAACTTTGCACCCTGACAGCGGGGTGCCAGAGAAATCTACATTCGAGACACTGCTGACAGGAAGAATAGTACAGTGCCCCTTGCTCTTCTCCAGAGTAGGTGTTCTGCACATCAGTGATTGTATGAAGTACTGGAGACCTCCCTGACCCTTTGAACACATTTGACACTAGCACCTCGGCCAATCCGGGGAGACATATACCAGCTGGGAGGGTAGTCAAGCCCTGCTATGACAGGACCTTTGACATGCCCTAGATAGGCAGATGGAGCCCGAGGGTCAAATGAAAGATCTCGAGGACTGAAAAAACTTTCAGACCACTGTCTCACAACTCACAATGGAGCTGGAGGATCACATTGTAGATGCAGGGTCAGGGTCAGGAGGACCAACGTATGCCTTCTGGGCTTTGTGTAAGGTATAGAGGGCACCTATCCAGATGCCTATCAGGAGAAGTTATTATGACTAATCCGAAGGAAAAGCTATCCAAATGTATTATTACAGAGTGAGCACATTGAGCTGTGACACAGAGGCCGCCACCAAGTTCTTCACTCCATCTTCTAATTGCCAAGATCCTAAACTATAAAGAGTGGAATGAGATCCTGAATGTACCAAGGGACCTGGATGATACACAGTCTGAATAACAACACATCTTAATCTCCCCCAACTACACCATGAAGGTACACCAGCAGAAAAAGTCATTTGACAACATTAAATGCAAACTAAATGCGATAAACATCAGATACATGCTGCTGTAACCAGCAAAATTGGAGGTCATTGTCCAAGACAAATGCTTCTTCTTTGCCTCACTGGAAGCAGCATGGGGGTGGATGGAATGAAGGCCTGAGTTATAGCGGAAACAGATGAGGCCTCAAAATCAAGGTAAACAACAGCATAGGTTGTTGTTAGGGTGGCTGTTACTTGTAGGTCATTTCATCACCTGACACAGCTACAACGCTGAACACACTCAATACTTTGTCTGGCCACATCTGATGCAGACAGGGGGCAGGTCTACACGCAGTTTCAATGGAACAATAATAGTTTACTCAACAACAACATGAAAGTGTGTGCCGTCCTAAAAACGGCAAAGCAATATAACCATGATATCCTCCTCCTTCAGGCGACACACCTACTTGGGTCCAACTGTAAATTTCCGGGCACTACAGAGGTTTGGGGCAGTCCACCACAAAGGCTTCTCACGGGGATCATGAGGGGTGACAATCCTATTTAAACAGCAATTCCCTTTCCAAGTAACCAGTACATCCTTCAAAAAACTAGGTAGGCGTATTATGGTATTTGATGTCTTCAATGGGGAAAGAATCACACTTCTTAATGCGTAGGGTCCCTTACTGCTCTCGACTGGCTTCTCTCAACTAATCGAGTGAATTTTTCAAGGCACCACGGGGCCTGGCAGTAAGAGGTAGAGATGTCAATGGACTAATGGACAGGCCAATAAACAATACCAAACCTCCCCTCTCTTCCTTGACAACCTACACACCACTTGTGGGGTTTGTGATGGCATACGGACTATGTAGCTCATGGTAACTGGGCGATTTCCTGGGGCACACAAGTCTTCACCCACCTAGACCACTTATTTCTTCCTTTGATTCAAAGATACAGAGCAGAAGTGCGAGCAAGAGGCCTATCAGATCACACACACAAAGATGTCTCGATAGGGCCAGGGCAGTTAGGACAGCGAGGTATGTGATAATTAAAACTTGGTGGCTGGCTAAGGGAAAACTCACAGAAAAGTTACATGAAGAAATCACACAACACTTGCATTTTAATAAGAGATCAGTGGATATGCCTATAGCCCTGTGTAAGGCTGTAAGAAATTGCGTTATTAGCTGAGGGGGGTAAGTACCTACCTCAAGTAATAATCACAATCCTTGTCAGGGTGAAACTCTAAAGTCACTAAATAAACATGAGCTCAAACCTCTGGTAGCTATGGCACAGAGCAGGCAGGCTTAACTTAGAGTCAATGTATAAATTATTTATGCAGTACTGAAACAGTTATAAAGTCAAAATGCAAAGCAATAAAATCCCTAAACGAATTTGAAAAATTTATTGAAATTTAATAAACAAAATGACACCAAAATGGCAAAAATCCATTGAATGGAACCATAGATATGAATTTGTAAAGTATTAGGTAGAAATAGCACCAAGAAGTAATGCCAATGATAGTCAATGGTCGTGTTGGAACAGGAACTGGGTGCAATTTCACACTGACTGCATTGGAGTGCATGTCTGATACAGTAACTAGGTTCATCCCGATCAAAGACTTTTCCTTCTGACTTTAATCCTTAAGTTCCCATCCACCAAAGGAGTGCACTTCTAAAACCGCTCAGGACCTCATGGAGTCATTTAGACAATCACAGGGTGGCAGGTAGAGGTCAATAGGAGAGTCCAATCCAGTTCCAGTTGCCACTGGTCAGCTGGGCCGTTGCAGTAAACGGCCCGTTGTAGCTTGTTGTGTCCCTGTAGCTTTAACAGGTCTGTCTTATGACCCTTGGAGTGCACATATTTGTCCTGGGTACAAGGAAGAGAGCAGGTCCAGTGCTCCTTTGCTCTTCTTAGGTTGCAGTCAGCAGATTCAGTCCTTTTCTGATCTTCCTCAGGTCCAGGAGTGTTCGGAAGTGAGTGGCTTGAGGTGCAACATTTACACCTGGCACGAGCTGGTGAGTGGGAAGAACGCCCTGTGGATGTCCTAACCAAGTCTTCGGTTACACTAAACTTGGTCCCTGAGGGCTGTGTGTGTGTGTGTGTGTGTGTAGTGTACAGTGATAATTTCGATGTCTTTCCATATCTAGCACTAAAATCCAGTTTTAGGCAGTCCATATACCCCACAAACTCAGAGACAGAAGTATGGTAAAATCAAACATGAGCTTTCAGCAACCAGATAGTAGATACACACAAAGTGTTTTGACATTCTAATTTCCTCCTTTGAAATGCACCCCAAATGTTATATGTATATTATATGTAAACTCACCAGACCTGTCAAACCGGCTGTGACACTGTAATGTCAAAGTGTTTGGAGCCTGACTGGCTGACAGGACAAAAGAATGGCCCTGCTCAGGTGTCAGCTAACAATAGCCTGTGACAGGGAAGGCCTCTTTAAAATGCTCCCCAAGTGTCACATGAAAAACCCGAGCAGACCTGTCAAGCAGAATGTGACATTCAAGCGTACTTGGCACTTTAATGGCAGAGAGGATCCTGTTAGCCTACCCTGCATATTCTATCAGGTTCAGATTGGTCATCTCTGCCCATTCAGGTCAGGCTATTGTTGGCCTGGATGTAGTCGACACCTCACTACAGGGTAACCATCAGCTGCCAGGTGATAATCGGGAGGCACAGCAAGGCTGTACAAGCTTTAGGCAGGCAAAGGCAACATTTCTGAAGTATCTTTTCTGTAAAACTTAGACAAAATTTTAGTTTACAGTTAAATTAGATTTTGTTTAAAGATTAAAAAGAGTCCATCAAATATTTCTCTAGCTGTTTTGCAGGTGGAGATATTATTAATTAAACGTAATAGTGTATCCCAATGCTTTCTTGCGGAACATCTAACCTCCTACAGTAAAATAGCCTTTTGGGCCTTTTCACTGTCAGGACATGTTTAACATTAAACCTTTGCATGTCCTACTCTTAAATACCATGCACCTTGCATTAGTGTGCAGTACGGCCTACTTAAGGGTGACGTACTAATATTTAAAATGAGGGCATAGGCCTGTCAAACGACGGTATTTTGACAGGTCGAATTTGCAGTTTAAACCTGCACAGCCAGGCTACTCGTGGCAGGCCTGCTGTCATGTGTGCATTGTCACTGCAGTGGGTGGCACAATGGGTGCTGCAGCCCACATTTAACTTACAGTCCCTGGGTACCCTGTGGGTACCATAGACTAGGGACTTATAGGTAAGTTAAATATGCCAATCAGGGATATGCTAATTTCATCTTGTTGAGAGGAGGTGCACAGGCACTTTACCTGTGGTTAGCAGGGGTAAAGTGCACAGTGTTATGTAGGAAGCAAACATAGGGTTCATCAAAATGGGCAAACAAATTCGGGTGACCCTGTAGAAAGGGCAAATTTCCAACAGAGGCATTCAAACCAGTTATAAGAGGAAAGGCGAAGGCTTTACTGCCAACATTAAAAAGGAGGCCACAGCAAAGCTAGTCAGCCTCAAGACAGCAGTCTTAGAACTAGAGGGGTAGTGTAGTACCAAAGGTTCAAAGAAAAGTTCCATAGCCTTATCACCGCAAAGCTTGTATACAAGCAGTGTCTCTTAGAAGCAGCAAAAAGAGTTTGTCTTGCACCCCAAATTTGGGTCTATGAATATGAGAACACTACAGCGTAGCTTCTACACTGGCTGAGTCATAGAAAGGAAGAAAGCAGGCGTATTGGAAGTATCCTGCGTGAAATGGAATAGTTGGTGAAGGAACCAACTGCGATTATTTAAGAATTCACCAGTGACTACTAAGCACTCTACTGTTGCAGGGATACTGACACAGAGAGAGGGCTACTTAACTTTATTGCTGCCCTCCCGGTACCTAAACTTCCTAGGGCAGAATGTCAGGCACTGTATACTGCATCTCGCTGGAACAAATAACTGAAGTCATTAGCAAGTACCTAACCGGGAAAATTCAGGTCCTGATGGGTTTCCCAGAGAATTTTAGAAATGTCTCTCAGGGTCCATAGCCCAACCCGTCCTTGACTCACTGAACTCCTATGAGTAGGGGGAACTTCATTCACCTTTCTCACCAAAGCAATACAATATGGCAATACAAATAATCTATTTCAGAAGATTCTTTGATAATCTTGACTGGAAGTCCTGTTCCTACTTCTCCATAGGATGAATTTTGCCCTAAGTTTCACTGGCTATGTTCGCTTCCTCTACAAAACCATATAACGGGGAGAGGTGTGGCGCAGCGGTCTGAGCAGCTGACTCCGGAGTGCGGGGATCAAAGTTCAATCCCTGGCGCCGCCGGCAGATCAGCATCATGTGATTCTGGGCAATAGCTCACTTAATCTCCCCGATAGCCCCCATGGCCTTGATATGTTTGGGCTTTACAAATATAGATTATTATAACAAGTATCAAAGTTAATGCTTAACAACAGACCTGGGTGATACTATAGTTGGTGTAGTTGCTAATAAGCAGGCTAGCTCTAGTCAAAATGTGGCATTGCCCAAGACTCTTTGCATCTTGGAACTCTACTTTCCACATTCCTACTTCAGGCATATAATATCAATGCTAAGGTAATTTATCTGCAACGATAGCCCGCACAGGATGTCAATGGCCATGGTATACAAGTCTACATCCTAGGGAAGGTTGGGGATGGTGGACTTCACCTCATACTTTAGTGCTACACATTTGATCTTAGTTAATGACTGGGTATGTGTCCAAGACTCTGATCTAGCTCATAGAATAGAACTCTGGGCTCTTAGAGGCAGGGCACCCCATCTTCCTTTCTGGGAGAAGACCTACTTATGACATTCCCGCAATGACTGGAGTGGTCCTTAAGGTCTGGAAAAATTCACTGATGCAGATCCAATGGAAATTAAGTTGATGAAGGAGACTGTACTGTGAGTAGGAGAGAGGGTGTCTGCGTTGGCAGGATAGACTTGGTATCTCCACTCTTGGAGCAGTTGTAGGGCAGCTCAAACATGCACTAACCCCATGCCTTGCTAATGTAGAAGTTCTCTCATACTTACAGGCCAAACTCACAATATTAGTAATTTCATGGGGTAAGACAATCTCCAAAGTACGCCAGAGTACAACGGACACCTTTCCCAAACTTAGACAAAACTGGATCCCTTGGAGGATGGTAAGGCACCCGTACGACTGCTCGAGAAATTGGCATCTCTGTGAGGTACAGACTTATCCAATTTAAATACCTACATTGAATTTACTACATGACGCAGTATCCATGGTGCATGCACAGGGACTCAATTTCTTAAACGTTTGAGATGCAACACAGACGTTGATTTTCTCAAGAAGGTCTGGAGTAGAACGCCACATCACTCTCCCCCCAATATAAAGAACTGTTGAATAACCTAGGAGACCAGTTTCTTAACAGATACGAGAGAGTTTTTCTGTGGCTGAGGCTAATGCTTGCAAAGAAGGATATTGCAAAGAGACAGATTTCAAATAAAGGGGGCTTGGCCAGGGCGGGGACCTGACAACCTGTTTCCCTGTTGAGCTCCGCATGTGGCTCACTGCTGGGGTCCTGCAGGGTGCTTTGGAGCCCAGATACAGGCAAGAGGAGGGTCGCCTCAGCAACAAGCAGCCCCTTCGTGGCTGTCACTGTCCATTTTGACTGCTTCAGGGAAGAAAAAAGTCCAACTGGGCTGCAGCAGTGGCGAGCTAAATATCCAAAATGGCACCCGCCATGATTACACCGAGCGGTGCAGCCCAAGGGTTCAGCCTGTGAATTTTTGGACCTCAGGGACTGGTGCTCATCGCACTCCTCCTACCATCAGCTTCCCCTCTTCACTGGACTTACATCACCAGGGCCCAAAGGATGACAGAGTCACAACCGACCTAAAATGAAAGTCGGGCCAACAAAGCCCGTTCCCTATCACGTGACCTCCTGGTTGTCCAGTGAAATTTTTTTAACACCGTGAGGGGTGGATGCATAACGTCCTCCTTGCGTAGAACTTTTCAATTAACAACAGCAACTTACCCTTCCTAAAAGTCTCCAGATTTTGCAAGCTGATTGAGATGTGATAACTCAAT
Organism: Calotriton arnoldi; assembly: GCA_963921515.1. Taxonomy (NCBI): domain Eukaryota; kingdom Metazoa; phylum Chordata; class Amphibia; order Caudata; family Salamandridae; genus Calotriton; species Calotriton arnoldi. Next base: position 1,828,009 of record CAWUFW010001040.1, read on the forward strand.
GTGTGGGGGAGCTTCAGATCAGTAGATAAACCCGGATGAAGTGCACGATGTGAGGGTTTTTGAATTGCGTAACAAGTGCGTACAAGATGCCAGTTTAAGCAGAAAAGCTGATACTAATAATTAAGTGTCTGATCGGGTTACCTTTGAGTATAAGTATTTACGCCTGTGATTGCATAACATTCATGGCCGCCTTTAATTTATGCTCTAGTTTTGTGACCCAGGCATCACCAGCAATCTCCGTAGGACCTGCAGAAAATCTTGCCTGGATGCCTGGTGAAGACCTGTACCAAGTAGGCCCTTGGCCTCCGAACATGTGTTGGGAACAGGCGGTAACCAAGCAGTGGACGTAGATCACAAGATCTTGATATTACAGGAGTATGTTGAAAACTTGATCCTGACAGCCCCTCTCCAGGGCCCACACAACAAAGTGACCTTCAAGCAAAGAGCACCTAATTATGCTGTCTGTCAGTGACCTGATGCTGAACCAAAAGAGAGGATAGGGTGGGGGTGCCGACCCTCTTCCTCAGACACTATCGTCTGGCTCTGCGTTGGACACATCAGAAGTGCAGGCACCATCTACTGGAGGCAATATTCAACTCCTCATCAAGGAGTTTAAATCTGAACTGTCTGCCCTCCGTCTGGACTTAGCATAACATAACTTTCTTAGACCGAAACCTACAAAGTACTGAAATGAGGCTTGATCAGATTAAAAACTTTGCAACAGGCCAAGCACATGATCAAGACTTTCTGGCAGAAAGAATTAGAGCACTAGAAGCACAACAGGCCAAATCTTGGAGAAACTAGAGGATGGTGAATGTAAGTACAGGAGAAACAATATCAGGAGAAGAGGCATTAACCTGGAACCATCCAACAGCTGAGGGTGAACAATATGTCATTGATCTCTTTCACCAATTTCTATCTGAAGACGCCACAATGGACATTATGCTTATTAGCATAGAATTTACTCATCAAACCGAATCTGTTAACAGTTACTCCTAGACGAGCTTGCCAGAGTCCACTTCTCCAAACTTAAAGACTGCATCATGATGACTTCTCAAAGAATGGACACACTCAAGTTTCGATTCGATCTCTCTCTACCAAGACCTTTCCATCGCAACTCTACAGAAATGCTGAGATTTTGGCGGTGTCACTTCTGCCGTTCGTCAGAAGGCAAATTCCTACAGGTGGGGCTACCCGCCTAAATTGTTGTTTTCCAGTGGGGGCAATGACCATGTGGTCCGTCACCATGAAGAAAGACAGCACGACGGACACGGTGAATTTAGAAGGCATCCTGAACAGTCGACCTAATCAAGGAACCTGGACAAAATCTCTGACGCCCATGGCTTGTAGAGCAGCTCAACAGCAACATCGAGAGCATTCAGCCACGGTTTCCTTATGTTGAATTTAAGTTTCTAACTCTTAATAGCCAGAGATTGAATTTGCCAATAAAGAGGCGATAAGGGATCTGCATGGTCTTACTACAAGAGACACTTCTCATTGATCAAGATGCTTCACGCCTTAAATCATTCTGGTTTCCCCAACAATATCACTCACATGCAGTTTTTTATTTTGATTCCTTTCATGAGACGTGGAGGACAGGATGATTGGTATTTGTGGCAAAATTCTGGTCAGAGAACTTACAGTTCTTCCCATTATGACCAAAACAACTCTAATAATTAATTTACTGAGCTCTACTTCCCTGGATAGAGCTTTTTTCCTGAGGTCTACTGGTCATAGGAGGCGACTTAAATACCGTCCAAACAAGACCATAGATAGGTCCCTCCAGAGGCAAGCTGCATACTCAACACCTCGGGTTCTATTGTTGGGTATAGAATCGCTTTTGTCTCATCGAGGCCTGGCCAAAAAAGACTACACCTTCTGTTCCTCAGTAGATAAAACACATTTCAGAATTGACTTTAGATCACTTTGTTAAGCAAGGAGTATTTAGAACAGATTTTAATAAACGGACCAGCTAGGTAAATGATATTTACAGGACAGAAGCACAATGAGAACTGTGGGAAGGTCGACCGCCTATTAGCTTTCAAATTGCGGGCTTGCCAAACTTGTAATTATATTAATGAATGAGGAGACCCTCATGGAATGGTATTGTTGCGTACCTCTGGAATTCTGCGAAGGTTCACAGAATACTACAGAGATTTATATGGTAGATCGGAGCTCGACCTACAAGATCAGGATTCCTACTTGATACAATACAAACCACCAAAAATTGATAGTGAGACTCTCCAAGAATTGGAGAGGGCACTTACCCCCAAGGGGGTGACCTTTAAAGGGATGCCCCGGAACAAACCACCAGGCCTTGATGGCTTTTTCAATTTATTTTGTAAAGCAGTCCACGCTATCTTAGCAAATCTCGTGGCCGATTTGTTCAACTACTTAGGAGAGGCTTAGAGGGTCACCAACACTATGCTAGAAGGCGCTATTACAGTGTGTTTAAGACCAGTAAATGATCCTTTGCATTGTGGCGCCTATCAGCCAAAAACCCTCTTTAACAACATCAACATTTTTACTAAAATATTAGTATCTAGGCTTAATCAAGTATGGCCGCATCTAGTCTCACCCTTACAGTCTGGATTTGGCTGTGGGTTCCGTATGTATGACAACACTAGATTAGTAGTCAACCTTATCAATACTGCAACTAATAATAAAATTCTCGGTGGTCCTTCTCTTGCGTGATGTGGAAAAGGCATTTGACAGAGTTGACTCAATACGCCTGCCTTAATCTTAGCAAACTATAAATCACCCATTGCACACAATCAAAATAAATTAAAAATTATCACACAACATCCAACTCACCCGGCGGGACAACACAGTAGTACCCTCTGTCCCCACTTTTCTTTGCCTTCACCATGGAGCCTCTCGTCTGGAGGATTACCAAGCAATCTGTAGCGTTACAGTAAAAGATGTTATGTATAGGCTAGTACTTTTTGCTGACAACATTTTATGCTTTTTGACACACGCAAATGAATCCATTCTGGCCCTTAAAGTGGAATTAAAGGCATTTTGAATTAATTACTTGAAATCCACAGGTGTGGGAATAGCAGCTCCAACCTAGAGGTTGATGTAACTCCTCCATTCAAGAGGTTTCGCAAGTACAGAAGGCCCTCTTACTTACCTGGGCATTTGGCTGCCTATACAATGTAGTGAACTATATGCTTGTAACGTACCCCCTCCACTGCTAAATACTATTTTAACGATCTCTACTGCTGGGGCAGAATAAAACTATCTTGGATCAGTAAAATGATTAGCATAAAAATGATTTTTCTCCCCCGGTTACAATACGTTACACAGGCTCTTCCCACGGAGGTGCCTCATGGGACCTTATAGGAGATTCACTCCTGTCTTCTCTCCCTCATTTGGGAGGGTCTGTCCCACAGCAAAGCGAAAGTTCCCTTATATAAACCACAAGCGAAGGGTGGTTTAAGTCTCCCTGAGATTTCCCATTATCTAAAGCAAGACCAGATTTGGCCAGCATTAGAATAGATGAGCCTTGAAGGGAAGATACCCTAGGTAATCCTAGCAGAGGTTGTTTTCCCTATCCCCCATACTTTGGCTCCCTTCACGCCAGAAACAAGACAAATCGACATCCCCATTTATCATTCGCAGATTTTTAGAACACTGAGAGGGTCTGATTGGATCAGAAACATCCCAACTTTCCCGGCACCTCTGACGCCACTGACACACAACCCTGACTTTGCACCAGGTGACCAAGATCCCTTTTTTCAACTACTGGTTGAAAGAGGCTCATTTAGGGTTCGAGATCGTTTCAAAGATGGCTGCCTATCTACCATAAATAAATATGACTGATCATCCTTCTCAGAGAGGTGGCAGCTACAAATATGCCAAGGCTCTTCAACGCGCGGGTTTGGCACAAAGAGGTGCTCAAGGAGGTTGTGAGTTAACTGTGGTGGAAAAATTTGACTATGCCTTCATCCGAAGGGGCATCTCTCACTTGCAGCAATCCTTGGATACTGGTCCAAGCCCTGTCCGTCATAAGTATATAACCGAGTGGAAGGAGGAATTGGGCCAGCAGCTGAGGCAGGAAGTATGGGAGGCAATATGGCAGAGGGTGTTAACAAGATGATATTTGACCCCGGTTAGACTCTGAGACATGTTTGGGACACTCAACAAATGTTAGAGGAGGTGCCTAGAAAGATATACAATGATACACATCTGGTGCTCTTGCCTGCAGGCAAGGGAGTTTTGGGTAGCCCTGCTGAATCTCATCAAAGTTATCACTGGAATTGCCCTCCCGATGGACCCAGCGGTGTTGCTTTTGGGCCAACCGGGTGAAGATTAATTTTATCATATGCATTAAGCTATGGGGCATCTCGTCACTCAGTTCCACCTAGCGGGTAGAATAATGTTAGCTTACAGTTGGAAACATCCATCTCCCTTGCCACTGGGTCTGTAATGGGCAATGATTTGGTATAACCATGCCATGGAAAGACTACTACGCTTTTGGCATATAGAATGTCCATATTAGAAACAGAATGCAAGCCGTTCACAACCTACATAAAAGGGCCAGTTGGAGGATAGCGACAAGCACAGCATGTCCCAACCTGATAAGGAAGAGTTGCTACTACAGCATGTCTGATTCATCAGCGCCTCAGATGTGGTCATTGAAATCAAATATTAATACAGCTTATAACTTGATGGACTTTCATGCTCATGACAGGAATTTGGAAGATGACAATATATAGTGATGTCATTGTATTTATTGGTTTGTGATTGTACTATACCGCCATTCACTCCCCGCACCCTCCCCCCGCCATCCTCCACTTCCCTAAGATCGCCTTCAGTGGATTCGCCTTACCCTCACGCTCAACGGCCACAACAGTCAGGCATTCGATTTCTGGACGGAACATTAAGTTGGTGTCTGTTATGTTTCTTTTTCTTTTATTGATGTTATACTTTGTGAACAAAAAGCTAAATAAAGTGTGAAAAGCAAGAAAATGCGAATACATTTTTAAAAAAAGGAGTAATGCAAACTTAGCTTGCACCAATGCAAAACTGCTACCAAAAGTAACTTTATTCGGTCTAAATTAGACCATAAAAGTGCATAAAACATCAATACATTCATTAATTGATAAAAAATGATTAAAGTACACCGATATTATATAATAAGATCAATAAAAAGACAGAATACAAGTTAATAAACTTCAAATGGTAGATCAGCAAATCATTCCTAAACAATACATGATTAAAACCAAAATACTCATGTTGCAGTTTAGTAAAAATATAAACTACAAAGCCAAGACAAAACATTCTTGACTAAGATCCCTAAAAAAGTTAATAAGGGAGCAGCAGCATACATACAGATCTATCTGCACCAAGAAAGTGCAGAATAAACATAGGAGATCTCATTTCAACAATAAAGTGCATACATTGTAAGAGTACAAACTAAGGCAAATCCTCTTAAAATGATATTGTAAAAGCAGCAGCTCGGATAGCGGTGTAGTGCATAACAAGTCACAATTCGAGGACCAAGCAATACATGCTTAGCTACACTCCCTTGTGGTAAAAAAAACAGTAATCGCGAAAAACAATAAAGTGCATAATATGTAACAAATCAGGCCATCCCAAAACCCATGTTGAGCGCCTTCCGCAGTCTCAAATATGAGGCTAGGAAGCAAGCAGCAACATTAGCTACTTGAACATCCAGAAGTAACTGGAGATACATGAGAGCTGGCTTAAGCTGAACAAAATTCAGAGATTTCAATAGAGCCACTAAAGCATGTTGCTCAGAAAACATAATAAAAACCACAAATAAACATCAAATGCACGAAGTCCTGGGCAGAAACATTATCACAAGTGCAGGGCCGCAGCTGTTCATTTTAGGTACTGGGCTTAGGAAAAGCCCTCAACAGGTGAAATTGATTAAATTGGAATCTAGTAAGTAGAAACCGATGATGACCATTAGACACATTGAGCAAGTAGAGTCCGACAGTTGGCCTTGTTAAAATCTGTGCGTGTCCTCACACAAAAGGCTTCTTAAGTCCTACACCCTCTCTTACAGCTTTCCTCCAGGTCAGGAAGTTGTTCCGTGTCCAAGAAATATCTGCCTACATAATCTTATGTGGAGAGTCAAACAAAGATGCTCTAACAAACTTGATAAAGGTGTTCCGTATAGATGCCAGCCATTTAATAGACCTCCACCCTTGAAGCTGCATACAATCCGTGAGTATTTCCCTATTAAAATAGTTTTCAGATCTCACCCAAATAGTGAGCCATCTGATCAAGGGATGCCGGCAAATGAGATCCGACAGATAAGGCAGCCCCAACTCCTCATGACCATAAAAGCAGGAGTAGATGCCAGGACTGCCAAAAGACGTCTACAGAACCCGTTGCCCTCCACTCAGTGGCAACCGGCACTGATCGGGGGTGTCAGGGCGGGGAGGCAGGGATGGCGGGTAAATAAAAAAATAAATACAACATACCTCTTGTCCACGTCGCTGCGTCCTCCTCTTCGCGTCTCTCCACTTCTTCCTCCGGCCGGAACAGGAAGGACCCAGGTAGCACCCAGGCTCCCCTTAGCCGATCACAACGCTGCAGTGCTCAGACGGGGACTGGGGGCCTGGGCATGTTCTCCACCCAGGCTATAATGCAGCCTGGGTGGAGAACATGCTATGTGCGCATGAATGTTTGGCCAGCCCGAGATGGTCGGCCAAATATTCATGCGCACATAGGGAGTGAAAACCACTCCCCTGCTCTTTCAGCAGAGCAGCCCCGCCCCACCTCGCTAAGCTGCTGCAAAAAAATAATATGATAATAACATTGAGTTATTATCATTTTATTTTTTCTTACACTGCTGAAAAGCAGTGTGGCGACGCTCCTCTGCCTTAGCAGAGGAGCCGCCACTGCCTCCACTTGAAGCTTCTTTGGGTCTACATATCCCCACACATAGCTGCCGTATGTGGCTACCGCGACCGATTTGGCCTGGTAGATCTTAATCAATGCACCCAGTGGTTTACTACCAATTCTGGAGGAAAAAGAAAAAAACGCCCTAATAGAACGAGCCAGGTATAATCTTTTAGATCTTTTCAACGGTGCCAGGTAGATCGATTATCAAAACCCACACCTAAATATGTATAAGTCTGAACCCTGGCCAACTTGTGGCCCTGAACATGGAAGGTTCTTGACTTGGTCCACTTAGGGTCCAAACCCATCACCTGAAATTTTCCATAGTTTGTTGAAAGGTCAAGACTATTCATTTACATGACAAAATCGTCAAGCAGTGTCTGAAGGCCCATGGCAGTTCTTGCCAGCAACACGGTGTCGTCCACATATAACAATGCGGGAATCTGGCGAGTACCCACCCGCGGACTATCAGTCTAGCCCCCAGGTCATCTACATAAAGTGTAAACAGAAATAGGGCCAGTATACGTCCCTGTCTCACCCCGCTCTTTAGGTGAAAAGCGCTGGTACATGACCCAACAACATTATATCGGACAACTGCCACCATATCCCTGTGCAACTTGCTGAGGAAGTAAAGGATATCTATGTCCATTCCCATATCCAACAGAATGGGCCACAGCTTTGGTCTGTTCACTCTGTCAAAGGCAGAGGACATATTTATGAATACAATAAACAGAGACCCTGGTCTCGCCATGGTGTACTTGTTAATTAACAGAAAAAGATTTACGCATTGGCCACATGTGCCTAAACCTGGGCAAAATCCAAACTGTAAATCCGACAAAATGGAACCGTCCTCTGCCCATGACATTGCCCTCTCCAAAATGACCCTACACATCACCTTGACTACAGAGTCTATCAAGGTGATGGGCCTGTAACAGCTGGGTAGATATCTGGAGTCCTTTTCAAACACAGGGATGTTAATGGATTGGGGCCGGGGATGAGGGAGACCTGTACGTACTGCCAAATTGAATATGCAGGTTAAAATCAGAGCCCAAAGTTCAGGTGAAGACTTAAACAAATCGGCGGTAATCCCATCTTGACCAGGGCCTTATGACCTGCCATATATTGTATAGCTGATAAAACCTCCTCAACCCTAAATGTCAAATTACATTGATTGTCAGTTAACAGGGAGAGCTCATGATGGACATTACCATTCAAGGAATTATAAATAACCTCAAAATGCTTAATCCACTTTTCTGGAAGGATATATGAAGAAATAGTGTGGCCCCACATTCTCATTAAATAAAGGGTGATTAACAACCTCACAGATTTTGCCACTTTCAGCCCTAAGTGAGGCCTCTGTGAGATCAGCCCAGGCTTCCTCTTTGAGTGCTCTCTTCTTAAGATCTATTGCTTTCTTAAATGCAGAACGTCTGCTGGCTAAAACACAGGTGTTTAGACTGAGCCTAAAGTGCAGACATTAGTGATTTATATGCTATTGAGCAATCTTTATTGAACCAGCGAGGATTGCTACTTACTGCTAGTTTGGAGGGAAGTGGTAGCTTAGATTTAATTTCAGCTGCAATCTCTGAACAAGCATTCTGAAAAGCACCAACATCACATGGTCCCCCCAAACACAGGTCAAATTCATCCCGCTTAGCTTCCACAAGGCTTTGAAAAAGTCCTCTGGGATGATCTTTGACCACCTTAATCTTTTACACTGATCAGTCACTGTGCTGTCCAAATGGTTAGACACACTGTGTGCCAGGACTCATGCAAACAGATCATTAAAATCAACACAAATACAGTAATGATCATTAACACAGAACAACATCGCAAAATAAAATGATGGACGGAGTGTTGAATCTTTTCAAACACTCACCCCCAGTCACAGATCTGGGTTTAATCCATCCTTATTTTGTTTGCCACGTCACCCCAGTTTGGACTCAGCCATATGCAAATCAGTCTGCCCCTGCCCCCTATGGGAACAGTCCTGTCCCAACTGCTAGGCCTAGTCCTCCCTGGACCAGAAACAAACATCCTCGGACCGGTTTCAGGGTATCATCCCTCATCAGCCAGGCTAGCTTGAATCCAGTGGCGCAGCGAGAAAGGGACCCACGTCTGGGCATACCCTTAGCCACTTAGGGTGCACATATCAACATCACAAACTAAAACCAGAAACCATTATTCAAAAATGAGCTAAGGTACTGAAATGAAAATGTTGTCTATTGTGGAGTACACACCTTGCCCAAGAAAAGGAGGGGCAAGACTACCGTCTGCTCTTTGGAACATTTTGGTTGTACCGCAATCCAATTTAGATTCTGCTAAGGTATTCAATACAGCACCCGCTTGACTGTGTTCCAGATGCAAAGAATCTTCACTGTACTCTACTGGGTACATGAAGTGAAGGAATGTGGACAGGGATGAATATTAAAATCTCCGGTTAAAATAAAACCAGCTTTCATACTGCTACAAGTGTCAATGCTCAGCTTGTGTTCCCTAATGTAGAAGAGTGCGTCGCAATAGGTGGGACCAGTGGATGCACTATAAAACTTTTATAGAACAAAACCACCAACCACGGGGATGTAAATAAAATTGGTTTAATTGGTTGAGCTTGTTGCCATATATTTAATTTTACAGTTTAATGAAAGAGATACCAGGGTCAAGAAACCTCTCTTTGGGTGTCCCTTATTTGAGGGCACAGCAGGATTAAAATATGATTTATAGCCTTCCAAAACGAAAAAACACTCCACATCCCACGTCTCCTGCAGATGAACTATGACAAATGATCTGAGAAACACCAGCAATTCAGGGTCATTTCTTTTATTATTTAAACCTGCCACGTTCCAAGAAACTAGGCAAAGGGGGCTTGCGATGGCATCTCCACTAGAATATAGGCTATCTGAAATATCAGTGCTGCTACAGGGAACCTCCCCTGCTGTCATGGGATTTGCGCCATTCAGTGCACCTCTCCTAACACCTGGGAGCCCAATATCCCCAAAAGAAGGAACCCCAAAGCACATCCCCCTACTAATAATCCTTACAGGTTGATAATGATGTTAATTGTGCAATTATATTATTTATATTTTAGATTTTAGATGTGGGTTGTGACTGTTGTAGGGGTATGGGGTAGGAAGTAAATTAATTTTAAACAATTAAGAATTCTTTTTTAATTAATATTAATTATGTTTATTTTGTAAATAAAGTTTTGTTAAATTTTATGTGTGTTGTGTGGGTTTTGTGGGGGTATATTGTGGGAAGTGCATTAATTATAACTAATTAATTAATATTTAATTAATGATAATTAGTTTGTTGATAAATATTTATATTTATGGTGTAAAAAAAATATAAGTTAAGTTTTAGGTGCAGGTTGTGAGTTTTGTGGTGTTATTGGGTGGGAAGTAACTAAATTAAATTTATGTAATAAATAATGTTTTTGTTAATAAATAATTTCTAAATAAAAATATTTATGTGTATGAAAATTATTTTTGTATTTTATTTATAATAATTTTTTTAGGTATTTGTGATATGGATTTAACATTGTAATATGCTTTTATTTTTCAAAATGTTTAATAATAAATATATTGCATTTTATTTTCCAACATATTTATATATTATTTTATTTACTTTGGGGCCCATTACGATACCCGGCGTAAATAAATCCGCCAGGCATGGAATCGGCAAAATACCGCCCGCATACACCGTCTGAACACCGACCACGCCATTACGATAACACAAACCAAAAACCGCCATCGGCGGAAAAATCGCACAAAATACCGCCCGCCATCGTCCGAGTCGGAGTCAAACCGCCCGCCACGGACGGAAACACGCCCGACAACACAAAACCGCCCGCCCTCACGGCCGACACACCGCACGTGAAATTACGATCGCACCGCCATGAGCGCGGGAAAACCACAAATATACCGCCCGCCAGCGCAAACAACGCCGATGCCAATCGACACGGCAGAAACCATGGCGCCCACGTCCCTGCACAGAAACCATCCGCTCACAAAACCAATAGCACACAACATGGCCAATAAGTCCACACAGCAAGGCACGCACAAATACACAAGCACAGTACACATCCCGAAAACACCCCCCTGGACAAACAAAAAATACAAAGGCCAGAACACCAGACACAACACACCTGAAAACAACAGACCATGAGGACACACCCACATAGGTAAGTACAAAAGCAGCACTCCCACAGACCACAACCCCTTGCAACATTGTAAACCAGAGAGGAGAGGAGAGGACACAGTGACACAGCAAGGACAACAGCACACCACAGAAACGCACACATCACTACCACCACTACCACCACCACCACCACCAAACACCACCACCACCACCACCACCACCACCACCTCCACTACCACCAAACACCGGCACCACAAACCCCCTGCACATTACACAACACACACCGCACCAGCACCACAAACATCATGGCACCACAAAGAATGCCCAAGTTCACGCCCATGGAGCTGACGGTCATGGTCGACGAGATCATCAAGGTGTACCCACAAATCTATGGGAACATGGTCCAGCACACACCACTAGCCACCAGAAACAGAATGTGGAACCGGATCGTAGACCAGGTCAATGCAGTCGGGACCCTGCCCAGGAACAGAGTCGAGATCAACAAACGTTGGAATGACGTCAAGAGCCTGGTCAAGAAGAAGGAGGGCAAAAACAGAGAGCTGGCTGCCGTCACTGGCGGAGGGAATCCCGCGCTCTTTAAGACCTTCAAAGCGTGGGAGGAGAAGGTGCGAGTCGTAATCCATCCGGAGATCCTCGCCGGATTAGCAGGGGAGTGGAGGCTGGTAAGTACAAACTAATGTATACCAGCACACCGCTATGTACTCACATGCACTACCACCATGCCACAGCTCCCAGGGACAAACACCCCCATGTCCAGCACACAATACACAACACATCACACACACATGCAACAGACACCACCACACACAGCCCAAACCTAACAACTGTAAGATACGTGGGGGCATGTGTACACTCAGCCAGCCACGTAACCACCAACAGGTCCCCAAGTATGCCAGAAGCGCCACAACGAGCACCCACCACACCCATGTGTCCGCCATAGCTGCACTAACCGACAAGTAACAGGTAAGTGGCAGGAACACAAAGTGCAGTGGGTGGGAGGGTGGACAGCTCAAGTACAACACACACCAGGCCCCTAGTCCCACAGTACAGCAAGGAGGAGCATCCCCCACACCCCACAGCCACGTGTCAGCCACCGCAGTGCACAACGACAGCCGAAAGGTAGACATCACGGTCCACAGCAATCGGTATCAGTGGGTGTCCAGCCACCACTACGACCCACAACACCCTCCCACCCCCACAGACCTGCAACATGGAGCACCCCCGCTTAGAGCCATGTGGCATCCAGTACAGTGCACGCACGAACAACTTGCAGGTGGGAAACTGGACAGGGCTGGATTACTGGAGGCATGAGGACCGGAACACGACCAACACATGGGACATGTCACGTAGCAGACGAACACGCAGCACCACCCACCGTCACGAACAAGTGAACAATGTGCACACGGATATGAAACACAGAGTCACACCCCACATGACCCATCACAAACACAGCAACACCCAAGGAGCCACGTCTGCATGCACAAGCCACACTGAACATAGTACCACACGGCAGCCACTGTGCAACCCATCACACACAACCGAAACACCATTGAAGACCTGTCCATGTAGCCCCCACTGCCTGTCAACCCCACACCCCACAACTACGCCTATGTAAGACAAACAACACTAGACGCAACAGAGCGGAACAACAGAAATGCACACGAACACCACTGAACCCATCAAACACACAGACACACCATGCACATACAACATACCATCCATCCCATCCGTCAGCCCCAGTCTCATGAAAGGCATGTCATCCGCACAGCTGCCACACATACAGCAGTCACGCTAAGACACATGCCCATGACCAACCATGTGCCAGAAGTCAATGAAGCACACGACACACTGTGAGCAACAACACACAACATGCGCCACACACCCCCCGAGCACTGCAGTGATGCACATGGCACAGGGCAGCACGCACACCAAGGAGATGGGACAACTGCAATACGTTGGCTGGCACACAACTATCACTCACTCATAACGATGCGTCCAATGCCATGTCCAGTAACCACAACAGACAGCAAATATGCAGGGCATGTCAGGCATGCACACACCTCAGACCATGCACTGTCATGCTGCCACAACACATGTCACGTTCGGCACCCATGGCTCACAGCATGTACCCCAAAAGCATATACCCTCCCAAATGCGAATCTGGGGCATGGCCCCCATGTTGCCATATGCGTTCCTAAGCGTTCCATATGAACTCCAAAAGCAAAGTAAAAACCAGACCCAGGATGGGCCAGGAGCCCGCATACACCAGAGTCACAATGAGTAGGGGCAAAGCAACACACCCATCGGCATGGCCAATCCGTCCCATGCCACATGTGCACAGCACACAGTCCCATTGCCTAGCACACACAACTACAGATGCCACAGCCACACACTCGCCTCCGGGAAACCCATGTACGAGATTGCACGAACTGCCAATGTCAGACGACTAATACATACTTCGCCAGGTGCAACACAATAACAAATCTCATTCTCTCCACAGGTGACGAACTGCTGGACGCTGGGGATGGAGACAGCAGCCAGCACAGCCAGCCTACAAGCCCCCAACGAGGACACACGGATCTGGAGGATCTGTCCACCTCTTCGGACACGGACCACCAAGCTGGCCCATCTGGCGTGGCAGGGCCCAGCCGCTCCCCAGGACCCCTCCTACCCACCAACCCATCATCCAGGGCTGCTGAACAGTCCCAGCCCCCTGCTGCCACTGTCGTTGCGGCCACTCCCACGGTCATTGCGGCCACACCCACGGTCATTGCGGCCACTACCACTGCCGCAACCGCCACCATCGCCGCACCGACCACCACCGCCACCACCACCACCACGTCTTCGCTGGCACCAGCCCCAGCGCAGGTGGTGGCCCGGCCGACTGGATCCACCCTGGGAGCCACAGCGAGGACCGCGGTATGCAATGTGGCTAGTGGGCAGGCCGGTGGCAGCAGGACTGGTAGGAGGAGCAGGGTCAGGGAAACGCCAGCCTCCCCTGGGAGCCATGCCCTGCCTCAAATGGCCAGAGTCCTTGGGGCCTATGAAGAGGCCCAAGAACAATGGGTCAGGTCTGCTTCAGACACGCGGGAGGTGCTGGGGGTGCTGAGGTCCATGGACGCCCGTATGGGCCAATTCGTGTCCCGTATGGACCAACTCGTGGACCTCATGGGCCAGCTGGTGGTGGCGGTGGGGTCACAGGCAAGGCCAGCAGCACCACCTCCGCCACCACCTGCTAGGGCGCAGGGTCGGCCAGCAGTGTCCACATCCCCTGCGACCACAGCCAGTGAGCACACCTCACCCACCACCAGCAGGTCGCCACCACACACCCCCCTCCCAAACGTGGAAGGGGCCGTCCGAAGAGGAAACAGGTCTCCCGGGAGGACTTCGCACGCACCAGTCGCAAGTGAGGCAGCCAGCCAGCCTTCCGCCAGCCTGCCTTGACCAGCCACTGCATTGACTTGCTCTACGATCCCACTCCACACAGCCAGCTGGATGGCATGTGTGTGTTGGACCATGGACATAGAACCAGTGGGTACACCCTGAGCTTCACGCAGCCATGACCGACAGCTCATTGACACTGCACGCACCACTTTTGTCATCACCTTACGCACAATCACATGTCACAGTTTGTAATAAATGCACCTTTTTCACTAACTGCTGTTTGTGCCCTGTGTTTTATTTGTACGGAATACAACGGCCACCTTGGGCGGAAAGGCACCTGATGCGTGGCATGGCAATGGAATCCGGACGGCCTGTAGGGACCTAGGGGTGGGAGACAGAACAGGAGCACATTCAATGAGTGTGTCACACACCCATCACACAGTACATGTCAACAACTACAAGCAATGTACACACATCGCACAGAGCAATAGGGCACAATGCCACAGTCACCGACAGTGGCATACTACCCTGGCCATGGAGCGTTGACACACAGCACGTAGTGAACAAACGGCCACCCTGACACATCACACACACACCTGCACAGATACAGCCACATCAGCCGTCGTACATGGACACTCACCGTCAAGTGAAGTAGCGGGCGATGAGCTGCTGCCGCACATTCCCAGCTTCCTCCTCTCCGCTGTCCACCTCACTCGAGCTGTCCTGGTCTGCGGGCTGGGGCCCTGGTTGATCTCCGTCATCCACAATGAGGGGGATCTGCTTCCGAATGGCCAGATTGTGCAGCATGCAGCACGCCACCACTATCTGGCACACCTTCTGTGGGGAGTACGCCAGTGCACCCCCGGTGCGGTCCAGGCACCTGAACCTGGACTTGAGGAGGCCAAAGGTACGCTCGACCACACGTCTGGTCCTCCCATGTGCCTCATTGTATCGATCGTCTGCTGGGGTGCGAGGATTCCTCAATGGACTGAGCAGCCATGCCCCATTCGGATACGCAGAGTCACCTGGGTGTGAGGGACACAGAGAACCGTTGCTATTCCAACTGGACAGGGGACAGCATCGCACAACAAGCACGCAACACCACTCCACATACTCACCGACAATACAGCCACGATCCTGTTGCAGATTGGCCATCAGTCGTGGCAAGATGCTGTTGCGCATAATGTGTGCGTCATGGGCAGAGCCTGGAAACTTGGCACACACGTGGGTGATCACCATGTCCGCAAGGCACACCACTTGCACATTCAGGGAGTGCGTGTGCTTCCTGTTGCGGTACAGGTGCTCAGTGGCCTGTGGTGGAACAAGGCCAACATGTGTGCAGTCAATGGCTCCCACGACGTGTGGGATTCTGCCAAGGGCATAGAATGCACCCTTCACTGCCGCCAATTCACGAGCCCTGGGGAAGCGGATGTACCTGTTCCGGTAAAGCATCATGGCTGCCAGTACATCCCTCAGCACCTTGCTGAACATGGGCTGGGACATCCCACCTCCACTGCCCACTGTGTGCTGGAATGACCCAGTGGCGAAGAAATGCATGGCGGCCATCACCTTAGCCGTGGGGGTGATAGCAGTCGGATACACCCTGCGGGGACGGAGATGGGGCTCTAACATGGCACACAGTCGATGCAGGGTTGGCCTGTCCAGCCGGAACTTCCTGATAACCTCTGTATCGTCCATGTCCGCCAGCAATTGGTATGGGCGGTCAATGTTCGGTCTCCGCCTGGGGAAAATGGCAGAGGACACATGTCAAAGCAACACAACACATAGCAATTTCGCATACACATCACTGACATGACTGAGCAAGCACATGTGCCACAGCCCAGCTGTCAAGCTGGGACGGCACGGCCACAATACACTTACACAGATCTCCCAACAATGGCAATGGCAAGTGAGACATACCACTGCCATGGTCATGCACATGGGGATCTAGGCCCCAATGACTTGCGGGGCGTGCTGATGGGGACTGACTGCATATTCGTCAAGCGGCAACGCCACGGCGACATGAGTGTCTGCTGAGCATGGAACTGCTTCCGAGGCTGGATGAGTATGGCACACGACGACGACGATGTGGGCACGGGCTGAGCGGCCAATACAAGTGGGACCTGTGGCACGAGGGGAAATGAGACAGTAGTAGGTGTCAGCACTGCACCCTATGTACAGCACTGTACGGATCACAGCTCCCGAAACATTGACAGGTGTCCACATTGACAGCCCCATGCCAAGACGGCTGTGTGCTTGCAGTCACACGTCACAGGTGAGAGGTTACATTGCACGCGCCAGGTGGCAGACGTACATGGTGGGAGCTGGCATGTGTGTGCATGTGTCTCCTGTTCAGGATCCACCAGATGGGCGCTGACTCTGTACTGACCATTGGACACAGCATGTTCCGTGGTAGGCTTGTGTGTGTGGGATGGTGGCACTGGATGTGCCTCCGTTGGGTGGGGGGCCATGCACAGGGCGGGTACGTCGATGATTGCGCATTGTTGGTCACGGTGGGTGCACCTACTAAGATGTGTTGCCCTGTGTTCAATTCCTATGTCCGCATGATGATGGACTGTGGATGTGGGCAGACTACACATTGGTCGATGTGCTGTCTATATGCATGTGCCTTCACACCAGGCACAGCTGCCCCTGCACATGTGACCCCTGCTGGACTCGCTGCTGGGTCTGTGGAGCTGATGCACCTTCTGCGCGTGGGGCGGACAGCACTCCTCACTTCCCTCATTGCGCATGTCATGTCTTTGCCGCAGGTGACATGGATCATGGAGGGCCCACATGTACGCGTGGGTAGGCAACACATGATTGTTCACTGGTCGCCACCCCCAGTCAGTGTTTCGAATGGGAAGGTTGTCGTGCTGGTGGTATGTTCGATGTGGCGGATGGGCGGGCCTAGGTGCGGGCTTACATTCCGGACATGGGGGGGTAGTTGAATTGGCGACTAGTTGCAGTACACACGGGACACGTCGCTTCCTTTCCACATCTGGGTCATCCCTTGTACTAACTGACAGTGATACAGTCATCTTCGCCCCAGCCCTCATGTCCTCCCCTCGCCCCCCCAATATGCATGCTCACCTGCGAGGCTAGCGCTTGCACAGGCAGCCCCAAGCTCGCACCAGAGAGGGCAAGGAGTGTATGTGTGGGTCCAGTTGCACGAGTGGGCTGTCTCAGGGTATGATGTGTGGCGGGACGCCGTCCACCTGCGTGGTGCCCCAAATGGAGACCCGGCCTGCATGGACTATGCATCACAGTCTTCGCCTTCCGGATCCGCCACCTGCGACACCCAGTGGCTGTGGCTGCCCTTGCGGCCAGGCCGCGTCCGTCTGTGGCTGATGGCCCACACATTCACTCTTTGGCCTCTCTGGGGAGGGCTCGGGGGTGGTGGCGCACGCGCTTGCACTTAGTCGCAATGGCATGTGGCGTGGTTGGTATGATGGGCAATGGATGGGATGGTGCGAGCCACCTCCCGTGACGTCAGTGCTGCTCGTGCTGTGGTGCGTCCCCCTACACTTCCATGTGACTTGTGCCATGCTAGACGTTGAGGTTCTATTGCCTGCGTGATATGACCAGGAGGAGCGCGAGGAGACCTCTCACACACCATGCTCCACTGCCATCCCGTGCCCTGTATCGCCAGTGCGGATTGACTATGTTGGGGTTACACCTGGTCGACTGGGGCTGTGTGTGCCTTGTCAAGGGGCATGGTGGGCGCACAACAGGATCCAGCTTGTCCACAGAGGGTGGGCTGAGGTGCGCCTGGTACCGCTTTGTACGTGTGCCCGGCTGCTGTGCACACACGTGTTCACTCCCCCCGACAGGTGTCCTCTCACAATGCCCAGGGAAGCGGTGGTGTACTGTTCATGACCCCTCCCAACACGGCGTGCTCCAACTTGTCATGTGCGCATCTACCCGTCGCACCCACCCACCTGAGCACTGCGTCCATACGACTTCACACGACACATGTGTGTCTTCCACAGTAGTGCTACTCATTTGCGTTGACATCCAATACCAGTGGACTACATGGTCATGTCACGACTGCCGTGTACTTCACATACTCTCATCCTCTCTCATTCGTACTTGTGAAATGAGTCAGCGGAGACAGTTCTGGTTTCAAACATTATATTGAGTCTTCTGTCCTCTGTGATGCAGTATAGTGGACACTACTGGCAGCGGAATACATGTTGGGGATATACTGAGCATGATTGCAAATGGGATAGGGTGTGGGGTTACATGTGATTGGCTGTTGCATGTGGGATGTGGGCTTCAGAGTGACATCTGCTTGGCCAAGGCTGTGCTAATGTACATTTACGTATAGCTGCGGAGCTGCGGACTTTGACACAGACGGTATACATGTAGCCTACCAGACCGCTCGGCATCATGGGCACAGTCCATCTCAGTTCCATGTGACAGGTTTGCTGCGGTTGTTCCTCATGCACGCGTGCATGTGAGATGACATCAGGGCATGTGCTTGCGTGCATGCAGCGGCGTGCCACTTGTTGTTGCACTGTGGTGGTTACTGGACATGTCACAGTCACTGGGGTCGTGTTGTTGTTGTATGCACTTGTCGTCCATGCAAAGGTCCTGGTATGGGATTCCCGGGGCGGGGGTGGGAGGGGTGCAGCACCCACAGACTCCAGGCGACCTATTCATGTCCACTGAGCGGTGTGTGTGTCCATGTGCGCTGGATCCATGTCGTGTCCTGGTTGTACGTGCAGTTCCGTCCATGTGGGTGCGATGCACAGAGCCCATGCCACTGCCTCCCACGATGCATGCGGTGTTCCTGGATGTGATGGGGAACAGTGTGCATGTCCCGGTCATATCCGATGTCATGGCGATGTCGATGGTGTGGTTACAGTTGCCGGTCGTTTGGTTTGGCTGTTGTGGTGGTGACTGGCCAGTCCGTGCGGAAGCTGAGCATTGGTGCGGGGTTGGACTTCATAGGTCACTCGGGGAACCTGCGTTGTGGTCCGACGTATTTACAGGTTGTCAGGTATGCGATGCCGTCCAGCAGGGCTTCCATGTCATTGGTGGTGTACATGTTTGCCAGCCAATGAAGCGGATGGTGGCTGTCAAGGTGTTGTTCGTAGGTTGTCCCTTGGAGGACCATGATGGGGCATGCTGGGTGACATTCGATGTAGCTGTTCTCGATGATCCGTCGTGTGGAGGCACAGTGGTCCCATTTCAGTGCGGGTGCGATGTTGGCCACATACGCCATGCCCCCATAGGCAGAGCAGGCCCTGTCGTGTGCGTCCAGAGGGAGGAGTAGTGGTAGCAGGTCCGCCTTCAGACATGCCGGGTTGGAGAGGCATATCTCGACGGGATGCTGGTAGGGACACCTCCGACAGTAGAAGACGGGCATGACGCAGCTGAACAATGTGATGCGGTAAGTCAGTCGGTAACTTACGTTCAGCAGGGACAGGAGATCGCATCCCAATGTATGGAACAGGTTGGTTTTGTACAGCTTGAGCTCTTCGGCGTAGTTGGGTAGGTGTGTTGCGGTTGCCATTTCGCAGCGGTTCGTAGAGGTGGCGTGCTCCGGCTGTGTGTGCAGTCTGCAATGTGCACGCTCCGGGGTTGCTGTGAGCTCTGTGTAGTCGTGGGGAGACAGGACTTGTGTTCTGTTTGCTTGTTTGGAGGACACGGGCCCTCTTCCCACATGCTTCTCAGACAGTTCAAGGTCGGTGCTGTGTGACTCCTTCCAATTAACTTGCATGTGGCCGACATGGGGGAGTGTTTTCTTGTTTCTTCCCCGTCCGTTGTGTGCTTCTGTGATATGCGCTGTCTGCCCTGTGGTCGGTCTCCTCGGCATGCCTGTGTTGCTCTATTCTTGGACAATGGCTGTATTCACCGGCTTCTGTCGTAGGGCTGTGGTTTCGGAGTTGGAATGGAAGGCCATTCAGTGCTGTCTGCTCTCCCTTGTGTGGGCGGCAGGCTGCCTTTCCGCTCTGCGTTGGGCCTTGTGTGTGGATGTCTTGGGCCACCTGTTGTCGGTCCCCGGGCTCTTTGGTGTTCCGTTTTATATGTCTTGTTCATATGTGCAGGGTGGTATGGGTGTTTCCAGTGTGGTACTGGCGTTCCTCTTCCCGAAGGGGCCCTGCTTCTCCTAGTTGGTGTTGCCGCCGCTGTGTGCTACGCCATGTTTGTTACACTGGGGTGTGTCCTGCTGTTGCGTGTCTTCACTGACATGTGTGCGTCGGTTGTGTGGCGTTGGGTGTTGTCCGTGAATTGGGCGTTGGGGACATGTCTGTGGCCGGCCTGTCACGTGTCATGTGCGTTCGGGGTGGGGCTGATGTGTGTGCTGCTTGGTTGTGTCCCTGTGTCTGTGTGCGACGCATGCATGGCGCTGCGGTTGGCCTCTGCGTTGTGCGCATGTGTGGCGGCGTCATCGGCGCTTTGTGGCCGTGACGGGGTGGTTGGTTCCTAGTCCCAGGTGGTGTGTACACATGTGTTCCGCGATGTTAGGATTTGGCCTGTGTGTCATATGTGGATGCGATGGTGGATGTGTAGTGTACACGCGCTGGTGGGGGGTTGTCCGCTTTTTCCGCCCTTGCACTGTGTGCGCTGTTTGCGTGCACTTGTTGTGTGTGTGCCTACCTGCGTCTCCGCGGTGCGTTGCGTCCTTGGTGGTGCATCAGCAGAAGCATGGGGAGGGCCTGCAGTGCTGGATTCATGCTCGGGATGCCGCTTCTTCGTTTTCCGTGCTCTGCGTCCGTGTTACCGCCTCTCTTTCACGTGCGGTGTCTCTTAGCCGTGGGAGCCGTTTGTTTGCGGCATCGTAATTTATACGCCGGGCGGGACGTGTTTCGTCGGACGGTGTGTGTCAGTTGGGCTGCGCCGCTACGTGTACGGGCGCACTTTGATGGCGGACGGTGTTGCTGGCTTGCCGGCGGTGTTTGGCCTGCTTTTCGCATCGTAATTGGGCGGGCGTGTGGACTGCTGCGTGCCGGCGGTAACTGGTGGTTTTTGCATCCGCCAGCACGGCGGTTGTGCTTCCGCCCGCCATCGTAATGAGCCCCTTTGTTTTTTAAATAATTTTATTTTGTTGAAGATATTTTGTTTGTTTTTAATGTTGAACTCACTGGAGTGGGAATAGTACATTTTACCCCTCCGCTATCCAACACTTTCCCTACTGTTGCTCTAATTGGAGTAGAAATAGTAAATTTTACTCTCTGCTATCCAACACTTTCCCTACTGTTGTACTGATTTGAGTGAGAATAGTAAATTTTACCCCTCTGCTATCCAACACTTTACTTACTTTTGTACTGACTGGAGTGGGAATATTAAATTTTACCTTCTGCAATCCAACACTTTTCCTACTGTTGCGCTGTTTGGAGTGGGAATTATAAATTTTACCCCTCCAGAATCCCACACTTTCCCTACTTTTGTACTGACTGGAGTGGGAATAGTAAATGTTACCCCTCCGCTATCCAACACTTTCCCTAGTGTTGTACTGACTGGAGTGGGAATAGTAAACACTTTCCCTACTGTTGTAGTAATTGGAGTGGGAATAGTAAATTTTACACCTCCACCCTCCAACAGTTTCCCTGCTGTTGTACTGGCTGGAATGGGGATAGTAAACATTACCTATCCACAATCCAACGTTTTTACTACTGTTGCATTTATTGGAAAGAAATTTGTAAATTTTACCCAGTTTTATTATGTTGCGTTGCGTGAAGTGGGAGTAGTACATTTTTAATATATTTATTTTAATAGTTTACATAGTTTTGTATAAATTGCAGTGTGAATAGTATATGTATTACATTTTAGAATTTATTTTATATTGTTATAATTTATATTATGATTTTTGTGTTTATTTAAAATCATAGTATTTTTAATTATTCATATTTTTAATGTGTAAAATAGTTTTTCTTAATTTAATTTTTTTTAAGTTGTTTAATTTTTTAATGTAATTAGAACGGTTTGTTTTGCAAGGTTTTATGTTATTGGTAGATATATATATATATATATATATTTATTTATTTATTTATTTGTTATATTTTTCAGATTATTTCTAATTATAATATAGATTAAAATTATTAGTTTAATAACTTTTTCGAAGATATATGTAAATATATATATTAATTATTATATGTGTGTTTAACTTTTTTTAATTAAGTTTGTTATATTTGTTAAGATATATATTAAATGTTTTTATTTTTTTAAAATTAACGTTACTATTTAATATATTTAATATTTATTATTTTATTTTATATGTATTTAAAAAACAATACTTAATGCAACTATATTAATGACATCGATATTGTTTTCTCAATATTTTTGTACTTACCATTATAAGTGTAGGATGATGATATTTTTGACATCGATATTTTGGTCATGATATTTCAGTATGGGGATATTTCGGGGGTCGATATTTTGTCAGTGAACCATCCCCATCATAACAGCCAGACAGAGAAGGGAGGAGTCGGGCTTTATGTGCCACAGTCGGGTTCTGGTGAAGTAAACCCTATGCAAGTAATTGAATTGAAGAAGTCTAAAACAAACTTGCTAACTTCCGAAAGGACATGAGAGTCAATTTGGTACTCCTCATCCTCCAAATGACCTAAGTCAGCTTTCCATGCTTTTAAGAGCGCAACAAACATGCCAGGTGTGTGTATTACTATGGTCTTATACACCCTCAAAATGTTCTTGCCTCAAAGTATTCCCATCTTGAGCTTGGCCTCAAATGGGTAAACTCCAGTACAGCGTCTAGCGTCGAAAGGTATGGTGTCAGGGCTTCGTAGAGCTACATGTATTGGTAGAGGTACGAGATCAGGAGTGCATAAAGCTGCTGCAGTTCAGCATAGGATTTCAAATGAGTTTGTGTGACTGTTGCTTTCAGAGTTGAGATGCATAATATGTCCCAGCCATTGAATCCCTTCAGCGCAGTCACTAGGCCCAAACATGAGCCAACCCACAGTGAAGTCTGTCCTGACAATCCCTCCTGCCTCTAAATGATTTCAGAGAGTCCCTCCGAACTCGGAAGACCATTCTTAAGTCTGTTGGAAACTCCCTAGGCAGTAAGGAGTACGTTTTGGAAGGATATGCATCTGCCTATTGCCCACAGTTCGTTTCAGTAAGCCATATTCACACTTTGTTCAAATAACCACTCATTGGCGTGCCCAGGAAAGTTTGATAAAAATTGGGAAGGATGGACAACACTCTGATTGATGTGGGAGAGGTGGTTAGCACCACACATTTCAATGGATTCATCAAGGAACTCCACCACTGAGAACAAACAGAGAGACATTTGAAACTATCCAGGACTTAGATACTGGAAAGGGTCGAAGGAGGTAAGGGTGAAGAAGGGAGACAAAGGGCCTGATTTAGTTCTTGGCATACGGGTTACTCCGTCCCATAGGATATAATTTGATTTACATTTCAGCAGACGGGATATCTGTCACCATTGTGATGGAGTAACACGTCCGCCAAGATCTAAATCAAGTCCATAGTCCCTTGTATGCTGGCTAAGAGCCCATGAAATGCCGAAACAGACACTGAGGTGGAGATTTATTGTAGTATGTTGATAGACAGAATCACCAAATGGTCACAGATTCTATCTGCCAGTGCAAGAGCATTGTACAGACATAACGACCCTCATGTACAAAACTATTTTACGGTCAGAAGGGCTCTGAATTATAGGGATTCAGTAACATGTTACTGAACCTTACGGAATCGCTAATTGGGTATGGGAATAAATACAGATTCAGTATTTTGAAGGGGCGTGTTAAGGCTGGCCCTTCCAAATACCAAATCTTTAAGCTAGGTATTAATGTTTTACGACCGAAATCCGGTTGCAAAATATTAATATTTTACCACTTCCTGAAAGGAGGTGGTAAGACATTCACAAAGGGTAGGGGTCCCCACGTGGGACCTCTTCCCCATTTTGAATGTTCACAACAACTTTTTTTATGAGCGGGCAGGGGTCCATGAGACCCCTGCCTGCTCATAAAACAGGTTTGAGTATTTTTTTTTTTAACTCATCTCGTTTTCCTTTAAAGAAAAACGGGCTGCATTTAAAAAAAAAGATACATTTATTTAAAAACAATCACAGACATAGTGGTCTGCTGACCCCAGCAGGCCACCATGCCTGTCATTGTAGCCAGTAGTAGTGGGTCTCAATTTACAGCCTACCTCATGCATATTGATGATGATAATACATAGGTGAGTTCTCAAAATAACGATGAATTTGTCAGAAGTCGGTGTGCAAACTGCACCCACTTCTAACATATTTAATTTTGTACATTCCATTTAAGGAATCGCAAATTGCGAATCGTTATTAGTCTCCATTTACGATTCCTTAAATGGTACCTTGGTACATGAGGGATCCAATTGTGTCTCAAATAGAGCAGCCTTGCATAAAGCCACACTGGTCTTGATAAATGAGGGAATAAATTACTCTGAGCAGGCTACTAGCAGGAACTTTAGCTAAGATTTTAGCTTCCACATTTGGTATGATTCACATCTATCAGACACTAAGGGGTCGATTCCGATTCGGGCCAGAAAAAGCACCGACCGACTCGGATCCGGAAATAATACCGTCCGACACGTACCCGTGGCGCACGACACGCCAAGTACGATGCAAGGCGCGAAAAATCCGACCGACACGTACCTAAACCAAGTCGACCGACCGAGCCGCACGGAAAACAGCAATTCGGCCGGAAAAACACGCGAATCCAACCGACCGACACGCACCCGGAACAAATCCGACCGAAACGTACACGCGAACTCCAAACCGCAAAGTACGATGCAAGGCGCGAAAACCACGAGCGAGTCGGACGGAGGCCAAGCTGTACGACCGACACGCATACAAAACCGAGCCGAAGCAACACAAAACACCGCGACCGACGCGTACGTAGCATAGAAAACTGCACAAACACAGCGTGAACGAAACGGAGAACACCGTACGAGACTAATGCAGGGTCCGACTCGGTCACAAGAACGTTTCCAACATGCACAAACAGCACAAAGGAAAAATCACCCAAAAAAAGGCCAAACAAGCAATTACCAAGCCAATAAATACTGGGGGGGTGGGTACAGAGAACAAAGACACACCCACAACTCCACCTATATAAAGGACACAAATCACAACCATGAGCCTTTGCAAATGCCATTCCACTGCCAGCACCCAAGAGAAAGCAACCACACACCCACAGCTCATCCCTCACACAAGCCACACACCATCAGCACACCAACAAATACCTACCTCACATACACCCAGCAAAACACACACTCACACACCCTCACCTGCACACCAACACACACATCACCCACCATCACCACCCATCACCATGCCCCCAAGAAGAATCCCAAGTTCCTAGATAGTGAATTGGAAGTCATGGTAGACGAGATCCTCAGGGTGGAGCCACAGCTGTTTGGCACACTGGTCCAACAGACCCCCATGTCGCAGAAAACCAAGATGTGGGAGAGGATCATCAACAGGGTGAACGCACAATCACCATGTCGGCGCACAAAGACCGACATCCAGAACAGGTGGTATGACGTGCGCAGGAGGGTACGGGACATGCTGAAGAAAGACTACATCAACAGCCAATACACCGGCAGTGGCCCTCCTGCCAAGCCAATATACCTCAGGCCCTGGGATGAGAAGGTGCGGGCCATCCTTCCGCCAGTGAGTGTATATGGACTAGAGGACATCCCAGAGCCTGGTGAGTACACAACAAATGTACACAATATACTGCCACAAAACACACACATCACTGTCAAGGGGAGAGTCAAACCATGCACTCATAGCAATTACACAGCAACCAGAACAGAATCATCCCAAAATGTGTATGTCAGTCAGATAAACACAACACATGCCATCCAAAAAGTCACATCCAACTGTGCCAACACATGTACAAACACAACTACAGCTAGGCAGTGGCACAAATAGAACTAACAAACACATCCAGACATGTAGCCACCACAACAACACCAACACACAGTGAAGGCCACTCAAAGGAAGGAATTCTGTGTATGCTGGCCAAGTCAGTGTAGCCAATAGCATCATGGGAGTCGCAGTCACACATATTTCCCCCCCCATAACTGTCCCATCAACACCACCATGAACCATGCTCACATCACAGGGAGTGGAGAAGGACTCACAAGATGGCTGACACTGGCTACTGCTGTGGGGAGCACAAGGCCCTGCTGGCAACTGTGCACCAACAAACAGCAGGACACCACTGACTGACATCCTGAGAGACAGCTTACACTACCTGCAATGCAAGCACGTTCCATGGTGGGATATCTGGCTAGCTGGGTGGGAAGGGGGACTTGCAGCACTGACCATAGTCACAAGCACCTCCCCTCACACACCCCCCAACACAAACTCCACAGAACCCACCTGGTAGAATGCAATGCCCCCCATCCTAACACAAGATCCCACAAAGAACCACCACCCTGGGTTATGTTGTGTGAAGCACAGGGACACTCTTGGGACTTTTAGCCAAACAACTGCCAGGACAACACTCCCAGCCATCCTGTCAGCACAGCCAGCCCACCCCACAGGGAAGCAGAGTCAAAAGGAAGGAAGCATGGGCATGCTGGGAAGGGGTGAGGAGGCAATAGCATGATGGGAGTCGTAGTCACAGACATAGCTCACCCCCACAACTGTCCCATCAACACCACCCTGAACCATGCTCACATCACAGGGAGTGGAGAAGGACTCACAAGATGGCTGACACTGGCTACTGCTGTGGGGAGCACAAGGCCCTGCTGGCAACTGTGCACCAACAAACAGCAGGACACCACTGACTGACATCCTGAGAGACAACTTACACTCCCTGCAATGCAAGCACGTTCCATGGTGGGATATCTGGCTAGCTGGGTGGGAAGGGGGACTTGCAGCACTGACCATAGTCACAAGCACCTCCCCTCACACCCCCCCCAACACAAACTCCACAGAACCCACCTGGTAGAATGCAATGCCCCCCATCCTAACACAAGATCCCACAAAGAACCACCACCCTGGGTTATGTTGTGTGAAGCACAGGGACACTCTTGGGACTTCTAGCCAAACAACTGCCAGGACAACACTCCCAGCCATCCTGTCAGCACAGCCACCCCACCCCACCGGGAAGCAGAGTCAAAAGGAAGGAAGCATGGGCATGCTGGGAAGGGGGGAGGAGGCAATAGCATGATGGGAGTCGTAGTCACAGACATAGCTCACCCCCACAACTGTCCCATCAACACCACCCTGAACCATGCTCACATCACAGGGAGTGGAGAAGGACTCACAAGATGGCTGACACTGGCTACTGCTGTGGGGAGCACAAGGCCCTGCTGGCAACTGTGCACCAACAAACAGCAGGACACCACTGACTGACATCCTGAGAGACAACTTACACTCCCTGCAATGCAAGCACGTTCCATGGTGGGATATCTGGCTAGCTGGGTGGGAAGGGGGACTTGCAGCACTGACCATAGTCACAAGCACCTCCCCTCACACACCCCCCCAACACAAACTCCACAGAACCCACCTGGTAGAATGCAATGCCCCCATCCTAACACAAGATCCCACAAAGAACCACCACCCTGGGTTATGTTGTGTGAAGCACAGGGACACTCTTGGGACCTCTAGCCAAACAACTGCCAGGACAACACTCCCAGCCATCCTGTCAGCACAGCCAGCCCACCCCACAGGGAAGCAGAGTCAAAAGGAAGGAAGCATGGGCATGCTGGGAAGGGGGAGGAGGCAATAGCATGATGGGAGTCGTAGTCACAGCTCTACATCTCCCACCACATGGCCCAGCAAGCTCACACTCACGCATGCACATCCCACAGAGAGTGGAAAGGCCCATCAAAGATGTCTGACACTGTTGCTGTGTCGTGGGGAGCACAAGGGCATGCTGGGTACTGCACACCAACCAACAGCAGGACACCACTGTCAGCCATCTTGCCATTGCTCTCACACCCACACACACTGAACTCCACACAAAAGCAAGTAAGTATGGGAATGCTGGGAAGTGGGGTGGAGGCAATGGCATGATGGGAGTCGTAGTCACTGATATTGGTCACCCCCACAACTGTCCCATCAACACCACCCTGAACCATGCTCACATCACAGGAAGTGGAGAAGGACTCACAAGATGGCTGACACTGGCTACTGCTGTGGGGAGCACAAGGCCCTGCTGGCAACTGTGCACCAACAAACAGCAGGACACCACTGACTGACATCCTGAGAGACAACTTACACTCCCTGCAATGCAAGCACGTTCCATGGTGGGATAACTGACTGGCTGGGTGGGTGGGAAGGAGGGCCGGCTGTCAACCAAACACAACCAATGCAGACCATGTTCACACTCCAGAAAATACATAGACATGCCCAAATAATGCAGGACAATGTGCCACACCAATATCAACACCTGACTGTGACGACTTAGGACAATGCAATGTACAGGCCCGCACCCAGAGGCACAGTCACAACTGTCATGTGTGTCAACCATTGATGCCTGCAGAAACATAACACACATTGTTTGTGTCTCCCAAAAACAGGTGATGATGGGGACACAGCAGCAGACGCTGAGGAGTCCCAGTCCCAGGCTCAAGAGGATGCCGAGCTCACTGGCGTCGTACAGCCTCTGTCCTCCTCGGACGATGAAGAACAACCTGGCACATCCGGTGCAAGTCAACATGCAGCACCAGCAGGACCACCAGCTGCAGCACCAGCAGGACCACCAGCTGCACCCCTGCACCCACCCCTCCAACGACTGTCACCACGAATACCATCCCTGCCGACATGGACAGCACAAGGAGCAACACCAGCACAGGGACCCTGGACCAACCTGGGGCCATGGACACCACCACCACCACTAACCCCCAAGGTGGACCAGGGTTATCTGTGCATGCCACTGCACACACTGCACATGTCAGCAGGGGTGGTGGGAGGGGTGGGAGACAGAGGTCGCTGCTTGCAGACGTTGCTGGTGTGCATGATGACCCACAACTGGTACGCATAGCTGATGCGTACCAGTCCAGCACCGGAGAGCTCAGCCAGGTAGTGGGGCTCCTCAGAGACATGAAACAGCAGCAGGCTGCCCATCATGCCCGCTTGGACTCCCACATGTCCCACGTGGAGTCACACATGTCCCGTGTGGACTCACACATGTCCCGCGTGGAGTCCAAGTGGGATGCACTGAATGAGATGACGGCGGTGCACAGGGACATTTTACAATGCCTCCGCCAGATGAACAGCAACCAGTCCACACCTCCCTGTGTGCCAACAACATCTGGTGCCGAACAAACTGCAACTGCCACAGGGAGGGAGGAGGACTCTGGCGGAGAGTCCCCTGCACCGCAGCAGCCTGTACTTGAGGGCCCCCCCCCAAGAAGAGGGGTCGTCCGAGGAGGGAAAAGTGAGAGGCCGATGGCCAAGCGCAACTCCCAGGAAGCCTGAACCTGTTCTGGATGTTCGCCTTTGTGCACAGACTGTTCACCCTGTTGACGGCAACACTACTCCCACACATTGCATGGGGAGTACAAGTTGGACCAATGTGTCAGACAACTGTGGCCCCGATACTGGGGATCCTGTCTACCAGGACTTTCAATTCACCTAGGAACTTGGGATTGCAAGATTTATGTACAGCACTACCCATCCCATGCACTATTAACACAAATGTATCACAATAAACACACTAATACACCATACTTGCCTCTGTCGTGATTCCAACGTGGGTGCTGTTATGGGGATGATGAACTGCAAAATTACACTGTGTATGCGAACTGCAACAGCAAGGACAACACAGGCATGTGAGTACAGGCAACGTGACACACATGAGGGAGACACACCACCAGGGCTACACAACACATACACACCTAGGCCATCTGACTCATTGCCTACACTGATGTTGCCAGGGAAGACGGTGCAATGCACAGACACCACACCCATTCCCAGTTGTAGTCAAGTAGCCCACAGGTGCAGTAAGCAAATGGCAGTCAAATGTGTGACCACAGACAACGCACATCACAAAGTGGAGCACAGGTTTATTACACAGTTGCAACATGCCGTAACCACTACAGATGCAAGGTAATCCCACCTGGCAGCGGGCACACAGTCAACAACTGTAGACGGAAGGAAGTCCATGGGTGTGGCGCACATCACCTGTAGGGACACAACAGCTACCAGCCTGGATGTGCAATCACGTCGTCGGTGGACACAGTTGACCAAACGAATCTGAAAGTACCCTGTGAAGGACCGAAATGACACACAGTCAAAAGCAATGGAGTACAGGACAGAACAGCAAAACTCATGCACAATACATGTTACAAGATACCCACCCAGAACCAAGTTAGCATGTCAACACTGTTGGGGAGTACAGCCCACCTGTCACCACACATCGCAACACACATCCAGTCAAGTAGCCCATGGACACACTCCAACAGCACCAGAGCACCACCCACACATCATGCCAACTCACATCATTGACATGACACCTCAGGATACTCACATTCAGCTAAAGAAGTTGGTGATGAGCTGTGTGCGGACATCACCATCATCATCATCATCGTCACTGGCATCGTGGTCCAGGCCAGGATCCTCCACAGGTGGCGGATGTTGGTCATTGTCATCCTGGATGAGAGGCAACTCCTTCCGCACTGCCAGGTTGTGGAGCATGCAGCAGACGATGATAATCTTGCACACTTTCGCAGGGGCATATGGGAGGGACCCTCCGGTCTTGTCCAGGCAGCGGAAGCGGCTCTTCAGGAGACCAAAGGTCCGCTCAATCACTCTCCTGGTCC
The DNA here is from genome assembly GCA_963921515.1 of Calotriton arnoldi. NCBI lineage: Eukaryota > Metazoa > Chordata > Amphibia > Caudata > Salamandridae > Calotriton > Calotriton arnoldi. The sequence continues at coordinate 1,859,185 of CAWUFW010001040.1, forward strand.
GACCATGTGCCTCATTGTAGCGCATCTGGGCTGGTGTCACAGGGTTCCTGAGGGGTGTCAGCAACCACGGCATGTTGGGGTATCCCGAGTCACCTACGGACAGACAAGTGCACATTAGCTGACTTGGAAAAGTGGGCGGAATACTACAGATCACACACAATGGCACAAAGTCAGTACACACCGACAAGCCAGGCACGCTGGTTCTGCATCTGTGCCATCATCCTGGGGATGCGACTACTCCTCATCACAAAGGCATCGTGTGCTGAACCAGGGAAACGGGCACACACGTGTGTGATGGTCATGTCTGCAAGACACACCACCAGTGCATTGACCGAGTGGTAGTGCTTGCGGTTCCTGTAGGCCTGCTCCTGGGCCTGTGGTGGTACCAAAGCCACATGTGTCCCATCAATGGAGCCAATGACATGCGGCATCCTCCCCAGGGCATAAAAGTCACTCTTCACGTCAGTGAGTCGTCGCAGTCTAGGGAAATAGATGTACCGGTTCAGGAAGAGCAACATTGCCGCCAAAACATCACGGAGCACACGGCTGAACATGGTCTGTGACATCCCACCAGCAGTCGCCACAGTATGTTGGAAGGTACCAGTGGCAAAGAAGTGTAGGGCTGCCATCACCTTCACCTTGGGGGTCAGCGCTGTAGGATACGGCCGGCCAGGCTGCAAATGTGGGGACAACTGCACTGCCAAATCCTCAATCAGCTGCCTGGTGAAGCGGTACCGTCGGATGCTGTCCCGTTCCACCATCGTTGCCAGGTCTGGGAATGGTCGATGGACAGCAGGAGCCCTGCAGTGCAGAGGAGAAGTAAGCAAGATTGTCAGTCACCCCACATATGCGGCATTGAACACACTCAAGATCCCAACATACATCATTATGAGGCACAACTACATGAAGTGTGCAGTACCGGAAGGACATGTATGGTACATACATGGCCAACATCTGTCAACACGGTCCAACAGGTGGCATCAATTAGTCCCAGGTTGGCCCATTGGATATCATGAGGCCGTGTCACAGTTCCCATCTCCTGCTGCCGTGTCACAATAACCCCCCACAGTGACATGTGAGGACAGTTGTGCCCCAGGCACCACAGCTCAACGACAGGTACATTCCCAGGGACCCTGTAATGCCACATGGACACTGGCATTACATGGAGTATCATGTATACACCACAGCAAAACAACCATGACCCCCACAGGTAGTGGCCCCACTTGCCACGGCAGGACAGACATGGACGTCTGTGACACACACACGCACAACATCAGAGTCCATGCACACACAACGTGGATGTGGAGACTGTCTCCCATTGTGCACATGAAATCAGAGACATTGTAAACACTACATGCACAAAGACTGTGGAGGACCATCACTATTGTGCCACTGGGACACCCTGGCTCAAACATACCGTCCCACATGGGACTCACGGGGTATGTGACATGACATACACATACACCACTGTGAAATGTGACCATGGCACATGCACAGATATGAACAGTTGCACATCACAGTGGTCATGTACACGTAACACCCAGGATCCTGTCCCCATGAACACGTGCACAGCCTGGGGGTGGCTGCCCACAGGTGACACCCACAGGACAACATGTACACCAACATACACACAATAGGAAATGCAGCCTTACATGCCTTATGATAAAGTTTGGACAGGCTGTCGTGATGTAGGTGTGCCCCTCACTCCCTGGGAGCTATCTGTGGCTGGCATATGTCCATCTGAGACAGGCATGCTGACATATGCCAGTCACATGTACAGTGATACGTTGTACTGCAATGGACCGATCGGTGCCTCCGGCGGCCCATTGCATTCAATGTGTGCGGGTACGCGTTGTACCCCTGTGCGCGTTGTACTGCAATGGACCGATCGGTGCCTCCGGCCGGCCCATTGCATTCAATGTGTGCGGGTACGCGTTGTACCCCTGTGCGTGTTGAACTGCAATGGACCGATCGGTGCCTCCGGCCGGCCCATTGCATTCAATGTGTGCGGGTACGCGTTGTACCCCTGTGCGCGTTGTACTGCAATGGACCGATCGGTGCCTCCGGCCGGCCCATTGCATTCAATGTGTGCGGGTACGCGTTGTACCCCTGTGCGCGTTGAACTGCAATGGACCGATCGGTGCCTCCGGCCGGCCCATTGCATTCAATGTGTGCGGGTACGCGTTGTACCCCTGTGCGCGTTGTACTGCAATGGACCGATCGGTGCCTCCGGCCGGCCCATTGCATTCAATGTGTGCGGGTACGCGTTGTACCCCTGTGCGCGTTGAACTGCAATGGACCGATCGGTGCCTCCGGCCGGCCCACTGCATTCAATGTGTGCGGGTACGCGTTGTACCCCTGTGCGCGTTGTACTGCAATGGACCGATCGTTGCCTCCGGCCGGCCCATTGCATTCAATGTGTGCGGGTACGCGTTGTACCCCTGTGCGCGTTGAACTGCAATGGACCGATCGGTGCCTCCGGCCGGCCCATTGCATTCAATGTGTGCGGGTATGCGTTGTACCCCTGTGCGCGTTGTACTGCAATGGACCGATCGGTGCCTCCGGCCGGCCCATTGCATTCAATGTGTGCGGGTACGCTTTGTACCCCTGTGCGCGTTGAACTGCAATGGACCGATCGGTGCCTCCGGCCGGCCCATTGCATTCAATGTGTGCGGGTACGCGTTGTACCCCTGTGCGCGTTGTACTGCAATGGACCGATCGGTGCCTCCGGCCGGCCCATTGCATTCAATGTGTGCGGGTACGCGTTGTACCCCTGTGCGCGTTGAACTGCAATGGACCGATCGGTGCCTCCGGCCGGCTCATTGCATTCAATGTGTGCGGGTACGCGTTGTACCCCTGTGCGCGTTGTACCGCAATGGACCGATCGGTGCGCACCCATTGACAATGGGCTTGCCTGGCAACGGACGCGTTTTCGAATTTCGAACGAGTCGGTTGCTGTAAATTCAGTTGGTCACCCACAACAATGTTGCAAAATCATGTATGTCATGAAGTTGAAGATTTGAAGGATGCTGTGGGCGTGTTTTGGTGCTGCTATTCCATGGATTGGCCAGATTCAGAAGATGCAAACGACTTGGACCTATCACTTTGGACACAAGGGACAGTATCTGCCTCTCAAGCACATATATATTGCTGGCTATTCCCCTGAGAGCTCACTTGCCTGCACTACATGCTCCAGGACGACATCTGCCACTGCACTGCTGCTGTCTCTGCCCCTCTGGACCCTGCAATGGCACGTACTGTGGAGAGAGCCCCAGCCTTCAGCCTTGAAGAGAACCAGGCCCTGCTGGACAGCCTACTTCCACAGTACAGCAAGCTGTATGGGACACCAGGGGAGCAGGTGAGTGTTCTGTCCACTGCCTTTCTGAATGTGCATTTTGTGTGACTAGCAAGGCTGAGAGTCTGCACGCCACTGGCTAGCAGGCTCACTGAGTAGTTGTCACCCCCCATAGTGTGTAGTGACTTGCATTGGACAGGTATGGTGCAGTGACAGTGCATTTGAACATGGTTTTACTTCCCATGCAATGATACCATGTAGTGACGTCTGGCAAACTGTCCATGGTCAGCTTTGCACTGCCTGTGTACATCATGTGCCCCTGTGATTGAGACATGTATATACAACTGTGTCATGCACGGATATGTTGCATGTGTGGTAATGGCCTTTTCACTTTGTCATCCTGACAGGTTAATGCCCATCGGAAGCAGGAAATCTGGAAGGACATCGTCCGGGCTGTCCGGTCCGTGGGGGTCTACAAGCGCCGGATCCGCAACTGCCAGAAGAGGTGGCAGGACCTTCGGGGCTGGACCCGGAGGATTGCATGGGTCCAGCTGAAGCTGTCGCCTCCTCGCAGGAGGGGCGGAACACGGACCCTGACCCCCACATGCTCCAGATCCTGGCGGTGGTGTTTCCAGACCTGGATGGGCAGCTGAAGGCCAGACAGCAGCAAGGAGGGGGTGAGTCAAAGACTGCACTGTGAACTCTGTATTACATGCTTTGTGCCCTCCTCTGGCCTGGTTCAACTGCCACAGTGCAGCAGTCATGTTGTCCAGGAGCCATGTCCCTCTATTGTGCACTGCCCACTGCTCATCTGATACCCAGGTGTGGCCCTTACATTCAGGGAATTGTGTCACTTGGGACTGTGTCCTTGCAGTTTGCTTCACTAAAGGTGGGGGACAGCATCTGTTTCCCTAACTCAGTTGTGGGCATCATGGGTGGGTCCATTGTTCACACAACGCCTGGGTTTGGACATGTGATCTGCGTGTTGCTTTGATATGCGGTCCACTTGCTGAGCTGAGCCACCACATGTGCCTGGGGTATGTGGCCCACGCCCATGCAGCGGGTGGGAACAATGTTTGGGCCCCAGGAGTGTGCAGATTACGTGTGTCACACATACATGGCCAGCTATCCACTGTCCAGGGCACATCCCTCATTCATGTGGAGCAGGACAGTCATGCCTACTCCAGGCCATGCAATGCACTCTGTACTCCCACTCCCGTGTATCAGCTGACACATTGTGCACAGTGATTTGACCCCTCAGGTGTCTGCCTCTGTGTCAGTGTACTGTGGATTAGTTGCCAGGACTGCTGGGGTGTCTCTTGGTAGGGGTTCAGCATGCCCCTGGAGATGTGACCATAGGAGACGATACTTGTGTGTCACATAGGTGTTTGATCAGCTGCCCGTGCAGACTGGGATATGCGAATGTGAAGTTCAGGCAGCTGTTCCCCCATTCACAGCAAATTGTGAGGGGCTCAGGTTCCAAGGGTAGTGTCACAGGTCTCCCATATGTCCAATAGGTGTGACCTGGACAGATGAGGGTTAAGATGATGTGTTGTGTGGGGGATGTACATGTGCACTTGTGCAGCTCCAGGACTTGCATTCCCCATGACCTACTATTGTGACACAGTGCATAGTGTTGTTGTCTGGCTGCCAAGTCATACATCACTGAGACAGTGATGTATGACTTAGCAGTCATGCCTCTGCCATGGCATGTGTCAACTTATTGGTGGTCCTGCAGGGGAGTGACATGTGCTACATGCACACCATAGTGGCGCTGGCTATCAGGACATGGGTGCATCATGGTGTCTGTCGCTGGTATGCATCACATGCATTTCCTATTTGACTCTGGGCATCCCTTTCATCCGGAAACCTGTACTGACTCAGTGGCAAGAGCTGTGATGTGTGCATGTCCACATGCCACACCGTGTCCTCTGCACTGTCCAACTACTGTGTACTTGGTGCATGTGTCCACACTGGGGTGTTGCAATCCAACAGACACCAGACAGATGGGTGCAAGGCCATGTGGGATGTGAGTGCCATGCTTGGCATCAGACTGACAATTGGCTTCTCCTGTTCAGTTAGGGCACTTTTAGCAATGTACAACTAATGATGCCAGGGCTTGCTCTGTAATGTGCTGTGCTCACAGTGGTGTGTGCGTTTGGTGCAGGTGACTGATGTCTGTCTGTTTCCCCATTGTTTGCAGATATATCCACGGCCACGGAAGGGGACAGCTCCACGGACCAGGAGGAGCCAGAGAGCCAGACTGGGTCAGCAGCCGAGGAGTGGTCGGAGGGACCCAGTGGCACGGAGGGCGAGGGGAGCCACACCGAGGAGTCCTCAGCACCATCCACCTCAGCTGAAGACCAGAGCAACTCGGAGGATGACTCCCTTGTGGAGGCGGGTGTCAGCAGCCACCACACGCCAGCTAGTGTTGCTGTCCCCGCCACCACCAGCACCACCACCGCCCTCCCATTGGCTCCCATTCCCCAGGTCCGTGGAGGCTCCCATGTTCGGGAGCGTGTCTCCTTTGGGCCAGGCACCGCACCCCTGCCCCTGTGTCCCCTGCTGCCCTGAGTGAGGAGTCTGTGTACCTCCTTCGCCAGCTCCATGTAGGGCAGACAGCCATGCTGAGTGTCCTCCATGCGCACACCGCACTGTTGACTCAGCTGGTGTCGTTCATGGAGGGCATCTCATCGGGCATGTCTGACCTACAGAGGGGCAACAGGTCCATGGACTCCTCACTGACGGCAGCAGTGTCCCTCCTCAGACAGTCCCTCACCCCTCCTGCCTCTGCTCCATCCACACTCCCCAGCACCTTACCTGTCCCAAGCACACACACACCGGCACAGGCACACACCAGCACACACACGTCCAGCACACAGACACACACGCCACAAACTAAACGCACACGCACGCACAGTCAGGGGACTGAAACCAGACTCACAGGGGATGGGGCCCTGGTACACACACACGCATCCACGGGCACTGCGCAGTCCTCAGTTGCCTCTCCCTCCAAAGCACCCTCCCTTGCCTCACCTGCAACCCCAAAGACCCAGCGCCTCTTCCTCAGTGACCTCGGCCTCTTCCCCTCCGATCCAGCTGCCCCAGCATCCAGGGGGAAGAGGAAGCCCCCCACACGGAGCAGAGTGCCCCTCGCCCCCGGACACCCTCCCCCAGGCGCAGACAGACTGAGGCCCCCACCCGCAAGTCCCCTCGGAGTGCTAAGAGCAAGACCCCGCCGCCGCCCTGCAGCTCAAGCACCAGGTCTCCTTCCTCCATCCCTCAGGCCCCCACTCCACAGGTGCCCCCACCACACCCTGCCCCAGATTCCCCCACCCACAGATATACCATCCCCAAGAGGCTCCGGCCTTCACCCCCTGCCACTTGCTCTCCCGGAACAACACCCCCCGCTGCGCTTGTCTGTGCCACTGATGTGGTGAGGGTGTCCTCCCCTCTGTCCAGCCCACCTTGCCTGTTCCCCATTCTCCTCCCCTGGTGGTAGGCACTGCAGTGGAGTCCACTACCACCCTGTCTGACTTGGGCACTGCAGTGGCGGACCTGTCCACTCCATCTACAGGGTCCACTGCAGTCGTGCCGGCACCCACAACATCTGAGCCATGCCCCCCAGTTGTGCCGGCACACACCATGTCAGACACCTCCACTGCAGTTGTCAGTGGCTCTCCAGCACCCACCACCCCTTCCCTGCTTCCTCCTGGTGAGCCCTGATCCTGTCCCTGCGGTGCCTGGCCTACCCCCCCGGTTGCCCCTCCTAGTGGATTGTCCCTGGTTTTGTGCAGGCATGTGTAGGGTGGCATCTGCCACTGTCACCCACTTGTGACTTTGTTGATGGACTGGCCATTGGCCTTTGTTTATGTTCTACCGGACTTCTACTTTTAATGCCACATATGCTGAATAAAGCAACTTTCTGTTCTCTAGTGCTTTTGCTTCTGATGTACATGATGTTGATGATGCTAACCATGCCCTTGCTGCAGTGATGGTGACATTTGGTCTCATGATAATGAAGTGTTACTGTGCAGGAACCTATGTGGTCCAGGGGGAATGTGTCCTATCCTGTGGTCTATCCATGTCATCCATAGCAGCATCTGAGGGTGTCATGTGTTCAGTATTTGGCAATGGGATTTCCTACTTAGATTGGCAATTTCACATCTGTGGCTTCCACCCCTGCACATCTGTTGTGCCTGCCATTGTTCTATTCGTCTACTTCCCTGACCGTGTGGCCATCTCCACTGGACATGCAGGTTTGGGCATCAATGGGGAAGGACTCATCTGTGTTGTCAGTGCAACATTGCTATACAAGTGTGTTGGATCTGTGCTGATGATTCCGTTGGCACTTCCATGACCAGGCTGATGTGACGGGAGCCCTCATTTGGTGCTAATTGTTGATTGTGTGACCAAGTGCTCAGCTGACATGGTGGGGCCCTACTGAGGCAACATATGGCACAGCTGTCCTCACACAGGAGTGGAGTCCCCTCATGGCAGTGTGTACTCCTGTGACATTGCCTGCGCCCAAGGTGTGTGTTGTATGTGCATGTCTGTGTGTTCACTTCCGTTTAGCTGTGCATGCTGTGATCCCTAGTGTTGTACCTGTTTGTGATGCTAGCTGAGTTGAGCTATGTTCCCCAAAGTCTTATCCCTGGGTTCTCTGTGATGTGGGTGCATGGCACATTACTGGTCATCAGGGTGTCACCCATAGGTGTGCTTGCTGTCAGGGCTGAGTTTGTGTGCAGACGCAGCTGGGTCACAGTCAGGTTTCCCTTGGCACTTGTTGTTTGCCCCTGTCATGTGATTTCCAGTTTGTGTTATCTTTCAGTGATTGTGACACGTTGTGTGTGTGACTGCTGGCACTCCTCAGGTTCCGGGCTGCAATGTTGGTTGTTGTCTATGTGTGTTCTTTGTGGGTGACCTTGGCTTCTTCATTGGTGTGTGACTGTGGCTGTGATCCCATTGGTTGGTGTGGTATTGCCGTCATGTCCATGTACGGCGTAGTGTGCAGTGTGTCAGACATTCAGGAGTCTTGTTTAGTGTCCATGTGTGATGTGTTTCTGCACCTTGGTTCCCACCCACCACCCTGGAATAGTCATGGGTGCATGTGCAATGTCACCAGTGCATGTGTGCTTCACTGCTGCACATTGTTGGAGGTCGAGGGGTGTGGTGTTGAGTGTGTGCAGATGAGAGTTGTTGCCCGGCTAGGCCCCTGCCTCCATGTTGGCCTTGGCTCACTGGCCATGCTGTTTAATTTGTGCTTGTGTAGGTGTGATGGTAGTTAGTTGCTCAGTACACATGACTGTGGTTCACAGTGTGAACCACATTTAGCTTTGTCATCACAGTGGGATTGTAATGCAGCCCAGGGTCACCACATTGTGGGGGCCCTGGGGGTGGTGCTGTGGTGTGTCTGTGTCTTGCTGTGTCAGTTGCTGTCCCTACGTGCCTGTGTGACATGTGTGATTTGTGCTCCCTCTCATCTGACAATGCCTGCTTGCCCACATAGGGAATTTGGATCCATGAGTTACCTTTGTGTGGCACTGTATGCACATCTGTATGATTGGTATTCATGTCTCCTCATGTGTTGTGTGGTTGCCTGGGGACACTGGCACCCCCACCCTCACCTGTTGTGTATGATGTGCAGGGTGGGTCTGCCTGTTTGTGTTTGTGCATCTGCACCACTGCATTGGCATATCTTGGGTGTGCCATTGGCTGTATGTAGTTTGGTGGGTTTCCCCTGCTGTCCCTGGGACTCCTAGGTCATCGGTCAGCACAATGATCATGGTTTGTGTGTCCCATTGCTGCCATGGTATGGTATCTGTTCACCTCACATCTGCAGTCTCCACAGGGTATCTGCATGTGTGTGCCCATTGGTGCAAATATGTGGGTCTGCATTCGGATGGTCACTTCTGTCATTGTGTCATTGATGATTGTTGACGGTGTCAGCCCCCATGGGTGTTGTTTGTCTGCACATGGCCAAAGTTATGTCTTATTTGCACTGCAGGATTTGGCTCCTCCAATTTATGTTGCAATGGGACACATACACTACTTTGCCACTGATGTGTTTGTTGTTCTGTGACCAGGAATCATCCATGCAGTTTGGCAGTTGCACCTCTTACTTTGTCAACACTTACCTTTTGGTCACTGTGATGATGGGGGTTTGGACCCCATTGCCACAATGTTCAAAATGTGCTGCAGCTATGGACCCCACACTTACCTTTTGGTCACTGTGATGATGGGGGTTTGGACCCCCTTGCCACAATGTTCAAAATGTGCTGCAGCTATGGACCCCACACTTACCTTTTGGTCACTGTGATGATGGGGGTTTGGACCCCATTGCCACAATGTTCAAAATGTACTGCAGCTATGGACCCCACACTTACATTTTGGTCACTGTGATGATGGGGGTTTGGACCCCATTGCCACAATGGTCATGGCACATATTTGTGTGGCACATGTGCTAGGGGGTCACATTGTATGGTCAAAGTCATGTTCGGTGTTGTAGGCATTTGACACAGTCTACACACGCTTGTCATGGTGTTGGGGGGGATGTCTTCTTCTTGCATTCCCTAGGTTGTGGTGTGCTGGTTGTGTCATGCATTGTCCATCCTATGGGTGGGGGTGGTAGTGGTGGTAGGCATCCTGCCCCCCTGGGTGAGGGTGGTAGTAGTGGTAGGCATCCTGCCCCCCTGGCTAAGGGTGGTACTAGTGGTAGGCATCCTGCCCCCTGGGTGAGGGTGGTAGTAGTGGTAGGCATGCTGCCCCCTGGCTAAGGGTGGTAGTAGTGGTAGGCATCCAGCCCCCCTGGGTGAGGGTGGTAGTAGTGGTAGGCATGCTGCCCCCTGGCTAAGGGTGGTAGTAGTGGTAGGCATGCTGCCCCCTGGGTGAGGGTGGTAGTAGTGGTAGGCATCCTGCCCCCCTGGGTGAGGGTGGTAGTAGTGGTAGGGCATCCTGCCCCCTGGGTGAGGGTGGTGGTGCGCATTCAGGCCCCTGTGTGCATATGTGGCATTGGTGATGGGCATCCCGCCCCTATGGTGCTGCTGTTGCTGGTGTAAGTATATTCTGCATCCCTCTGTGTGTGTGTGTGATGTGTCATGTACGTGTTGTATGTGTTTCGTGGTTGGTGTCTGGCTTACCTTCTGCGCCGTACGCGTCCGTGCCTGTTCCGGTAGTAAATGTAGAATATTGGTATGATCAGGACGAAGGGATTCATGGTTGGTTCGTGTCGTTCGTCCTTCTCGTTGCTTCGCGTCGTCCTCGTCGCTTCGCCTCGTCGCTTCGCCTCGTCCTCGTCGCTGCCGTGTTCGTCTCGGAGCCGTGGATCGTGTTGTGGCGCGAATCGGAGCTTATGTGCGCCTCTCCGGATGCTTTGACGTGCCGTGCGTAGCGACGGGTTCGGCGCGTACGGAAAGCGCATCGTACTTGTCCGGCCGGACGGAGCTGCATTTTTCCTTCCGTGCGACTCGATTCGGCGTTTCCGGATTTGCCTCGGTCGGGAAACAGGACCTGGTATGGGTGAGTACGGCTCGGCCGGATTCTTTGCTGTTGTGCGCATCGTACTTACTCGTTCGGTGTGCTGTACGGATCGGTCGGGAAACAGGCTTTCGCATGGCTTTTTTCCCGACCGAATGGTGTTGGGTACGCCTCCGACCGAGATCGGAATCGGCCCCTAACCATAGTTGTACGATTACGCTGAACACGGCTTCTCCAAATTTTGTGACAATTCCTCTTCTGTATTCGATGCTACATATGTGACATGAAGATGAAGAGTGAGTAGACCTGAGAAATTCTTGTAGAGTTTCATCAAGAAGCAATTAAGTTTAGTCTATTGCAGTTGACTTGGTTCAGAGCCTGAATATTGGGATCGCTGCCAGACAGGAGGAGAATGCCTTGGGCACATTAGCATATGTTGACAGTAGAGGTGGAGTAATAATTTGTAACAGCTTGGGGCTCGGTGAACAATCTTCCATCCTCACTCAATTCTTCCTTTTATTAGCTTGAGAGCCACTTTTATTGCCACTATTGTATTTGTTTTTATAGTTACCACTACAATGTACTACTGCATATTTCTGCACCGGGACAGGATTTTGATCTTGTTATTTAAATATATAAAGATGTATTCTTAATGCATATTCTTGAGTGTGTCTACTAATGGTGAAAGAGGGTTTGGAACCTATTAACAAGAAGTACTCCTGGAAGTCTCACAGGGCTGATCGTTACCAAACATTCACCATCTCCATTTAACGCAAAGAAGATTTGTTGAATTATAGTCCATCTGGTTCTCTGTTTTATGATTGGTGCACTGACTAAGTCCTTGCTACTAAAGGGTCTAAGGGACCCCAGTTCAAGCAGTATTACAGATAAAGCCAAAAAATATAATTATGGCACCCAATGTGGTACAAATCTTTGAGTAGTCTTGATTGACACACAAATGTTTTTGATCAATTATTACTAAATAAGGGAGGCGTCTGTTGTAATATTGGGAACCTCCCTCAAATTAGACAGAAGCACCCTCTCTGCTGTGCTTCTCTAGTGGAAGGTGTTTTAACACTTTGATTTCATTTCAGTTTGAATTTCATTTTTGAATCTGCTTTATAATGGTGCAACCTCCTATCCTGATAGGATTTAACTATAGCGGCACTGCGAGAACTTGGGTTGTTGGTTGACTGGGGTGTTAACCCTGGTCAAGCAACAACAATCCCTGTCAGAGTGAACTACAAAAGTCACAAAATTCACCTATTCTTAACACTCTAGTAGCTTGGCACAAAAACAGTCAGACTTAACTTAGAGGCAATGTGTAAAGTATTTATGCAGCACACAGGCAGCAACAAAGTGAAAACACAACACAAGAAAAAGCCAAAACCAACTTAGAAAAATATAGTAAATTGTAATATTTATTTGACCCAAAAACGACAAAAATCCAATCAGTACAACCGGAGTGATGGATTTTTAAATTTTAAAGTGCAATCTAGTGCCCAGATGATCAAAGCGCCAACAGCGGACATCTAGTCGCAGGAGACCGGGGCAAAGTTGAGAAAATATGGCTGACCGCGATGGAGCGAGGTTCGGATGTAAGAAGTGGATTGTACCTTGTCAGCGCTTACATTCGAACTTAATGTGCAGCGGGGAAAGGATACAGGCAGTGCTCGAGGAGAGGGTCGTCTTTGGGAAGCCCCTGGACAAAGTTGAGATGAAGATTTCTACGCTACTTAGGGGCCGATTACGATGCGGCTGGTAAAGGCTCCAACCAACGGTCAGACCGTTCCAGGCTGTATCGTAATCGGCCCTCAGTTTACTTTCTGACCACCGCATTACAATGCTGGCGGTCGGAAACTTTCCGCCCTTGAGATTACGATGCACAGTTTCCGGCATGGTTTCCATGATGGCCTGTCCGACATGGAAACCATGTCAGAAAGCGTGTTTGGGGGCCCCCAGCAGGGCCTCCTTGGGTAGGTGGCCTCTGGTTGGGGGCCGAGGGGTCACCTATGGTGCCCCCCTGTAGATCCCTGCACCCCGTGGCTGGCACCTTGACGTGCCTGCCACGGGGTGCAGGGATGAACTGCACCTCCCATTTCCTTATGGGAACATGTATTACAGCCGGTTTATGGCCGTAATGCATGCTCCCATGGGGAAATGTAAGAATACGACCTAATTGGGCGGTCGGGACAACCGATCAGAAGTCAGTGGGTCCCAGGACCGAGACGGTGTCGGGCGGACTCAAGTTCACCAGACATCGTAATTAGCCCCTTTGTCTCTTGTTTGGAAGTTGAAAATCTTCAGCGGGACGAAGCTGGAGGCTGTAGCCGACAAGAGTTCCAGGAGGCTAGATACTCCTCTGTCAAAGGACTGCTGAACAGGATTTGCTGCTGCAGAGATTAATGAAGCGGGAGCTACCGCAAAGTCAATCCAACTGGTGATGCGTCTTTGGCGGATAGATGAACAGATTGGTCCTAGACTTCCCCCGGTTCTCAGAGCAGTTTTTAGCCAAGAGTCCCAAGTTTAAGATTTTGGTTATCTGGGCACTTTTAACACCACAACCAAGGTTCCAGGACTAGAGAGTCATGTCACTTGAGGGGGTTAGGACTCACTAGGGCTGGGTCCAGGTGGGGGTTCAGGGTGGTTCGAGCCTTGTCTGTCCCTGAGTCTCTGATCCGGAGGCCAGCAAACTAGCCCTTGGATTTACTTTGGAAGTTCTGGGTTTAAGTAAAGCATGGGGTTCAAGCAGCAGGGCAGACCTCTGAGGGTTCAAGGCAGGCTCCAGGCAGCAAAGCAGTCCTTCAAGAGAATTCCCTTTGAAGTAATTGAAGTTTCCTGACTCCCCTGCCATGGCTCCAAGATGGCTGCATGAACAATGCAGGGGTGACCAGTCCTTTGTGTGAAGGCAGACCACAGCCTATTCTGTTGCAAGTGGAGATGTGCTAAGCTCCGCCCCCCCCCCGTCCTGGCAGTTGGTAGCTCATTCTGGCACATCTAAACCCTCCAATGTGTGGCTGTCTGGGAGGAATAAACAAAATGCAACTGCACCCAGTCATGTGACCTAGGGCAGGCTGCAGGTATCAAATAGTTAGGGCAGGAAAATGCCAACTTTCTGAAAGTGGCATTTTTAAAACTGTAACTTAAAATCCGACTTTATCATTAAAGAGGATTATTAATTTCAATTTTTCAGACACCAAACATGAGATGCTTACCTGTTTCTAATCAAAGGTTAACAGTTATTAAATGTAATAAGGCAACCCAATATTACCCTATGGAAGAGGTGGGCCTCACAGTAGTGAAAAATGAATTTAGGAGTTTTTCACTTCCAGGACATGTAAAACTTAAAAGTACATGCCCAACCTTATAAATACAATGCACCCTGCCCTATGGGTTACATAGAGCCTACCTAAGGGTAACTTGTATGCAACAAAAGGGGAGTTAACGCTTGGCAAGGGGGTTATATTGCCAAGTCAAATTGGCAGTTTAAAACTACATTCAGGCTGCAATGGCAGGCCTGGGACATATTTCAAGGGGCTACTTAAGTGGGAAAGCACAATAAGTGCTGCAGGCCTACTAATAGCATTTAATTTACAGACCCTGAGTATATGGTATACAACTCTACAACGGACTTATACATAAATTAAATATGCCAATCAGGTGTAAGACAATTCTACTATGTTTTAAGGAGAGAGCACAATCATTTTAGCACTGGTTAGCAGTGGTAAAGTGCACAGAGTCCTAGAGCCAACAAAAACGAATTTCATCAAAAAGTGGAGGGTACAGGCAAAAGGTTTGGGGTGACTACAAAGATGGCCAAGTCCAGCAGGCACCATTAAATCAACATCTCCTGGCTATAGGAGTCCCTAATGTGGGGGATGGGGTTACTATCTTTATAAATGCACACTCTGCATACCCCACTGAACTGTTTTAATCATGGGTGGAGTCTCATTCTGTAGACTTTAATACTGGCAACTTTCATACAAAGAAGCCTACAGCAATACCTCCTCCTAATAATCAACCATATCATAGCTTAGAAGTCCCGTTAGGTTTATCAAAAGCACCAAGCATGGTTGGTGGACAATTACCTCAAGTAGTTCAGAATGTCAGATGAGGTCCTTTAAGTAATGAAGGGGCTATCTGGCCTTTATTGGTACAGTACAGATCACATTCTGAGCCGGAAAATCTGGCTGCTCCAGATTTAAGACATTTTTTTAAGCCAGTTAGTGGTCACCTATTGGCAACTATGGCGGTATTTCCTACAGACAGCGGCCCACTGGAGCAGTAGTTCCAGACCAGCACAACACGTGTCATTAGTCTCCAGACTATTAATGCTAAGTGCTGGGCAAAGTGCCAACAAAGTGAGATGAGATTCCATTCTGGGTTACTCGCAAATTTAACCAGTTAGAAGCGGTCTATCTTCATAACCCACCTCAAGATAAGCATAAAATACTCACTATGTGTGTTCTACTTGTTATTGTACTATGTGTAGAAAAGTGTAGTGCATGGGGAACAATATTGGCGAGTATCTATCCTGCTATGCATGGCACATTCTCATTGGCCTACTGGAGATGTTAAAACAAATACGAGCACTGATTAAAGTATGAAATTAATGGTAATTTTAAGACAGTTTCTTCAATAGTCACATTCGAGGAGAAGCGGCGGTTCTGGCAGTGCACCAGCACTGATCATGAACAGAAGCTTCCTAAAATGTTTTGAGAAACATACACCTCTGTAGACTGGACTGCTTTAGGTTCTCGAGCCCCAAAACCATAACTCAAAACAAAAAACAAGAGTGAGGGTTCCAGTAAAGAAAAGTCTGCCCATGAAACAACTAAAAACAGAAAGCTAAACAGAAAACCAGGACTGGGTCTCCTCCACAGCAGGAATCCTGGAGTAATGAATATAATTTGAGGAGCCTTGATAAAATTTAGAAGCTAGATAGGTATTAGTATTCGTCCTGTTTTTTGCAGGACTCTGCGGACAGTAAAAGGACATAAAGGAACAGACGGACTAGGTATTGCAGAAAGGACAGACACGGCATACAGAAAAGTGACAGAGAGTCAGCATGGAGTTTGAGGTTAGCTTGAAGAAAGAAGAGACTGTATTTAGACTCACAAGGTCATGTTAAGAAAAGGAAAGTAGCTGGTTTATCGAAAGGAGTGCCTCATAATTGTGAACCCTTCTGTGGCACAGGACTTGGGCAGCAGTGCTTCTAGACAGCACAGCAGAAGTGACAGTAATTTTCCAGACTCTCAAAGAGCATTTGGTAGTGACTTCAACTAAAGAATACATACAGGTTGAAACCTCAGATGGACGCATAAAATTTCCAGATGTGGCTTATCATGTAGAAGTACAAATTTAAGGCAATATATTGTACAAAATTAAGCCATATTCTGGTCTCATATGTCGGATGTCTATAACATAATTCATGCAGAGGATGGCTGGCCTCCATCATGTATAAGGGAAGCATCTTGAAGTGAAGAGGTAATAATGCAAGCATTTTCCTTTTTTCTAAATGAAGAACTCAGGGAAAAAAATGCACGCAAGTGGGAATTAAAACAGGCTCCAGTGTTGCATAGAAACCAAGTGGGATAGGACAAAGATTTAGATTTACAAGTGATTCCCTTAAGAAGGGTGCCCCAAGTTCAGATTCAGTACCCATTAACGCCAGAAGCTAAGCACTATATAAAGGCCATCCTAGATCAATTGCAATATCAAGGAATAATAGTGCCTCATCATTCTACCATGAATACTTCTCTTTTTCCAGTATTAAAACATGATAATTCATACAGGATAGCTTTAGATAATAGGATTGTAAATACACACATGCATATGTGCAAAATGCTCACAGCACTGTACTGATGACAAACATGGTAGGAAAAAATACCAAATAAATGAGATATTTCCAATGGAAGGACTGCTTTTTCTTTTGACGGCGTTCTTAAAAGAAGATCCAAAGGCGTTATCATACGTTGATGACATATCCATTATAGATGATAACTTGACTGAACATCTCAATAGGGTGGACAAAATAGTGCCACTTCTGGGCCGATATGGGAATAAAATAAATACTAGGAAATCTAATATTTTCTTTTCTTAATGTGATCTTCCTCAGATATGAACTATCCAAGTACCTAAAAGGATTGACAACTGACTCCCTACAGAAGTGTGCTACTTTACAAACTCAAAATCCGATGAAAAAGTTACAAGTTACGGGGGATTTGAACTTTGGAACAGCTAACTTGCCACATTTTGCAGAGAAAATTAAGCTTCTATATGAATTAATCACTCTGACGTTTTCTGAAAAAGAGTTGGACAAAAACATACACAACTATATTACATGGACTTCAAGCAGACATGTTAGAGACATACAGGCTATTCACAATGGTAATATACACTTGTGAGTAATTTTCACCTGTAAATATACACTTACGCTTCCGAGTAACTTTTCTACTTTTTGCTATTTACAAAATCCAAGTATAAAGTTACTCAATACTTATGACATGTACAAGTGTAAGTTACCACTAAAAAAACCAATAGTAAATCTAGTGCCAGTTATGGCCAACCCTATGGGGCCGATTACGATACCATCCGGAAAGGCTCCGAACGGCATCCCATTCGGTCGAATCCAATTTGGAAGACTTGTCTCCAAGCGAGGCGGACACATTTCCGGACGACCGATCATGATGTCCAGAAACCATTCGTACTGTCCGACTCGGTTCCGAACGGCATTCGGAGTAACGTGTCGGTTGGAGCCGACTCGTACAGGTCTACGGGCAGCGCTTCCGGATGAGCAATCAGGATGTTGGATCCCGACAGCCTTTCCGAATCGGTTGTTCCGACACAGATTGGCTGTCGGAATCTGACTTTGGGGGCCCGTAGCAGGTCCCTCTTCACCCGGGGCCCTCTGAATCGGGTCCGTGGGGGTACCCATGGTTCCCCCCTTTTCCTGCATGCACAGTGTGGCAGGCACCATAAGGTGCCTGCCACAGGGTGCAAGGTTTTCCCCAACCACCCCTTTTTTCAATGGGAGTCCGACAAACGGTGTTCGGACACACCATAATCGTTCGGTTGGATTCCCCGAACCCAAGTCGTTTGGAAAGCATTACGAAAACCAATTCAGTTGGACTACATCATAATCAGGCCCTTAGTAGTATAACACTCTACCATAGAAAATAAGGAGGCAAGGACTTAAACATAAACTGCATAGGAACCAGTATTAGCTCATTTAAATAAATATATTTCAAATAGATAAACAGGTAAATAAATATAATTTAATATTAAACCATATATAAAAAAGAGTACACGTTTAATTTTACTATAAAATATTTTAATACTTATTTATATTTAAAAAATAGTGTAACAATCAATGAGATTAAATATAATTAAATGACTTTTAATTAAATCTGTACATCACTTTTAATATTATTAGTGCATAATATTTTAACTTTTGGTAGAAGTTTATTTTTTAATGTAATCTTGAGAAAAATATTTTGAATGTCATTTATTATATTTGATATAATTTAGTTTTTTATTAAAAATTGAGTTAATAGTGCTCTGCCATAATAAATAAAAAATATTGACATTAATATTTAACATAAAAATATTTTTGCAAACGTTTTTCCAAGCTAAAAAGTTTTTAGCTTTCCCTGTACCTTACCACGGAGAGATCTCTGCCACTTGGGGGGAGTGCACCCTAGAGTAAAGTATGGGGAATTTTTCTCTATACTTTACCATGTGGAGATTTCCACCCTGACTGCAGAACCCCCTAATATAAAGTATGTGGAAGATGTAAAAAGTTTGATGAACGTGAAAAAAATATTGAAAATATTTGTATGATAAATATTATTGTAAATTAATTTTAAAAAATGCATTTTTAATTTAGAACTAAATAATAAAATGCTACAGCACTATTAATTTAATTTTGAATTAGATCTATAAGTAATGTAAATACAATCAATTAAATTAAAATAGATTTTCTGAAGTTTAAATTAAAAACTAAGGGGCCCATTAGGATGTCGGGCGGAAGCACTACCGCCGTGCTGTCGGAGGCAAAAACCACCAGTTACCGTCCGCCCGCCGCGGCCCACACGCCCTCACAATTAGGATGTGTAAAAGCAGCCAAACACCGCCCGTAAGCCCACAACGCCGTCCGCCATCAAAGTGCGCCCGTTCACGTAGCGGCGCCAGCCAATGGAGGCACACCGACGAAATCACGTACCGCCCGGCGTACAAATTACGATGCCGCAAACAAACCGCTCCCCCGGCTAAGAGACACCGTACGAGACACCAAGACGGAAATTCGACCGCACGAGTACGGACACCAAAAAGGCGGCCCACCCCGACATGAATCCTGCACTCCAGGCCATCCCCATGCTGTACCTGATGCAGCACCTAGGAGTCAACGCGCCGCGGCGACGCAGGTAGGCAGACACACAACAAGGGCACGCAAACACCGCACACAGTGCAAGGGAGGAAAAACTGAACATGGCCCCCCAGACAGCCCTGTGTGGACAGGACACATCCACCACTGCACCCACAAATGTCACACCGTGCTGAATGAAACAACTCGCAACTACCGGGCACACACTACCCGGGACCAGGAACTGACGTCCCCGTCACGGCAACGCAGCGCAGCGGCGATGACGCAGCTACACATGCGCACAACGCAGAGGCCAACTACAGCGCCATGCATGGGCCGCACACAAATAACACAGGCACACAACTACACACACCACACACCAGCCCCACCCTGAATGCACATGTCACGTGGCATACCTGCATCAGTCATGTCCCCAACCGGCAACTCACAGGTGCCAACATGACGCCACACAAGTGTACCGAACAGGGCAGTGACGTCACGCCAAAATAGGACACACCCTTGTGTGCATAACATGGCGAAGCACACAGCGGCTGCGACATCACGCCGCAGAATATGTACCGTGTCCGCAAAAGGCACGCCATTACCATACAAAAATAATAATACCATCCGGCAC
This sequence comes from Calotriton arnoldi, assembly GCA_963921515.1. Lineage (NCBI taxonomy): Eukaryota > Metazoa > Chordata > Amphibia > Caudata > Salamandridae > Calotriton > Calotriton arnoldi. The sequence continues at coordinate 1,878,955 of CAWUFW010001040.1, forward strand.
CCAATACCAATACATGCAATACGTAACATGAAAAAACCCGGGTGCCTGACAACAGGTGTTACCAATTACAACACACACACACAAGGCCGAATGTATAGCGGAAACGCAGCGTGCCGCCCACATACGGGAAAGCAGATAGCACTGAATGGCCTTCCATTCCCACTCTGAAACCACATTTCGACTAAACAAGCCGGAGAATACAGCCATTGTCCCAACAACAAGCCAAACAGAGGCATGCTGAGGAAACAGTCCAATGTGCAGATAGCGCACAACATGAAAGAACTTCTGACCACAAAAAAGAAATAAGAGCACTCCTCCATGTGGTTCCCATGCAAGTAATCTGGAAGGAGTCAGACACCACTGACCTTGACCATTCATAGAAGCATGTGGGATGAGGACCTGTGTCCACGGCACAAGCTACTATAACCCAAATCCTGCCTCCGTACGACTATTCCAGATTTCCCAGCATCGTCGGAGGGTGCACCCTGCTGACTGCACAGCCGGCTGGAGCACGCCATCACATCGCCCTGTAGCAAAATGGCAGTCGCACCACAGCTACCCAACTACGCCGGACAGATGAGGCTGTACAACCAGAGCCTGCTACAGATATTGGGCTGTGAAAATCTGGCCTATGCTGAACGTAAGTTACCGAGTAACTTACCGCATCTCAATGTTCAGCTGCGTCATCCCCGTCTTCTACTGTCGGAGGTGTCCCTTCCACTGTCCTGTGGATTTATGTCTCTCCAACCCGGCATGTCCAAAGGCGGACCTGGTACAACTGTTCAACCCCTGGACGTCCACGACAGGATCTGTTCAGTCTATGGGGGCATGGCGTATGTGGCTGCAATCGGACCCACACTGCAATGGGACCACTGTGCCTACACACGACGTATTCTGGAGCACAGTTTCATCGAATGTCATCCAACATGTCCCATCAGGCTCCTACAAGGGACAACATACGATGAACACATTGACAGCCACCATCCGCTTCATTAGATGGCATCCATGTTTACCACCAATGCCATGGAAGCCCTGCTGGAAGGTATCGCATACCTGACAACCTGTCAATTCGTCGGGCCCCGACGCAACACCCCCAATTGAACAATGATGTCCTACACCGTACCCATGCTTGGCTTTCGCACGGACTGGGCAGTCAGCTGTACAACAACTATACCATACAACCTGCAACTAACACCACACCATCAACTACACTTCCATGATATCGGACATTTCGGGGACATGCACTCTGTTCCCCACCAGATCCAGTAACTCTGCATGAACAGGGGGAGGCAGAGGTATGGGATTTGTGTATGGCAACCACATGGACAAAACTGCACGTACAACTATGCCATAAAATGTATCCTGCGCCCATGAACATATGCACCGGTCAGTGGACAGTAATCGGTCTGCTGTAGTATGTGAGAGCTGTCACCTCACCTTCCTCTGTACTTCCGTGCCAGGACTTTTGCATGGACAACAAATGCATCCCCCAACAACATGACCCCAGTGACTGTGACATGTCCAGTAGCCACCACATTGCAACAACAAGTGAGACGCTGTTGCATGCACGTAGGCTCATGCCCTGATGTCACCTCACACGCAGGTGTGTCGGAGTAACTATTGCAGCAAACCTGTAACATGGAACTGAGATGTACTGTGCCCATGATGTCAAGCGGTCTGGTAGGCAAAATGAATACTGTCTGTGTCAAAGTCAACAGCTCCTCAGTAATTAGCAAATGTACATTAGCACAGCAACGGCTAAGCAGTTGTAACTCTGAAGCCCACATCCCATAGTCAACAACTAATCACATGTACCCCTACACCCTATGCTATGTGTAATCATGCTGAGTATATCCTCCACATGCATTTCGCTGCCAGTAGTGTCCACTATACTGCATCACGGAGGACATAAGTCCTAATACATGGCTTGAAGTAAATATGTGTCTCTGCTGAATCATTTCACAAACACAAGTACGAATGAGAGAGGATGAGAGTGTGTGAAGTACACGACAGTCGTGAGATGACCATGTAGTCCACTGTCACTGGATGTCAATGCAAATGAGTAGCCGCAACAGTGGCCACAGTGCAATACCACAGCTCCTGGAGCAGGACATGTCAGACTCTGAAGGTGCCCGATAGATCATCACATCAACACTGACGGCCTGGTCAATACAAAGCACAGTCCTACACATGTCTACAATTTCCCACACAGTCTGACCACACACTCAGCAACAAAAAGTAGGAGCCACGCAAAAGCATGCCACAGCAATGCCTGTCAAAACACACACACGACATCAGTTTGGGTGGGCAGCACTGCACAATGAGTAAGAACTGCAGAAAATCTGACATGCACAATTGAACTAGGCACAATCTTGACAGTGACACACCCTGCACACACACAACGTCTGAACCATAACAAGTAGGAGTCATCCTGAACTGCAAGGACACACCCACACACTGCATTCCGTGCAACATACAACACACACATCTCATCATATACACAGACCTCAACACGGTTACAAACATCCACCATGGGCCTGGGAAACATATGTGTGTAGTCGACATGGCCACAACACACACACACACCAACGCCACCACAAACTCACACCACCCACACCACCCACCACCACCTCCCAAATGCACACATTGAGAGTAGGCCATGTGCCCAGGCACAATGCACATCACAAGACCAACAGACACCTACACCGCTGGCCACACAGCAAGTAAGCTCACACATGCCCGCATACTCAGCGCATGCTGCTAGTCCACCTGTGGCTAGACTCACACCCTGTGCATTGCATGCACGCAAACATGACACGGATACATTTACCCAGAAATAACACCAAATACATGCAGTCAATCCGTTGCACAGAAAAGCAGATTCATCACACACACAAGTAGCAGAGTCTGAAAGAAGTGAAGTCCCTGCCACGTGTACAACATATTGGAATGTGAGACCAGACATTGCAATTGCTGAGGTCACATACACGGCATGTGCCCCACTTAACCAAGCACACACTGCAACAACTGCAATAATCAACTACACAGATACAAACGACTACAGGAACATCAGCATCCAGTCACAGATTACATCGACGGGCGGCATAACTCATCTACCCTAGGGACAGTGCCCAGTTCGATGTGCCGAGTAGTGACACGTAGTGCCGTGGATGCAATGTGTGTTAGTGTGCCTTTCCATGGCCAGCCAACACTGCCATGGCAGTCACAATATCCATCAGAGCCACCACTGTGTCAGAAGGAGATGTGTGAGTGTGCCTACCAATCTAACAGGATGCCAGTATGACTCGGTGCTGTGTGTGTGCTATGGGACAGTTGCAGGTCCGGCCCAGAGAGAGTAGCACAACTGTGGAAGACACACGTGTCATGTGAAGCGGGAGTTACGCTTGGCCCAGGTGGGTGGGTGTGACGGGTAGGTGCGCACATGCAATGTTGAAACACACTGTGTTGGGAGGATTCGGGAGGACTAGATTACCGCTGTCTTGGGCATTTGTAAAGACCACCTGTCTGGGGATGAATGTGAACACGTGTGTGCACAACAGGCGGCCATACGAAAGATGCTGCATCAGGTGTAGACGTCAGCCCACCCTCTGGGGACATGCTGGATACTGCTGTGCGTCCGCCAGGCCCTTGCCAAGGCACGCACATCCCCTGTCGACCAGGTGTACCCCCAACATTGTCCACCTGCACGGGCTATCCAGGACACGGGATGGCAGTGGAGCATGGTGGGTGAGAGGTCATGGCGCGCTCCTCCTGGTCACATCACGCAGGCAACACATCCTCATTGTGCAGCATGGCACAAGTCAAATATGAGTAGTGGGGGGACGCACACATCGCGCCCGGGAGTGACGTCACGGAAGGTGGCTCGCACCATCGCACTCATTGCCTATTTCCCCACACACGTTACATGCCATTGCAACAGAGAAGCCAGCGCGTGCACAAGCAGCTCCAAGCTCGCCCCAGAGAGGTCAAAGAGTGAATGTGTGGGTCCATTAGCTCCAGTTGGACGCGGCCTGGGCCGCTAGGGCAGCTACAGCCTCTGTGTGTTGCAGGTGGTGTATCCGGACTGCGGAGCCTGTCATGCATTGTCAATGTTGTCCAGGTCTCGAGTCGGGGTACCACGCAGGTGGACGGCGTCCCGCCACTGATTATACCGCGAGACAGACAACTCGTTCAAATGGACCCACACATACACTCTTTGGCCTCTCTGGTGCGAGCTCGGAGCTGCCTGTGCACGCGCTGGCTTCTCAGATGCAAACGCAAATTGGGGTGAGGGAGGGGAGGCCATTAAGTCTGACGGTGCAAGCCACCTTCCAACATGTCACATCCGGTCGGGACGTCAGCGTCCCCCACTACTCCGATTTAGGACTCGTGCACTGCTGCTGTCAGATGTGCCACTCCCCAGGGGGTGGGGAAAGGGTCAGGAATGTCAGTCTGAGATTGGCGCAGTTGAAGGCACACCTTCACTGGGGGTGACAACCATTGGACGGTCTGGTGTAGTCCACCCACGCGTACATGTGGGCCCTCCATCATCCATGTCTCCTGCGGCTAAGTGATGTCATGGGCAATGACGTAAGTGAGGAGAGCTGTCTGCCCCACGCACAGATGGCGCATCAGCTCAACAGACCCAGCACTGAGGGCAGCAGGAGTCACATGTGCAGGGGCAGCTGTGCCTGGTGTGAAGGACACCCTATCCTTCATCCCTGTGCCGACACGTGTTGCACCAGTGGAAGTGGATGGGAGAGCGGTCATTGGCCTCCGCGTGGCTGAAGAAGACCCAGAGTCCACGTCCCTTGTGTCATACAACATGGATGTAACACCTCAGTCCTCAAATGACGCCGAAATTGCCCACTGGTCCTGTGATTCATCCAGCACATGTCTAGCCCCTCCGAGGCGCAGGTCACAACTGTCTCACTCAGAAGCTGTGCAGCTGCTACATCCGAAGCCACCCCACTGTTGAGCGTCCCCTGTCCCTCAGCACCCAGAGGAGATGCCACATGAGAGAGAGCGAGGTGGTCCCACTCATCTGGCATCAATGACACAGACATGTGCAAGGGAAGCAGCACAGAACATACACAAATCCACATGTTGCACGATACCTGTGCAATAGTATACAGCCACCCCAATCAACACCCAATGGCTGGCGTACAGGAAATGAATCCGCGAATTAGTGCCACGAATGTAGTGCACATCGCACTACACACGGCCTGTGTCACCCTGCGACCATAGCCCCAACTCGCGTTGTGCACAACCACTATCCTGATGGTGGCAAGGATGACCACTATGTAATTAGGCCAAACACATACCTGCATGGATCCAAATGGGAAACTACTCACACAGACTGCAACCTGACAGCCCGCATTGGCCATGAGCCCATGCCATCCACCTGTCGTTCACACGAGCACAACTGTTGTTGCACGGTGTGCCGGATGTGCAAGTACCAGAGACATGAGGTGAGGCATCGCACACATATGTCCGACCGAAATCAGAGTAGGCACAGTGCCCCTAACATACATGTGGATAGCCACTCCAGCCTACTACAGGTTGTACCTGAGGGCTACGACTCCGAGTGCATTGGGAATGCAGAGTGCCCTAATTGCATCTTAAGCCCCAGGACTAGCATATGCATGTCAGATGCACACAGCACAGACTGCAGTTGCTACACACTGCATCACATAACAAACATCACATTACCCAGATCATGGGTAGGCTGTGGACACATGCTGCCTCTCACAGCAAAAGACACCATCACACAAGACTGTAAACTTGCTTGCTGCTGATGCCACAACAAACGTGCATCCGGCACAGGTCGTGTGACTGTCAAGATGCAGACCATTACTGGTGTAATGCAGCGCCGTGCTAACCTGACAATACGAGGGGGCATCCCCCGATCCGTCAACGCCACGTAGTGGCCCATCCGGCAGATGCCGTCACACCCTTTGGGCAATTGGCTGCACTGGCGGTCACACACACACAAAGGCATCAACTTGGTAGCAATGGCTCCTCACAAGTCCTTGGGCTGGAGGAATTCCAACTGCAGGGATGGTGCACAGGAGGCTTGGAATGTCACTAATGCACTTCTCAACATCACCCACATCCACCAATCACAGTGGCATGCTGCTGACCCATCCCAAATACTCCGAGACGTGCAACAGAGCCAGGAAGTAATCGGACATGGCCTAACAGCATGTGTACACCACAACGTGAATGCATGCTGCTGGGAGTGTGTACACAGTACCTGACCAACCCATTCACATGCAGGTTGACAGCACATCGAGCAATGTGTAGCCTGTCCACATCTACTGTCCATTGTCAGGTGGACCTACACAAAGATCACACGGCAACACTTCTGTGTGGGTGTACCCACTGTGTCCAACACTGCGCAACCATCAACATACTCGCCCTGTGCATGGCCCACCCCGCAATGGAGGTCACATTCTGTGCCACTATCTCTCACACACATCCCTATCACGAGGCATGGTGTGTCCAATCGACAGTGCTGAGTTAGCGCTTTTCCGGAGGGTCCTGAACAGGAGACACATGTAACCCACTGGGCAGTCTGTGTTGTCACCTACTGGCATTGTGCAGTCAATGTGCAGCCCAGGCCTGCTGGGACTGAGAAGGGCAACATGGCCCCAGCCTGCCATTCTCACGAGCAACAAGTGCTCTGAGACCTGCATTGCCAATTGGCTGTGTCACTGGATGTCTGACATGAAGTTGCCATGTACCACCACTCGGGAGGGACAGACATGGCAAAGCGCCCGAGAGCTCACATACCCCTGCCACCTGCAGTAAGCATGGTGAGCAGTGCATGTTGGAACCCCACAGGCTCTGACTCATGGTGCTGCGGATCAACGACATGTGTGTCCCCCACATGCACTCCCACACACACTGTGGTTGTCTCACACACACAACTTTTGCAAGGGATAGCCATGTGCAGTGTGCGTGGAGCTCGGAATCCAGGATCTCCAGCTCCTCGCTGGTGAGTGGACATGGACACATCTTCAGCGTCATCGACGTTAAGGTGGACAGGTGGCAGCGGCAGGTATTGTTGAGGGATGCCAGGCTGCAGTCCCTGGTAGCTGTGGTAATGGCGGTCTCACTCCCACACTCATATAGCCCCCTTGGGCAGTCTCAGTGGTTCCAAGCCGCTGCAATTGGTGTACCGTGTCTGCCTGCTTAAATTGCAGACGATGGCCTTTTTCCAGCTGGCCCGTGACGCTTTCCTCCATTGCGGGACATGCAGGGTGCAACCGCGAGGGCCATTAGAGTTGGCCGCAAGGGCCTGGCCCATGGCGGGTACAGTCCGCTGATGCCATGTGCACTACACAGTATGATGTGCGCAATGCATCTGCAGGTGTGGCCATGACTTGTGTGTGGGAGCAGGTCCACACTGGACAGGGCCACAACATGCTGTGCGCATGGGCAGGGACAGCCAGTGCTCAGCCTCCACATGTCTGTTGGCACATCATCATGTACACATTGGCATGGGAGCATGGGACATGCATATGCACACACATGCCATCTTTCACTATGCACATCTCCCACTTGGCACGTGCTACGTTACGTGTCACTTGTGATGTGTATTTGCAATCACACAGCTGTGTTGTCATGGAGCTGTCAATGTGTACACCTGTCAATGTGTTTTGGAGGTGTGATCCGTACAGTGCTGTACATAGGGTGAAGTAGGGACATCAATGACTGTCTCATATCCCCTCGTGCAACAGGACCCACTTGTTTTTGCCGCTCAGCCTGTGTCCATTGCGTTGTTGGTGTGTGCCATACTCACCCAGCCTCGGAAGCTGTGTCAGGCACAGCAGCTAGTTATATTGCCGTGGTGTTGCCGCTTCCCAAATATGCAGTCTGATATCATCGTCATGCCTTGAAAGTTATTAAGGCCTAAATCCCCATGTGCATGCTCATAGCAATGGTTTGTGTCACTGCTCATTGCTATTGGTAAGGGGACCTGTGTAAGTGTATTGTGGCTGTGCTGTCCCTACTTGTCAGCTGTTCTGTGATTCAATTGCTTGGTCAGTCATTTTTTTCTGTGTTTGTGGAAATGCCATGTGGCGTGTTGCTTTGACATGTGTCCACTTCCATCTTTCCTAGGAGGAGACCAAACATACATCGCCCCTACCAATTGCTGTCAGACATGGAGGACGTGGAGGTAATCCGGAAATTCCGACTGGACCGACCCACCCTGCATCGCCTATGTGCCTTGTTGGAACCCCACCACCGTCCTCGCAGGGTGTATCCAACGGCATTTACCCCCACGGCTAAGGTGATGGCTGCACTACATTTCTTCGCCACTGGGTCATTCCAACACACAGTGGGCAGTGGAAGTGGGATGTCCCAGCCCATGTTCAGCATGGTGCTACGTGATGTACTGTCAGCTATGATGCTGTACAGGAACAGGTACATACGATTCCCCAGGGCTCGTGAATTGGCGGCAGTGAAGGGTGATTTCTATGCCCTTGGACGGATCTCCCACGTTGTTGGTGCAATAGATTGCACCCATATTGGCCTTGTAGCACCACAGCCCATGGAGCACATATATAGGAATCGGAAGCACTTCCACTCCCTGAATGTGCAAGTGGTGTGCCTTGCGGACATGGTCATTACACACGTGTGTGCGAAGTTTCCAGGATCGGCCCATGACTCGCACATCATGCGCAACAGCATCCTACCACGTCTGATGACCAATCTGCAACCGGACCGTGCTTGGATTGTTGGTGAGTATGTGTACTCGTGTAGCGTGCCTGGTGTGCGATGCTGTCTTGGGGACAGTTGGAATTGCAACTAATCTCGGTATTCCTCACACCCAGGGGACTCTGCTTATCCGAATGGGCCTTGGCTGCTCAGCCCATTACGTAATCCTCGGACACCAGCTGATGTCCGCTACAATGAGGCACATGGCAGGGCCAGACGTGTGGTGGAGCGGACTTTTGGGCTCCTGAAGTCCAGATTCAGATGCCTGGACCGCACCGGGGGTGCACTGGCGTACTCCCCACAGAAGGTGTGCCAGATAGTTGTGGCATGCTGCATGCTGCACAATCTGGCTATTCGCAAGCAGATCCCCCTAATAGTGGATGACGGTGATCAGCCCGGGCCCCCGCCTGCAGACCAGGACGGGTCCAGTGATGAGGACAGTGGAGAGGAGGAAGCTGTGAATGTGCGTCAGCAGCTCATCGCACGCTACTTCACTTGAAGGTGAGTGACCATGTACGACGGCTGATGTAGCTGTAGTTGTGCAGGTGTATGTGTGCATTGTGACGGAGGCCTTTTGTTCACTGAGTGCTGTGTGGCAATGGTCCATGTCCAGGGTAGTATGCCACTGACAGTGGCTGTGGCATTGTGCCCCGTTGCTCTGTGAGATGTGTGTACATTGCATGTAGTTGGTGACAAGTACTGTGTGATGGGTGTGTGACACACTAATTGAATGGACTCTTGTTCTGATTTTCACCCCTAGGTCCCTACAACATCTCCTGGCCTATCTACATGCCACACAGCAGAGGCATTCCTGCTCATGTTGGCGGTTGCACATCGTTGATTAAACACAGGGCACATGAAGCAGATTGTGATCAAGGTGTATTTATTTACAGCGGTGAAATGTTATTGTGTGCAAGGTGATGACAGAAGTGGTGCATGCTGTGACAATGAGTTGACGGACATGGCTGCGTGATGGTCAAGGTGTACCCATGAAGTTCTATTTCCACAGTCCAACAGACACATGCCATTCACATGGCAGTGTGGGGTAGGATCGTAGTCAAAGTCAGTGCAGTAGGTGGTCAGGGTGGCTGGCTGACTCACTGGCGTTTGGAGCGTGCGTAGTCCTCTCTGGACACCTGTTTCCTCTTCGGACGGCCCCTTCCACGTTTGGTAGGGGGGTTGTGTTGGTGGGCTGCTGGTGGTGGCTGAGGACTGCTCACTAGCTGTGGACGCAGGGGAACTAGATGTTGCACGACCCTGCGCCACAGCACGTGGTGGCGGCGGTGGTGTGGCTGGCCTTGCTTGGGCCCTCCCCCAACACCTGCTGGGCCATGAGGTCCACAAGTTTGTCCATACGGGTCACGATTTGGCCCATATGGGCGTCCATGGACCTCAACACCCCAAGGACCTCCCGCGTGTCGGCAGCCGACCTGGCCCATTGTCCTTGGGCCTCTTCATAGGCCCCAAGGACTCTTGAGATTTGCGGCAGGGCTTGGCTCCCAGGCTCAGATGGCGTTGGCCTGACCCTGCTCCTCCCACCGGTACTGCTGCCACCAACCTGCCCACTCGCCACATTGGTCACCACGGTCCTCTGTCTGGCTCCCAGGGTCGAGCACGACGGGCGTGCCACCCCTTGCGCAGGTGCTGTGGCCAGGGATGGCGTGGTGGTGGTGGTGGTTGTTGCGGCGGTGGTGGTGGCCGCAACGACCGTGGCAGCAGGGGTCTGTGACTGGTCAGCAGCCCTGGGTGATGTGTTGGTGGGTAGGAGGGGCCCTGGGGTGCGGTTGGGCCCTGCCACTCCAGACGGGCCTGGTGGGTGGTCCTCGTCCGAAGAGGTGTCCAGGTCTTCTACTTCCGTGAGTCCGGGTCGGGGGCTTGCTGACTGGCTGTGCTGGCTGCTGTCTCCCTCTCCAGCATCCAGCTGTTCGGCACCTGTGGGGAGAATGAGATAGGTTATTGTGTTGCACCTTGCAAAGTTTGTATTGGTTGTCTGACATTCACAGTTCGTGCACTGTCGTGCACTGGCTTCCCAGTGGCGTGTGTGTGGATGTACGATGTGTGTATGCGTGAGCAAGGCAATGGAACTGTGTGTTGTGTTCATGTGGCATGGGGCGGATTAGCGATGACAATCAGTGTGTGTTGCTGGCTTGGGTGTATGCGGGCTCCAGACCCATCGACGCTTTTGAGGTGAAATATGGTTTTGGGGTTCAAATGGAACGCTTAGAAACGCAGATGGCAAAAGGGGGTACAGCCCCCTCAACGCTTTAGAGGTGAAATATGGTTTTGGGGTTCAAATGGAACGCTTAGAAACGCAGATGGCAAAAGGGGTACAGGCCCCTCAACGCTTTTGAGGTGAAATATGGTTTTGGGGTTCAAATGGAATGCTTAGAAACGCAGATGGCAAAAGGGGTACAGCCCCTCAACGCTTTTGAGGTGAAATATGGTTTTGGGGTTCAAATGGAACGCTTAGAAACGCAGATGGCAAAAGGGGGTACAGCCCCCTCAACGCTTTTGAGGTGAAATATGGTTTTGGGGTACATACTGTGACATATGTGTGCAGAACGGGACATGTGTTTTGGCAACATAACAGTGCAGAGACAAAGGTGTGTGTATGTCTGACATCCCCAGCATATCTGCTCACTGTTATCATTTATGGACATTACACTGCAAGCATTGTAGTGAGTGAGTGATGGTTGTGTGCCACACGACGTATTGCAGATGGGCCAATTCCTTGGTGTGCGTGCTACCCTCGGCCATGTGCAGCAATGCAGTGCTCTTGGGGTGTTGTCTATATTATGTATGTTGTAAATCAGTGTGATGTGCGCTTCAGTCACTGCAGACACATTATTTGTGATGGGCAGGTATCTTTGCAGAACTACTGTGTGGGGGCCAGCTGTTCCGATGACATACCTTTCATGACACTGGGGCTGACAGATGAGATGGATGGTATGTTGGATGTGCATTGTGTGGCTGTGTGTTTCATGGGTCCAGTGGTGTTTATGTGCATTACTGGGGTTCCACACTGTTAGTTCTAGACAGGTTAGACTTACATGGGCGATGTTGTACGTTTTGTGGGGAACAGGCAGTAACGACTACATGGACAGGACTTCGATGGTGTTGCTGATGTGTGTGATGAGTGGCACAGTGCCCGCCGTGTGGGTCAGTACTCCAGTGGGACTTGTGTATGCAGACGTGGCTCCATGGGTGTTGCTGTATTTGTGATGGCTCATGTGGGCTCTGACTCTGTAATACATGTCCGTGTGCACATTAGTCACATGATTATGACAGGGAGCAGTGCTGCGTGTTCCTCTGCTACGTGACATTTCCCAAATGTTAGTCGTAATACTGTCCTCATGCCTACAGACACCCCGCCCTGTACAGTACTCTACCTACTTGTTGGTTTGGAGGGCGCAATGCAATGGATGCCATATGGTACTGGGAGGGAGAGTGCTCCATCTTGCTGGTCTGTGGGAGTGGGGGCGGTGTTGTGTGTTGTGGTGATGGCTTACCACCCACAGAAACACCTCCATGTACGGTAAGATTTCTACCTGTCGGCTGAAGGTGTGCACTGCAGTGGCTGACACATGGGTGTGGGCTGTGCTCCACCTTGCTGTGCTGTAGGACTGGGGGCCTGGTGGGTGTTGTACTTCAGCTGTCCCCCTCCGACCCACTGACTTTGTGTTCCGGCTACTTACCTGTTACTTGTCGGTTAGTGCAGCTATGGCTGACACATGGGTGTGGGTGTGGGGTGTGATCCTTCTGGCGCATCTGGAGTACAAGGGGACCTGGTGGGAGTTGCGGTGCTGGCTGACTGTACACATGCCCCCATGGTTTTGTTAGTTGGTCTGTTGCATGTGTGAGTGATGTCTTGTGTATTGTGTACTGGACATGGGGGTGTTTGTCCCTCGGAGCTATGGCATTGTGGTAGTGCATGTGAGTACATAGCGGTGTGCTGGTATACATTTGTTTGTACTTACCAGCCTCCACTCCCCCTGGTATTCCGGTGAGACTCTCCGGATGTAGGATGCCTCGCACCTTCTCCTCCCACGCCTTGAAGGTCTTAAATAGCGCGGGATTTCCTCCGCCAGTCCTGTCAGCCAGCTGCCGATTCTTGGCCTCCTTCTTTTTGACCACTCTTTTCATGTCGTGCCACCTCTTGGTGATTTCGGCTCTGTTGCGTGGCACGTTCCCGACTGCATTGACCTGGTCTACGATCCTGCTCCACATTCTGTTTCTGGTGGCTAGTGGTGTCTGTTGGACCTGGTTCCTATAGATTTGTGGGTGCACCTTGATGATCTCGTCGACCATGACCGTCAGCTCAGTGGACGTGAACTTGGGCATTCTCTGTGCTGCCATGGTGTGTGGTTTTGTGTTTGTGGTGCTGGTGCGGTGTGTGTGTGTGGTGTGTGATGTGCAGGGGGTTTGTGGGGCCGGTGTTGGTGGTGGTGGTGGTGGTGATGGGTGCGTGTCTGTGGTGTGCTGCTGTCCTTTCTGTCTCGCTGTGTTCTGTGCTCTCGTCCTCAGTTTGTGGTGTTGCAAGGGATTGTGGTCTGTGAAGAGGCTGCATTTGTACTTACCTATGTGGGTGTGTCATGGTGTGCTGTTGTTTTCAGGTGTGTTGTGGCTGGTGTTCTGGGATTTGTAGTTTATTTGTTTGTCCAGGGGGGATGTGTTTTCGGGATGTGTACTGTGTTTGGGTATTTGGGCGTTGCTTGCTGTGTGGACTTGTTGGCCATGTTGTGTGTGTTTCTTTGGTCCGCGGATGGTTTCTGTGCTGGGACGTGGCCGCTAGGGCTTACGCCGTGTCCATTTTCATCACTGTTGTTAGCGATGGCGGGCGGTGTATTAGTGGATTTGCCGCGCTCATGTCGGGTAGATCCTAATTTCACGGCCGGTGTCTCTGCAGTCAGGGCGGGCGGTTTTGGGTTGTCGTGCGTGTTTGCGTCCGTATCGGACGGATTGACTTCGACTCGGACATAGACGGGCGGTATTTTGTGTGTTTTTTCCGCCGCGGGCGGTGTTCGCTTCGCGACATCCTGATTGCTCGGTCGGTATTCAGAGGGTGTAGGCGGGCGGTTTTTTACCGCTATTGTGGATGGCGGATTTTATTCCGCCCGGTATCGTAATGGACCCCTAAATTCCTACTTATAGTTAAAACATTTTTTATCAAGCATTAATAATTACTAAACTTGATGTACAAAATGTGTTAAAAGTAATTTAATTATACATTAATACAATTTATTTTAAATGTGTACAATTTTTATAAAATATTTTTTACATTAATTTATAATTATTTTTATGTTTTACTATTTTCAATATTTTAATATAATTTAACATTGCATCTTAAGAGGTTTTATTTTAAGTCCCTTATCTCCATTATTGTCTATAGAAATGTTCTGCTATACCAGTGGTTGGCCATGTGCAGTGCTAGACTTATTCCAGCTCTTAGCTGGAGTACTTTGCTACTGTTTTAGGTCCCTTTTTGGCTGTAGTAATGATACAAGTACAACATGGGAATAGCTATAGGCTTACTCTTTTGTTGTGGTCTGACATCCCCCTAAAACCCTTCGTTGACCCTCCTTAACCATCCCTAAGCCGCTCCTTACTCCTCCCTATACTTTCTTCATAAGTATTTCCCATTTTCCTGACACTCCCCTGTGTCCCTCCATTCAAGAATTTCTTCAGTACACACAGAATATTCCAAATATCTTTTCCATAAGTATAAGAGTGTGTTCTAGACAAATGGCTCTACACAGCCTGAAGTTGGAAATAAACAAAAATATTCTGTGGCTTGTGCTAAGAGCAGGGAGTTTTTGAACATGGCAACTTCAATGCATTGCACACACAAGTTTTAGGTGACTCCACTGCACAGCTAGTAGAAATGCAAGTCCTATTACTTGTCCTTCAGAAAGCTGATCTGTCAGTTCTCACACTGGTTTTGGATTCAGGATTCTGTGTACAGGCCTTCACACCATTTACCACATTCGTGCTTAAATCGATTCTGAGATTCAAAAAGGAAAATCGGCAAAAAGTAAACAGCTTTGGGGGAAGGGAACTGTTCTCCAGTACAATCTTGCTTTGGTCCATGTGCAACACACCTTGGCCCCTAAAAGTGAAGGAATTCGCACTAAAGGGAAGTGGGCAGCTTATTTAGCTGCAAAAACAGCACTGCAGACCCTTAAGGTAGATGCTGTAACTCAATCGCAAACAAAGATTAAGGCAGGCATTTTAGCGGCAACACTGAAAGGCGAAAAACCACCTGGTAGTCTGATCTCTAAATATTACCATAGTATCAGCAAAGGCAATGTTACTACAGCTTTTATATTTGGGACTGGGGATAGGCATATACTTAATCAGTGTGAGACAATTAGAGCAGCTCATGAGGGAATAGCTTTCCTCATGCTGGCAGCAGTGTTACAGTAGCAAAGCTACAGCTACTGTACTATTTACATAAGAATGCAAACAAATGTACAATAATGTAACATTTGTCAGCAAATAAAGTATCTAACTGGGATACAACCAGCACCTACGCACCTTATGATAGCCGGTAAACCATTTGGTGTAATTGTTCTCAACCACACCGGTCCATAGAGAGTCTCAATCAATATAAACACATATTGGTTGCAGTAGATTCATGCTCCAGATTCCTTTGGGTTTGTCTACAAACAATTGTCACGGATTGAGTGGACATAAACGTTTGCAGTGCCTAGTAGCAAGTGGAGTTGTTAATCCACTCCATTCAGACAATGGTCCTGCATTCGCTGCACAGGCATTCTTGGATGCTATGTCTGATCTGGGATTAGGACTTCTATACTCTCACCCTTTCCACCCGCAATCAAATGATGTTGTAGAGAGACCCAACAGAATGGTTAAACAAGCCTTGAACACTAGAGTATTGAATACAGGATTAACATGGCTACATAACCTTTATGGGTCCAGAAAGCTTCAAATAACTTGCCTAAGAGAGTATTAGGTTGTTACACCTGATATATGTACTCAAACTTGATCTCCATGAAAGGGTGGCATAGCAGCCTCCCTGCTACTCAGCCTGCATTCACCAACTGACGCTCCACACACACACAGGTACCCAAACATTCTAGGAGGTCATCACACATTCCAGCTGAGCAGTAGGGAAGAGACAAGAACTAGTTTATGATATACATCTGCATCCCAAGGACACCTTCTCACACTGACTGCATAACACGGCTGCATATAGGACACCATGCTCTGTCTCAGGCTGGGTGGCATTCATTTGCCCCAGGAAGGATCCCTGTCTCAGGGACATCTGGCCAGCATGGTCTTTCACAAACACTGGACTGTGGTACAACTCAGACTGGCAGGCTTTAAATAATTAATGATTAGTAACTGATTTTGTAGCAGGAAATACAACTAGTTATCATGTTATGGTTATATTATTCAACAGGACTGATATATGCCTCTAATATTATGCTGTACAGAGTTGGCTTCAAATCAAAGCCACTAATAAATGTGACTCTGGGTGTCGCTGTGTGTGCTGACTGAGGGAAAAGGATAAACCGGACACATCTATAGCCCATGTGTCTCTGTAATGCATATATGGATGCATTTTCAGGTAGGTTGTGGAAGAGGGGTGTTGAGACACCTGTCCATTCCCACCACTCAATAAGGTAGGTTGTTACATCTTCAGCACCTGAGGGCCAAGAGGGATTTACCGCTTTCTTATCCTCGCAACAAGAGTGTAAATATACAGGAGTTCAAATAATGAGAGGAGAATGCCCACCTGTGACCACACTCCAGTTCCTCTCTTCCCTGCTGATAACCATGGAACAACCCTAGTGCAACCTGGTCCTGTCAGATGTAGAGGAAAAGAATGTATAACTTGGATACTGACTGAAGTGATCATACCAGGTTTCTGATGCCCACCTGCTTTTTATGAAAATTGGGAGAAATGGAAGAGCCACTCTTCATGGAAGCAGACTGGTAGAGGCTAATTATAAAGGGAAGGAAAGAAATTAGGTAGAAGCTATTTTTAAAGGAAGTTGTGAGTTTCGAGTGGTGTTTGCAAACTGTTCAGTTTTTTAGAACAGTCCTATTATTTTTCTGATTTTTGCATCTTATTCTATAACTACATCATCTCAAACTAAAGCAAAATCCAAGGGATGTTTACTACTATTCTTGCGCACACTGTATTTGATTGACAGAACACTACACTACTAGTCTTTTGCACATTGTTTATACCTATGCACATTCTAGTGTGGCTACCCTAAGACTCTGCACTCACAACAGTGCACTATTTGTGACACTGGGGCAGTTAAGATTGCATTAGTACGTATGTGGTGGCACTTACTGTTGTTTCATGGAACATAATATTGATGGCTTCTCTTCCTGAATCCTAAGCAGTTGGGAACTATATTTAGCACAAGGAGGAACACAGTGGTCACAAGGAGGAACACAGTGGTCACAAGGAGGAACACAGTGGTCGAAAGGAAGGTGCCCTGCAGTTGTAGGACTCACTGGGCAACGTTGGCCACTTTTGCTGTTTGAGGTTGTTATTTGTCCTCACTCAAAGAAAAAAGGAGACCAATTTAATCACTTCATTTATTAATGTTTTCAAAACAAAAATCTAAGAATGAAGTTTTTCATTGCACCAATTATTAAACCGTCTGAAAATATTTGGAGTATTATGGTTGCAGCGAGCTGCTTTCAAAATGGAGTCAGTGGCATCTACACCAATATTCCTGTACAGTTCAGGGGGACCAGTAAAGCAATGGGAGCAGTGGAGGAGGGATGCAAAATTTAAATGAGCAATGTTGAAATATAAGGCCTCATTTAAATGTTGGCGGGAACAGTACTCCGTCACAATGGCAATGAAGTACCCTTACCGCCAACCTGAAGGTCCACCCACCTCATGTAGAGTCGGCGGAGACTACTCCTTCTCCACCACCTATGCATGAAGGCTCATACCTTGGACAGCCTGACAGAGTAAAGGCCGTCAGACGTTTGGCCATGGGTCCGCCTGCTGTATTTAGATTGGGCGCACACATGGGCAGTTTTCACCGCCATGAAAAACGTGGCTGCAAGGGGAAGTGAAAACTTTGAAATGACCCCCCACGCCATGGGAGAAGGCTCCCATGGTGAGAGGGTCATTGTTTATTTTCAAATAAAAAATCCTACTTTGGTATTTTCTTTTAAAAAAAAGTTGTAAGTCATGTTGACGGAGCCGTCCGGCAAACTTACAATGCATTTCCAGGAACCATCGTGACAGCAGTTCCTGAAAATGCTAGAGATGTCTGCAGGGGTTGCGGAATGCTCTTAATACTGTCGGCGGAGTCCCCTCACCTTGGCCGGAGTAAGGCACTCTCCCATTCGATAAATTTAAATCAGCCCCATAATTTGGGTGGAGCATGGAAAAGAATATTAAAAATGTTGCCAGTATCTATGAGAAGGGATGATAATACGAAACACGATATGGATCCGGATGACGGTCATAATGATGATTATAAAATGGCAATGAGGGCCCCGGCATAAAATGATATTTCAAGAACAAATACTCTTGTTAAAATTCACAAATTATTATCCAGAGTGCAAATGTTGCATATGAATGTGAAATAGTATGTGGTGGTGTTTTGACGTTACGTTATCAAGGATGTCCCATGATCATAACCCAATAGAACTTCTTCCAAGAATGCATAAACATGATATGTCAACAAGTGCCTACAAGAACCAATAGCGGTGTCCATAGTAGTGTATAATGCCAATCCATCATCCCCTCATCCTTTCTTTGCTCCTTACTGCAGCCACAGATAAGTGCTTCTTTGTTTATGGTGAATACATGCTAAATCTTATTGAGGAAAAGGTTCATTTTAAGGAGTGATCATATATTGTGGCTTATTAAGCAAATGTATTGTTTCTGAAGTTAATTTGTATTTACACGTGCAAGCGAGCCTCTTGACAACCCGCCACTCTAACTCCACCACCCAGCTCACAGCAGAGATTGAAGGAGACTGAGGGAGCGCAGTGGTGCTCTACTCAGAGCTGGAGGCATGAGTTGAGGAACCCGCTGGAGAACGAACACTCGGCAAGCGATTGCTCTCACCTTCTTGGGTCGCATAGGAAATTTTGTGATCAGTTGATGCGCTCAATTCAAATTTGCAGTGCGAGGTGTTGCAGCATCATTTTAGATTTGAAATTAAAAGGGCAAAATCATAGTTTAGCTAAGTGAGGTGTGTTCCCCTTGTAATATTGGGGAGATGATAGTTAGTACAGGACGAGCTGGTAGAGTATCGACTCAAGGTTAATGATAGCTTACGACTACTTTTGAGCACGCGTGTGAAGGGTTCGGTCTGGGACAGGGGCAATATCTTCAATATGCTGGCCTGATGGAAGAGGCCAAGGTGACATGGCCCACTTATCCGGATATGCCCCGGACCACTGAGACCTTGGACATATTGCTAACATGTGGAGGTGGGCGCAGATTGGTCTCTTTGTTGTACAAGGCCATATGGGCGGACTCGGGATCTTTGGCTCTTAGGGCGTGGGATGCTTGGAACGAGGATTTGCAGGTGCCGTTGCTGGAGAGGGACTGGGTGAGAGTATGTACGCTACTGCGTAAGGTGTCTTGCAATGCCCGGTTGAAGTTGCTGCACTATAACTTCTTGCAACGGGTGTATATGACCCCGGCGAGGCTCCATCGTATCAATGCCTCCCATTCGCATGGATGTCCTAGATGTCATGGAGCCCATACGGGGTTCATGCATTTGGCGTGGGAATGCCCAGACGTTCATCAGTATTGGCTTGATGTAGTAGCACGGCTCCGTGGAAGGGTGGGAATCACGCTAGAAGCTACACCTGAGCAGTGCCTCCTAGGGCTGGTACCGCAACGCAAAAAGAGGAAAATGGCTAACAAGCTACTATAGCTAGCGCTGGTGTTGGCTAAACGGAGGGTCACCATTTGCTGGATGGGTGAGTGGTCCCCCTTTTTTGTGAATTGGATGAGAGATGTGGGAGAGTGGTCTTTGGCGGAGGAACTGCATATGAAAGCCTGCCGCAGGGATGAAAAGTTGGAAGAGGACATAGCAAGTTGGAGAGAGTTATGTAGAGAATTGTTGAATCCAACGGGGTTAGGTAGTGAACAGGCTAGTGAGTCTGATGGTGGCAACAGTATGTAAACGTTGGTGCTTGTGTCAACCCTAATTGTATATGATGCTGAATCTGCTGCTGAGTCATGAAAAGTGTAAAGTGTATTCAACTGTGCTATGTGCTTGGGACTCTAATGTGTGAAATGAAAATAAGTCGATGGATATTGTCTTGAAGGATTCTGTATATGACCGCTCAGTTTGATGTGAAAACTTACAAATAAAGTTTTTTTTTAAATGATAGCTTACGACCATGGATATGTGAGGCAGGAGGAAGTATCAGAAACCTATGATATAGACACTGAAGTGCTGTGTATGATTGATTTAGTGGTTTCCAAATCGGTGGAGACGGCAAAGCCCATGACATTGCAAAGGTGACAGAACACTTCTGCCAGGGCCCCTAAGGGCTGTTACAGTGTTCTAGCTCAGATGGATCATTCTGATGCAGGTGTGGCCCCACTAAGGAACCAGACAATAAATGGACCTGTACATTGGTGGACTTATTGGGAATACTATGCCAGTTATTAAGAACATCCCATGTTGACGTCTCCCAGTAAAGGGCTGCTCACCCTAGACTCAGGCCTGATAAGGGACCAGTGGTCTTACCACAATCATAGGGCAAAGACTCTGCTTCTTCCTGTGACTCCGATAAGAAGTTCAAATGATCCAGGGATTGGTATCCTTTGGGGCAGTCAGCTAAGAAGAAGCTAATGACCAAGCTGGCAAAAACCACCAAAGACCAGGATCACTGCAAGGATCTATTTGAGCCTGATGACATCAGGCACCCCCTCAACAGAGTAGGAGTCTTCCACCAGGATGCGTGCTACCTAAAACAGATGCTGAGGAGGTCTGCAACAGATTACGGGCAGAAGGCCCAGGGCCCTCTGATGAAGGTAAGGTTGAAGCCACTTCCGAACTTGATACTACAATGGTAACATTCATTGGCTAGCTTTTCAAACACCCCAAGAGGGGTGTAGATAGATCCTGGTGCTTCTTCCAAGATAAGCAGATGGATATAACTTGACCCATTACCTAGATAATGGACATAGCAGAGGAAGCCAAGTGGACACCAGCACCATAGACCCAGCAGTTCTTTCAGCCTTTGCCCAGTGGGCAATTTGTAAGTTGGGCAACGCCGACTGTGCCCTGTCTACAGATCAAAGACACCCTATCCTGTTGAGAGTACACCCAAAATTGTACAAATAGGTCTCTAAAGAGGCAGGTCCTGAAGTGAAGGGTGATCTGTTCAGGGACTCCTTTGTAAAACTGAAGTGGGTACTGGGACTTCTATCATCATCTATACAGGCGTTTTTCCCCATGACCTGATGGTTGAACCAAATGGAAGTGTGAAATGGCCAAGCAACCCTGGAGGTCGCCAAAGAGTCAGATGCAATCAGATGGGGCTGGAGAGCCAGATGTGGAGAAAGCTCCACCAGGGGAAGGTGGTCCCACGAGAAATTGGATCTCACATAAACTGTCTGGAATTGTTAGCATGATCCTTCTCCATCCGCAGCCTGATCAAGAACAAAGTGAAATGTTGCATACTACTGAAGATGGACAACATATAGGCAGTGCAGTATGTCAAAAAGTTAAGAGGTATGAGATCCAATGCTCTGGCGTATATAGCCAAGGACTTTTGGCATTGGAAAAGGGAATTTCAGTACCAGCAGTTCATCTACCAGGGAGTTTCAACACCATAGAAGACTGGAACTCACAATTCCTGTGGGATTGATTACAGCGGCTGAATATTGAAGGCCCAGGTGTTTCACCTGTTGTGGCAAAGATGGTCAGAGGCTTATTCACGTCCAGACTGAATGCTGAAGTACAGGCAAAGAATTCCAAGTGTGTTTCAGTGAACACAAGTCAGCAGTTAGGAATAAAAGAGACGCAGTGCCTTTGGTGAGTCATTGCATGGCTATGGAACATAAAGACAATGGGTTATAATCATGGCCACTGGAATTATGTGATTGTGCAGTCGTGGTGATTTTCGCACAATTGCAGATTTGTCACATAATTCTTCATCTGCCGCATAATCTGCATATAGATTTTAACAAAAAAAAATGTTTCTTGCTCAAACAGTTCAAAAGTTTCTAAAAATGCAGTGACACATCTTGCCGCGGGTGGAAGGCCCAATGCAAAGGTTGACTTGTCACTTTTCTGTTGCTCATTGCTGCAATTGGGTGTTAATTGGTACTAATGAGGTACAACTAATACCCATACAGTATTAAAATGGCAAAATAATGTAGTAATACTATAACAAAATGTGCCACATTACGGCACATAATTTGGCTTTTCTTGCCGCATAATTTACTGAGCCTTGTCGCATAATTTGGCCCTCCCCTGCCACATCATTCCAGTGGCCCTGGGTATAATTGAGAAAATTAAGAGGATGGAAGGGATGACAACCTCATGAAAAAAAGACTGGCAGGAGAGACTTTTTAGATTTTTAATTTAAATAACCATTGCTCGGGTCTAAATGAGAAAATTCAATGGGAACATTTGTGATTGTGGGTTTTTCTGGCTTGGAATTGTAGTAGTTTCTCTCTCTATAGTTAGGTCTGCCCCTCCCGAGCACCTTTTTAAGTTCAAGCCTAGCCATAAAGGTCAGATAGGGGAGTAAGTTCCTATTATCTTATATTTGGAGCTTACGGTGCTCCGCAGGTTGCATGTTTCTCACATTTTTCATCATGCTGACTCTCATTCCTGTGAAAGTATGCCACCTATATTACTGGCACTAACCTTTTGCCATTCGGCAGTCAGATTAGCAGTCAAGTCTACTAGTGCTTCCTATTCTAGCTAGAGTTTCATATCTGAGTAAATATGTCATCAAGTTTTTGGGCACTAATTCTTTCCACTAGGCTGTTAGACCAGCAGTCCAGTTTGAATAGTGTTTCGATATTCTGCGCCGTTGTATTCTGAGGTTGGTGTTCTAGTCTCCCCAGCCACTTTGATTACGTTTGCGCTTTCCCTTCCGCTTCCTAGAGCTGCCTCAGGACACCATCAGTGTTCCGCTTTCTTTTCCGCTTCATTGAGAGGCTTCCTGACATCGCTGACTCTCTTTGGGTTGATCATGTACTTTGGCCATCCAGGTAAGCGTTGAGAATGACAATATGGCTTTATGGATAACCTCAGGAAGACTATTTTTGATTCAGCATTTTCATCCTGGGGATTTAATTTATAAAGACATGCTTGTGAGGAAACAGGCTTTTTACAAGCCTTCCCCCACTTTTTGCCCCCATTTGGATTACTAGTTGCAGTTGTTGGAATCTGAGAGTGCACTGAGGCCTGCCAACTAGACCTCAGTGCCAGTGTTCTAAAACATCAGAAAATGTATGTTGAATTGGCTACCCCCAAATGGCATAAGCTGAGTTATCAGTTTCTAGTATATGGTACAAATGCTACCCAGGGTATTTAAGTTAGAGTGTCCACCCAGTACTGCATCCCTGATTGTGCCACCCTGCATGTGACAAGGTACAACATGGCTCCCAGCCTGCTATTGTACAGCATACAAAAAATTTGTAAGAAGTGGGAACAAATAGAATCGCAACTAGTACCGTGAAAATATCAATTAACCACTGGTATTGTATAAAACTATACACAACATCATTTATTTGACTTGTCTTCAATAACAAGCAAAAAACAATTCTCCTAGTTTACGGATGTGTATCATCAATCAAACAAATGGGAGATTAACAACATAAAGCTACTTATTATTTCACACTTCATACACAGACATATAATCACAATCCAACACATATAAATCAGTTTTGTCTGTTTTAGAGACAATTTAACAAGGGGTATGATGCAATTTGTATTAATCAGTAGCAGTCCATACAGGATGTAGTCCAACCAGGATACACACACGAAGGAGCAGTTGGCCCTCAAGAGCTAATCTTGTGTACCAAAGTCTTGGAAGTAATTTAGAAATTATTGTACTTGATAGGACTCCTCCAAATTCAGAAAGTCGATGCATTTCAGACCATCCATTCAGGCCTCTTCAGGAAAAAGGAAAACGATGTGCTGCATTGCGCCTTTGTGCAAGGGTGCCTGCGTTGCAGACAGGATGGTTTTTGTGCAGATAGTACCTGCCCATTTAAAACACTGCATCAATGGGATTCAAGAACACCACTGGGGCTCCTCACTGACCTGAGGGATGAGAAGGAGCTTGATTCGTAGATGAACAGAAAGTCCTGGAGGAGTGGAATGCACTGTGCACAAGAAACGATGACAAGAGAACAGTGCACAGACCTGACCTATTTGCTCCCACTTCTTACCAATTTTTTGTATGCTTTACCTTGAGCCCAGGTTGTGGTGGGATCATCAGGGCAAACCCCTAGATTTTTGGAATTGTAGCCTGGAAGAGCAGTTTTAAAACTGCTAGTTCCATTTTGCCTTTTAAACCAATGGCAAAGCCCCCACTTCTCTTAACAATATATGTGGGTCTCCCCTAAGGAAGGCCTATCGAGTCTTAAGACAAGAAGCTTTATATTATTAAGTGGGACTTATACTTAAATTAGTCTTAACAGCAAAACTCCCAAATTGTTTGTTTTTGCTGTGGAAAAGTTAGTAGCCCCATTGGCTAGCACAGAGTTACCGGCTGACCTCTCAGCCTAGCTAACTTTTAAATGGGACTACTAAAATGGGTAATTCAAGGTATCAAATTAATTGTGGCATTGAACCCGACTTGTTGCCCAAATCAAATTTAATATCACGTTTAGCTTACCCAGTGGCCTTCACAGTTGCCAGCCACCAGACAGCCTTCTGCCCTCTTAGGCAGTAGTGTGAACAACTCCTAGGCTCAGGAACAATAGGAACTTGCTACAGAGGGCGGTGTTACCTCCTCCTTGCAGGTAGCCAAACAGGGTGTTGGCTCAAAAGGCGATCTTCAAATGGGAAGCCACCTTTGGTGGGCAAATGGCGATCACTCTCATGTAGGGCTGCCCCTTTGTTCAGGTAGACGGGCTTGCGGCAGGGCCCGAGAGGGAAAACCAGTGGCCACACCGGTTTTTCTGTGGGCAGGTAGCCACACCTTTAGGGTCGGCTGTGAAGCTCCTAACATCCAAGGAAGGGTTCAGACATCTTAAGAGTGGGCATAATAGTGCACTCTTGGATCGCTACATGCCACACATCCCCAGAAGTCATCATAGGGTGGGAGAGATCCTGGTAGGCCATTGGTTAGGGACAGCATCACCCCCCAGGGCACTTTCTGGGTATGTATATGGCACCCCTGGCACCCTGAACCTCAGATCACATCTGGACTGGAGAATGGACTGAGGAAGGACTTCTCTGCTGATCCCTGGATGTTGTAAGAGAGGCTGCAATAACCGCTGGATGGCACCTGATGATCCTTGATCTAGCAAAGAGAGGACTGTGCCTGTGGTGCCTGGCTCCAGAAAAAGTTGCTCCTGAGCCCCAGACCGATGTCATGATTCCAAGGGTCAGTCTTCTGACCCCCATTCCAGCACCAGGTGAAGATGCCATTCTGGCCAGTCAGTAGCCACTCGCAAGGAATAACAGATGACCGCTGATGTGCAGCCAAGAAGACCCCGCCGGGCCCTGGATTCAAAAGTTCCACCTGAGTCTGCCGGACTCGGGACAGTTGTCAGAGTGTGGATTGGTCACCGAAGATGGACACTAGCCCTCACCAAAGGATACACTGGACCTGCTGCACCCAGAGATTGATAACCCAGCTGCAACTGGACTTCTACTGGCTCAAAGAGGACTTCAAGGGACATTGATCCCTGTAGCCAAAGTCTTACCCTTACCTGTGGACTGAGGAATAACCCAAGGAAGACTCCGTCGACCGCACATCACCCAGAGCATCTTTCAGCATCCTCAACATCCTTCATCCCCAGCCTCAGGACCACTCCATTGAAGTCTATGGCCGTCTTGATGTAAAGTGTGGAACTGGACTTGAAACTGCTTTGGTGACCAGGTAACTGTCCAAATAATCTGTATTGGCCCCCTGACCATCTCCCTGCTGGAATTCGTGGCCCATCTCAGGCCGGAGTAACCGAGCACAACTCTTGTAAACTTTTCAAAAGTTTGTAAACTTTAAGGTTACCAATGCTTGTTTGCACTTTGGACTAAAACGCTGAGATTTATGTTTTACTAAAAAATGTATATCTCCAGAACCCTCTACTGGAATTTTCTCATCTTGGTGTCTTAAAATTCATAAAAATATAATCTATTTTCATTAATTGGTGCCGGATTTCTTTCGTGTTGCATGGCTTTCTTATTTCGTTGTTGGGTGCTTCTAAATGCTTTACACTAGTTCCTTTGTTTAAGCCTTGCTGCTTGATCCCAAGGCTACCCAGGGTGTGAGCTAGAGGTTTTACAAATGAGCCTGACTGGACCCGAGATGGTTTAGTGAGTGTATTACACGGTAAGGTCGCACAATCATACCATATAATACACCACAATCCTCACATTGCCTTGCCGTGTATTCAGGCGCTTGAAACTTTCTTCTTTTCTCATTGTTTTGCCACTGATGGAGGTTGTTTGTTCCATGCGACATAGAATCCGTGGGTAGTTGGAGCAGTTCAACAGCTTTTTATTGCTCGGAGCACGTGTTCAACCGTCTCTGGGATTGTACTAATGCGTCTTGGGGGACGTTGCAATTCATGTGTTTATGCTTTGAGGAATTGCTATGCATTAATTGCTATTTATTTTCAGGAATTGCTATTTATTAATCACAGTGATATATAGTACCTTTACTCTGTTTCTTTCAGGTATATTTAAATGGCTTTAACGTCATATCAATCAATCAAACTGGATTTATATAGCGCTGCTAATCACCTGATAGGGTATTCAGACGTTTGCAGGTCGCAGGGCCACGTCTTGAGTGCTCTTTGGAAATCTGAGAGAGAGGAGATAGTCCAGAGTTGCATGGGGAGGCTGTTCCAGATCTTTGCTGCAATGTAAGAGAAGGAGCGGGCTCCACTTCCACTCCGGTGGATGCAAGGAGTGTGGACAAGTGCAAGGGACGCATATCGTAAATTTCTAGATGGCTAGTGGAAGGTCAGGGAATGTTTGATGTAGGCGGGTCCTTAGTTGTGTAGAGCCTTGTATGCGGGGATCAGCATCTTGAATTGGCATCTCTTCTGTACAGGGAGCTAATGAAGTTGCCTGAGGTGGGGTATGATGTGGGTTTGTTGTGAGAGGTCGAGGATGAGTCTGTCTGCCGAATTCTGAATGATTTGATTCTGTGTAGGTGTGCAGCAATTAACATGTAGAGGGCGTTGCCATAGTCTAGTTGGCTGGTGATGAGGGTCTGTGTCATGGTGCGTCTGGTGTGCAGGGCAAGCCACTTGAAGATCTTACATAGCATGCGCAGGTTGAGGGTGCAGTCGGAGGAGATGGCGTTGATCTGTGATTTCATGGTGAACCTGTTATTTATGATTCTTCTGAGGTTTCTGGTGGGGTTTGTGAGTGTGCGTGCGGGTCCCAGATCTGAGGGCCACCAGGCATCACTCCATGGGTTTTGTTGTTGCTGAAGATCAGTACTTCCGTCTTGTCCGCGTTTAGCTTCTGTGGAAGTTGGTTCTAGTCGTGTTTTTGTACTCATGAATGCTCCGATACTGCTGTTCTTTAGTTGGTGTCTGGACCCAGAGGCCACAGAGGCGGATGCGTTCCTCCAGAACTGGAGTGAAGGACTGAACTACGCCTTTCTTTTGTTTATAATGATAAACAGAGTAGCAAAAGAGGTCTGGCGTCAACTGGCGGAGATAATAATAGTGACTTCAATCTGGAGAGCTCAACCATGGTCCCACTGCTTCTAGAGGTGTCATGCGACTGTCCAGTGATACTTCCGACTTTCCTGGGTCCAGGAGGGAAATTTTACCCAATGATTCATAGCAACCTTCTGACCCTCGTAGCCTGGTAAATCTCAGGCAACAATGGAATATGTCAAGATTTTATAAAACAGCTTCATTCTACAAAGAACAAGTATGGGCTTCGAACCTGTGAGTTACAAGTCTGCAAGGTCAGTTTGGTGCAGCTGGTGTATAAAAAGACATGTGGATCCCTTCGGGGCTGACACTGTATTCATTCTGAACTTCCTTTCACAACTGGCAGAGGCAACTGGTATATTCCACCATTAATTAAATTAGGGTGGTCATCTCAGTGTAACACCTTCCAGTGGCAATTAACCTGTGGCTCCCACCCATTGGTCTACAAGCTCATGAGGGGTATCAAGTTATCTAGGCCCCCAGGATCCAATTATTCCAAAAATGGGATGCAAACAGAGTTCTGTGTCGATTTACCAGCTAGCTTGATAATTCCGACTTTTATAGAAATCAACTTTTATGCTATACTGCTTTTTCTAACCCCCTGTAAAAAATGTTTCGCATGTGCAAGTGTTAGACTTGTCAGGGCGTTCATTTACCCAGGATGAAGTAATGCTTTCCATTACTAGGGCACACCAAGTCTAATACACAGACGGTTAATTACCTGGCGTTTCCCAACAATCCCAAATAGTGTGTGGTTAGATGTTTGCATGTATATGAGGGTGTAACACGCAAACTCAGACTTAGAGAGGTCAGCCACACATGAACTCAGACCTAGAAGGGTCAATCAGTTGTTGATCCCCATTACAAAAAAAAAACAGTTTCCTCACCCACTACAGCTAGATAGGTTAGATGGATGATGGAGGAAGTGGGGATTGACATTTCTGTGTTTGATGCTCATTCAGTCAGAAGTGCTATGCATTCTAAGGCCTTACTTCTGAGAGCCCGATTTGAAGATATCTTAAGAACAGCTGACTGATCATCAGATTTCAATTTCAGTAGGTTCTACTTTAGACCAGTGCTACAGGTGGCTTCGCTGGTGATAAGTAAGCTTTAAAAGAGCATAATCAGAGCCTCTGGTTCTGACATAGAATGAACAATTTCCTAGCTGTCATGAAGGAAAGTTTTAATTCTATTAGATTAGAGGCACAGAGGTGAGGATTATCCCACCCTACAACCTTTGAGGAGGCCTACTCAAATTATTAAGAGTGCTGGAAACTATGTTGGGTATATGTTCTGGATACTTTTGCATTGTAATATGTGATGTTTGGTTGGATAAATAGCAGCTTGATAATATGCACATGTAATGTATCAAGACAGTTTGATAAACTAGCCGATCATAGGAAGAGCAGATCTACCTGTTGCTTCATTCTTGTAGTTTCGGAAGAAAAGCAGTAATGTTCTAGGCAAAGGAGAGGATTTTATAGCTATCCTTCGCACAAAGAAAGATAGACTAGAGGATAGTGGATTGGCATTATATACTACTAAGAATACTGCTATTCGTTGTTGTAGTCACTTGTTGACATGTCATGTTTATACATTCATGGAAGTTGTAGTTTTTTTATTGGCTGCTGTAAGAAAACAATAAATAAATTAAAGCATAATTCTCATCTCTGTGTCCTTAGTAGAATTAAAACTGTCCTTCAGAATAGCTAGGAAATTTTTTATTTAGAGTTCTTTTGGAGACAGGCAGCTGTGGACTGAAAAACAGGTGAGGTTTACAGATGAAGGTACGCATGAATGATAACAAAACCTCGTAGGAACGTAGCAATCCCTAAGATCCACCATGTGCTATGTTGACTGGTTTTCCAAATGTTCACATTCTATGCATTTGTTACAATAGTTCTATCTGTGATCATCTTTTTATTTATTCTGCAATATAAATGGCTTAAAATAAAGAATTCAAAATTTTTGTGAGTGCGCACTTTGGGCAAACGATTGGCAGAACTCACAACAATAATCTAAAATGCCTGACAGCCTCAGTTACGTTCTATTACATTCCTAAGATGCCTTCTTTCTAGGTAGATGTGTGGGCCATAACTTGTCTGTTCCTCCCGCGCTAGCTAGCAAGTTGGTACATTTCTGTGCTTTCCTAGGGCCAATGTGAATCTACCAGGTCCTCATTATCGAAAGTCCCTGCAAACATAACAGAAGACATACAACGGTTTGTACCAAGAAATGATAAAGGACCAATTGATAAACCAGATGACTAATTTTAGGATTAAAGAGTATTTTTTGAGTGTGAAGGAACAAAGCTTTGAGAAAGCCAGTAGCACAGTAGAGAAATGAGAACACATCAATATAAATTAAAGTACTGAAGCACAAAGAAAGAAGTAAGCACAAAGGGAAGAAGAGTGCAGTGAATGATGTTGCCAAAAAATCAAGTAGGGGAAAAAATGTTTTGTATTGGAGAAAAATTGAGAAAGTGTGATAAATTATTTTGTTACCTCTTTAGCAACATTTGGTAGCATCAAATAGTTGACCTGCCATTAGAGTGAAATGTTATAAATGAAGTGAAAGAAGGAAAATGTGTGTGTGTGTGTATATGTGCGTGTCCAGAGTGAAGTAGCAACAAAGAAGATGATCAAGATGAAGTACTGGTAGTAAGTGGGCCCAGAATGAGGAACATTAATAGCATGGATGGGTGACATCGTCTTCCAAGATGTGTGGTTACATTTTTAGGTAGGTAAGTGTGTATGTGGGCTGATTCATTTTTCTGTATATTTTAAATCATGCACACATGTGTATAATCACTCTTAACGTCTGTAAGGTTTATATGAGAGAAATATACAACCTCATCCAATCCATTAGTAGCTGCTTCACAATCCAGCACTAACTCCACATTCTAATTAGAATCCTTATAACATCAGAAAACCATTCTAATGGAAGATACCACTTAGCTCCCTTTCTACAATATGTTAATTTACACTTACTATAGCAAATGGAAACTTAACCAGACATTAATTAAATTTGTCACAAGAAAAGGTATACAAACAGATATACATAAAGCGTGGGTAGGGGACCTTAACAAAAAACATAAATAAAGCCCCACAGCAAAGTGCGATAGCAGTAGATACAACAGGTGAGACTTCACACATAATCTGAAAGATGTTTGGGTTTCCTACAACATCTCACATTTTTTCTCAAATTGACATGAGACTCACTTTCAGATGTAACATCGCTACCACTCTGACCATCTGCTTCAAGACAATGTGAATATAGTCTTCACAACTCTATTCAGATTCCATATCCCATGATCCTGACTCTTTTTGGCATTGCAAAAACGTTATCGAGATGAGAATTTAGTTCGACATCTGTCCTAATCCAGAGGATTTGATTTTCACCACATCTCCACACCTCACCACAAGACCCTAAATATCATTACAAATGTCAAACCACCTTTTCCATTTTGCAGTTCTCTCTTTTTCCTCAACTCTTCATTCAATTTCTTTGTTCAAATCAGATTGCATTCACCCAGTGAATTCAACAATTGGCTTTTACCCAAGCAGGACAAATAAATGTACTGACCTTCTTTCCCCTAAAAAGTTCAAAAGGAGTAACACCTCTAGTTGAATGGGGTGTAAGACTATACATCCTGATTTACTTTTCTAGCTCAGTTTTCCAACATACATCATTGATCAATGCCCTCTGAATGGTTTATTTTATGACTTTGTTTAACCTCTCTACCATACCGTAAGTTTCTGGATGGTAAAGAGTAAACCTCTTGTGCTTAATTACTCTATCACACAAGAATCTCTCCAAACAATCATGTCTAAGAAAGTAATCACAATCCTGGATTCTATGGAATTAGTTATGGTAACTTTGGGTCAAAATGAAAACATATCAATCACAACAATGATATATTTGTCAACAGTTGTAACCTCGATCGGGCCAACAATATCTAAAGCAATGTATTGCCAGGGACCCTTGGATAACCTTCTAATGACGATAGACAGCTTCCTACAAGTTAAAATCTTGTTACTTTTGACACACTCCACACATTCTCTCTACTTGTATATCTATACCTGGCCACCAATACAAACCCTTAAGTCTCTCTTTGGTTTTAGTAACTCTACGATGACTCTCATGCCCAAACGCAACAAGATTTTTCCTCAGTCTTTCAGGAAAAACAACCCTTGATCCTCTCACCAACAATCCATCCTTTTGAATAGTTCATCTCTGACATTCTAATAGCCTTTATGTAACATATCACGTTTTCTGTCACATTTCCAACCATCTTTTACACATTTGATAACCTCTTTCAACCATTCATCTTCTTAAAGAATGGGCTCCCTGATGGAGCAAACATCAAATTCCACTTTATCATCATTCTCACTGCCATCATTGTACTGTTCTTCCACAGTAAGGAGTGAGACACAATCTGCAAGACAATTATTTGTTCCAAGCGCATAAGACACTACAAAATCATAGTCTTGAAGTGCCACAACTAGTTTCCTGATGCGTTCTTAAATGGCATATATCCCCTTTTCTGTGAAAACCTTTTTAAGAGGTTTTTGAACCATCTTTACTTTAAACTGGGTTCCCCACACAAACTTCCTCAGCTTCTTGACGGTCCTGTGAATAGCCAATGCTTCCTTCTAAATTAACAAATAATTTAATTTGGCACCTTATGTTCAAGTCCACTGACATTTTATAAGAAAACAGCTCCCAAACATTTTGTGCTGGCATCTGTCATTATAACAGTACTGTCTCATGGTTTAAAGCTCTGTACACACTGAACGCTATTCAAACACTTTTTTGGGAGTTCAATTCATCCTCACACAAGAAATTCCATTGAAACACTGCACCTTTCTATAAAAGACCCTTCATATTATGGGTATTGTCTGCAAAGTGGGGATGAATTTACTATAATACTCACTCACATCCAAAACCTAATCACTTCATCCTAGCAGCTGGGACTTGGCATTTCACTTAAAGCATTAACTAAGTTAGAGTTTGGTTCAATACTACATGAGGTGATCTTATGACCTAGATTCTCTATTTGGGTTGAATGAAACTTACATTTCTTACCTTTTAGTTTAGGACCACGCTCTCTCAATCGTGCCAACACTTCACGTACTCTTTGATTATGTTCAATCATATTCCTACCATAAATAGGGACAACACCTTGGTAAATCTTTATGCCATACAGATTCCTCAAAACATTTTCCAGGACCCTTTAAAGTACAGTAGCAACTGATATCAATCTAAAAGGCATTCTAAAAATTTGAATGTTCCCAATGGAGGGACAAACGCAGTCATATTTTGAGACTCATGATGTAACCTAAACGCTAAGCTTAGATCTAATGTTGAGAAACATACTGCTCCTTTTACCATTGAAAGCATTTCCGTTATATTTGGAAGCAGATAGTGATATGCAACCACAATCTTATTAAGTTCACGCAAGTTCACACACATTCTTGACTCTCCATTTGACTTGTGTGCATCACAACAGGAGCCATTCATTCTGTTGCTTCAATTTCTTCAATTATACCATTGGCTATTACATTTTCCAGTTCATTCAATATTGCTTCTTTTACCATGATAGGAACATTTCTAACCTTCCTTACAATAGCTACAGACCCCTTTTAATCTAATTCTGTGAACATGGCCTTTGAGACATCCTAACCCTTTTGAAACACTTCTGTAAAATTCTTTTCATATCTTGGTCTTCCTTCTTCAATCTGTCCTACCTACATTTTTTTCATTTAGTCTAACAGCTGGACGTTCATTGGGATCTAAATAAACCATCAAACTTCCTGGTGAAACCAACTTATCAGTGAGTCACCTCTCACAGATACATATATTTTCTCTGTGATAAATGGATCTTTGAAAAACAATACATCCATTAAAATAACGTCACAATTTAATAGGTTCAAGTAACATTTTAATAGGTACATTCTCTATTAGCACCTATTCCCCTGGACCATACTAGCCAAATCCACAGAATTGCAATAAAATCTCATCACAATCTTCTTCTTCATCAAAATATGCTTCTCTGAGTTTCTTTCGCAATATTCCTGATCTACAAAATTTTGTAAAGTGTCCTTTCCTGCCACATTTTTTGCATATAAGCTTCTATCATGAACAGTCCTTATTGTTTGCCATGTGTCCATAAGCTCCACATCTAAAACAAACTCCTTGAAAACTCTTGGTATCCTTCATTTGCTCCTTGGTATCCTTTACCTGCTCTTTTTCTTGCCTCTTTGCTTTCACTACTTGTACATTAGCACCAGATGTTTTGGTGTTTTTTTGTTGATAATGAATTTTATTAGGTTTTAAAACAAGGACACGACAATTCGCAGCACAATAACCTACAATTCGTTTCATAATTATTAGTAGATAGTCAGCAACAGCTGCATTCACCTTACAGTCTGACAGATAGTAGACCAGAGTCACAGAGATAGTGGGAATCAATACATATCCATAGTAACTTTAGCCCAGTAGGCCCAGCCACTTTCCCCACACACGTTCATATTTGGTAGGGCACCCCCGTGCCTCGTTTACAGGATTTTCCTGTGAAACACACCAATCCAGTCCTCTGCGCTAGCGTGTCACCGTGGGTGGGGACCGGGGGCGGTGGGGGGCAGGGTCTTTCCATTTGTCACGTTTGGCCACCATGGTGGCCGTACCCAGAAATTGTCTGTCGGCTCGGGTGCCACCCAAACCTTCCAGAACCCCCAGCAGGAGGACAGGGGGGTGAATGGGACCTCCCATCCCATTCCTACCATAAATAGGGACAACACCTTGGTAAATCTTTATGCCATACAGATTCCTCAAAACATTTTCCAGGACCCTTTGAAGTACAGTAGCAACTGATATCAATCTAAAAGGCATTCTAAAAATGTGAATATTCCCAATGGAGGGACAAACGCAGTCATATTTTGAGACTCATGATGTAACCTAAACGCTAAGCTTAGATCTAATATTGAGAAACATACTGCTCCTTTTACCATTGAAAGCATTTCCGTTATATTTGGAAGCAGATAGTGATATACAACCACAATCTTATTAAGTTCACGCAAGTTCACACACATTCTTGACTCTCCATTTGACTTGTGTGCATCACAACAGGAGCCATTCATTCTGTTGCTTCAATTTCTTCAATTATACCATTGGCTATTACATTTTCCAGTTCATTCAATATTGCTTCTTTTACCATGATAGGAACATTTCTAACCTTCCTTACAATAGCTACAGACCCCTTTTTAATCTAATTCTGTGAACATGGCCTTTGAGACATCCTAACCCTTTTTGAAACACTTCTGTAAAATTCTTTTCATATCTTGGTCTTCCTTCTTCAATCTGTCCTACCTACATTTTTTTCATTTAGTCTAACAGCTGGACGTTCATTGGGATCTAAATAAACCATCAAACTTCCTGGTGAAACCAACTTATCAGTGAGTCACCTCTCACAGATACATATATTTTCTCTGTGATAAATGGATCTTTGAAAAACAATACATCCATTAAAATAACGTCACAATTTAATAGGTTCAAGTAACATTTTAATAGGTACATTCTCTATTAGCACCTATTCCCCTGGACCATACTAGCCAAATCCACAGAATTGCAATAAAATCTCATCACAATCTTCTTCTTCATCAAAATATGCTTCTCTGAGTTTCTTTCGCAATATTCCTGATCTACAAAATTTTGTAAAGTGTCCTTTCCTGCCACATTTTTTGCATATAAGCTTCTATCATGAACAGTCCTTATTGTTTGCCATGTGTTCATAAGCTCCACATATAAAACAAACGCCTTGAAAACTCTTTGTATCCTTCATTTGCTCCTTGGTATCCTTTACCTGCTCTTTTTCTTGCCTCTTTGCTTTCACTACTTGTACATTAGCACCAGATGTTTTGGTGTTTTTTTGTTGATAATCAATTTTATTAGGTTTTAAAACAAGGACACGACAATTCGCAGCACAATAACCTACAATACGTTTCATAATTATTAGTAGATAGTCAGCAACAGCTGCATTCACCTTACAGTCTGACAGATAGTAGACCAGAGTCACAGAGATAGTGGGAATCAATACATATCCATAGTAACTTTAGCCCAGAAGGCCCAGCCACTTTCCCCACACACATTCATATTTGGTAGGGCACCCCCGTGCCTCGTATACAGGATTTTCCTGTGAAACACACCAATCTAGTCCTCTGCGCTAGCGTGTCACCGTGGGTGGGAACCGGGGGCGGTGGGGGGCAGGGTCTTTCCATTTGTCACGTTTGGCCACCATGGTGGCCGTACCCAGAAATGTTCTGTCGGCTCGGGAGCCACCCAAACCTTCCAGAACCCCCAGCAGGAGGACCAGGGGGGTGAATGGGACCTCCCATCCCAGGACCGCATTTAGCTTACTCACTACGTCCTCCCAGTATTTCGATAGAGCCGTGCAGGACCAACTCATATGGTAAAAGTCTGTGGGCGTTTCCATACATCGCAGGCAACTTGGAGTCTGGAGGTATCCCGCTCGGTGCAGTCTGGTTGGAGTGAGATAGGCGCAGTGGAGGTAATAAATTTGGATCAGTCTCAGTTTGGCTGAGATGGTGATTACTTGGGCGCCATAAGGGCGTCCCTCTAGTCTTCATCCTTCAGGGGTTCCATCCATAGCTGCCATCGTGCCCACAGGTGATCTAATGTGGTAGGGGAATTGTTAACAGAACGGTAAATCTGGGACACCCCCCTTCCCCAGGTTCCCCATAAGAAGTTTGGCCTCTAGTGGACTGAACTCAGGCAGTGTAGTGCCAGCAGGAACGTGTACGCTAAATGCGTGTCGGAGCTGTAGGTATTTATAAAATTGAGTGGAGTTAAGGGAGTTTAGGCCTGCAAGTCCTGAAAGGTGAGTAGGTGACCCCCCAACCAGATATCTCCAAGTTGCGTAATCCCAATAAGATCCTATTTCTTGAACCCCTCCAACGCAGCCACCTCCCTCATCCAAGTGCCATGTCACAAAGGTGTCTGAAGTGCGAGCTTAGCATCCCAACGGGTGTAGCGATGCGCTGAGCGCCATGCAAGGAATACCGCCCGAGTCACTTCCGGAATAGCATGAGGAAACGGTGAGCCGTAGAGCATTGCCAGGATCTGCGAGAACCCCAGGTTCCTAAGTTCTAACTGGTACACCTTATCAGACCATCTCCCTGAGAACAAGTCATTGATCACTAGGAGATGAGCTATAATAAAGATAAAGGTTGGTCATCCCCAGCCCACCATCATATGGGGCCCTCTGGCAATGGGCCAGGGCCACATGTGGCCTTGAGTTACCCCAGAGGAATGTTGTGGCCATTATATATAGGGCGTGAAACCAGTGGCGTGGGAGGTGGAGAGGCAGATTTTGGAGGACATATAAAAATCATCATCTTGTATAAAGCAATTTTCATCAGTGGATTCAAGGGAAGGTACTCGCCAGTGTGCCCACGTCATCATCATTGGTTGCTTTCTTAATCTTAACAAAAAAAGAAGGAGAAAGGAAAAGAGGTGTGTATTAGAATTCCACAAAGGTGGAAGGTCAAAGCAACATAGAAAGTGTGTGACCAACAACACTGATGTCCCACACTTTCTATGTTGCTTTGACCTTCCACCTTTGTGGAATTCTAATACACACCTCTTTTCCTTTCTCCTTCTTTTGTTAAGGTTAAGAAAGCAACCAATGATGATAACGTGGGCACACTGGCGAGTACCATCCAGTAGCCCTGTGGGTTTGCGCACATGAGGTGCTTTCTAACCGTTCTCACATTTTTTAATTTTTTTCATTTGATGAATTTGATACACACATTGATGTGAGGATTCTTTACCACTGTGGTATTCATTTGTGATGTGGTTATTGACAATCTCTTTTTAAATTGGAGCAGCAAGGACTAATCAGTTCATGGATTGTTGAACGGAACTGTATTGGGCAGGTGTTCTCGAAAGGATATAGTAACCCCCAGGAGTCTCTAAAACTTGTGACTGACTGCTCTTGGAGGTCAGACCTAGTTTTGTTTATAATTGATGGAGTGGGGGGCGGTCTGATTTCCTTATCCCCCTTTTGCTCCTATTGTTGATGTGATTCAAGGGAAGGGCCTGCCATTCACGGCGGTCTTCCCTGATTTTCTATAGTAGTGGGGTGAGGTTGAGGGCCCATGGAGGTTCCGGATGAAGTGCCACCCAAATCCCCAGGTAGCAAAAACTATGGCGTCTAACCGGTATGTCAGATTGCCATGCCACAAAGTCACGAGAAACGTGTAAGGATACCAGAATTGATTTGGCCTGGTTAAGCCTTAGATCAGACGCTTCCCCAAAGAGCTGCAGGATACGGAGACAACAGGGGCCTGTACGAGTGGGATCCGCATAAACAAAAGGACATCGTCCGCATTAAAGAGCGATGCGATCTTCATGGGAGTCATTCCACTGCCATCCCCGCACTTGAGCATCACATCTGATAAGTCGAGCAAGTGGCTCTATCGCTAGAGCGAAAAGAAGGTG
This sequence comes from Calotriton arnoldi, assembly GCA_963921515.1. NCBI lineage: Eukaryota > Metazoa > Chordata > Amphibia > Caudata > Salamandridae > Calotriton > Calotriton arnoldi. The sequence goes on from CAWUFW010001040.1 coordinate 1,917,047, forward strand.
GGATTAGGGGCAGCCTTGCCTTGTTCCCCGACGAATGGGGAAGTCTTCAGAGAGGACCCCATTGATCAGGACTCGAGCCGACGAGTTGGAGTAAAGCACACATACGAGCACTAGGAAGTGTGGGCCGAAGCCTGCTCTGACCAGCACGGCCTCTAAGTATTGTCCATCTACCTTATCAAAGGCTTTCTCAAATTCTATCAGTAGCAAGGCTAAGTAGGGTGGGAGGAGGTACTGATGGGCCAGTGCAACATGCAGGCAGCGCAGGCAGTGCCTCGTGCTACGATGGGGCATGAATCCACACTGATTGGGGTTTATAAGAGTGGTGAGTACTGGTCTAAGACAGGCAGCTAGGACCGTGGTGTAAATTTAACCTCAGTGTTAATTAGCAAGATCGGACAGTAGTCCGAGCAGGAGGACAATGGGGGGTGTGCTTTAGAAATGACTACGATAATGGCCATACCAATGTCCGCCGGAAAGGCACCTTTTCCCACCGCTTCTGCGTATAAAAGATGTTTCGGAGTTACGGCTGCTATTCTTTTTTATCTCTTCCACACACGCTTTGCTATACTCACATGACTTGGCAATAATTACCACCACTGAAAACTATGGGTTATCCTTTTGCCAAAAGACCTCCTTAGCTTTCTCAATACAATAGTACAATACTAATGATCCCTCAAATGTTCCTCATTGTTGACCCCAAAATTACAGGATGTAGCATGTTTTCGTAACTATATTATGTATTCTCAACCTTTTAGCCACTTCTTTGCATACATTTACCAAAATGATAGCCTTCTAACACATTTGACACTTTAGGGAAAAAATGCAAATCTAATTTCTTCAAACACGCTTTGGACTCATTCACTCCCTGAGCATCCTCAGCGGACCATTCTGGAAGATGTTCAAAGACACTGCTCTTCTGGTTATAAACAAAGCATCAATAAAGATGTCTTGGGTTCAGCACTTAAAGAGGTTCCAGACACTCTTGCGTAATGAGTAAACAACTTCTTCCATTTGCTTTATTGTATGCTGGGCTTCCCTGGATTGATCAAGAAAAATTGTGGAGGAGTCATTTTCTGCATTAATTAATTTGTATAAGTGCACAAGTATCCAACTCAACTCTCGAAATAACCTCACACTGTCAAGATGCATACCTGCAAATGAGACTAGTAACAATCAGACCCAATATTAGACTCACATAGCAACATACACTATTAACAGATAGAGTTCAATGGCTGCTCCAAATACACTAATATCCAATGTGATATTCGAGAAAACCCACCCAGTTGAGAAGAAACCTGTGAAAAAGAAATAAACCAAAATCTAGTTTCCGTTCGAGATATTCACACTAGAAATAGAAAGGCCTGAAAAATGTCCAACAGCTTCTTGTCTGGCCAGGCAAGTAAGAGTAACGGATTGAAACTTTGAAGCTGAGATACTTGCAGTACTCCCGATCCGTTCCTGGAGAGTGTATCTGACTTCCAACCTGTATGTGAGGAGAAAGCACTGCCTAAAAGACAAAGTGAAAACCACTAGTGTTGTGTGCATACACGACTTTGCATAAAAATGGTGGCACGCTCCCAGGCACGGAAGCTCCTTCCAATGTTGAGTATGCATCAAAAACCAAGATGGTGGGATGCACGGCGTGACGTGATGATGGTACGGTGTCACCTGAGAAAACAATGAGGTGATGCCACAGCAAGAGCTCTGGAGTGCAGAGGAGCGTGCCAGGGAGCTGACGAGACAAAGGAGGTGCACACAATGCTCTTGTGCTGGAGACCAGCGCGCATACAATGCTCTCGTGCAAGAAACCGTCACATAAGACAATACTGTTAAATAAGTACCTGAAAATTGGGCACCTCAAGGGGCAAATGTCTTGCAATTCCAACAATTAAGGTTTTCAAAGTGGTAGAGGAGGAAACTCCAAGTGTTCCCTTAAAGTCAAGGTGGCAAAAGACACACCATGATGCTACTGAGGCAACTCCAATAAGCCTTTTTTTAACACCTTTATTTTTGGATTTTGTAGTGTTTCATTGATGTGGTAAAAGATCATAGAAAACTACAAGGAACATAATATCAACAGTTAACCCGCTCCCCATCATTAGAGACAATGGCTATTCTTGGGAGAGATACATACAATGCAGCAACGAACTCCAGTAACACTTAAACACTCATGGCATGATAGGTCCTTACGATTGTCGTCAATGTGATAAATCACTCTGAACGTCTGTAGAGCGAATGCAGTCAAGAAGAGAAACATTTTGATAAGATGGAAGCATAAGGGAGTTTGTGGAGAGTGTTACATCCTTCCTGAACAAGTATTGGTGATGAATGAATCAGGTTTGGAGAAGTGGGTGTCAAAATCCCAATAAGGGGCTAGGGAAGCGTTAGGTTGTCTGATATGTTATTTACAAGAGCAGGTTCAGAAAAGGCACAAGATGCCTAAGGGTGGGAATAAGTTGAGTTTTCTTGAGGGATCCCTTGAAGGAGCTAACAAGGTTGTGTGATAGAAAGATTATAGAACCTATTTAGACTATGGATTAGCTATGTCCTGTGGCTTTTGCTGCAACCCTAAAGGCAAGGTGAAGACGTGCATTGATGTGAGAGATTTGAATTACTGTATAAAGGTAGACCGGTATCTTCTACCCAACATAAACAAGATTGTTGTGGCCGGGAATCCTCAGGATCGTACGTTGCTAGTATGGTCCACCTCTCGATACCACCACGGTCTGACGTATAAACACAGACTTCGTGGAGTGATCAAGTGGGGGAAGGGAAGGAAGGGGACAGCAGGGAGGGAGACCTAGAAAGACAGCAAAAATAAGCATAAATAAATAGAGAAAACCATCCAGTTCATTCCTATCCTACCCTGACCCCTTTCGAAGAATACACAGCAATTCTACAAGGAGTACCTGTAAAGAAAGAAAACCTTCTCTTCTTATTCTTCGAGTTATTATGGTCTGTCGGAGTTTGCAGCTAAATCTGGTGAGAGAATATCCTTATCAGTAATTATTCAACACCATGTTAATCTGATAGAAGTTGCACACAAGATTCCTCTACATACCCTAGGAACAATTCTGTAGGCTGAGACAGGGGTGCGGAAGAGCCTTCCTCTTGCTCACTCTCAATACCCCTGCTATTGGACACATAAGGAAACCAACATGACTCCAAGCAAAAAGTGAACACAAACCATCAACATAAATCCAACCTTCAGACCCAATGCTTAGTTCAAAGAGGCACCTTCTTACGTGCAAGGAAATTTCAATGGAGTGACTCTATCCTTTAACCTTCATGGATAGTTCCCCTTCTTACTCAGGCACGTATTGATTAGATGCCCCAAATCAATATGAAAGTAAAATCGCCAATTGTTCCTGGCGTTGAGGAGTGCAATGGTTCTTCCAAAACAATAAAAAAAGAAATGAAACAGATAAACGCCTTCCCTGCAAGAACCGCAAGCGGTTCGCCAACAGGGAAAAGCGTGTGTGGGCTAGACTGCCCCTCGCAAACCAGAAGTAGCGTTTTCCCTGCAAGAGCCGATGGCGGCTCGCCAACAGGGAAAATGTGGCAGACTGGCTTGCCCTCTCCAACTCAGGAAATCTTATATTAACAAACAAGGGAGACCCGGATAAACCAGCACGGGTCTCTTCCACTGTGTGTGCCTTAAATACGGCTCCGCTGGAAGTTTGCTCCGCAAGGAACCGGCTATGGTTCCGCCAACGGAGCAAACACAGGAGCAGCGCGGATCCCCACCACTGCCACCACAAGGAAATGAGCGTGGCACTGCAACCCTTAACGAAGGAACAAGTGTCGGTGCGCGAAGCACCCTTACCAGCCTCCTTCTCTGCAGTGACTCTCCTCAAGGAATGGAGTAAACGGCAGCGTACAGCTGCCCTGGAAATGTTTAGTACGAGAAACGCCTTGCGCGCGTTATGACGTCACCAACGTCCTAACGCCGAGGCTCATGGGTAATGTAGTTTTCTCGGGCGACTACATTCTGTTAGCACGCCGTGTCAGTGTTCTCCTGGTGCCCGTCTGGTGGGCTGCAACACAAGATAGTGATGATGCTGGGAAAAGCTAAAGGATGTTTTATAACCAGCCTAGTCCATACCAGCAGATAATATTGCAGAAACAGTTCCAAGCTGGTTCTTGTGACTCCCCCTACATTTGTCTCAATGCAGCATGCCAGTGCCAGGGTGCATGGTAGTTATGTTATGTCGATAGCGCACTAATCACCCTAGAGGGTATCCAGGCGATTGAGCAGGTGTGTGGACGTGTGGTCCCCATAGAGTTATTAGAAGAGCCAGGTCTTTAGATTCTTACGGAACTCCAAAAGTGAGGAAGAGGCTCTGGTGTGTTGTGGGAGGTAATTTCATGTTTTGGGTACAGTGTAGGATAACGAGCGACCTCCTGCTCTACTTTTGTAAATGCGGAGGTGGTGTGAGAGTGAGAACAAGTATAGGTGTCTGGCAGGCTGGTTAAAGTGTAAGCTCTTTGCTCCTTTACCCGAGCACCCAAGTACAAATGCCTCACTTCAAAGATGTATTTGTACAGGATGCGTACAAGCTGGGAGCAGGTGTTTGAGAGGAAAGGCAGCACAGCAAGAAACCATCTCCAGAATTAGCAGCCCATCGGGACAAACGATGATTCATTCTGTGTCTCACTACACAAGTTAGCCAAAAGAAAAACTGAAATATAAAATGTTTTATTTTCTTATACTCTGTATGTAGCGAGCTATGATAGCTCAGTGGACTAATGCATCCACTGCAAGGATCTTTGTCTGAACATATCATCACGTTTTCATTGCAGTGGGTCAACTCTGCCTTTTATACTCTTGAGTTCGATAAAATTAGAATGCTTGAGTTCAGTAAACATTTGTTATATAGTACCAAGAAACCCCTTGTGTGAATGTATGCCTTAGAAATGCAAGTTACGTATGGAAGACCTGCACTGGCTCCCCGTCAGCAAGAGAATCACGTTCCGACTCCTCACCCACGCACACAAAGCTCTCCACAACCAAGGCCCCAGATACCTCAACGACCGTCTGACCTTCTACACTCCCACCCGCCAGCTACGATCGACCAACCACGCCCTCGCCGCCGTCCCCCGCATCCGAAGAGCCACAACGGGAGGAAGATCCTTCTCCTACCTGGCTGCCAAGACGTGGAACTCCCTACCCATCCACCTCCGCCTTACCCAAGACCACCTCTCCTTCAGGAAGCAACTCAAGACCTGGCTGTTCGAACAGTAGCGGACCCCCCTCCCCCAAGCGCCTTGAGACCCTCCGGGTGAGTAGCGCGCTATACAAATGCTTGATTGATTGATTGATTGATTGTGTGTAATTAGGACCACAAAGGACAATAATATAGAACACAGCACAGACTCAAATAGTTTGGTCCTCAATAATTAGCATTATTTACAACCCAACTCCATGGTACCCACTCAATCCTGCAATGTTTCAAACTTATAGAATTGCACATTACATACAGCTGTTTACAGCAGGCCCATACCCAACTGATATTTGTTGCCAGGAACTTATGTAACATGCAAGTTATACAAGGATCCCTGCAACGTTCACGTCAACCCACTAAGATTGATTACTAGCATACAAACTTTGGTCTGCTTTTGACCAATAAAGTATACATAATGAGTGACTCAGTGAATTAAAAACTTCAAACTAACCAGTGCGGAGTTTAAACCCTGACAAGCAGACTCCACCTTCCATCCGGCCGAGATTGTTAAATTGAGTACCATTACATTTGATTTAAAAAATATATAACAAAATTGGTTTCTGGCACTCTGAAATTATAAAAGTGAGCTACGGGGACGCGATATAACAAACATACCAACACACAATGTAGAATGGAAACGTCCAGTTTTTAAACTAAAATGTACTTTATTTTTTCCATTTCAAACATCTTCCAATTCAATGCAAGTAAAAGGGAAATTTACAGTCCCATGATTTTGTTTCTTTAATCTCCCTCTTATATGTTCACAAATGTTGTAATTTATGACATAAAAACAGGTTATTGTCCCTACGGCATTAATCCTTGGCGTCTATTTGATTGGGGACAGATTTTATTTAAAAAAACTACTGGCAGACCATTAGCCTGCCACGGTCTTTTGCTCTTCTCGTGATAAAGTGCCACTCGTAGTCATGCAAGACAGTGACATGTCAGTCTAAGCACATTCAAAACCTGGAAATGTCACAGTCACACAGAACCAAACTGAAAACTCGTCAGCCATCTCTCCACTCCTACCTACGGATGGATGCCCTCCGAATTATCGGGCTCCAAGAACAAACGTTTCAAACCATTCTTACGAATAAAGCGCTTGGCGTTGATAAAACAGTCTTCTACTAGTGAAAAAAAGTTTGAATCATGACTTTAGTAGATAGGCATGACTTTAGTAGATAGTCTAAGCAAGAATTTGGAACAGCCAAATAAAAATTCCCAAATTCGTTGAATCCATGAAGCGCCTAAACTGCACTGGACAGCAAGCCGAGGCACTATAGGAAATTCTGTACTCCATGCCTATAGAAGTGCCTTCCCAGTGTGTTCTGAGTGACTGTCACTTACTGCAGTATTATACCTCTATTTGTATTTTGTATCTTATGTATCATGCACACCCGCCACTTTTTCCTCTTGTAACGTATACCTCTTTTTGTATCTTGTTTGTTTTTGTTATTTGCACAATTGTCACTCTTTCCTCATGTAATGTAACGCTTGCTTTTGTATTATGCTCACTTGTAACTTTCTCCTCATGCAATGTTACTGTTCCTGTTGTGAAGCGCTCTGACACCTTCGGGTAAAGTCCGCGCTATATAAAAACGCATAAATAAATAAATAAATAAATAGTGTAAGCCAGGGGGAGGCGGGTGAATGGCGTGATGGGTGGGGCGAAGAACACGAGAGTTCCAGGCCCGCCCCTTGCTGCCGTAGTGTTAGGACAAGAAACATAAAAGATGGACCGAGGTAGTCAACGGACCAATGTGCTGTATCACATAAAAGGGTGAGGAGTGGTAAATGGAGCTCGAGTCCTGAAAAACATTATCTTGCGTGCAACTATTATTCTAAAAAAGTTGCATTAGATGTATTGTTCCTCGTTAAAATGTGGCGATAATATCAAGGTTTTAATATGTGCAGAATGCATACATTTGGCAATTACATCAAGTTTTCAATATGTATGTATAATATAAAAAACTGTGTAAAGATTCTAAATACTATATGCGATGCGTTATCGTTTCATTACAATAAATGTACTTTAACTATCTTTTGAAGTTTGTATGCGGGCTCATCTCAGTCACAGCGAGTAATGGTAGTTACTAAGATGGCAGCTAGAGTTGCACCCTGCTTTGACAGCCGTCAATCGTTACGCATGCTCAGTGCGTGTCCGCGCACGCGCTGTCCCTTACCTGCCATACTTCACTTGTGCCCGCCCCTACCTGTCAGTGTGCGCGCATGCGCAGTGCGTCCTCCTGTCACCTCTTCCGGGTCGCTGTGCGAGCCTCGGTTTCTAGCTGCGGTCATGCACGGGATGTGGTTCCATTCAGAGGCAGGGTCCCTCCTCTGCTGGCTCGGCCTGCTGGCCGTAGCCTGGCTGGGACTCCGTGCAGCCTACACCCTTCTCTGCGCCCTGAGAGTCTGGGGAGTCGGGGGCGGCATCCAAGTGGGCCCGGGATTAGGGCGGTGGGCAGGTGAGTCACGTGGGAGCACATTTGCCTTGGAAAAAACAGAGTTCACTCAGGGACAACTGTACCCCCTCCCCCTCTTGCGCAATGCTCTGGGGGTAACTGGCACTAACATCTGGGAGCTGTGCAGAGGACTCAATTGCTGTACCCTTGCTACTGCAAAAGGCGGATTTTATTGTAGTTAATCGGAATTTTCTGAGGAGGACCGGAACAATCTATAAGGGGACAAACCCTGGGAGGCTGCCGTCAACTGCTGGGGTATTGGAAGGGGGCTTTGTAGGGGCTGCACTAATAATCATGGGGTATGTCATTCTAATGAGAGCTGTACCATGGAGTAAACTAGCCATAGCAGGCTGCTTCATCATTTAGAATTACCAAAGGTGACTAAAGCGAAACGCGGCCGGGGACTCTGGCATCATAAATGGGCAGTATAATACAGGGAATGCAGCTTGGGGCATCGCAAGGAGAAGTGGTGTGCCATGGGGCCTGCGCCTAGGCAACATACCGTGGTTACTGTGCCAACACTCGTGGAAGTAAGCCCTTACCACCCCAAGAGTAGGCAATAGCAGCGAGTGACAGTACCGGCACCTATGTGTGCTACATATTTACACACGGGTAAGGGAGTATAAATGTTGGGCATCGCACCTGCACAGGGAGAAAGATAACCACCGGTAACCGTAGGCGAACGTCACTACACCTGTGGATGCTATATGCTACGGATGGGAGTGAAGGAGTTGGGGGAGATGTCCCAAAATAGGGTTGGGGGTATAACTATAAGGGTCCTCGGCAACATAAAGAGGAAGTCGTAGAGACAGTATCCAAACCACCAAGATGTTGTGTTACCACAACAGGCTTCGAAAAATCCTAAAAATGTTACTAGACCTGGAGGTCTAGTGACTTAAATAATCTAGTCAACCTAATTCTAATGCTCTTGACCCATAAACTGGTTTAAAATGATGTGATCATGGTCAAGTATTTTAATTCACTGAAATGACATTTTCTTCTTGATCACATATGAGAGCACCTTCAAATATGCGAGTTCAGCATGTCTGCTGTACAGGAAACTTTTTTGTTTGACTTAATAGACTAAACTTTTGCTCCCTATATAATACAAATCTAGCCACATATAGGATACACATGTCTGCTGATTTTCCTTCAGTTTATTAACCTCATTGTCATCAGCGTGGGAGCATAAATGTGTCTCAAATCATGTTTAAAAACTGTCACTTTTATTAAATACATATCTAAAGCATAAAGTAGCAGCACACTGTCATTTTCAATCAGATCTTACATTGAAGTGGCCACAGAGTTTCCCACGGACATGTGGTTTTAAAACTAAATAGCATACAGCGTCTGGAAATCAAGTTTCTGCAAATATTTGTCATTTGCACATCACCTAGTAAAGTGTGCTGATTTGTTTTGCTCCTATGTAAATCTTTGTTGCATCACACTTCTGAATTACAAAAAAAAATTATTTTATAATTCCTGATATATTTTAAAATACTTGTACTATTCATTTACAAGCTGTTTAAATGTCAGAAAAAACCCTTACATTTTGCAGCCATTTATTTCACAATTATTGTCAAATAACTCAATTGACAAAAAGCACTTACTATATTACAATAAAAGAAAGAAAATTAAACACCATATCCCAGGAACAGATAAGCAACAATTAGTAAAGCCAAACTGACATTTGACCCTTGTCCTTGACTAGACTGCAAATGTGTCAAGACAAAAACAAGATTTAAAGGCGCCTTTATTGCTCATTCACTTTTTGATTGAACAGACACCTGTACATTTTAGCTCAAGTTAACTCGCCAGCACGGATGAGTAAATGCTAAAAATAGCTCGACCTGATAAAATCTCACTCGCTATTGCGAGTGGATTTTTTGAGACCTGCACAAGGATGTATACCACTTCTTGCATGTGGATAAAACTAATGGTATGGGCAGGTAATCCGTATCTGCAGTTCTGTAAAATGAAATGAAGAGTACTTGCATTTCTTAGCAGAAGTGCGGTAGTTATCATAGGAGAGTACCCACATTTTTTTTTTACATTTGTTTATTGGCATTTAAAGTTATTACAAGCATCTTGTACGTAACCGTTTTGCAGATATATAGACCATGCGAGTTTCATTTACCGCAACAATAACAACAAAAAAACAAGGAAGCACGACAACTGCTACGTGTTAATCCAGTAGACATTACTAAATTCCCAAGGTCCACACATCTATAAATTCCAAGCGTACATCTAGCAGGTCAATATGGCATGACACATTTACCTTATTGTGTGGCTATGAACAGGTGAATCTAGGTTTGAGTGTTCGATACCTCACTGTTCACTTCGGTGATGCTCAGAAATGCGTGGGGGGGTGACTGTGTCGGGTTCTGATTGGTATTGTAGGTCGCAAGTTAGGTTCGGAATGGTCCCCATATATCTTTGGGACGGGACGCGATGGGCATCAATTCCCAAAATATAACCAGTTATTCTTGACAAAATGTAGTATCAACTACCCAGCTCTTGATGGTGGGGGCAGCTGATTGTCCCCAGTGCATAGCTACTCTACATTTCGCCAGGAGGAGCAGCATGGCTAGAAGACGTGTAGGTTCTATATTTCCCCCTAGTATTCTGCTAATCGTTTGAAATATCTCAACCCAATAGGAGGCTATCTTTGGGCAGCTCCAGGCAACATGTAGAAAGGAGGCCTGCTGTGCGCCGCATCTCCAGCAATTTGCCTCCGGACGGAGCACCATGCGATGAAGTTAGATGGGGGTTCTATAAACTCGATTTAAGAATTTTTAAAGTGTATTAGTCTTAGTTTGTAGTTAGGTGAGAGAGCTTCTAGTTGGCCGCAGCAAAAGTTCCATTGAGCTTCAGTGATAGGAACCTCAAGCTCCGAGTTCCAACCCTCAATCGCGTTAACCTTCGTTACTGGGGCCGACTTTTGCATTGTGTTATACAATCGAGTGATAAGTTTACATGGAGAATCGTTAAGCAGCATTTGTTCGAGGGGCGCCAAAGTGGGTGGAGGGTTTGGAAAAGTGCTATGGAGCTTGCGGCACGTACCTCTCATACTATAGTAGAATAATTAATCTGAGAGTCTGGAGGACCTGTCTTGGCTAGATGGAGGAGGTGCAAGGAACGTGTCTCCAGGGTAAAGATCGGCAAAAGTATTTAAGCCTAGTTTGAGGGCTCTCCCAATATTGCCTCTGTTTTCTAACAAGGGTAGCTGTGGGTTCCGTGCAAGTGGGATGGAGGGTGCATATAAAATTGGGTGCCTCGCTCTGATGCGTAACCTGTCCCATGCCCAGCGCAGTGTTTCATTTGTATTTATTTCAATGTTGCTCCACCTGGGTGTTTGATACATGGCCACCTCTAAGGGTCTAGGGGCATCTCTATCAGTCTCGACCACCAGATGGGGCTGAAATGGCGTTGGATACAGCCAATGATGCAAAAACTGCGCCTGAGCGCAGTATGCATATAGCGAAATATCGGGAGTGCTCATCCCGCCCTGCGAGAGCGGGAGCGTGAGCACAGCCCACGATATACGAGCCTGCTTGCCCGCCCAAACCAACGTGATCATCAACGATCACAGACTTTTAAGAAATGTTTGGGTTAATGGCAGTTGAATATTTACGAATAGATATAATAGTTTCGGAAGGACAATCATTTTGGCTATAGCTATTCTCCCAGCCAGGGATATTGGGAGTTTAGCCCAAATGTCTATTTTCCCCTCTAACCAGGTGACCATCCTCCCGTAATTCGTCTCCCATAGTTCCTGTATGTCCCGGCTCAACCATATTCCTAGGTATTTGACAGGACCGCTGGCCCAGGTTATCGGATATTCTGCGTCGAATGGACTGGTTGAGTCTGTGAGTGGTAGAAGTGTGGACTTAGCCCAATTAATTTGTATGCCTGATAGTCCCCCAAATCTATTTATTTCGCGAAGCACAGGGTTCAAATTCTCATCAGGCTTTTTAATATATAGCGTGATGTCGTCCGCATAGAGTGATATTATTAAGTCTCGCGTAGAAAATTCCAACGCCCTCGCCTTGTGATGCTGCCTGATTCGGGCCGCAAGCGGCTCCATGTCTATGGCAAAGAGGAGGGGCGACAAGGGGCACCGGCGAGTAACCACATTAATTGGCTCTCTTGACCATCAGGCTGTGTGGTTTCTGGATGTAATGGTATGCTTTTACTGATTAAAGATTGTTTCTTTTAGCTTGTGTTTGAATGTCTGTATTCTACTCAATTTCCTCCACCACATACATGTTGAATTTAGTCCACTCGTTTCATAGGACTTTCAATTCAATCCAGTTGATACTTTTTGATGCTCATATGGGTTGCTTACAAGGCTGCTCAATTGTTTTCTGTAAGCCCCTTGACAAAATGTAGTTGTCCTACCACATCTAAAAAAAGTTCTTATTTTCAACTACCTCTATAGGCGAAAACTATATTGGCGCAAAGGCAGGAAAGTGAAAGTGCATGGATGCATTTTAAAGGACTGCAGTTGATGGTTTTACTTGTAGTTAATTGAGTAAAATTGCTTATCTGGTGAATATAATCGCCTTTCTACAACTTGAATTGTTGAAATTGAATGTTCAGCATTCTGATATTTTCTAGAAATTGGAGAAAATTAGCATAATTACGCAGTAATGGAATTAAGTAGTTGTGGTTGATCCCAGTTACATCAACCTATTTCATGCTACTGTGACAGGCCACTGGGGTGAGAAGCACCCATGCAGTTGAGGACCTGTCTATTTGCTCTGGAATTGTTTTTGGCTGCGTGAAGTCAGGTGCATCTTGTTCATGCTGAATTCTCTCCATGGTGTCCCTGGCTCTCTGCTATGTCTTTAGCTTTCTGGTGATAAAATCATTGATGTATGTGCCAGCACACGCATGTTAGCTCATGTTATCCATGGGGAAGTTAACAGCTGAATACAAAGTTGGGGAAATTAACTGTGGATGGCTGAACAAACACTGTGCCGATATATGCATAAGATGGTAAGAACTAACCGTGGAACTCAGTACCAACACATAAGTGGCAACTAAATGTAAATATGGGGGACCTTACTAACACAAACATAGCAAGGCAAACTATTTTTCTAATGAAAAAAACTAATCTCTTTTCTAACATGCATATCTGGGGAAAAAACTGTGGCTTACTGAACAAACGTGCATAGACGGTATGGTAAACTAAAGTTTGGGAACTGTACAAATTCGCACAGTGACTTATTGACAGAGTAACAGACAAACCATGGGTACAGATCACCAAATATAGGTGAATGAATCAACTCTCACTGGGTGTTGAAACAAAGTATTGGAGTCTGTTCAACTGTGTACAAGGGAAGACCATGGTGCATCTAGTTGTTTCCGAGTTGGTTTTCAGTTTCAGTGATGAATGTATGTCTTCTGCAATGTTATTTGTCAAGAGCGAGAGACCTACACCGTGACAACCTTTAGGAGGATTATTGTCAGGGCTTGTTCCCCTATCCTATGATCAGTCATGCCTGAACTAAAGTTCTCTGCATTGATCATTATTGCCAGCTTAGTGCCCTGCTACCATTTCTAGGTCTTAGTGCATGTGCCTATCATCTTAATAATTAACGGTTTCATGGTGATAGACGAGATAGGAAAGGTGACCAGCATTAAGCTTTCCAAAATCTACTAAAGTGGCATCCTGTAAAAGGCTTAAAGGAAATTGGCGAATTTAATATCTTCTGGAGGATAGGGGCATCTATAAATCTGCCATTAAGAAATATTTTAAGTCCGTAAAAGAAGCCAAGATGAATTTGTTTGCTGCCAAAATGGAGAAGGCTAGAAATGCTCCACGAGAGATTTTTCAAAAATACGTTTCTTTATCCCAGAGCCTGTACTTCGGAAATTCTGCCTTCTCCAGAATTATGTGATGAAATAGGTGACTTTTTAAAACACAAGATAGACCTCCAAGTCACATTTACATCCTATTTGGACCCATATCAACCAGCAATTTTGTGGAAAGCTCTTAGTATTATTAATAATATTTGTAAATTTTTAATTCTACTCTGACCCATGCTCAAGTCCCCGAATCATCGAAGCAGGTTATGTATGGTAAAACCTCTGTTGAAGAAGGTTTCGGTGGACCTGAGGAACTTGACCAATTTTAGACCTATCTCATTACTCCAGGCCTAAAAACGTTAGAAAAATAAGTGAATGTACTACTTACGGAATACTTAGAAAGATTTAAACTTCTTCATACTTCCCAGTCAGGCTTTAGACCTAGACACGGCACTCAGTCCGCCCTTCTGAAAGTCACAGAATCTATCAAAATAATGTTAGACAAGGGCTTAAACACAGTCTTGATCGTGCTTGATATGTTGGCGGCATTAGACACCAGGTCACATGCACTATTGCTTAATGGCATAGAGGACCTAGGTATTTGTGAAAATGTTACAATGGTTTTAATCTTTCCTCCATAACAGAAAACGGGCAGTTACGCTATGACACATCAGTTTGAGAGATAGGATGCTCAGATATAGGGTTCCCCAGGGCTCCTCCTTGAGACTGATTGTTTAATATCCTATATGATTCCTCTGATCTCTCTCTCTCTCTATATATATATATATATATATATATATCTATATCTATATCTATTCTTAGATAAGAGTTCTTTAGGTGCTAAATTCACTTTTAAATTGTGCCTTTCCCAGGTCGTTGCCTAGATGGATAACAATCAGTTAAAATGTAATGCAGATAAAATCGAAACTTATTTGGCAGAAATAATCTCTTTTCTGCTGCAAACAGGTGGCCCGAAGGGCTTGGTAACCCCCCCCTCCCATCTCAATGGCCAGGAATTTGGGGGTCAAGTTAAATTGAGATCTTTCCTTTCGACCTCAAATTTTGACGATATCAGGCACCTGTTTTTCCTATATAAAATCTATGAAGAGATTTTTGGACTTCCTGCCTTTTGAAGCTTGGAATTTAGTGGTCCATGCACTGATCATCTCTAGATTGAAATATTGTAATAGTCTCTACTTAGGACTACCTAAATATCTTCTACACAAACTGCAGGTGGTACAATATGCAGCAGTGAGACTTGTGCTCAAACTGTCTCACAGACACTCTGTATACCACAGCATGATACAACTGCATTTTTGGTACAATTAACCGAGCAGTAGGAACCAGCTTTCACTTATACAGAGGCTCTTGTACCGCACACATCTATTTATTTTAATGTGGAAAAACACTAAAACATACTGTAGAAGGTTTGTGACCGTAGTCTAAAATGAAAAATAGCTAGTGGTCCGACCAGTGAAAGAAAGAGGTTCTCTCGTTAAAGTTGCGCATCGCCTCCCCCCCCGCCCCCGCCCCCGCCCCATACCAAGAGGAGAGGCAGAAGGTTATTAGCACCCCACCTCTCTAAAGGCTGAAAGGGGAGTCGGGGAGGGGACGGACGGACACTCTCTTAACAACAGTGCAGCGGTGACCAGACCGTGTGCCAAAATCTGGAGGAACACTGAGAACCAGTGCTTTGGGAGAAAGATGTGACTGACTACTTTTGAGTGTGTGTGAGAGGTGCAGGGGGCAGGTATAGTTCTCATTACCATACCAAGGGCACCTCAGTTGTCTCCTTAAGAGTAAAAGGAGCTCCGTAGCGTCTCGCTGGGCTACACACGGATTGCTGCAGGGAAGATTGTGGCATTCATCCTTGAAGGGAGGACAAAAGAGCCTACACAACATTGGGTTAAGAAATGTTCCTATTTTATGCCAGGCTCCCAGCAACGATGACCAGTTAGAAACCTTGGAGCCGCAGGCCATATGTGATCTGCTTGTTACCGACGCTTAACCATGTGTTAAAAATGCATTTTGTGTGTGTATCCTCCGCAATGGCATCTGATAAACCCTTATACCCTTCTACATGTTATAAGTGGTGCTCTCCTCTTTAGGTTGAGCCTGGGCAGCGAATACGCTGCTCTGCAAGGCCTGCTGTATTGAGGTAGGGACTTGAAGCTCTCCCACATTTTTCATTGACTTGTGTCATTGTCCACTGTAAACTGTGGCTTTTCATTGGTCAAAAGGCTTAGTACTCTCTCCTTAGTACCGCCTTGTCTCATTATGTAACCTACCATGGCGACATCCCCTGTTACGTGTGTTGTTGCTCAGGAGGTTATAATTACAGTCTCTGAGCACTATTTTCTCAAATTGCTTTGTCCTGCCTTCTGTTGCCGGCAGGACATGCTCTCTCCTAACGCTTTCCTATGAGATCCTTAAAACTTGCACACCGTGTCAATAATTATTTAGAAAATTGAGCTATACGTAAAAAAAAAAGCAGTATAAGTGAAGTGTAAACCTTTCTGTGTCCCCAGGTAGAATGTTCTGTAACAAATATACCGAATATTCACTGTAGTAGACCCGAAAATGCACCCTTTGGCATTAAAGCCTGGAGCGTGTTAGTTCTGTTATGTAACTTTGTGACGTCAGTGCACATTTTTTATATGAACCCCCCCCCCCCCATTTTTTGTTACCAATGCCACATAGCGTCAGAGAATTATAATATATTGTTACGTACGGTGTCAGTTTGAACGTTACTGTTACCATTTTAATATTTAAGCAAATCGTGCCACATTTTTACATAGCAAATATTCACTCCTAACACTGACGAAACCACAAGGTAAAACAGGCGGTTACACGAGATCACTTGTATTTAAATTAGTTCCTCTTTCATATCCGACTCCAGAGCTGGTAATGCCGTGGGAGGGTGTATAGCAGCCCCAGAAGCCCCTGGGGGTGCAGCTCGTACACTGCTGGCATGCCGTGGCACGCGTGTTTAGGGTTCCCTGCACTGTATGCTCACACTTCTGTTCTGTTATCCGGTCAGCCGTGCGGGTAGTTCATTCTGGTTGAAAAGACTGCAGCTTCAGGTGACCGGCTAAGCTGGTGAAAGGGCTTGTGGGTAGAGCGCAGTTCGCGTGTAACCTGAAGGCAGGGTGAAATGCCTGCTGTCTCCGCTCCGCTTTTTATCCATCTGTATAAGATCAAAGTTGTAATGTTGAAGTCCCTTAAATTAGCGGTGACCCCATGTAGGTGGTGACTATTCATATTTGAGTGTCTTGAATTATTTGATAAGAATTTTAATTGAATTTGAATAGAACACGCGTAGTGGCTAACAATAAAGCTATCTGATTAGGGGACAGTTCCCATGTTAAAACAATTGGTGTTACTTTTCATTGTCCACAAGGCATAGGGTGCAGTGTTTCCCAAACCATACGATCAAGATTTTCATACACCCTAAAATTCATAGGTCTACCAGATCTATGTACGCGTTGACTTTGATCTGAAATTACGACATCATGTCATTAAATGCTTTTACAAACATTTGTATGCTACAAAGAGATGAGTCTACCAAGACTAATACAGACTGAGAGAAAAAAAGGGACAGTTGAGGGTGGAGGGAGAAAACTTGGAAGAAGAGCTACACAAGCATTGGCAAAGTGTTGCACGCAGTGGGCCACCAATATTAGGGTGGGCACACCAATATGACTTGCATATTATCATCAATCCCAGAGCTTCAAATCAGGTCATGGTGGTAGAAGAAGTCACTACTGAGGTTATTGTGGAGAGCATGCATGATTTATTTTCAGAGGATGTTGGTGAATTAAAAGGGTATGTACATAAGATCATGCTCAGACCCGATGCTGTTCCTATGCAACATAAAGTAAGGAAGGTCCCTATAATTGCAAGACAGGAAGTCAAACGCATGTTAGATGAGACGGTAAAGCAAGGTATCATTGAGGAGATTGAGACATCCAATTGGATTTCACCAGTCGGTATCACAGGCAAACCAGATGGCAGTTACAGGTTCTGTGTGGACTTGCGCACATTAAACCAAAATATAGTGATTGATAATTATCCCCTGCCAAATATTAATGAACTGGTGTTATCGTTGAAGGGTGGGAGGTTTTTTTCAAAATTAGACCTACGGAGCGCCTACCAATAAATCAGACTGCATAAAGAGTCCAAAGCCTTAACGGCATTCATTACCACAGAGGGAATATTCCAATTCACAAGAATGCCGTTTGGATTGGCATCGGCAGCTGGAGTATTCCAAAGGATGATGGGTTCAGTTTTAAAGGGTGTGAAGAATGTAGTTCATTTTCAAGATGATGTGTTAATTTTTGGTAACTCTAAGGAACAACATAACGTGGTCTTGAAAGAGGTTCTAAACAAAATGGCTAACGCAGGACTGACCTTAAAAAAAGAAAAGTGTAAGTTTTGTGTAGAGGAGGTGGAATATTTGGGTTATACCTTATCCGTTGGTGGTATCAAACCAAAGAGAGATCTTTTAGAGGCCATAAGAAAAGCCCCTGCGCCTACGGATAAGGATCAACTCAGGTCTTTCCTCGGCCTCATAGAATATTATTCCAAATTTGTTATGAACTTTGCGGAGAAAACTGAACAGATTAAGAAATTACTTCGGAAAGGTTGCAAGTATGTCTGGTCCGTGGAACAACAAAACGCTTTTGATGGAATTAAAAATGAGATGTGTGAAGCAAAAGTGTTAACTCCATTTGACACCAAATTAAAATCTATCCTTACTGTTGATGCAAGCGCAGTAGGAGTGGGAGCTGTACTTGCACTGGTTCACAACTCTGGTGTGAAAACGGTAGCCTTTGCCTCTAGATCCTTGACAGATTCCGAAAGGAATTACTCTGTTATAGAGAGGGAGGCTTTGGCTGCAGCTTGGGCCGCAGAGTACTTTCGCATGTATCTTTGGGGTTTTCAATTTGTTTTACGCACTGATCACAAGCCCTTAATTAAAATATTGTCTCCAGGTGGCGCGGGAAAAGGGTCGGCAAGACTTGCAAGGTTGGCTGCTCGTTTACAAGAGTTCGTTTATAAAATAGAGTACCTTGCGGGTTGGAAAAACTGTCAGGCTGATGGATTATCCAGATTGCCTTTACCATGGCATGAAGTGGACAGGGTACAAGTGGAATCCTTTGAGTGTGAAGGTGCAGTGGCTTCTGTTGAAGAGTTGGTTGAGGTTTGTAATGGAGCAATTGATAAGCACTTGTGGAATGATTGTATGTCCAAGGATAGGGTTTTACAACTTGTTAAGGAGTTGATTGTCAAAGGTGCCAGGCGTGAGAGTACCCTTCCTGCTGCTGTGAGGCCATTTGGAAAAGTTTTGGATGATTTGTCAATATATGGTGGTGATGTGATAATGAAGGATGATAAATTTGTGCCCCCACTAGAGTTGAGATTTACCATTTTCAAGTTAGCTCATGAAGGCCACTTGGGTCAATCTCTCACTAAGAAAAGGGTACATGAACACTTTTGGTGGCCAACCATGGACCAACAGATTTCTGAGTGGGTGGAGAGGTGCATTGACTGTTGTGAAAGTGAGAAAAGATTGAAAGTTGGCAGCCAAGTGGAAATGGGTACAATCCAGGATCCGGGTTTGGCGTGGCATACCGTATGTCTGGACTTTATTGGACCATTGGCACGTGTGAATTATGAATTAAGGTTTGGTATGGTCATGGTAGATGTTTTCTCAAAATAATTGTGAAATTTATGTCTGAAATTAGCACCAGGAATACCATTCGAGTGCTGGATGGAGTTTTCAAAGAAGAAGGGTATCCTGTCAAGTTAATCACAGACAATGGCACTCAACTCACTTCTACAGAAATGGCCAAGTACTTGAAGTCTTGTGGTATTTTGCACACAAGGACTTCTTTGTACAACCCACAAGGGAACGGTATTGTGGAGAGGGCAAACCGCATGGTAAAAGGTGTTATACAAATGGCAATTGTAAACAAGAGAAATGTAAGAGATATGGTTGATGATCTTATTTGGGCTTACCGTACCACGGAAAATACTGTCACCAGGAAAATACCTTTTTGTGTGATGAGAGGACGGAGTGCTAGTACCAAATTGGTGCCAGCTTGGTTGAAAGGTTTATTAGGTCAGACAAATTTAGAACAGGAGGAAAAGAATCTAAATGAAGCATCAATGCAGAATGGTATTTTAAAAACAGATGACTGGGTAAAAGTCAAACCGGGTCGTGTGAGTGGTGGCCTCACAAAGTTTCGTGGTCCGTATAAGGTGAAGAGTGTACATGACGGATATATTACCTTATATAATGGTGAGAATTGAAATTTGAGAAGAGTTGCCCTTTACAAGAAAAAAAATAGTACTGGAGAGGATTTAAGATCTAATGAGTCCAATAGCACCTACAATCCATATATGTTGATGAGTGATGATGATATATTGGACAGATCATCGAGTAATTCTTCAGGTGAGTGTGGTGATGGTTTTGGAAGAGTTACTAACACCATGCTTCCTCCAAGGCTTAGGTGTCCACCTAGATACCTCCAGGATTATGTGTGTGGTGACATGAAGTGACAGTTAAGCATTTCTCAGAGTTACAATTATTTCATGTATTTCTCATAGTTACTATTATTTCATGTATTCCTTTTTTAGTATGGACTATTTCATTGCCTGTATTCTTATTTGCTTTATCCATTATCCTTATATGTTTTCTTTATTAGTAAAGGAGAGAAGATATGTTGTAATTTCTTAGGTGCGTTGTACTTTAAGAAAAGCATTCTAATATGGGTGTTCTGATGTTGCTATGCTGTGTACATTCGGGTCGAGTGAGTTGACTGCTGGCTGGACAGGGATCACCAGCGCTGTATCTTCTGTGCTTGGAATAAACATCACTTTATCCACTCAATCCTGGAATGGAGGCATTATTGATTACGACACAAAGCCAATAGGCCTTGCCCATGCGAGATATATTGGTTTTGCCAAGGTTTTTCAGATTTGAGCTGCAGTGCAACATGGTTTATAGTCCAGAAAAAAAATGCGATGACACGGCCATCTTTGATCGCATCATAGCGCTTTTTTTTAGGTCGAGTCTGGGCAGTGCTTGCTTTGCGAGGCATGCTGCATTGAGGTAGGGACTTGAAGCGTCGCCCTCTCTCCACCCACATTTTTATTAGCTGGTGTCATTGTCCACTGTAAACGGTGGCAGTTAATTGGTCATAAGGCTTAGTACCCCCTTGTCTCATTTTGTAACCTCCCATGGTGACACCTCCTGTTACATGTGTTATTGCTCAGTAGGCTTTAATTACAGCCTCCGAGCACTATTTTCTCAAATAGCGTAATACTCTCTGCTGTTGCAGGCAGGGCACGTTCTCTCCTAACGCTTTTTTTTCTTTTTGTAGCGCGCATTTGCAATGCAATAGGTCTCGCATTTACGAGACTTTAAGCTATTGGCATTGTAAATAACAATGCCTTTTATTTATCTGTTTTGAAACCAATACATAAATAAAAGCATTGTCATTTACAATGCATGTAGCTAAAACTCTCATAAATGCGAGACCTATTGCATTGCAACTGCTTGTTATTTAGTCGTTTATAGGAATGGCTTGTAGCGTTCGTTCTGGTGGGTGTGTCTTTGAGCTATTTTTACATCTGCGAGTCAATCTTACAATGAGTATATCCCAGGGTGGGCACCAGCAGGAGGTGAGATCATAACTTTGGGGGAGGGGTGGGTCGAGGAAAGCTAAAGACTGGCTTAAGGGCCTTGTTCTTAGAAGAGCAATGCATGACTCTTGCCTTGAGCATACGTGGTGCTGTAGTCAGTAATAGAGTTCAATGGGGCATCAGACACAGAGGCCCTCTGCATGGAATTAAAACTCCAACTGAAGGCTACTTTAAGTGCGTTGTTACAGGGAGAGGTGTTTGGCAGTTCTATATAGCGCCAACGTGCTCCCTGGGCATTGGAGGGCCTTGCATGGAAACCAGATTACGTTACAACATTTTAGGTGTGAGGGATGAAGCGATTTGCCCAGAATCACAGGGTGTTGAGCGGGGACTCGAGCCTGTTTCCTAGTTCCATGGCCTGCAACTGATAGCAAACTCCCTCAGTTTCATTCTAAAGTCTGGGGTTTGTGCCTATACCCTTTTCTAGTGTTGGCACATAACTTTCCCTCACCCACCGAAAGCAGTCCCATGGTTTTGCTGCACATATGCAAACCCATATAAACCCAAAGGAGTGCGGCCCATAGGCCGGTGCCTACTTTGCCTATTTGCGAATCCCGAACTGTTTTCTCGCCTTCATCCCCATTATTTGACATCACCTCCTTCGGACCCCAACCATCTCTCTGATGTCTCTAAAAATTGATTTCTGCCAAACATAGCTTCTCCTTTTAGTATGCTGGAAGCCTTCTCCATGTTTTCATGCACAACGTGATGGAATGAACTTCATTCCTTGTGCTCCAGGTAGCCGCTCCTTCATCCATTGTTGACTGCACTGTCTAGCCCAGCTGTGGACTTTTAACAGCCTTCTGTTTTTACGGCCTGAGACATTTATGGTTCCAGCACCCTTCTATCTCTTGCCATGTCTTCCTTTTGTTACAGTCCAGTTTAATCCTCCAACCCTTCACTTTTGTTTCTCTAAAACTATATCCATCTCCCAACCCCATTGTTCTTTCTGTATCCTAAGTGCAAACCTTCACATTTGGTTGCAGTGGACTTTAGCTGTCACCGAAGAAAGAGTTTGTTCTGCCTCTTTAAAATGACTTCTTTATTTTCATTTCCCTGGTCAGGCTTGTCCGGCACGACTTGTAGGGTCAAAGGACTTGTTAAAAATCCCAAGTGAAACCGCCTTCCCTTCTGTCGAAAGAATGGCTAAATATTAGTGAGCCATGTGAAAGCTGCTTACAAATGAGGGCTTCCGGATTCTTAAAAATCCCTCCGAGTGACGCAAGTAAGCCGGATAAGCCTTGAGCAAGGCCGAGCCAGATAGTGAAGTCTGTGTGGTGTCTGGCAGTGTGACCACAGTGGTGTCTAGATAGCTGCCATGTGGAGGCTCAATGAAGGAACAAACAGAACTGCAGATCTATGCTTTGGATTGTGGTTTTTGTCCCAAGGCAACGCCACACAATTTGATTCATAGTGATTTGGTGCCTTGAGCAGTACTGGGCAGCTACTATGGAACCCTGTGATGTTTACACAAGTCCTATTTTAGTGGTGAGTGTTTGTGTGAGAACTTAAATAGCTGTTCAGACGAGCCTTTGCCCAGGGTCATTTTTGGTTTGACATGCGGAAAGATTTGTAATCTGGCACTATCCATCCTTTCTCTTACCACGTGCTCTGAAGCACTATTCAGAGGGTGTGTATATCATGCGAATTACTAAGTTATTGTATTAACTTGTGCAGCCGCGGCCTGCCCTTGCCCATTTCAGTCATCTTTCCAAAATGGCGAGAATGGCCTTCAGCATCCTTGTCTTGCCTTCTCTCGACACAGGAGGATGGTCTCCAGTGTTACACCAGGACTAGACACAGTAGGTCAGATGTTTCCAGAGCTCGGCATGTGCTTGTGAAGAAGCTCTAGAACTGGGCTTCATAATACCGCAGAAGAGATCTCCAGACCTGATCCCAGATGCATTCTAGGAATAACCTTCAGCACCAGATGAATACTTCACAAGATATCTGTGGACCTTTGCACATTACTCCAGATGAAGCTTTCTAAGCGCTTTGTACGGTGATGGTACAACCCGGAAACAATGCGTCCAGCGAGTTATCAACGGTGCACAATGGGGGCTGCCTTTTTCAGGAGCTTTTAAAAAGGCTGCTTACGTCTGCAGAGTAGTGTAATATATGTGGGCAAACGAAGACTGCACGATACAGATTTGCTTCTATGTCTTGATACCAGACATTTCCCTGTCCAGCCTGAGGCTGCACCTTACCAGCAAGAGACAAAAGACCAGTTCAAGGCATTCATTTTCATTCCTTGCACAAAAATAGCAGTGAATGCAAAAAGTGAATCTTCTGCGTCTCCCAACGTTCACATTTTAAACTTTTATGCATGCTGCCAGTGTGCTTTGAATTGAGTTTTAGATCTTCGATGAATAAGTCCATGGGCTATTATGCAACTGAATCTTCCTTATTCGAAGGAGCTCAGTTTTCAGCAGCTTTGCATGCCAGTTGGAGAAAAACGCCCGAATGACAATAAAATATACGGTGTTCCTTGGAGAGCCCTTTTCAGCCAACCTGCATGCTCTGACTGGGTTTATTTTTAAGCCCAACTTCTCTGCAATCATTAGTACATACAGATCTCATTTCTTCTTGGCGTGTGGAGGGGTTTATTTTAAATATGCCCATACCAACTTAACAATTATTTGCAAAGGAATAGGCCTTGCCTTTGGGATCTGTTGGCTTTATGAAGGGTTTTTAGCAATGCTGTACACCATCCCCGGCACTGTGCAGCACGTCTAAAAGAGTAAACAAAAACGGCGTTTCTGCCGCCTCATTTTATAGGTGTGTGCAGCATACATGTACACCCATGCACAACAAAGCAGGCAAATTTTTCTTATTTACCAAATTGGATCGTTAAATAATAAAAACGAAAAAACAAGAATCCGTGCAAAAGCGTTTTTCTTTTTTGGAGGCGTGGGTGGGTGAAGCCACCTGGAGGATGTAGGTGGTGAAGGAAGCAATAAGGTAGATGGGTGGGGGTTTGAAGCAACACTGGTCACAAGCAACATGGGCATCGGGGGTTAATAGCAACACAGAGGGTGCAGGAAGTAATACTGAGGACGGAAGGGAAGCAATCCTGGGGAGAGAAGAATGTGGATAGCAGGGGAAGAGAAGCACACTACCTAGTGAGGAACATGGAGATGTTGGGGGAAGCACATGGGTGAGAGAGCAACGGGGGCGGAATCACACGAGGGTGAGCACCACTTCAGGGGGTCCAGGGAGAAGCAGTCTGGCGAGAGAGCAACCCTGTGTGCAGCAAAGCAGGGGAAGAGCAGTGCATGGGGAGATGGCTGGAAAACACATGCACTCTTGTGATTTCTTAAAAAGAAAAGAGTACTGCTTCAAAAGTGAGCATTGGAAGGACATAAGTAATGTGTTTAATCTCCAGGGGAGGGACAAACACAAGTCAAGCCCGCACAAGCTGACAAATAAAAAGCAAGCAAATGTGTGTCAATAAAGCTAACAAATGGTAAGCAGGAAACGGGCTCTAATCCCGCTGTAAGTTGACAGTAGGCTTTTTCACCAACAGGCAGCTTGTGCTGTTTGATAGCCGAGCTCTAAAAATGTACAGACAGTGCTATTGCTTAAAAATAACATAGTTTACTTCTAACATAAGATCAATACTGTTCATAACCATTAAAGGGCACTTCATTTTGTACACTGAAATGAAAAAAACAATAGGCAGCTCTGGGTAGTACCCAGACTTTAGATGGAGATCTTCTTTGCTATATGGAGCATCTCTACAACATCACAGGCACTCTTAATCTGTCTTTCTCCAATTTCTGTTCTTTTAGCAGGATTTTTAAAAGTAGAATTAGCCCGATGCCATCCATGCTGCGCCAGGAAAG
This sequence comes from Calotriton arnoldi, assembly GCA_963921515.1. NCBI lineage: Eukaryota > Metazoa > Chordata > Amphibia > Caudata > Salamandridae > Calotriton > Calotriton arnoldi. The sequence goes on from CAWUFW010001040.1 coordinate 1,942,103, forward strand.
TGACAAAAGCTTTTGTGGGTTTTCAGCAAAGTTTCAGCATAGAATCAGCATGTGCTATCCACGCCAAGCTGAAAAATAACACATTTTACCATTTTAGGCACAGTATTACAGTTTTGGATTGGTATAATACCATCCAGCCAACTTGGTAGACCAATATCTTTATAGATAATTATCGACTTGCTCCCCTAGGACAGGTATCAACAAGTTCAAAGAGAATCTGACTATAGTCTGTTTGGAGAAGTTATTGTGTAGTGTTTGTGAGGAATGGGAGTCCTGTGAGCACAGTCAATCCATTCATAAGAGCTGTGGACTTCTTAGTCCCCAAAGCCCTAGTTCTACGTCCCCCGCAGTGTTGTAGTTGCACAGGACATTTCTGTCCTTGGCTGTAGGTGTGGGCCAGGGTAGCACAACTCCATGTTTTGTGCATTCTCGCATTGTCCACCAAGTGAGGACCGCCTTGACTCTGCACAGTCCAACTATCTTTGTTAGTTCTGTGTCTAGTGCAGGTGCACCCTTCGTGAGTAACATCTGACTAGTCATGGGGAGGCCTTGCTCTGGTTGTGCTGCTCATGTTCAAATAGATCTCTTCTCCGTTAGATCATCGTCGGGCCCATACACAATCCGAAGATACAAGCCCTCCTGGGGCCACAGATGTGATGGTGAGGTGCCAGTCAATGTCTAGTCCAACAGAGTTGCCTCTTCCCTCCTGGGATAGCACACTGTCTGGTTGTCATGTTCTTCCGTTGAGGCTGTGGAAGGCGGCCAAGATACTTCTAGCATCTCGCAGTTCTTCGGGGGGAAAGCCAATGAAGCACACAGTTGATTCTCATTGATGCCCTGTAGTAACAGGTTCTTCAGCTTCAGTACATGATGCATTGATACTAGTGTCTCCCACTCCTCACCCTCTGGCTGAGGGATGCAGGCCTCCCTAAGGCGCAGCTGAGACTTCAGTTTTTTCCTCATAGGCTCTTTGGCAATACTCCCAGCATTTTCCTTGTGCAATGGCACTTCCAGTCCCCCCTTGAAAGTAGTCAGGCATCTCCTTCCTTTACGGCCGATCCCATGTCTGCTACTCCTGGTAGGCTTGTAGAAATCATAAGATTTCTGGCTTAAACCTGGTAAATGAGTTGGTGGTAAATTCTTTGACCCTGGAGCATAGAAGAGTTTCTCGGTAGTTGGTTCTTGGTTCTCCTGGTGTGGGACCTCCGATTCTTGTAGATTCACCTTGGCACACTGGCTGGAAGGTTTTGTCCCATTTATACAAAGGTTGCAGACAGAGTTTGTTGTATTCTGGGAGTCCAGCTATGAGACTAGTTTTTGGCCATTTTGCCTTGCGGTTATTCCTCCCAGACTGGTCCAGCTTTAGTCTGTCTTCAGGTGTCAGCAGGTAGGTGGAATGTAGATGGGAGTCTCCTTTTAAAACAAGGCCACAAAAGATGGAGAGGCTGCCCCACTTTACTACTTGTTAACTTGTTAGAAACGGCTCGTCCAAGGGACGAAGGAGCTGAAAAGGACAGAGAAAGTTCCTTATACTTCAGAGACATCTCTTTCATGCACTAGAGTCTAGTCCACTACAACAGACCTGGGCAATGTCCTAGAGGAGCCCTGCAATTCACATTGCTGTCTGTGTCTCTCAAACCTGCATCTTCAGTACTGTTGGGTTCTGGGAATCAAAATAGCTTCCTGTGTAACTGCAGCAGCATGCAACAGCCTCACCCCAAGCACCACCTCTAAACAGAAGCGAACAGATGCACATGTGGCATCTAGGGCACCCATAGATGCGGCACATTTGGCATCTAGGGCACCCATAGATGGGGCGTAGGATCCTATTGCAAGAGACTGGCAGACCGATAAAAAAAAATACAAGAGAGGCGAGCAGGCTACTCTCCCTGGTAGGTGACGGGTATCCTGCCACTATAATCTATCTCTGCTAAAACTGTCACTCCTCAGCAGCACAGTGAGAACAGTCACGCTCTGCAAATGGAGTGTGGCTGTGTTGTGCCCCTATAGACCAGAGAGCTCTGCTCTTGGTCACATTCCATATTACAGGAAGCCCTCCGTGCACATGCATGTGTTTGCTGAGGCAAAAATGTAGAACTTGCTATTGTCGACTCTAGGCAGGGCCACTTTCTGTCCAGGGCCACGCATGAGACCTTTTCTCTCCCAACTGATAAAGCATGAGTTTTTCTTGCAAGACCAAGAAGTGTTGGTGCAGTGAGCTCTTGCAATACAACCAATGCCTGTGGTTAAACATCTGGGAATGCTAGTCAGTAAAATGTTTTAGATCCCAGATTAATGCATACTTTTCACGTTCTACCACTATCCTCTCAAATGTGTTGACATTATTCCAAAATTTGCTAAATGACATTATCGTTTTCCATCACCTTTGCACTTTAGACTAGTGGAGAATTCTATATCTGCCAAAGTAGGGCCTGCTTTGCTTCCTGAACAGATCAGCACACTTAGTATTGGGAATGCGTAAATAGACTGCCAGCCGCCCCTGCCCTCAAAAAGCTACATTGACTTCAAATCCCATAGTTTTTAAGGACAGCCATTTTTGCTCTAAAATCATTTTTATAAAATAATATTCCTGACATTCTTTTTAGTCCTGCAGTGATGTTTTCTTATGTTTTGTGGGACGATGAGTATGAGCTGCGAAAGACCATTTCTCGTTGGCAGCTAAACGTTTTAAGGGGTCTTCAGAGTAGCGCGAGGTGAAGACCAGCTTATTTTCAGAATCTTTTTGATTTCTTAGTGTTTGATTTTTAAAAATCCTTTTTATGTAGGTTTTGTAGCAGATACTAAAAAGATAAAATACATTTCAATGGGAGGATTGTCATTTTAGACATCCTTTGCTTGTGTGCCTCAGATCTCCTTATTCAATTGCTCCACATTTTTCAAACTGATTACCTGATGTGTCGGTACTGAATAGGGAAGGATAGTAAAACTCGACACACAGCCCCTCTACATCTGGGGCCACATTACACATGCAGCGCATTTTCCTTCATTACACCGGACGCACCTTTAAATAGGTGCACCAGGCGCAATGAAGGATAATACGCCACATTATGGGGAATGCACTACCCCAAGGGCAGCCACAAATGCGTGCTGCCCTGGGGGCAGTGCATTCACGTGAAATACGGAGCGGCTGCTTTGAAGCCGCCCCATGTTTCACTGTGCAGGCGGCAACCCACCTGCACTTTCCAAAGGTAATAGAGATCCACTTGCAGACGGGTGAGGTCAGTGACTGCACTCGCCTGCAAGGGAATGTCTAGGGTGTCCATAGGACCCCCTTACCTCCTCCTCCAGAGGGCTGCTCTCAGGGGGCATATTGACAGTGCAACAATTTTTAGGTGGCGCCTCCTGAGGGCTTCTTTGCTTCTGCGCCTGCGTTGGTAATACGGCGCAGAGGCAAAAGGATTCCCTCATTTGCATGGCGCAAGCCCCCATACAAATTTAGGCAACGCCCCCTTGAAGATAGTGTTGGCGCTTTATGTGCGCCAGCACTATTGGTATTAAGAAGGGGCCGCTCAAGCGTCTGCGGCCCCTTCTGTAATACCATAGTGCCCCGGAGACGCCCAAAGCAGACACAAACGCACGTTGTGACCCCGGGGCACTTTATGTAATATGGCCCCTGGAGCCTGAATCTTTTCCCTATCCCAGCACAACTTCAGTTGAGAAACTTGTCCGTGGACAGGACGGTCTTATTGTTTGTATTCCTTGCATCATCCTTCAGAAGGTTCCTAAGCCTATTCAGTCAAACTGAGCTCACTTTAGATACTTAGCCTTTGATTCCATCCTGATTAGACATTCACCTTTTATAGTGTACCTGTTGCTTTTCAGCTTGGCACACTACTATTTTGAGGGTGAGGAGGGGCTTACAGGACCTCAGGATGGGTTATGTTCTCAGATCAGGGAAGATCAAGATAAAATGACCTTTACAATTTCTTCATCTTCTTGATAGCTACCACCTTTACTATAGCTTCTTTTATGTCATACGTGATGACCTTCGTATTCTCCATGGCCGTCTCAATAGATACTCTACCGGAGAAGGTGGGTGTCCTGTGATTGTGATTATGCCTTCTTTCCTATCCAAGAATGTATCCTCTAAACAGAGTCTTGGCAAATCCAGAATTCTAGATATATGTGACCCTGTTTTACACTCATTTAACTTCCCTTTCTACGCAACCTATTCAAGACGTACTGCCTGAAGTAATAAATGTGTGGTAGTTCATCTACATTGAACATTTTCCTTCAGGCCTTTTGTGGCACTGCCCACAGTTTGGTTGTCCACTGTGCAGTGGTCAGCCCTTGCCAACTCCCTTCAACTTAGCCACCAGATCGGCCATCCTTTGGTTCACTCTCCCATTTTCTTAAGGAAGCCTCTAGAGGCTTTCAGTACCCTTTGATCCATTTGTTAATCCATCAATGTATAAATCCATCTTGATAGAGCCTATGCGTCTTAGTTACTTGTCATCAAAATGAAAAAACATTCCTTTTAGAGACTGGCAAGTTTATCTAAAGGCATGCTCAGATGAGAGCTACAACTGATAGCGTATCCATTCAGGTGGTGCCTTCTTTTTTGTCTTGCACTCAAAGTGAGTCACATGATCACAGTGCTAACTTCCTCATCTGAACAGCAAAAAAATAATTTTCCTAATGCTTCACTCTAATGCAGTGTTCTTGCATTCCTGCCTGACTCCAGTGGCACTCACCTGAGGATTCCAAAGCTGCTTCGGTGGTTGCTCTGGCTCCACTCGGACAGTAAACACAATCCTCATCAGGGTGACCCACTAAAGTCCCTAAATTAGCCAGCGCTGAAATCTTCGGTAGCTTGGCGCAAAAAGCAGTCTGGCTTAACTTGGAGGCAATGTGTAAAGTATTCTAAGCAACACTAAAACAGTAACGAATTGAAAACAAAAGACAAGTAAAATTCCAAACCAATTTAGAGAAAAGAGAGAATTTGAATTAATAAAATAACACCAAAATGAACACAGTCCAATCAGCATGAACTGGAGATATTCATTTTTAAATGTTTATGTAAAAATAGCACCACAAAGCGACCATTCTGATTATCTGGTTGTGCTAGACCGCCGTAAATGTCACCAGTTCAGGCTGACTACAATGACGGGTGGGTTGGGCATAGGGACCAGGTTAGTCCAGCTGAAGAGTCACCTTCTCAAGTCCTGCATTAAGAGTTCAGTTCGCGTTGGAGGGGGCCACAAGGTGGAGGCTTTTGGCGTGAGGAGCCGGCTGGGCTTCGTGGACGGTCATTGCTGTAACGCAATGTCCTAGTGTAGTGGCGAGTCCTTCCATAAATGACACCTCCAGCGATTAATTTAAATTCTCTTTCTTTCAGCTCCGCATAAACATGAAACAGGACGGTTACACTCCACTGCCTTAGCCCTCCAAACAAGGAATGCTGGACAGTGGAATCTTTCCAAGAAACACCTAAAAACATTCTGCGTCTCCCGCCAACCATATTTGCATATGAATGTACTATCACAACACATCCGCCCATTTATAATCCAGAGCAAACATTACCACTTAACAAGGCATAAAAAAAGAAGCTACAAAAAAAATAAAAGGAAACTTCCCAAAACATAACACATACGCCCTATTACATAACATACTCCTTTAACCATCCTGGCCACACTCTTTTCCTCTTTAATATTGCACAAGGCCTCAGGCACCACCTCCAAACCCATGGATCCTGAGCCATAACTTTAGTTGCTTGTTCCGTAGCTCCATCGGCACCACCATCACCACTAACAGCACTCACAACATTCATCACACTTCCTTCAACTTCCAGAGCCCCTTCCGCCTCATCAACATATGCAGCTTCCTCTCCTCTCCTAACCAGTGGATTATTTTCAAATACTGCCTGTACTCCACTCTGTTTGGAAATATCCTCAACCAAATCCCCCTCTTAGTCCACTTCCTGTCCCTTTCTCCCTACGTCATTGGCAACCCCCTGTGCTTCGACAGCCACCCTCTTGAGATTCCACACTATCCCATTCTTGAACCGAACAGCATTCCTCAAAACCTCCACTACCTCCTGAGTTGCAAAAAATTCTCTCACCTTTAGGAACCTATTTGGGTTTCTTCACCCGCACCCAATCACCAACCTCCTCCCACACTTCCTTAACACCATGAAATTTGTTATAATAAGCTTTGCTCCTCTCATGCGTCCCATCCAAACTGTCCTTAAATACTCTGAGCGGCCACTGTTCCACCACACCATCCTTCACCCATGATGAAAACTTGCATCTTGGTTGTCTTCCTCTCATTATTACAAATGGTGACAACCCAGTAGAGTCATGCATAGTTACCCTGTATGCCCAGACCGCTTTCTTCACTTCCTACTGCCAATCCTTCTGCTTATTAACTGCGCCTTGAATAAATTCTTTAAAGCGCAGTTAAACCTTTCCACAATTTCCTTTTCCAATCGGATTATATAGTGAAGTTGTTCTGTGTCTTACGCCAACCCTGTCAAAATAATTCTTTGCTGCCTTAGAAGTAAAGTGCACTCCATTGTCACTCAACACCACTGCAGGCATGCCTTCCGACACAAAAGGTTTGTAAAAAAAACTCCAACACTGTGGCTGTATTAATTTTTTCCACCACCAACACAACCGGCCACTTTGAAAAACTATCAACACCACAATATACGCTTGTAAATCCTCAACTGGACCAACCAAATCTACAGCAGCACATTCCCACGGTTGTTCAGGAATTAAACCCTCACTCAATGGTGGCCTTAAAGTTTGTAACGACTTATCTGCTGAAGAGCATGTAGCACACTCCTTACAAATCTTTCTACCGCTTTGTCCTCTCCTGGCCCTTAACCACTGTTTTGGTTCTCACCACACCAAAGTGTCCTTCATGGCACAGTTCTAAAATGCTATTCCTTAGTTCCTCAGTTGGCACAATCCTATCCCCCTTTCAAAATTACATTCTTGTCCGCTGACAACACCATCCTAAGCTCCCAAAAAGGTTTCAATAATTCTGTCACATGTTCCTTCTGTGGCCAACCTTCGTACAAATACTCCACCCCAGACGGTAACACCACTCCTTTCCTCTGCCTCCCACTCCACTCTCTTGATTGCTCGCTCTCCCGAATCATGGACCAATGCAATTTTAAAATCAGCCCACGGATCATGCATACACTCCTCCATAGGAACCAGCATTCTAGATGAGCAATCTGCCACCACATTTTCCTTGCCAGGTGCATAAAAAATATTGTATACATAGCCTTTGATTTGCATAGACAATCTTGATAATCTGGCAGAAACCTCTGTCAACAATTTCACCAAAGGGCTATGATCGCTCCAGATGGTCACTGACTTGCCCCAGACAAAAGCAAGGAAGTGCTCCAATGCTCAAGCACAAGCCAATGCCTCCTTCTCTGTTATAGGATATTTCTCTTCTGCAGGTGATGACGATATAGACGCAAACAAGATGATTTTCTCCTTTCCCATGGAGTCCCTCTGGGATAATACCACTCCCAGAACTTTATTGCTAGCGTCCGTTGTTAGCCAACAATCCAATTCAGGGTCAAAGCTGTGCCATCGCCAAATCATTCTTGATCAGATCAAACTCGGGTACACACTGCATTGCCCAAACAAATCTTTCATTCTTTTTTTACAGCATGCAGATATTGTACACCTTACTCGCAAAATTAGGGATGAACTTTGCACAATATTCCGCCATGCCCAAGAATGACCTCACTTCATTTTTGTACCCTGAGGTGTACGTACCAGTGATAGCATTCACTAATGCTGGTTTGTGCCTCACTCCTTCCTCACTGATCACATGTCCCAGATAATGCACACTCCTCCAGGGGTGTGGAATTTCATAAAATATCTACTTGTCCATGGGGCTGGTTGCTTCATAAATCTACTTGTCCTGTAACAAAATCCACTTGTCCCTTTGGTGCCATGTAGTGCAGCGACAAATTATGGCAGCAATCTCATTACATAAGAGCTCTGATATAGCCTCTCTGATTATGCCAGGGCTCATACCATAGTAGTGTTTGAATACTTGCAATCCCCTAATGTTGCCACGTTTCCGCAGATCCACATACTGGGGTTGAAGGTAGTGGTAAGCAATAGTTCCAGGGTTAGAATGCCCTTTTGAGTCTGTGCAAGCCTACTAACTTGCATGTTTTAAGTGTTTTCAACAACTCTTCTCTAATCTTTTCCCATACTCAGAAATGTTGGAAATTTACTCCTGACAATGGCAGACGTAAACCTTCTTCCAGAGATGGGGAAAAAAGTGGTTAGAGGGAAAGTGAACTTGAAACATTCAGATTTTCGCATGAGCAAATTTACACATGCAGATTTGCTCATGCTAAAATTCAGTTCACAAATATTTTCTAGGGGTACTATTTCTTGTCCTACTTCTGTAAAGTCTTGGGAATTCACGAAAGCTGTATAGCTGCACCTAATGCAAGGACATATACCATGTGTGCACTTTTGAGACTTTCTTTAATAATTGGGCCCCTAATTTGGTCTGGCGTTGACCATGACCATTTGTATTTATTAAAATTCTGTCTTTCTCTATCGGCTGGCTTTACTATGAGTGACAGCATTCTGCTCTTTCACAAGGAACGTACCTGCACACAAAGTAGTTTTGTTCAGTGTCAGTAACTACTATGGCAGTGTGTGCTTTTTGAGACCAAAAAACAATTTTTGCTTTTGCCAATGTTTGTTATAATGGTGATGGCCCGGCAGCTCCCACACCAATAAAGTTTTACAAAAACCATGCCAAAACAAGTCCCACATTGACAAAACTAAAATGCTGACCACCAATTTCAGACCACCTGGCTTTGCCAGTGCTTGTTTATTTTTGTTTCCCATAATCTTATTGAAACTGCTTACACTGATTTTCCATTATGAATATTTTTGGGAAATACTAGCATGCATCAACACGTTACTAAATGATGCTGCAAAGAAATGGTACCTGACATTTTATAGTATTTAGCTAAATGATTTTTTCCTGCTTTCATTTGTTAATGAACATTTTATTTTGAAAGCAAAGAATCATCATTCTTGCTTCCAAGCTTCTGCAAATATTTGCATTCTGGGAGCATTATACATAGCCTCATATTGCTAAACTTTGAAAACGTGTGTACACCTTTTTATACTGGAACCAGTGTCAGTAGTGCCGTCCAAGCTTACAACATTTACTTAGAGCGCTCACCCTAATAATAAAGGCTTTCAATTAATGAACCATAAATACAAGTTCAAACTGCATTAACATATGGACAAAAATATTACCTTAACTGCAGACAGTGCCCTTCCTTGATCCATAATGTGGTACTGTAAACTGGCAGCCAAAGGGTTTGTGCTGCAGGGGTTGGGCTTACTTGTCCCAAGGACAAAATACACATGAAAACTTGTTGCCCTTGACCCCAAACAGTATGTCCTGGGCGTCAGGCTATAGGAATTCCACATCCCTGCTCCTCTCCGTAAACCTACATTTACTCCACTCCACTGTCAACCCAACTTTCTCCAAGACACTCAGGACCTTTGTCAACCTCTCATTGTGTTTCTCTCTGTTCCCTGCAAACACCAGAATATCGCCCTGAAAGAATTTCACTCCTATCTCTTTTCCGAATAATTTATGCATCAGCTGTTGAAACGCAGCGGCGGCCAATGCAAGCCCAAACGGCATCCGCTTGAACTGATAGCATCCAAACGGTGTGAGGACTACCTGGTGATATGCTGCTGATGGGTCTATAGTGGAAAACCATATTGCCCCTTTCAGAGATGAAGACGTCTCGTTTATCTCCGGTAAAGGAAACACGACATAAGTCAATTGATAGACTCCTTTTGCCATTACCCTTGCGGGCCACTACCACTGGCAAAATCCATTCCAAGCCTTCAACCTCCTCCATCACATCTCTCTCAACCAAACTCTCTTACTCCCTTTATACCTCTTCCCTTATCATTATTGGAATTCCCCTCACCTTATGCACCTTCGGAGTAGCATCACCCCTGAGCACAATAGTGTGTTCAAAACCTCCCAACACTCCTAAATTATTTTGGTAAACTCTTGGAAACTCATCCACCACTGTTTTGCCATTACACTTCGATCATCCACAAACAAAACATTATCCTCATTATTCGGATCAAGAATAATATGTAGATTTTTCTGGTCCACCCATCCCAAAACACATGGTCCCTGTTTCGCAACATAAAGTTTCCCTCTAGAGAGTCTATCCTTCAAGGAGAGAATCGACCACCTGAACCCCGCATGTCCATTTTCTCACCAGTAAAACTCTATGGATTAATATCCGTAGGTGCCAAATATGATCAGACTCTACTTGCAAATGTATCCTTCCACACCTTTATTCACATTGTAATTGCTGATCCCGAATCCGCATAAATTTTAATAGGACCCCCACCTGTCAGCATATCAAACACTGGCTTGCTTTGAGCAGTGCCCTTCGTGATGTTAAGAACAAAATTTCCTTGCAAACCCTGGACACTGTCCAGCTTTAAATTGTTTTCTTCTGCCCCACTACCCTCTGGACTGTCTCCTTCCAACATGCACTTTATATTGGTTTTCTTCCTTCTACATACGTTCGAGAAATGACCTGTTATCCCACAGTTGCTACATTTTTGTCTTGCTGCAGGACAATATTTACTGATTGCCAAATGAATCTTACTATCGCGACGATAGCACCTTCTTTCGTCCATCATCTTCTCCTTAAAATTACCCCTCTGATCTTTGCCTTGTGCCTCATATCTTGTACTCTATATTTTGTAGACATTTTCTTGATCCTAGTCCGACTGTTTAAGCTCCATCGCACATCTTCCTGAATGTTCAGCTTTACAGACGATTGCCAATACATCCTCCAGTGGCGCGCTGCTATTCACCCATAGACGTTCCTGTATTGCAGTATTGTTCGAATGCATGACCAACTGATCTCTTATGAGGTTGTCATGTAAATATCCAAATTTACAGTCTATGGCCAACTTCTTCAACTGTGCCACATATTCGTCAGCCGTTTCTCCTTTGTTTTGCTTACGTTGAAAGAATTTATAATGTACAATGCATATGCATACCTTTGGCACAAAATAACTAATCAAATCCTTTACTGCTCCTTCAAAAACATTACTGTCCCCACTTGTGACAGCTTTGGGCATACGTGTGTATGTTTTAAAGCCTACTGGTCCTAATGCGTGTAACAGGATCCACTTCATTTGTTCTGCCTTAATTTTTCCAGCCTCATCCACAGCATTAATATAATTAACAAAATATCCTTTCCATTCTACCCACTTCATAGCTAGTTCAGCTCCTGATGCCCAAAATGCATGAGGTGGGCTAATGGTAAAGTTCTGTTGAGCCATATTATTCACAGATTCACTCCTCAAGAATAAAATTGGTTCAGACCACAGTCACATAATTGCTCTGAAAGTATCTGAAAAGCCCTCCCCCATTTCCTGTTGACCGCGAAGCACAATACCACGATAAATTGTCCATGAGAGAACTGCCGCCCTGAAATGTAGTTCAACCGGGTACTTTTGCGATTTAACATGACCCGGTAGCCAGGCAACAGATAGCTTCAGAGATAGCAATCCTCAAGACAGCCGCCATGCAAGGGCCAAGTTGTGCGATCTGGCGTAGTGATGACTGCACTGCAAGGCGCTGCTGGCTGCAGAAGACGTCGCCCAGCAATGCAGCAGAACCTCGGAGGCGAACACCACCGCCGCTCGAAAAATGCGGCCCAAATGGCAGTTGAAACACACCGTAAGGACCCTCTCGCCTCCAATATCGTGCTTTATATCCAGTGCTGATCATGCAGTGCGACCGCAATTTCCAGCGTACAGCGATACCGTGCGCCCAAAATTTTCAGCATATCGCAAACATCTTCAGCACACAGTGGCACACACTACCCGGTCCTCCTGATTTTACCTTGTATCACCGCACACATGGAATACGGCTGCGGTTACTCCCAGATCATCGCCAATTGTAGTGGTGAGTCCTTGCATAAATGACACTTCCAACGATTAATTTAAATGTTCTTTATTTCAGCTCCGCATCAACAGGAAACAGGACGGCTACACTCCCCTGCCTCAGCCCTCCGAACAAGGAATGCTGGACAGTGGAATCTTGCCAAGAAACACCTTAATACATTCTGCGTCTCCCGCCAAACATATTTGCATAAGAATGTACAATCACAACAGCTAGTCATCACTGAAGTCTCTCATTGGTGGATCGGTGTGGGCGGTTGACGCAAAGTGCAGGTCTCGTGATGCCGGTCATTTCAAACGGTAGCTGTCGGCATAAAGAGCAGGTCCTGCTGGTGCGTCGCAAGCAGTCAATTCTTGGCGCAAACAGGTCACTTTGGGGTCACGAAGTCCCCAAGATTCAATTTTTTTTGTTATATTCTAGAGTTGTAAGACTACATTGTGGTCACCTGGAGACTGTTGAGTTATGATACAACTAGTGGCTTTGACTCTGGAGATCTAAATGCTGTGAGAAGGAGTCAGAGGCACAGTTGCAGAGAAACTCTGGAAGCTCCCAGGTGCCGTTCCTGTTATCTATTAAAGGACTTTTCCTCATATACAGTGTAGCCTGTCATCTCAAAAATGGCAATGAGGATGGGATTTGCCTGACAGGACAGTCGTGACAATCCCAGATTTATTGTGAGGAAGGAAATTGAAGTCTGCGGCCCCTGGAGCTCGGAGAATTGACAGAACGGTCTTGGAGGACGAAGTGCACCTTGCGTGGCAGTGAGTTTTATTGTTACGAGTTGGCAATTGCCTAGTGACCAGTGTGCTAATTGGAGTCATTGTTTACCTTCAAACTTGAGGATATGCCATGAGGAGCGACGTGGGAGTGGTGACATGGAGCGTGATGTCGCGAGCAGTAGCTGCGTGTAACCAAGATGATACGCGAACTTCCAAGCATTCGGCCAGCCTTTGGAGTATTTGGTGCATCCCGGAAGCTGCTGTGTTGCAAGTGAAGGAAGCGCTGGCATCGTTCCGACATCACCTGGTGCATTGTGGGAGCACGTTACATCGTCACGTTTACGTGCAGCCATTTTGAGGCAGTGTCTCATAGCAACGGCACAATGAGACGTGCTACGTGCCGATCTGAAATAATTTCTAGTGCTGCTGAACTGGTTTTTGTTCGCAAGCACGTTTTTTACGAGCCATTCATGAAACTGCTGGGAGCATGGAAATGGTAATTTAAAAGGATCGAAGCCTGTTACGCAATGACTAATACTGTGACAAGCACACTCAGCATTTTGATGGTGGGTTTGAATTTCTGTGTTGCGAAGAAAGTAGTGTTGCCAATTTACCTCCGACTGCAAAGTTAAATTTAGAACCTTGAGCAGTATAACATCCATTTTTACCAGTGTGAAAGCAGCTATGGCTGTACAAAACATTCCTCCTCCACAATGTTTTTACAAGAACCGGGGTACCCTCTCATGGATTGGGATGATTGGAAGGAATCTTTTATGACTTGCATAGAGGCAATTGGGGGTGACGAGCACATTGCAAAAAGAAAGTTAGCCATTTTAAAAAACTGTTTAGGTGTAGATGGGAGGAAGGTATTAAAAGCGTTACCAACACCGACAAATAGAAATGCTGATGGATCGGGTGATTAGACAGACCTTTATGAGGATTCCTTGTTGGCGCTGGAAGAAAACTACGGCAAAAAACTAAGCGTAGTGGTTGAGAGACTTACATTTTTTCCGCGTGGTCAGGAATTTGGGGAGTCAATTGATCAATATGTAGCCACATTGCAAAGATTAGCTGTTACAATCAAATTTAAAGATCTTCGAGATTAAATTATAAGAGATCAATTGATAAACAGATTGAGCAACCTGAGGATCCAGGAATAATTACTTGACTTGAAGGACACACAATGAAGAAAACAACTTAAGTGGCCAAACGCATGGAGAATACTTCTAGTTATGTAAAAGAATTGGGGGAGGTATATCCAAACATAATTCAGATGCAGAGAAAGTGTGTGAAGTTCGGGCAGAATGTGAAGTTGCTGCAGCAATGAGTCACACTCCTAATACAAGGCGTAGTGGAGATGCCAAAGGAAAACAAAATGTAGTTAGGAAAAGAATGTGTTTTAGATGTGGTAGCGACAGACATATGGCAGAGACCAGCAAGTGTCCGGCTGTTGCAAATAAATGCTTTAAGTGCAACAAATCGGGACATTTTGCAAGAGTGTGCAGAATGGGTGAATCTAGGAGAGCGAGAAATTCTGTAAATGTGGTAAGAGTCAAAGGAATGGGTTATCGGAATGGAGAATCTGACCGTACTGAGGAAGAGGAGATGGAGGTACTGATGGCCAGTGAGATTCTGAATCAACCATGTACTATTTCTGTAGTGTCCGCCAAAATATGGTGGTAGTGTGGAAGTGCAATTTTGGACGGATTCGTGTTCACCCTTCACAATTATTTATAAACCTACCGTGGAAAAACGTAATAACCTTAAATTAATTCCCAAGGATGTTGAGCCTAAAGGTTACTGTGGGGACAAGCTTCCTGTAATTGGTTATCTCATGGCGAACCTAGCGTTTCAAGGCAGTCATGCATTGGTTACGTGGTTGAGAAAGGGAAGTCACTTTTGGGCTGGAGAGAACAACGTGCGTTGGAAATAATTTTAGACCCCTATAAATTTACAATTCAGCGAAAGCCATGCGTTTTCTACAGAGTACTTTTTTAAGCAGAAACTGGTCCTGTGCAAGTTTTTGCGGACTGTTGATCTGGCTAACTATTTATTAAAAAAAATATTTACAACTTTTATGTAGGCCTGGGTAAAATTACATCTGTGCATATATAATCTTGTTTAATTTCTTGTATTTTTGGTCAGACTGTTATGCAAAATGTCTGGGATTACGCCATTTTGTGTTCTTGAGATTTAGGGCAAAAAAACCATTACAGGAACACAGAAAGAACACAAATGAACGAGTTCTTTATGTTGTGTGATTTTTGTCTTTTTTTGTGCAAAATATAAGCTTGCACCAAAAAATAGACATAAGGACACTTTTCACATTACAAAATAGTGGAAAGTGATGAAACCCTCATTTTTCACAGTAAAGCATCATTTTGCATTATTTCTGCAAAGGAAATTACATTACTTTTGTCAGACTTGCTACTATGCATATGTTCTCCTACCCATTTCTAGCGTTTTCATAAAAACTGTACACATTGAAGTTTGTGCAGACACCAAATATATGTCTACACTAACACACAACTGAAAGTGAGCACGGCAGTTTTTTTGGGGGGGGGAATCTGCTGTTTGTATGATTTGCAGTGCAGATCGGCAATGTTTTGGCTAAAGTCTAAGTAAACTCACATCTGACTACATTTGATGCTCATTACTGTGTGCTCTATAAGGGAACCATTAACAGCAAAATTAATTTAATTCTAGCGAGAAGAATACCACTCTTGAAATGAGTGCACATGAAACATATCCTCGGAGGTCTTTACAAAGTATGCCTGACAGAGGAAAATATAAGGCAAGACGCCATAGTTTGCGCCAAAATGCAGACTTTTGTGGAAAAGTTAGATTGCAAATGGTGTAAACACAGCAAGTTTATGAAGGCAAGATTAAAATGATGTTATACTTGCGTGGGGTAATCCGATTTTAACTTGCATTTAAAAGAAATCTTAAAAATGTACTGAAAAAAACCAAAGGTTAAAGTAATGTAATGGGTTTTACAAAAACGAGCGTTTAAATACAAAAACAATTGAAATTGACAAGTTACAGCTTACCAAGCCACCTATAACTCTGAACCTACACCCAAACCCCTTCTCCTGCTTCTTCCAGCCAAATACTCTGCACAGTTGGACGCAAGGCCTGGGCCTCCTGGTCCTACAGCCACCCCTCTTTAACCCCCCAACCTTGCAGAGGCCAAACTGCAATCCCTTCCTCCATTTCGCTGCGAGTACCAACCTCCGCTCCCCACAACCCCCTAAAGTACCAGGGGATCAGGATGTCCCTCCCTACCTTGCTTATATTATATTATTATTATTTTATTTTGGTAACTTGTGTACATGGGTACCAAGTCATGTAATGGCAGCTGCAAAGTGTTCCTCCAAGTTATGGCCAGCCAATCGGATCTCTCCCTTGGCCAATCAGAGGGCCCTATTTTCCAAGTTTTCAGTGCTGCAGGAGAAACTGTCCTAATGTAACTACTTTTTTTTAACCTTTCTTGAGCACCTGAGATCCTCTTGAAATGCACATTTCTCAAACGGCTAAAGGTTTTTCACCAAATAGCAAAAAGCATGCTTTCTGAGTTACGTTCTAACTTTTCCCATGGGTAATTAACATTAGAAGTTGGTGCCACTTCTCCTTTTTTGAACCCACCCGCTTGATTGATCTGCCTGAATCTTTCCAGGAAGAAGCTGACTGAGGTGAACGCGCTTTAAAAAAAAAAAAAAAAAAGTTGATTAGAACGCTTTGTGCAGATTTGTCAAATGGCTCCAAAGTAATTAGCAAAAAACGCTCTTCGACTTCACTATAACTACACAGTGGTGACCTGCTGCTTAACTCTTTGAAATTGAACATGTGTGCTTGGTTAATAAGTTGGCTTTTGTTGCACACCCATCCACAAAGTACTTTTTTGGCTGAAAGATTGTAGGACTGATTCACCGCTGGTTATGAAACAATTGAAATATATGCATTTTAGTATTCTTTCTATGATCTGTGTAGATTTTCAAGTTCTAAGGATTCACCTAAATCCCTGGGGGAGCACAGATATCTATGCAAGTTGTCTTTCAGATGCACTCCTACTGTCTGCAGGCAGACAATTCACAGTAGTAAGTGGCAGAAAGGTTAACTTCACTTGCATATTCATTTTTTATTCCACATGGAAAATAATTTTACTTTTCGGGAGACCCTTTCTCCTATAAGACTAAAAAATTTGATCTTTAGGGGCTTATTGAATCCCTTAATATTTCTTTAGGGGTACAGTTTTGGTTCCCCTCGACCTGTCCTGGTTTAGCTGCATTAACAGTGTGAAAATTAACTTTGTTCCATGCTACCTCTACCTTGTTCAAACCCTCCTTTTATGCTTCCCAAAACATATGCTTCCCAAAGATATTTAGCACTGCATGCTAAATTCCACTCTATTCAAAAAGGCTTTAAAGAGTGGACTTCGTCTCCTAGACATTTCGCGCAATATAATGGTGGCTCTAATCTACCCGGTATTAGAATGCATGAAAGAAACGAGTATAAGGCCAAGGTCGAGGAAGACAACACCCCAATTCCATTAAAACATCTACTATGGCTCCCTCCATGCCACAGACCTACCCCTAAAATCTTTTTATATTCCACTAAACTTTTACTTGCCCTCTGCACCGGCAAAGTTTGGCGCAAAAAGGTAACCACCTTCTCATCTGTACTTACCTCCTAGCACATACTTTAGAGTTCATACCAGGAACATGCGATCCGCATTTTCTGAACAGAGGAGTATCAGACCCAGAAAGACTGAGACTTATTCAGGGCAAAAGAATTCAGAAATAGTGAAGAATGTGAAGAGTTCTACTAGCTAGAGTCAGGAGAATGTTTCAGACTGCTGTAGGCAATACACTGCGCCAGAACAAATGAAAGGCAAAATCAAGGATCTACGGGACTAAGGTAAGTTAAAACTATTCTGCCCATGCTTAATCACATAAGGTGTGTTGCCCCTAAACCCAACATCGGGCATGGATCCCGTGTTCACTTGGCATAATTAAATGTTGACACACAAGGAGTATCTTGAACAAGATTTAACAGAAGCTAAATAGGATGCCGTCTGGTCTAGGGCAATGAGGATATCAATATTCACCCATTATAGGGAAATTGCCTGTAAGCTCTTGACCCAAAGGTTTCTAACCCTGGGCTGTCTTTGGACGGTCAGCGCTATTTTGGAGAAAATGTCAAATGAAAGGCAGGATGATGCATGTCGGTTGGACCTGTCTTTGGGACCGTCATATTTGGTATTACTGCTCAACCTTCTAAAAGAAAGGACTGGGAAAATATATGCCTTCCACTGTTCTGTGGGCAAACTCATATCACAATTTAGAATAGAGCAACCACGACGGCGGACTATAGAAGCCACACTTTACTCTCTGTTTCTTTTTGTTCAATACATATGTGCACCACAATTCCTGTACCTGCCGTCGTTCGGTGCAACGCAGAATAGATACTTGAGTTTACTTTGGAATGGTGCACCAACAAACTTCTTATCCACAAATGAAAAGAGTAAGGATAAATATTCCTTTTTATTCTATTCCCAATCATAAGGCCGCTGGTTTGATAGCTCGTCAAATATGTCACCATGCCAACCGGGTAGAAATCGTTTCTACCCGGTTGGCATGGTGACGATTTGCCACGGCCTTATGATTGGGTCATGATAGCATTAAGGTCCTTTTGGAGTTTGACCTTCCTGGACGTGAAATAGGAATCTCATGAATTTTTCATATGAAGCCTATTGTGGTTACCCCGACAATCCAGTGATATATTATTTCAAAGCCCTGATGAAGTTCAAGTTTGATTGAATGAAACGCGTTGGCTGGATGTTTTGTATGGATTCAAAAGATCTGAATTGGAAAAAAGAAAGAATAAAAAGGAATACTTATCCTTACGTCTATGCTTTTCATATCACAATTTGTCTTAGCAAGAGGGGTAACATTGGCACAGTTCTGGGCTCCACCCCAATGGGCCTCTGATGGTCAGAGGCTTGGCATATTTAGCAAAAGAAAAGTTAAAATCCTTCCTTGCAGACACAACTCAATTTAAGAAGATTTGGACACCTTTTAAGATGCATTAAGGGGCTGCTGGGGGTGGGGTGTTGGAGGATGGTACTATCAATCCCAGAACTAGAAGGAAAAATTAGATTCCACAGAATGTTGACCATCCTCTGAAAAGATCAAATTAGGAGCTGAAGCTGAATAAACAAACATCCTGCACCATCTTCAGCCTAACCGACCTCGGGGTATGATGATAAATCAGGAACTAGACTGAATGGAGGAACCCAACAACAGAAAACGATAAACCTAGACCAAATTGATACCAGACACCAACCTGACTGAAAAAGAGGAAGAGGTAGAACAAAGAGAATATGGCTCATAAATGGCTCATAAATTCCTGATTGTCTCTCTGGTGAGAGAAAACTTGTATCAAGTGTAAAACGTTGACTAAATTTGATAGCATATACCTTATTATGTCCCCCACCACTTCATGCATTATCGTTTTCCTTTCTGATTCTTTATCTGCACTGACTGCACGCGTAATGTTTTTATTTTATAATGGAATGCTCCATTTGAAGGGAAAAATCGAATAAAGTGTTAAAAGGGTAGCGCCCCCCACCCCCCCCTCCCTCATAACGTTACCACCATTTCAGAGGTCATCAAGGGCTTTTTCTTCTGGCAACACCCGTTTCTCACTTCTGAGCCTTCATTTTTGACAAAATCAAATTCACAATTTATTCCCACATCTAAATACAATTTGCAGTGATACATTCTGATAATACTAAATTGAGCCCCTTTGGCACAGACGAGATTGTTGACATTTTCATTTAATCATCCACCTTCTACGGGTTGCCACCGATAGATATATTTCACCTTTCTCCTCTTCATTCTTCCTTCCATGAACCAGCAGGAGAGATGTAATGAAGCAGCATTCCACAGACCTTTCCCTCGAGTTACTTTTTGGCTCATCTGCGAACAAGTTTAGAACTCTCCAGTTCCGTGGATCCTTGCTCAAATGTCTCACCCAGTCCAGAGTTTTGCTTTGTATTTTTGTTTACATGTCGTCTGGTATAAACAATTAAATCTGAACTTCATGCCCCAAAGTGCTCGCTGCTGATACAAGAATAGGAAAAACCAGTAGGTCTGGGTTTAATGTGGCAACACATGCTTGACTAACACATTGGAGCAAGGCACAGGGGTGGGGGTAACACATTAGAGCAAGACACGAGAGAGTGAGCCCGCAGAGTGGACGGAGAGCTATACTTAGAAGGCCCTAGTAGAGTTCAAAGTAAGCACATGCATGGCGTCTGAAGGATCAAACAACCAGTAAAGTTAGATGATACCCCACTGGGCTGACCCAAGACATGACTGACAATGGCCTATGTCCGTATCTGAGAGAAGCTGGTCGAAGAAAGCGAATGATGAAAAGATTCTGAGTCCACTCTATGTATATGGTTACCAGTAGGCCAGATTCTGTTCGTCAGCAATACTGTTAAGCCTAGCCCTGAAAAGCAGGGTTCATTTGTATGTCAAGCCTGCCCCAGAGATGGGCAAAAACTGAAGTCACCTGTTTCTTCTAGTTGCGGCTCACCAGTCGTTGCTTTTCTTTTTAGGTCGATCCTGGGCAGCGCATGCTCCGCGCTGCGAGCCATGCTATATTGGAGTATGTACTTGAAGCCCTGCCCACTCTTTGCCCATATTTGTCATTGGCTCGTGTCATTGTCCTTCGTAAATGCTGGCTGCTGATTCGTTATTAGGCTGGTTAGTCCCTCCTTAGTACCGCCTTCTCTTCATTTGTGACCTCCCATGAGGACTGGCCCTTTTACTTCGGTTGTTACATGGTACGTCTTCTTTAGTCTGTAAGCACTACTTTTTTAGGTCTCGCCTGAGCCAGCGCTTAGTGCTGCTCTCGGCGAGAGTTTTAGTAAGCGGGTTTTGGAAGTGCAAACAGCAGTGGCTTTTGCTGGCGACCAGCTTGCGTTCACGCGCGCAGCCGCCATCTGTATTTCCTCCGTCACGGGTCATTAAGTGCATCGCGATCGCGATCACTTTTGCGGCCGCGCGGACGTGCCAATGCTTGTTTCTATTTGTTTACTTTTGCTATAATCGCGGCACCCGCGCTTTACTTTAAGCGCGGGGGCCGCGATTATAGCAAAAGTAAAGAAATAGAAAAATAATCTATTTCTTTACTTTTGCTATAATCGCGGCACCCGCGCTTACTTTTAATGTTAAAGCGCTTTACTTTTAATGTTAAAGTAAGCGCGGGTGCCGCGATTATAGCAAAGTAACAAGCAAATGGTGTAGCCAATAGGTCTCGCTTTTGGGACCTTATAAGTATTTAGTTATGCAATTGTTGCATGGCTAAACACTTATAAGGTCCCAAAGGCGAGACCTATTGGCTATGCCAATGCTTGTTTTAATGAGTTTCTCTTACTGCAGGACGGTCTCTCATGCGCAGTTGTGACCCCCGGCTTGTTTATTTAACTCGTAGCAAACGGGGAGCTCTTCAGGGGCCATGGGAGGCAGAAGGGGGCAACTCAGCGATGACTTCAAGCATTTGGAATGCAGTAGGTTTCGCATTTGCAAGAGTTTGAGCTCTTGGCATTGTAAATGACAATGCCTTTTATTTATATTTTAAAAACCAAAACATAAATAAAAGGCATTGTCATTTACAATGCCAATAGTACAAACTCGTATAAATGCGAGGCCTATTGCATTGCAGATGCTTGAAGGCTTGAAAACATGGACACGTTTGAAAGAGGCTCATCTTGTTTTCACTTAGCCTTGTTATCGCTTCCTCAAATGCTGTTCTTACTGATCCTGCCCTAGCTCAGATAGGGGAGTGCTCACGAGTTGTCACGACAGACTGTTTCTTCACCAGCAGCTTTACCGGGTTAGTTGATTACTGTGTTCAGCCACTTTTTGCTTTGGGGTTTACTTTGGATGCGGCTTGGTGCATTTTGCAAATGCAGACTACAGTACAAGAAGTCCAAAATCAGGACTTGCTGATCATTCCGCAGCTTACATGGGAGAACTTGAGCGACATGAATGTACCAGGGGGCCACATTTATAACAGATTACAAATGTAAGTAAACTCCACACGGCTGAAGAACTTCTAGACAGAAGTCTCAAGCTGTCCAGAGTCTGATGAATATTTGTTTTATTCGTTTTATAGTTGGTTAAAAACATGTTTTAAACTTTTTTTCTATTGACTGAAGTATCCAAAAAGTCGCGAGTAGGTTCTCCCTGCCATGCTTTTAGCGATCTTCAACGTAGCAGGAACGTTTCAATTTCTGACACCAGGCACTGGGGCAGGCAGCCCGCGCCCCCCCCCTTTTGAACCCACCCACCCCCTCCAGGTCTCACCCCTGCTGCTTGCTTTCCATCAGCTCCCACCCCCTCTGCTCTAGCCCTTGCTACCCAGAGTGTTTAAGGATTTGCCATATAGACCTAATATATATAGGGTGGGGGTATGCCATATAGCCCTATGAGCATACCGTTGGAACCACAGTCGGACTGTGAGGAAGGGATCCTTGCATGGCTGATTACTATCCTGTACTATGGAATGGACGAACCTGCAAAGCAAATCTCCATGCTGTACCTGCCATGTGAGTGATGGAAGATTGCACTGTTGGTGCCCATGCTGACCCAGCCCTGGGAGGGAAGCTTGTCCTAACGATGTTCATGCTGCGCCTGCTCTGGTTGGGAGGGAAGCTTGTCCTAACGATGTTCATGCTGCGCCTGCTCTGGTTGGGAGGGAAGCTTGTCCTAGCGATGTTCATGCTGCGCCTGCTCTGGTTGGGAGGGAAGCTTACACTGCTGCTTCTGTTTAGGGAGAGGAGCATGCATTTCTGTTGCCCATGTAGTATTTGCTATGCGAGTAATGGAAGCTTGCACTGTTGATACCCAAGTTGTACCTGCTTTGTGAGTGATGCTTTGCAGTTCTTTTTTCTGGAGGGAAGGAATGACTGCACGAGGCTCTATACAGTTTTGTGGAATCAATTTGCACCACTGTTGGACGTGATGTACCTGAGAAATGTTAATTGCTGAATGATGTGCAGGACAAATTTTAGCCTCTCCGGATGCCCAGGTTGTCCTATTTTTCTCTAGATATCAACCTTGTCTATTATATATGGCGGTTTATTTAGGTGCCTGTCGCGAATATATATGCACATTTATTAATGTTTATTCATTGCAACATGATAAATCAGCCTAGATATTAATGTTTTCTTCTGTCCTGTTTGACTTTTCTTGCCAGTGATTGTTTTAAATAATGAGCAAGGCTTTATGAATTGATATCTTGATTTCTCACTTTTTGTTATTGAACAAAAAGCAGGGTTTCACAGAAAGTGAGGGAGTTTAGAAGGGCTTTACTATTTGTTTTGAAGATATTCAACAATGTACTGACAGAATCTATCAACTAGAACAGAGCGTTATGAGATAGAGATGAACTTTGTGCCTGGGATTCGAGACTAAGGGTCATACAGAAGTTAGGAATCGCCTTGCCGAGGGGAACCACAGCTGTTTCTTTGCTAAGTATTGGTTCTGTTGTTCAGTAAAGGTACACACGTGCAATCTATTTATGAAACTCAAATAGGACTCTTTAGGTGCCAAGTTAGCTGGGCTGGGTACATTGATGTAAGGAAGCTTTGATATAGTCTTAGCTTTATAATATTTTCTATTTTTCTGCCTCCTGACGAATCATGGCCACAATCGTCTTATTTTTATAATAGTAACTATTGATATTGTGTGCTCTGTTAGGATTTTGATTTGAATCTTGAAAGTATAATTCAGGTGTCCTAGTATTTTCTTGTACCTGAACCCCACAGCTTCCGAATGGAACAAGAGAAAGAGTCCAGCGCATGTTACAGCTGCTGCTTAACTGCGCAGACTCAGTAAGACCCTCTGAACAAACTGTGTGAATCCCCCCACCTCTCTGAGACGAACTAAGATTAAAACTGAAATCCTTTTGCTTATTCAAACCAGCTACTACGCTGTTAAACTCCTTTTGAAGGCTTATGTCCCCGCTAAACATGACGTAGAGCTCCTTAGTTTAATCTGAAGATGTGTCCACTGGACCCCTCAGAGTAATTCTTAATGCCCTTGGATTTCCACAAGTTAAAAATCTATTGGAAACAATGCAAATAAAGCTCAGCCTTTGATACACCTTTTGTTATCTCGGCGGAGTATTGTTTTCCAAAAACGTCTCACAGTAATATTTATATGTAGAGGGACTTTTGTTTAGCACGCTTCCTCTATTGGACTGTTGAATTGTCATTCACATTTTGCTTCAGCCGACTTTACCTATTGGCGCCCTTCAGTTTGAGTGACTGCACAAAGCTTGTTTTGCACATTGTTCTTATCCATTAAAAATAGGAAGTGCTATCAAAAATAAGATATGGCTCCCTTTGGTAAAGGAGGAGCCAGTATTTGCTAGAAGCTTGGGTCTGTGTACACAGGTTGATGTTTCATATATATATATATATATATATATATATATATGCGAGAATATTCAGCCTTTCCTCTTCTCTACCTATCGATATGAGTATAGAATTTCATAGCTGCCAGATTCGTTTTCCGCAGTGTAATCTATGTGGGGCATCTCACTCAATATCAGTTATGCCACCGTGCATTGCCCAGATTAGACCCTTCAATATTCTCTCTGGGTTTTCCTGCTATCTCTGTAATAGGTCGCCCAGCCATATTCACATTGGGCTACAAGTATCCTCTGTGTGAACCTCTTATAAATGTTGTTCCTTCACAAAGGCCCAGCGTAAGCAGTTGAGCCCTTAATAAACAACTGGTGCTTTAAAGGGGCTCGGGGTCTTTGTCCTGTTGTGTCTACTCCATTCGTTGAAGCAGTGCACCTCAAGGTATGTGACAGATTAAAAGTGTGTGGTTTTTTTGTATCCTTTTATGCTCTGCATTTTGTGACATTCCTACTTGGTACTAGGGATGTATATAAAAAAAAACTGTGCCCCTTCACCTACGCCCCTAACTTCACATCTAGTACTTCCAGTAATGTCCTCCAACGCTTTTTATCCATACATACTTGGCACCATGATTCCGCATTAAAAATCCAAGTTGAGCTTCAAACTGCATCAATCTCTTGTCTTTTAGCATAATAATTGGATTCTGTTTTGCTTACACCCCGTGTTGCTTCCCCCACCCAATTATTATTATTTTTTTAACAAAAAGGCTTTTGCGTGTTTTCCTTCTATTAATTTATTAATCCCTACCATAGCCTCTCTTTTTTTTTTTTCTTTAGCCATGCTGCATAGCATCGGGGATGCTGTTGTGGGTTTCAACAAGGCCTATGCACAAAAGCTTACATTTTACAAGTTCACTTTTAAACTTGATATCTTTTTAAGATGGTGACTTTTAACATACTTTGCATGTACATGATAACGCACTCGGTGTTCTGCTTGCAACGCACATTACTTCATAAGAATTTTATCACAACAGTGTACATCATGTTCAAGGACAAAGTACACTGAGCACGCTGCCCATGTATTTTGTTGTCCGTTTGGAGATGGCTCTGAATCGGTAAAATAAATAATATTGGCAAATGACCTTTGAAACAGTGCGAATGGGACCGTTTTTGGATATATAAATAGCTTCTGAGCTTTGTGTGATAGCTATGAATCGCGCTCCTTTGTGAGTCATAGTAAGTTCTGAAGTGGAAAGTGTCTCTGGGTTTGAAGGGGGAACGGGCAGTTGGATTGCGACAGTGGACGGGGCAGCAATAAACCTTCTTAGACACTACACTCTGTATCTTTCATACCTTGTTTCACTGGCGACGAGCAGTCGGTCCACACAGTAAAGGATCTTCCCCAAAGGAAAAACTTGAACTTTCTAATTGTAAGTTTACATCAAAAGCCTCTTTTCAATTGCAGAGTAATTGTGCTCTGCCTCTCTCAATGCACGTGAGGCAGAAGCAAAGGTGTATTCCTTTCCACCCTCCTGTTGAGGTACAGCCCCCAGACCTTTATTACGGGCATCAGTGTCAATTTTGAGCTATGAACACATTTAGATTAGGTACTTTCCGCAGTTAATTTTTTATTATTCAAATTCCTTTTGGCAAGCCTTACTCCGCACAAATTCCACCCCTTTCTTACACAGACTTCTCATCTCCACAGTTTTACCAGACATATTTTTACTAACTTGCTGTAAAACTCCGCCATTCCTAGAGACAACACTAATTCCTCTATGTTCTTTGGAGGACACATTGGTTTTATTTTATTGCATTGCTCATGTTTGAGTCTTATCCGTACATATTCACATTATTCCTGAGATCTGCTACATCACCATCGGTTTGACTGGCTGATTTCTCCACCCCATCATTCTTCAACATATCTGTGTATATGCCACTGTGTAGTTATGGTTCAGGACAAGACGATTTTCCTAGAACACTATATATCCACAAAAATTGGCACTCGTTTAGCGCATGCAGCTAATGTCCAGCAAGTCAATTTTTGTGCATGAAAAATTAACCGGATGGAGGTGGTAAAAAATTTCCCTAATTTTTTTTTTAGCTGTTTGAATAATGTCTAACTTTGCATGCATGTAGAGGTTTACCTGGAAGGTGTGGTTTTGATTTGATAGGCTGATGAAGGGGATCAAAATCTTTACTCTATAATCTTTAAAAACTTAATTTTGGACAAAACATGAATTTAACGTTTTGGCATTAAAAATCTATATAAAGGGGAAACAATATGGAAAGTGCCTGACTAGAGAGAGGAGTACTAGGTGATACTAATGTATAAAATGGGGGGAAAAAACGGAATTGCTACAGTAAAATTGTACATTTCATATAGCATAAAGCAACACCATTTTCTACTCTAAAACTGGCACTTTTTTCATGAAAATCGTAGTATTTAATAAAAAATAAAACTATCAAGGCTGTGGTTGTGTGAAAGCCCTGGTAATGTGCCTGTGTTGCAGGGATTCTGCCCAAAAACAGAACTATGCGAAGGATTATGGGACCTTGGTGCATAGGACTGAGTCATCCTACCACCTTAGTACCCATGAGCCAAGGACCGACTAGCTATAGTGTCTCACTTGCTCTCCTACTCACTCACCGAGAAACAAGTGATTAGACACCCCAGAGCACAACACTCCCAGATCTCGCAGGAATTGCGGTGGCAAGACACACCCTTTCGCTCGCACTCTTGTACTTGTCCACAATAAGATTTGACAGATACACAAACAAGTTTAATATGTTTATTTTAACTAACGTGCTCTAATATGCAGTATACGTGCCACAACAAGCAGAAAAATGCATAATACAAATACTGTCCACATAGCAGTTAGTCCATAAATCATGAAAGGAGATGTCATTATGAAAAGACAGTATAGCCTAACCTCCCTCTCCTTGCATAGAAGTAGTATTATTATATATTGGAAGATCTCTGGGCGTTGTCTGCAGACCCCATACCTTAGCCTATAGATGGCTGATCTACATCATAGGTGCTGTCTTGCTCTTCTCCCTGGAAAGGTCCCTCTCCAAGTGTGTGTTCCCTATGCATGTATCCCCATAATACGAAAGTACGTTGTCCCGAACAAGAGCTGCATCTGTATGTTTTCTGTAGGTGCTAAGGCCTGGCCAGAACAAAATAACCAGGGGCATTGTTGTTCGACCTTGCCCACAATGTTCAGACAAAATCCCAGGAACCTGCTGAATGTGAACACAGCGATGGGTTCTCGTGTGAAAACTGCAATAGAGACTGTTGCAAAGATAAAGGCTTATAGTAACGTGTGCAAAGCAGCAGGCAATCTGCAGCGTGCTCATGCAAACTTAGAGAAAACGACAACGTCCCCATGGGCCATCTGACACCTGCCTCTGGGGCCAGGCCTAGCTGCGCAAGGCCAAAGGCCAGTGTACAACTGGGTTATGCCAGGTATATGCAGATCATTCAACTCACTGAAAAGTCAAAGGTTAATTATGGTTCAGCATACCCAAAACGTAAAAACCAATTAAATTATGCAGTAATACTACTAAGTCCCACTACAGAGTGGGAATTTGACAATTTTTGAGAAGAAAAATCCTTCCTGTGCATGCTGCCTCTGAAATTTAGCTGCCGCCATCGAACCAAAGGCTGGATGCTTTAAGCAGGTTGGTCCCTCTGGAGCTTTGGAGATTACTTGCTGTGCATTTTTTTTTTAATTCCGATCTCAGAAAAGGACTCAATTTATGTTTTGGAGGTGCTGGGAGCCTTGACCGTGTTTAAGCTGAAATTCTGTCTGGGTTCCTCTTAGGTCAGAGACAGCCGGTTCAGTCCTCTTCTGATCTTCGACAGCTCCAAACAGTGTTCCAAGCATAGTTGAATTGAATAAAATCTATCTTAATTGTGACAACTCTAAAACGGTTAACCTGGACCCTACTACCAACAATACAACGGTCTGGACTAAAAACCTAATCCAGGAGGCCTATACCAAGTAGTTGTCCAGTAAGGTGAAGTAAAGAGTTTAAATGCAAAGCTGGGCTCCCCTTGGACTCATCTCCGCCTGTCGTCCTGCACCGTGTCAGAGAGGAAGCCATACCCATCTTTACTATTCTATGCAACTTCTCCTTATGACATCTGTGGTCCCTGAATGCTGGAAAACGTCCACGATAAGGCAATAGTCTTCTCTCAAATTATCATCCAGTCTCTCTGCCTTTTCTGCGAGCCAAGAAAATTGAGCCTGTAGTAAATGTTCAACTATCTGCAGAAGATGAATCCCATTCAGGCCAGGCTACAGCACAGAAGCACATAACAGATGATCTAGGAAAGATCCTGGACAGAGGGATCTGCAGCCCTCGTCCTATTTGATCCCTCCACAGACTCTGCTACGGTCTGGCTTTTGACCTTACACTTTTTTTTTTTTATTTAAGTTTTAAGGATAAAGTGTATCAAAGAATGGAGTAATAATTATAAACAACGAGTTGAATTAATAGTATAATGCATACATTTAGAAATATAATAACATTCTTATAAAATTTGTATGAAAGCCAAAAGAAAGGGAGGGAAAAGAAAGCATAGGAAATGTTAGAAAATATTAATGAGGTGAGATTTTTTGTCCTTACTCTTGAGATGCATAAATCTTATGTCATATGTAAACAAGCCTTCAGCTGGAAAGCCCTTTCCCTGAAAGACTAAACTGATCTTACTCTCTCACCATTCTAAACTTGCGCTGAGGAAAATCTGCCTGCTGCCTGAATGAGCACTGTAGGAAGCTGGGTTTCTGTTGCAGTACCCCTCCCCCCCACCCCCTCCCACCTTTTACCACACTACTGATGCACTTTGACTTGATGTGCCCTGGGTCCCTGCCAATCAGGTTGCCAGGGCCTATGTTCTTTCCCAAAACTGTACCATGTACCCCCAATTGGCACCTCTCTGACCACATGTCAGACCCTTGTAAAAGGTACCATGGGTACCAAGAGCACTGTTGCCAGGGAAGGCCTATAAGGGCTGCAGCACGTATTGTGCCACCCTTAGAGGCCCTGTACCTTTACACACACACACACTGCCATTGCAGGCTGCGTGTTTTGTTGCAGAACAAAGTAAAGAGTCGACATGGCACACATCCCTGTGTGTCATGCCTAAACCCACTGCCCTGGCATGGGTCAGCCACCCCTCTAGCAGGGTGCACTATACCAGTGGTGAGGGTACAGGTGCATGAGCCCTGTACCGCTACAGTGTCTAGGCCAATTCTTAGACACTGTGTGCAGTAATGCCATTAAGAGTATATAGTGCTGGGAGTTTGTCATTACGAACTCCACAGCACCATAATGGCTTTACAAAAAACTGTGAAGTTTGGTATCAAACTTTTCAGCACATTAAACCCACACTGATGCCAGTGTGGGATTTAATGAAAAATGCACTCAGAGGGTATCTTAAAGATCCCCTTGAAAAACTACCAGCCTCTGGTGGGTTCCCTGACTGGTACACACCAGCCTGCCACCACAAGACATGTTTCTGGACCCCTGGGGTGTGAGCCTTCGCTCCCTGAGACCAGAAACAAAGCCTTTCCATGGCGGAATTGGTCACACGTCCCCCTGGCCAGGAAGAGCCATCTGTGGCAGGGAAGCTTCAAAGGCCTTGCCGCCTTTGTAATGCAACTCCCCAGCCTCTCCTGCTATCAGGAGCAGGCCCCCTTCCTATCTCCCCTCTTTTTCTGCGGGAAGACAGGCGGGAAAAATTAGCCAGCCCAGAAGGTTGCCCACCTCTGCCAACCCCACCCTTCAGGCGGGGGAGGCGAGGTGAAGCCCACTCTTCAGTGCCCAACATCTTGCAGATGGCAGGCACTCCCCAATCAGGGTTAGGGATTGTGCCCACTCCTCCACATTGGGTGAGCACACCAAGAGTGTAGTCACCCTAAGGTCAGTAGCCCATTGGCTACTGACCTAGAGACCCCTAAAATACCCCTAAATACAATATTTAGGGGGCAGCCCTGAACCAGGGAGACAGATTCCAGTAACCTACGAAGTAGAAGGACGAAAGAAGACGCCCAGCAGAGGAGACTGCAAATAAGAACTTACTTGGTCCCAGCCCTACCGGCCCGCCTGCAGTATCCAGAGATCCTGCGCCAAAAGACTCCTTGTCCTGCAGCTAGCGACCTCCAGAACCCCTGAGAGGACTGACTGCCTTCAACAAAGACTGGGTCTCCTGTGAACAGCAGCTCTGTTCAAAAGAAACACCCAAGACAGACTCTAAGCCTGCTGAGGACAAACAAACCCTATGCCTGGAACCATCACTGCACCCGTCGCCTACAGCCAGAGTTTGAGTGACCCACCGGTCCCAGCGAGGTCCCCCAGCACTCCAGAGTCCGAATCCACCGTGGGTTGACCCCTCCAGGACTCCCCGACGTCGCCTGCAGCCTCTGCACGGAGACCTCCCCCAACTGCTAGTGACCCGGTAAGGTGAAATCCGACCTCAAAAGACACCCCTGCATCCCGCCGCCCTGGAGAAAAGAACCCGAGGTGCACCTACGTCCCCAAGCCCTCCAACTTACCTGCCCAGCTGTTGGTTCCTCCCGGAAGTCTTCCTGGCCGAGCCTGCAGCTAAAAACCAAAACCAAGAATCCCCACTGAAAACAGGGCACCCGACGCCAAAACAGCACCCTGCACCCAGCCGCCCCTGCGCCGCTGCGGGTGCACTTTGTGTGTTGAACCGGATCCCTCTTTGCCCTGAGCCTAACACCAGGAGCTTTGCTCCCACAACCCTGTGGCCTGCTCGTGAGCAGCCACCAACCGTATGCCCCCAATCCCCCATTGGATAACATTGGGCCTCAGCACTCTGCACCCGGCCGCCCTAGTGCCGCTGAGGGTGCTTTGAGAGTGCATCCTTGACCCTGGGGGAACCCTGGTTCTAACCCCAGAATACCAACTCCCACAACAAAGTACTTACCTGTTAACTTCATTTCTCCCCATAGGAATACATTGACTGTTTTTCCTTGAAAAATGTTCTGGGAGTTGGTTTTGTATGGAACTTTGAAAAACTGCAAAGAACTAAAAATTGCTTACTTACCTTTTCTCTAGGAAATGTCCCAGTGTGATATCTAGGTGTATCACACGGAGTAGAAAAAGTAATCCAGAAAGTGATCTGTAAAGTAATCAAACGTAATCCAACAGTAATTTCCACTGTATTGAAAAGATTTGCAAACCTGTAACAGTCATTTTCATTCAGCTTGCTTGTATTGTTCAACCTGCCTTGAAAATTATCAAATACACTTACCTGTACCAGGCTTGCTTGGTTCTAGGAAATAAATATAACTAAATAATATTTTTATACAAATCAAATTGGTCTGAGTACAGTCTTTGAGTGTGTGACATAATTTGCTGATTGAGTGTGTACAACAAATGCTTAACACTACCCTCTGATAAAGCCTTACTGCTCGCACACACTACCACAAATAGAGAGTAAGGTGCTATCTACTTTACCCTCTGCCTGCCTTTGGGGTTCCACTGGACTCTGTGCACACTATACCTCACTTTGGTATAGTATATACAGAGCCAGCTTCCTACAAGCACATAGTCGTGCAGGCGTTTATAACTACACATGATTATTTGAACCCCATATATTTTGGCATTTATCAACACCGAGTACAGGGTCTTCAGGGTGCCTAAAGTATGGCTGCTAGATTCCTACTTCAGAACCCCAAATTTGCCTCTCTCTACACAGTTAAAGGACTTATATTTGCTTCCATTGCGTAAATGCCTTGTGTTCAAGGCGCTATCCTCACCCACAAAACATTTAATAACTCCCTCCCTTCACAGCCAAACGTCCTTTAGAAAGCAACTTAAAACCTGGCTTTTCCAGCTTCCATAAAATGTCATGTCTTTCACCTTCTCTCCTTGGAGCTAAATCTAGCCCCCTCCCCAGCCCCTGGATGCCCTTTGGTTAGCTGGCTGCGCTATATAAACCTCCTTTCGTTCATTCAGACTCACCCAACACACACGACATGCAGTACACAGACATTACACACTTGTGTTATACAAACATTTGTGTACACCTAATGTAGACAATACTATAGGTGATGCATGTCACACATCTGACGGACAGACACACCCTGTAACATCCGCTGCACACACTTGTAGTAATAAATACTCCTCGTTATAGTCATTGGTGCACAGTCCTGAATGCACACACTCCTGACTTATGACGCAGACACTCATTAAACCTACTCCTAAATATACTTGACACCCGAATGATTGAATACAGAAGCTAGACACAGCCAACACACAGCGTCCATGCGATAGACTCCTTTCTCCTGACTGTGCACACTTATGAAAGAGACACGCTACTGACACATTCATAAAACACACCGTGAATATGTGCATTCAGGCTGATGTCCGTCTGGCGCCAATGACTCGTGCAACATTCCACAGTGCCCCGTATAGGCACCCAGTACACACACAATACACACACCCGCCCGATACAGTGATAGCAGACACTCCAGACGTCATACTCTTGACCGCATATACCCTTCAGAAACGCACCCTGTCCTGACACACACTCCTTAACTCTCTATTCATTGTAACTGGTGCACACAACCGATGTACAGGCTGCGCGTGCCATTAACTTATAATACATTTACACAATGCTTCGGCCCCTCCAAAAACACTGCAAGGCCCACCCACTCCTGACTCTACACCTGTCTCCACTCTGTTGAAAGGCATTTTCTTGAGACACTTGCACACAACGTTGTAAAGCACACACGTTTGAGATTCCATATACATTCTGAATGATAACATATCTGCTGCCTTCACTTGAAAAACACACTCTTCTAACACATTTTAAACACTACTTTCTTCATAAGTATGATTGAAAGTCACACACATCTGGATAGGTTTATATTTTTTAAAACCGTATCGATTAGTTTATAATGAGCTGGATGTAAAGAGGAGCTTACAAACGCATGTTGATACTGTCTGTGAACGTCTAGAAAAAGCTTAGAATTAAATAATGTCGGAGTTTAATGAAGGGATAGCTGTGAAAGGTTCAAGGATTGAGTTGCGTTTGCATAATTTGATAATGGGCACACAGTGTTACTGCTTCTCTGAGGTATGGTCGGATTCACTGCTCCTAAGACACTAAGCAAGTGGGGGTAGTTGGGCGAG
The DNA here is from genome assembly GCA_963921515.1 of Calotriton arnoldi. Taxonomy (NCBI): domain Eukaryota; kingdom Metazoa; phylum Chordata; class Amphibia; order Caudata; family Salamandridae; genus Calotriton; species Calotriton arnoldi. Next base: position 1,975,420 of record CAWUFW010001040.1, read on the forward strand.
GGCATGTTTGAGGGGTGTGGGCCTAGTAGGCATGGCTTCCAGCGGATCAGGAAGGCATGCAGATAGATTGGACTGGTGCTTCCAGCTGAGAGGGTGGGAAGTCGATGACATAACTGGGACATAGGGGAAGATTGGTTGGATTCGGGGAGTTTCAGCTCTTGTTGGCTTGGAAGTGCAGTAGAACTACTTGCTCGAAGTTTTTATAGATGGTGAGCGACTAGTGAAAGCACAAAATAAATTGCAAAATGGAAAGAACTTTTCGTATGTGTAACATCAAGGCACACCGCCCTTAGAAAGCAACAAATGTTAACCTTTGTGGGAATTCACAGCCCACAACCGTGAAGCCGTTGGCCTATCTTGAGCGACTGACAAGGGAAATGTGTTCATGCCTGCTGATTTGTAGCTCTAGCCTAAAGACCATGTTAGCTTTCTTGCTAGCCTGATGCCCCCCCCCCCCACCTCCCAAGCAAAAATCGTCATTAAAATGTAGACAACCCTCTTCATCTTTTGATATGTTAAAGTTTTCAGCGCACAGTAGGGGGCAATGGGTCTGCCTACTTCATCCATTAGTGAGCGACCGCATCTTCATTGCCTCCTGAATAAGCGCGCGCCATTGCTAGAGCCGATTTGCTTATGCTACTAAACTACCCCTTTATTTTTTACCAAGATTTTTGCACATTGCATATGTTGGCAATAAAAATGAGCATTGGCAGTGCCAATAGGTCTGGCTTTAAAGGAGTGTTGTACGGTAATATAACAGAAATGAATATGTATTTGTGTGAAGCAAAGAACTGTAGAATAATATTGATGTAGGTTAAAAGGTCAGGTGACAGTTACAATGTTAAGCTGGACCTAAAAATCCATGTATGTTAATCACAGCCCTCCTCCCATCTGTGCTGCTGCCAGAGAAAGACAACTGCCGTAAAGTATCTAGTTATCTAAAACTTTTACAGTGTTACCATGTTGTATGTGTGCGCCCCTGAAAGTTCAAACTCAGTCAGCTGGATAAATAAACAAAATGATCACAGCTGGTGGAGGGTAAACATTTTTTGGGTGAAAGCACACAACTTCTGTCCAATCAAAACATGTACTCTCTGCTTCCAACATGTACGTGGAGCTTAAGCCTCACTAGTGATCCTAACATGATTGTCTGGCGATAGCTACACTGTCAAGCCAAACCATTAAAAAGTACACTCGCCAATGCCAGACATATCGGGTTTGCCAGTGCTTATTTTGTAGGTGTTTTCGGAGTGGTAGTTTGGGGTTTACCAAACTCACTTCATGTAGTCCAACAAAAAGGTGTTGCATGCTACAATCTGAATCGGTGCTGGACGCTGTGGTCTTGGGTCAAGAGCACATTTGATGCAGCGAATATCAGCTTGACAGCATTTTGATCAAGTCTGTGCTGGAAATGAGGGGATGCATGCGGGTCCTGGATCCGGCAGCTGGTATGGAGCTGGGTGTGGGATATGGGCTCGGTGAAAAGTGCTGAGTTTGAACTGGTGACACTTGCTGACACTAGGACAAAGTTGGCGGCCCCTGTGCTTTCCCTGCTCTGTGTCCAGAGCTGTGTGATGGGAGTCACTTAACTTTCAGTTCCAGCGAAGCCCAAAACAAATGTGTGACTTAAATGGGCCTTCAGCACTCCTTTAGTGCTAGTTCTCCTGACTGGAGATCAGGTGGAGCCTTAACACTGTTGCCTATGCTTCCAGGGCACAAAGGTATTCATTTTCGTTTCACAAGTTTTTGAAATGAAGTATGATTTGGAGGCGGGTTTTTGAGTTTCCATGTAAGAGCATGCACTGTGATGAGCTCACATCAGAGGTGGCTGAGCCCGCATATTAACTGCGGGAGCTGAGCCAAGGGACTTACTTGGCAGTAAGAGACTGTGCATGAGCCTTGCCGTGAACATATTTTGCATAGTACTCGAGTAACAAACGACATGTACATTGAGAGGTAATTGGTTTTAAACCTGAACTTGGAGACTGACATTCCTGTCACCCAGCCCTGGCAACAATGCCGCTAGTGAGTGAAGTATCAAATCAGTTGTCATGTGGACCTTATATGTGGTCTATATTCTTACTGTAGAGGAAGCATCATTACAGAATTTTTAATAAAACACAAGGCTTTTGTACAGTGCACACCCTGTAATTACATATTTGAAGGTGCTCTCATATGTGATAATAAAGAAAAAGGAGACTCAGTGAAATAAAATATTTGCCTAAGATCACATTTGTGGTCAAGAAGTGCAGCCAGGACTGATCCCAGGTTTCTGGTTTCACAATGTGCAGTTCAGCCACTAGATGGGTTTTTCCTCCTTTCTCTTCTTTTTTTTTTTTTTTTTTTGGTGCATGAGGTTATAGATTGGCCTGGGTGGTGTATGTGGAGTTCTGCTACGCGGATCTCTGCAAAGTGACGGAGAAACTCCGCCGTGCTACGTGTAGTTCCACAAGTGGCGGAGTGTGATACGTCACGCTGCTCATGTTAATTTTTAGCGCCGGGTATTTCTCCCGCACTGTGAAATCAGTGCGAACAGCACCACGTGCAGCGCAAGAGGGCGCTGCTTCTTTCTGCCGCTCTAGTAGAGATGTGCTACTCGAGCGGCAGCTTCCTCAACGCGAGCTGAAGGTTTCTCAACGCGAGATGTAGCGACCATCTGCCACTGCCGATGTTTAGAAATCTCGCCGGGAGATGGTCTGGAGTAAGAGTTTTCCCGTCCGCCAATTTAACGTTGGCGAGCTGCAGAACAGGAATAACTCCGAGCAGCTGAGTTTTTCATAACTCAGCACACTGTGCGGGATGGGAAAAACTCTGCAAACGTCCCAACCGGAGCAGGATTTCATGGCCAGGCCTAGTTATAGAATAGGTGGCAGGCTGAAGCCACATGAAAGCTGGGCTCGTTTTGGGCTTGAATTTCCAAGAGTACCTTGAGCTGAGCTAGGCACCTGGCTCAAGCCTGTCCTGTGGTTTCAGTGGCTTATCCACTTCTAGGTCAGCTATATGTGTCTATGTGAGTAACTGCGCTAACAACCATTTTATAGCACTTACAAATAAGTATTTATTGCTACCAATACGAACCATTTTTCAACTTTAGAATAATGAATGTTTGGGGGGGGGAAACAGCAGTTTTCTTCACTTTTTGCCTGCAGTTTGTACGCAGCTCTTTGTTGTTGCTTCTTATCCCTCAGAGCTGTCTTATAAGGTTTTCAACTTGCGACCTTTGTCAAAGGTGTATCTCTGCTGCAAAGGCAGTAACCCACTGAGAAAATCTACATAAAATACAAATCTGTGACCTGCACGTTCCACCTTTTGCTTTACACCAGGCACATGAATCCTCTGTGATACTTTATGATGAATCAAAAACCTCGGACTACACTGTCCACAGATCCTCCAGCAACTTTAGTTATCACCAGAGTTATCTTTATTACACCCTGGAAATTGCTAGGTACACTTGCAGCAGGTGCCTTACTCGAAAAATATTGAAAAAACATTCTGTGAGCAAATAGGTAAACCAGACGGACTTGCCATCACATTTGTCCTTGGGGGCAGAGTTTTTATACATTTTATATGTGCAAGTTTCGACTGTCGGACTTCAGTTTTGATGAGTCCGCCCCGCGTGATTCTACGCTCATTATTCTGCCGCCGCTTGAACACTCACTTTTCTAGCGCTGAATCCAGTGGTGAGCGTGAATGGGCGCTGTTTCTCTGAATGGAGACCTGTGCCATTCATGCGCCGTGCCAGCCGTGTGCCCGGCGCACCTCCCGCCCCACCGGCACGTGACGGCCGCATGGGCTGGTACACGTGAGGGATGCAGGCCAAGCCTGGCACGCGGAGGGCCCCGCCTCCCCCTGCTCGTCCACGGAGAAGTAAGTGCATCAAGTCAAGTGCGGCTGAAATATTTAAGGACGCCCAATCCGAGGCATCCGCTCTGGGAGGAAAAAACCCTGCCTGCCCAGTAGTTTTCCACACGCACCCGTGTGTTACTTTTTCATTTCTTTGCTCTTGCCGTTAGTTTATTTTTTCAGGAGCTGATAAAATGACATGGCCTTAAAGCCCAGACCCTCGAAATGGTGAATAGTGTTAACTTGGCCAGTCCTCATAGGTGCCTCTTTCTTTCTGCCTTCCTAGACACAGCTATGTGGGCAGCAAAAAGCAAACCTCACCTCTTCATCGGGGTGTTCCCTCAGATGGGGAAGCATCCTCCTCCCTCCCAGAACCCACATCGCGCCACGCTTCAGGGAACTACACTGGCCCCCAGTACAAAAACTTCTCTCGCGTTCAAGGCACTACACAACTCTGGCCGCACCTACCCGAACAGTCACATCTTCCACCAACCACCTAGACACCACCTCTCCGCAGGACTCCTACACACATCCCTCGCATAGAGAGAACCGGATAAGGAGGATGGACGTTTTCTTGCATCGCTCCTACAGTGTGGAACGCCCGCACACTCCACCTCCTCCTCTTCAGTTCCGCAAGAAGCTGAAGACCTTGCTTTTCAATTAACCATATCCGCCCTCGGCAGGGCCAGGCGCACACACCCAAACAGCGCCAGGACAGCCTTGCGGGTGATAGTGCACTTTATAGATGCACATAACACCGCCATGCAAGCTGTTGTCAACAACAAATTATACTTTCACGTTAGTAGGTCCCACAAATGTTCCCACTTCTCCTATCTATGCCAGAATGCTTTGCGTTCTCTTTGATTCCTGCGCCCTGCCCTGTCTGTTGTCTGGTTCATATAGTGCAAATACTGTTCTCACTGTAGAGTGCCTGCTCCGTATGAATATTATGCCCAGATGGCCTCATTTCAGGGCGAAGGGCAATACTCCCTGGGGAAGTACCGTGGATGCATTATTTTCATGGTACGTTATTACCATCTCATGAAGAGTGCCCAAGATCGGAATCAGTGTTAAATTGGCAATACCTCAGTTTTCCCATTCTCTACTGCAAAATTGGTAACTTTGCATTTTTACTCTAGGCAGATTTCAGCACATATGGGTGCAATTGGTGTATAAATAAGTTATCGGGTCTGTTAAAAAAAAAATTCTACTGGTAGTGCCGGGTTTGCAGCAAAGCCCTGTTTTTAGCTGAGCCTTACTAGCCAACTCAAACTAAGGGTCATTGTTTTTTTGCACAAGGCTGCATTCATCAGTAAAGCATTGTTCTAAGAACTGAGCATGACACTGAAGCTGAGTGGCTGGATGGTGACATCAGACAGCGTTTATCTTAAGAATACACGTGATAGCCAAGTACACAAGTGAGGACAACAGAATCCACAATGAAGGTGCAACTGCCCCCTGCCTCCCAGCTGGGAGCTCGTACCCTAAATTCAGTGGGATCCGACACATCGTTTTGCTGATTCATTTGTCTCGAGGTTCTGTTTTCTCCTCAATCCCTTAGTTCACCTGGCATGTAAATAGTATGTTTTGCTGTAATGCACTTTATATTGTATTATTGAAAAAAACCACAAGCATGTTTAATTTGTGTCGTTTTCAAGGTTCATCTATGTTTTCCAATATTTGCGCATGTTGCTGCTGTTCTCCAATTTTGAGACTAAATCAGTTAGCTTGCCCTACATCTATCTAGAAGGATTTTTGCTTATCTTATGATGCACGTGTTTAATGAACTCAGTTTACCAAACTCAGAGAAAGGAACCGACATGCCCCTTTGCATAACTTTCAAGTGCTGATTCAACAAGGTCCAACTAACATCATTTTACCTTTGTTTTTACTTTAAAATAGCGACTTGATTTCTAAATGCTCTTGAATCTGCACCCAGTGCAGTTTAACGGACGCTTTCTATACTAACGTATTGTCTCAAAGGAGGCGTCAACAGTGCAAACCCTAAAGCCTCGTGCTATACAAAAGTCTACATTATTGACTTTGTTAGTCTACAATGCACAGAAGGCAGGATGCTCTTTTATAAAAAAAAAAAAAGAAAGTAATGCAGAGGAAAGTACACCTTAGCGACTATGATAAATTTAAGTGGTAGGATTATGTCCCAAGTCACTAAATCTAAAGATTACGGTTAAGTTTCAAAAATACTAAATAATATGATCTGGTTTCAGTTAATGTCTAGGTCCAGTATTTAATTTCAAAGCAACTTTGGCACCTTGTATGAAGTAGGCAGCCTCTAAGTTTTTCATATATAATACTCCGATTAAAAGGTGATCTGCCTAGCATCATCACAGCTTAGGAAGAGTGCTTCTTGTGGCATTTTAAATGTAAGCATATGTGTGTGTGTGTGTGTGTGTGTGTGTGTATATGAATATATATATATATATATATATATATGTGTATGTGCTGCGGGGAGTGATTGTCCTCTGTGTGGTCTGGTTTGAGGATGCTGGTGTGACCTGGACCTCACTCCTCCTCGCTGCGGGGAGTGATTGTCCTCTGTGTGGTCTGGTTTGAGGATGCTGGTGTGACCTGGACCTCACTCCTCCTCGCTGCGGGGAGTGATTGCCCTCTGTGTGGTCTGGTTTGAGGATGCTGGTGTGACCTGGACCTCACTCCTCCTCGCTGCGGGGAGTGATTGTCCTCTGTGTGGTCTGGTTTGAGGATGATGATGTGACCTGTACCTCACTCCTCTCTGCAGTGAGTGATGGTCCTCTGTGTGGCCTGGTATGTGTATGCTGATGTGATCTGGAACTCACTCCCCCTCGCTGCGGTGAGTGATGGTGCTCTGTGTGGCATGGTTTGTGTATGCTGATGTGATCTGGACCTCACTCCCCCTCCCTGCGGTGAGTGATGACCCCTGTGTAGTCTGGTTAGTGTATGCTGATGTGACCTGGACCTCACTCTTCCTCTCTGCGGTGAGTGATAATCCCTGTGTGGTCTGGTTTGTGGATGCTGCTGTGACCTGGACTTCACTCCTCTCTGCAGTGAGTGATGGTCCCTGTGTGGCCTGGTTTGTGGATGCTGCTGTGACCTGGACCTCACTCCCCCTTGCTGCGGTGAGTGATGGTCCTCTGTGTGGTCTGGTTTGTGGATGCTGCTGTGAGTGATGGTCCCTGTGTGGCCTGGTTTGTGGATGCTGCTGCGACCTGGACCTCACTCCTCCTCTGAGGGGAGTGATGGTCCTCTGTGTGGTCTGGTTTGTGGATGCTCCTGTGTCCTGGACCTCACTCCTCCTCCTCTGCGGTGAGTGATTGTTGTCTGTGTGGTCTGGTTTGTGGATGCTCCTGTGTCCTGGACCTCACTCCTCCTCCTCTGCGGTGAGTGATGGTCGTCTGTGTGGGCTGGTTTGTGGATGCTGCTGTGACCTGGACCTTACCCCCCCCCCTTGCAGCAGTTAATAATGAGTAATGTGTGATCGGCTTTGTGTATGCTGGTGTGACCTGGACCTCACTCCTCCTTGCTGCGGTGAGTGATGGTCCCTGTGTGGGCTGGTTTGTGGATGTTGGTGTGTTCTGGACCTCACTCACCCTCGCTGCAGTGAGTGATGGTCCCTGTGTGGTCTGGTTTGTGGATGCTGCTGTGACCTTGACCTCATTCCTCCTCTCTGCGGTGAGTGATGGTCCTCTGTGTGGGCTAGTTTGTGGATGCTGCAGTGAGTGATGGTCCCTGTGTGGTCTGGTTTGTGGATGCTGAAGTGACCTGTACCTCACTCACCCTCGCTGCGGTGAGTGATGGTCCCTGTTTGGGCTGGTTCGTGGATGCTGAAGTGACCTGGACCTCACTCCTCCTCTCTGCGGTGAGTGATGGTCCCTGTGTGGTCTGGTTTGTGGATGTTCGTGTGACCTGGACCTCACTCCCCCTCTCTACTGTGAGTGATGGTCCTCTGTGTGGGCTGGTTTGCGGATGCTGCTGTGACCTTGACCTCACTCCTCCTCTCTGCGGTGTGATTGTCCTCTGTGTGGGCTAGTTTGTGGATGCTGCTGTGACCTGGACCTCACTCCCCCTTGCAGTAGTTAATAATGAGTACTGTGTGATCTGCTTTGGGGGTGCTGCTGGGACCTACACCATGCTTTCCCTCTCTGTGTAACAGCCCTTTGTGGTGTGTTTCTGGGAGCTGCTGTAACCTACCCCGCACTCCTCGCTGTGGTGAGTGATCGGCCCTGATTCGGTGCTGAGTGACTTGTTTTGTGTCTGCTGCTGGGAGCTGCACGCCAGCCTTCCCTGCTGCGGTGAGTGAGCTGTGTGTGTGTGGCCTGTGGATGCTGGTGTCCTGAACACGGTGTTCTCTGATGCCTCCCTCTGCTGTAGCTAGAGGGCGCTCCAGAGCTCCACAGAAGGTTCTGCCTGACAACAGCAGCGCCTGACGCTGCTGCATGGAGAGCTGGCTGCTGGAGCAGAGGCAGCCCCCAGGAACACAGCAGAACTGAAGACTCTTCCATGCCTCTAGCGAGGGGGGGCTTCTAGCACGGCCCCGCTCTGTGCTCGCAAACACCACTCAGGGCTCATTCCCAGAATGCATCTTAGTCACGTTTCTGTACAGACTTTGTTTTTGTGCTAAACAAGTGATTTCTATTCTTAAAGTTCTCAGCGATGATCAGTTCTGGAATCGGAAGCATTTACTTGGGGACCCATAAATTGTGGGTCTGTGTGTAGTAGCGGTGAGTGGAGTCACAGGGGCGCAGCCATGAAAAGTGGAGTTTGGATGTCAACATAAATCTATATATTTTTTAATACTCTACTGCACATAAATTGGCAACAAGGAAAATGTGACCACAAATCTGATCTGGCTCACTCAATCGGTCACAAGGATGCTGCATTTTCAAATATCTTCTGGGTTAAGGCACCTGCAGCAGAGATCTTTGTGTGCCGAGGACGTCAGGGGATAGTAGTAATGGGATGCGAACTGTGGTCGATGGTGCACATGCTGGAGAGGTTTGTGTTGTGGCCAGTCAGTTTTGACTCGCACAGTAGCATAGAAGGTTTATGTGCCTGCTGCAACCATATCGTATGTGGTTGCCTGTATTTTAAGTTGATGTGAGAGTGGGTTACTACTTTTTGACAGACGTACTTTTGTTACCTTCAGAAGTTGCAGCCCTCCTACACCATGGTGAGCTATGAATGAGCATCAGGGAGCTACAGGCCAACTTGAAGGCATGGCTTTTTAGAACCTTGTGTTTTTTCAATTCATTCCAAGGTTGCTACAAGGGTTCCTTCTAGTAATAGTCTTATTAGTACAGCCAACCACTGTTACCTTTTAAATACGGACTTTGTACTTTTCCAGACCATGCAGTTTAATGTAGAGTGCCTACCTTTGAGTGATATGTAACTTCTACACTTTGCAACCCTCGTTGCCTGGTGTACAATTGACTGTACATTGATGTGTATGATTTAATTTTCTGTATTGTGTGCATGTGATGTAAAGCACTCTGACATTGGGAAGAGTACCCTATGGGGAGGAGATGCGGCCTAACCTCTAATGACGCAGCGGACTTTGGAACTGGGGAGTGAGGTTTGAGTCCTGGTGTTACCTCCACATCCTGTGGTTCTGGGCAAATCACTTAATCTCCTTGAGCTGGGGAAAAAAAGTGAGACCATGTGTAATGTAGTCTGATGCAAAGAGCCTTGATGCATTAGGGCCAAGTAAGCGCTATATAAAACTGCAAAAATAAATATGAACGAATTGCATTGAAGAAAATTGGTGCTATTCAAATCGTTATTTGTGTAATTACACATACAGGCGAATACATCTGACATACTTGCAGTGCATGCATATTTTTTACATACGGGGGTTGAACAAAGTGAAAAACCTGACCCCAAATCATAGTTTCTCCTAAGTGCTTGTGAAGTGATAACAAGCTGTGTGCCTTTGTTTCCTTCAATTGCATTGGCATCTAGGTGTTAGGTTCCAGATAGCTCCCCACAAAGATGATCCTAGAATGAAAAAAGGGCTGATGACCCTTTAAATCAGGCCTTTGTTTTGGACCCAGATGGACGTGAAAATAAAAATGCCCTTTCACCGCCTACAGGTTGCTGCACTGAATAAAAAGCAGACAATGTGCACGCAATGCTAAATGTGTCCCGGTGTCGTCCAGTTTTTCTGGGACAAATTCATCATATTCCACGGAGGCCAGCCGGATCCAGCTTTATAATAGCTGCTAGATCCGGGATCCAGCCGGATCCTCATTTCCTGCACTGCTACTGATGCTTCAGATTTGTCCCCTCGTCGACCCTTGTGCACACCACTTATTATGTTGTATATGTATGCCTACGATTACCAGATGATTTGAGGACACTAAGTTTCCAACTTGGGCTTTCTTTTATGAATCCTTCTCAGGTGTGTTATTCCAGTTGCTTCATTTGAACTAAGCCAATGTCAAAACTACAGTTCCCACACAGAGCAGACTTGGTAAATGAAAATTAGGACTAGAAATATTGTCTTTGGTGTGAGAAGTTGGCCTGGCATATGCTGTCCACTAATTATAGTGGGCACCTTGCACCAGTCCAAACAACCCCTTATTGGAGATAGGTTAAAGACAACCTTATTGAAAGCTATCCTAGTGGTAGCTATGGAGAGCAGCCTTCAGGCTAAGTCTTGAAGGAATGTAAAGCAGCTTGTTTTACCAGTCTATAATCTCTTGAGTGACCAAATGAAAGAGCACCACACCAGGTATATATTCAAAATATATGTATTTATTGCTAAACACACCCCTCTAGTCTCTTTATGAGGCTAGAGTTCGAAGTACATAAGTTATAAGTTATCAAATCACAGTAATAGCACAAATACACGTTTGGGCCCTAGGGGCATACCAAACCATATACCAATAAAGTGGTATGCGAACCACGACTGAACTAGACACTAGGCCTAGAGCCTCTAGAAGTGCTTGGACCACAAGGAACCACCCAAGGTAGTGACACAGGGGACCTACGGGAGACGCGTGCAGTGTAAATACACAACCGCGATACGCCGTTGACTTCTATGGAGAAAGTCGGGATCGGGAAATTATAGAAAAGGGACACTTAAAAGAGGACTAGGACAAAACCCTTTGAGATCTAGGACTTTGAAGAGTCTCTACCCACGGGAGCACCGGAGTACTCGTGTTACCTCACCCAGGGAAGCCGGGTGCATAGGTGCCTTTCGGGGTCGGGTTTCGTCTGCCGATTCGAATGGCGATCTGCTGCAAAGTGCTGCTGGCGGCCAAGAGAAAAGTGTCCGGGTGGATCCAAGAGTGGATCGGAGTTCTGAAGAACCTGAAAGCAGAGGGGACAGAGTCTGGGTCACTAGCCAGTGACCAGGAAGGCGATGGACAGATGCCCACCGATGTCGAGTGCTTCAGGTGCGTTGACGGTCGTCTTGACTCTTCAGCCACGAGGTCCAGGAGGCGTTGTCGGCGACCAGGAGCAGGATTCGGGCTGGTACACGATGTCTGTCGAGTGCTGAGGTGTCGGCGACCGGATTGGACCCAACAAGCCTTGGCAACGGCAAGTCTCGATGAAGATGTAGATCGTCGATGGTGCAGACCAGCAAGGTCTGTGGAACTCACCCAGCGAGGGTAAGTGAGGGCAGGCCTGGAGCAACCAGGATGCCAAGTTAGAAAAGGATTGGCCTTCGTTAAGGGCTACTAGCCAACGGGCTAGCGACCGCGAAGGAGCCTCGTGACGCCGCACGTGGAGCTGGCTTACAGGACACTCGTGGAGTGGGGGCCAGTGATCTTCGGTGCAGGTGGTGCTGGAGGCTAGGGCTACTCGGAGCCCAAAGCACGACTTCTTGGGAGACCCAGAAGAGGATGCACTTGCAAATGTGCTCGGTGTCCAGGGGCCACGGTCTCAAGTCACCCACGATAGCCACGGGCCTCAGCTTTGCTGGGGACTCAGGGTAGCCTCGGGGAAGTCTGAGAATCCACCTCTGGTGATGCGATGACTTCGGCGTCCGGGAGCTTCAGAAATGCGAACCGGACAGATGCTTCTTTGGTGCCTGCCAAGCAGGGGAGTCACTCCTTGACCCAAAGGGAGATTCTTCAGTCCTCTAATCTTGTCGTAGAGCGTCGAAGGTCCAGGATTCAGTTTCAGAGTTTCGTCCAGGTATAATCTAAAGTCCTAAGGACTGGGTTCCTACCTTTATTCTAAAGATAGGGGTTGGACTACTCTGTGGCCCCACCTATGGGTGGGTCAGGGCAGAGGGGTGGCTACACCCCTTTCCCTTTGTCCAGTTCGCGCCAAAGCAGGGGCTGCAAGCCCCTGATCCGGTTTGAACTGGGGTATGCACAGGGACACCAAATGTGCCCCCAGTGCAGGACTTCAAAGCACACAGATGGTGCTCCCGCCCAGCCCCAATACACATTATCCTGTCTGGGGAGGTGGTCACACCTCCCTGGGACAGGAAACCTATTGTCCAGGCCTCCCCTGCCGGAGTTTCGTCCAGCAGCAGGAGGCCAGACTCGTGTCTGTGGCAGCAGCATCCATTTTGTGATGCCAGGGCTTTGGAGAGAAGTTACCGGGTTAGTCAGAGTTAACATGTCTTTCCTCTAGAAGGGTGGAATGCTACCCCCGCCGCCAGAATTGGCGGGGGGTAGTATTCCAAGATGTTTGACACCAAACACGACATGTTTAGGTGCAGCCATTCCAAAGTTATCATTTTACCGCGAGGATATAATGCGCTTAAGAGTATATGGTCAGGCTGCACTACAAACAGCATCAGAGATGGTCTCCGAACGCTGCAGAGGGGCCCTGCTCATGCAGGGGCACCCTCTCACATAGGAACCACGCACTCTGCCTTTAGGATTGATAAGGCCTGCCTTAGGAGTGACTTATAGGTTTGTATGTGTGTAGTGTATTTCGTGATATAGGTAACCTATATCACAGTAAGGGGTGCATGCACCACCTTACCCAGGCTGCAGTAGCAGACCTGTGGTGTCAGTTTGGATGGCCTTCCAGGGGTGGCATAATACATGCTGCAGCCCCTGGCAGGCCTCTGAGGTACCTATGCCCTTGGTACATAGTATACCATATACTAGGGACTTATAAGGGCACTCCAGATCCCAATCAGTGATGTGCCTAAGGCACATGGAAACCATTTTAGAGAGGAAGCAGCTAGGCTGGGGTTCTGATTAGCAGGGCCCCAGCCAGACTAATGTCGAAAAACAGTGAAGCATCAGCAAAAAGTGGGGGTACCCATGTGAAGCAGATCCTACTCTCCTACACAACCCCCCCAAACGTAGGGACATTAAACTAACCTTGCCCAGTTAAGTCTTCATGTTCTAAGTGGAAATACCTAGAGAGTCCATCTGCATTCGCATGGTTACTCCCAGGCCTATGTTCCACTGTAAAGTCCATCCCCTGTAGGGAAATGGACCACCTAAGCAGTTTGGGGTTTTCACCCTTCATTTGTTTTAGCCTTAAGAGGGGCTTATGGTCTGTCTGAACCAGGAAGTGTGTACCAAACCAGTATGGCCTCAACTTCTTCAGAGCCCAGACCACAGCAAAGGCCTCCCTCTCTATGGCTGACCAACGTTTCTCTCTAGGGGTCAGCCTTCTGCTAATGAAAGCTACTGGCTGATCCTGACCTTCTTCATTCAATTGTGACAGTACAGACCCTACCCCCAATTCAGATGCATCTGTTTGAACAATGAACTTCTTGGAGTAATCAGGACTCTGCAGAATTGGAGCAGTGCACATGGCCTGCTTGAGGTCATCAAATGCCTTTTGACAGCTAGCTGTCCACTGAACCTTTTTGGGCATTTTCTTAGAAGTTAAGTCATTCAGGGGTGTCACTATTGATCCATACCCCTTGACAAATCTCCTATAGTACCCAGTCAGGCCTAAGAAGGCTCTCACCTGAGTCTGGGTAGTGGGAGCAGTCCAGTCCATAATGGTCTGGATCTTGCTCTGCAAAGGTTGAACCTGGCCTCCACCCACAAGGTGGCCCAGGTACACAACCTGACTCTGCCCTATCTGGCACTTAGTGGCCTTGATAGTCAGGCCTGCCTTTTGCAGGGCCTGTAAAACATTCCTGAGGTGGACCAGGTGATCCTCCCAGGTGGAGCTAAAGACAGCAATATCATCTAGATATGCTGCACTATAGGCTTCCAGACCTGTGAGAACTGTATTCACCAACCTCTGGAAAGTGGCAGGTGCATTCTTCAGACCAAAGGGCATTACCACAAATTGATAATGCCCACTAGGGGTTGAGAATGCTGTTTTGGGCTTTGCAGTATCAGCTAGTCTGATCTGCCAGTAGCCAGCTGTTAGGTCAAATGTGCTGAGATATTTGGCAGAGGCCAAAGTATCTATGAGCTCATCTGCCCTGGGTATTGGATGGGCATCAGTCCTAGTGAGTGCATTGAGACCCCTGTAGTCCACACAAAACCTCATCTCTCTTTTCCACCACTGGTGTGAGGTTTCGGTACAAGGACTACTGGACTAGCCCAAGGGCTATCTGAGGGTTCAATAACTCCCAATTCCAACATTTTCTGGACTTCAGTCCTGATACAGTCCCTGACATGGTCAGGTTGCCTATAAATCTTGTTTTTAATAGGCAGACTGTCCCCAGTGTCCACTTCATGAGTGCACCAGGTGGTCTGACTGGGTGTCAGTGAAAACATATGTCTAAACTGATTGAGGACTTGCCTGCAATCAGTTTGTTGCTGGGTAGTGAGGCTGCCTGCCAAGGCTACACCATCAACTGACCCATCGTCAGGGTTCTGTGAGAGCAGGTCAGGGAGTGGGTCACTCTCTTCCTCCTGCCCTTCATCAGTAGCCATGAGCAAGCCCATGTCTGCCCTGTCCACATATGGTTTTAACCTGTTGACATGGAGAACCCGGTGGGGACTCCTGGGTGTTCCTAGGTCCACTAAGTAAGTGACCTCACCCTTCTGCTCAACAATAGTGTGGGGTCCACTCCATTTATCTTGGAGAGCTGCTGGGGCCACTGGCTCCAACACCCACACCTTCTGTCCTGGCTGGTAAACAGTCAGAACAGCCTTTGGTCATGCCAGGCCTTTGAAGTTCCTGGCTAGCCTCAAGGTTTTTGGTTGCCTTTTTCATGTACTCAGCCATCCTGGAGCGGAGACCAAGTACATAGTCCACTATATCTTGCTTTGGGGGCTTGAGAGGTAACTCCCATCCTTCCTTCACCAAGCACAGTGGACCCCTCACAGGGTGGCCAAACAGAAGTTCAAAAGGGCTGTAACCAACCCCTTCTGAGGCACCTCCCTATATGCGAATAAAAGGCAGGGCAAGAGTATGTCCCATCTATGCCTAAGCTTTTCTGGGAGCCCTTTAATCATCCCCTTCAAGGTTTTGTTGAATCTCTCAACTAAACCATTGCATTGTGGGTGATAGGGTGTGGTGAACTTATAAGTCACTCCACACTCCTTCCACATTGCTTTTAAGTACCCAGACATGAAGTTAGCACCCCTGTCTGAGACTACCTCCTTAGGAAAGCCCACTCTTGAGAAGATTCCCAGGAGGGCCCTTGCCACCACAGGTGCTGTAGTGGTCCTGAGGGGAATAGCTTCTGGGTACCTGGTGGCATGATCCACTACCACCAGGATAAACCTGTGCCCAGAGGCTGTTTGGGGATCCATGGGACCAACAATGTCAATCCCTACCCTTTCAAAGGGCACCCCCACCACAGGTAGTGGTATAAGGGGAGCCTTTGTAGTGCCACCTGCTTTGCCACTGGCTTGGCAGGTTACACAGGAGCGACAAAACTCCTTGCTGTCTTCAGACATGTGGGGCCAGTGAAAGTGAGGGACAATTCTGTCCCAAGTCTTGTTCTGGCCCAGGTGACCTGCTAAGGGAATATCATGGGCTAGGGTCAATAGGAAGCCCCTGAACTTCAAAGGTATTACCAACCTCCTGGTAGCACCAGGCTTGGGGTCTCTACTCTCTGAGTACAGGAGTCCATCATCCCAATACACTGTATGGGGACCACTAGCTTTCCCAGCAGCCTCAGCAGCAGCTTGCTGTCTGAGGGGTTCAAGGGAGGGGCAGCTCTGCTGCTCCTGGCTCAGATCTGCCCTAGAAGGTCCCCCTGTCCCCAAGAACTCAACCTGGTCAGGTTCAAGTTCCTCTGGGACAGTTCCTTCTTCAGGGCTGAGATCATCCTTCTCAAGGGACTGATCTTCCTCCTGAGCCAAGGGGGAAGGCACTGCCTTAACCCTACTACTCCTCCTCTTGGAAGGCACTTGGTCCATTCTTCCAGAATCCAAGGCCTGTTCAGTGCTAGACATTTTGGCTTGTGACCTGGTCACAGCAAACACATCTGCAGGGATCCCCAGCATTTCTGCATGGGTCCTGAGCTCCACTTCTGCCCAAGCAGAAGTCTCTAAGTCATTGCCAAGCAAGCATTCGACTGGTAGGTTTGCACTTACCACAACCTTCTTAAGGCCAGTTACCCCTCCCCAGGAGAAGTTAACAACTGCCAGAGTATGGTCTGTTCTGACATTGCTAGCATTGGTCACTTGGTACATCTCACCAAGCATAACTTGCCCAGGAAGCACAAGGTCTTGTGTCACCATTGTGACACTTGCCCCTGTGTCCCTAAATGCCAAAGCCTCACGTCCATTGATTAAAGGCTGTTGTCTGTACTTGCCCAGATTACTGGGACTCATAGAGGAGGGCACATCCATGCCTCCATCACAGACTAACACAGCCTGAGTCAGTTCCCTGACTAGGTCAGAGCCCAACTCAGTACCCAGGGTGAACCCTACTAAACCCTTGGATGGAGCACTCCCACCAACTGTACTAGGTGGGAACAGGTGCCTTAGGGGCATTGGTGGGTGCTGGACTGGAGTCTTTGGACTTGGTGCAATCACTGGTCCAGTGGGTCTTTTGCTTACAGACCTCGCACCATGGTTTTCTTTGGCCTTTCCGTTTGGTAGACTGTGAATCCCCACCAGAAGAAGATTTTTGGGGGCCTGATGAAGACTTTTGATCTTTACCCTTCTCCCCACCCTTTTCAGAGTTCTTAGCATCTTGCTTCTTGGTTTCCCCACCTTGGTTCTGTACCTTCTGCTTCACCCTGGTTCTGACCCATTTGTCTGCCTTCTTTCCCAATTCTTGGGGAGAGGTCAGATCAGAGTCTACCAGGTATTGATGCAACAGCTGATTTTGACAGTTATTAAGAATCTGCTCCCTCATTATCAGATTGTACAATCCTGAGAAGTCACACACCTTACTGCCCATCAACCAGCCTTCCAGAGCCTTGGCAGAACAATCCACATAGTCTACCCAGTCTTGAGTCTGTGCTTTTTGGGTGTCTCTGAACTTCAACCTGTACTGTTCAGTGGTTAGGCCAAACCCATCAATAAGAGCACTCTTCAAGACCAATTGTCAGCATCCTCCTCTCTAACAGTGAGGAGCTTATCTCTACCTTTGTCAGCAAAGGAGAGCCACAAGATTGCTGCCCACTGCTCCTGAGGGACCTTCTGTACCTTACAGGCCCTCTCTAATGCAGTTATCCATTTGTGGATATCATCCCCACTCTGGTAGGGAGGGACAATCTTGCTCAGGTTCCTATGGTCATAGGACCTTTCCCTATCTCTAGGGACATGGCTGCCACCATGGGACTCTAGTCCCAACTTTCTTCTCTCTCTAAGGAGATCTAGGGATTCCCTATCTAAAGCCAGTTGCTTTTTTCTGATTTCCAGCTGAGTTTCCTCATACCGGACCAGCCTGGCTCTCCTCTCATGAGAGGATTCCCTCCTGTGAGAGGAGACAGAGCTCCCTATAGAGGTGCCAGAGTGGTTAGACTCCTGAGAAGGAGATCTAGACTTCCTGGGCACCCTCTTAATCCTTCCTGGGGGGACAAAGAGGGCATCATTTTGATCATCCTCATCATCATCCACAGGAGGGATTTGGTTTTCCAGGTCAGGGTCATTGTCACCCTCCTGGCCAGTTTCAGAGGGGGCTGGGGGTATTGGTACCCCTGGCCTCGTCCTCTTCTTCTGCCCCACCCTCAGCTCCTACCCCTTCAGTCCCTACAGGCTTACTAAGGTCATAAGCCACCAACAACTCCTTGAGGTGTTGGGTGGTGGGGCTTTGGCCTGTCCTTATTTTTCTCAAGTTGCATAAAGCTCTCAATTCCAAGAATGGGAGTGTATCATACTTGGAGGGTGGAAGCTCAATGGCTTCCTGCAAGGATTCTTTGGATCCTACCCTTAAAGACATTACTAGTGTGGTGTGGTGTATGCACTACCTACTCTAGTGTGGCCTACTAAACTCTCCTGAGTTGTAGAAAGGGTTGTGCTATCCCTTAACACACAACTCTAAGTTCAGTAGAACTTACTGTATTCTAAGCTTAAATTATATGTACCTTAGGTACCTTTAGTGGTTTTCAGTTGATCAATTCAATTGAGATTATCTGGTAAAACAATAGCAAGCTGGAATCCCACACGCTGCACACCAATGTGAGAAGTTGGCCTGGCATATGCTGTCCACTAATTATAGTGGGCACCTTGCACCAGTCCAAACAACCCCTTATTGGAGATAGGTTAAAGACAACCTTATTGAAAGCTATCCTAGTGGTAGCTATGGAGAGCAGCCTTCAGGCTAAGTCTTGAAGGAATGTAAAGCAGCTTGTTTTACCAGTCTATAATCTCTTGAGTGACCAAATGAAAGAGCACCACACCAGGTATATATTCAAAATATATGTATTTATTGCTAAACACACCCCTCTAGTCTCTTTATGAGGCTAGAGTTCGAAGTACATAAGTTATAAGTTATCAAATCACAGTAATAGCACAAATACACGTTTGGAACCTAGGGGCGTACCAAACCATATACCAATAAAGTGGTATGCGAACCACGACTGAACTAGACACTAGGCCTAGAGCCTCTAGAAGTGCTTGGACCACAAGGAACCACCCAAGGTAGTGACACAGGGGACCTACGGGAGACGCGTGCAGTGTAAATACACAACCGCGATACGCCGTTGACTTCTATGGAGAAAGTCGGGATCGGGAAATTATAGAAAAGGGACACTTAAAAGAGGACTAAGACAAAACCCTTTGAGATCTAGGACTTTGAAGAGTCTCTACCCACGGGAGCACCGGAGTACTCGTGTTACCTCACCCAGGGAAGCCGGGTGCATAGGTGCCTTTCGGGTCGGGTTTCGTCGTCGATTCGAATGGCGATCTGCTGCAAAGTGCTGCTGGCGGCCAAGAGAAAAGTGTCCGGGTGGATCCAAGAGTGGATCGGAGTTCTGAAGAACCTGAAAGCAGAGGGGACAGAGTCTGGGTCACTAGCCAGTGACCAGGAAGGCGATGGACAGATGCCCACCGATGTCGAGTGCTTCAGGTGCGTTGACAGTCGTCTTGACTCTTCAGCCACGAGGTCCAGGAGGCGTTGTCGGCGACCAGGAGCAGGATTCGGGCTGGTACACGATGTCTGTCGAGTGCTGAGGTGTCGGCGACCGGATTGGACCCAACATGCCTTGGCAACGGCAAGTCTCGATGAAGATGTAGATCGTCGATGGTGCAGACCAGCAAGGTCTGTGGAACTCACCCAGCGAGGGTAAGTGAGGGCAGGCCTGGAGCAACCAGGATGCCAAGTTAGAAAAGGATTGGCCTTCGTTAAGGGCTACTAGCCAACGGGCTAGCGACCGCGAAGGAGCCTCGTGACGCCGCACGTGGAGCTGGCTTACAGGACACTCGTGGAGTGGGGGCCAGTGATCTTCGGTGCAGGTGGTGCTGGAGGCTAGGGCTACTCGGAGCCCAAAGCACGACTTCTTGGGAGACCCAGAAGAGGATGCACTTGCAAATGTGCTCGGTGTCCAGGGGCCACGGTCTCAAGTCACCCACGATAGCCACGGGCTGGGGACTCAGGGTAGCCTCGGGGAAGTCTGAGAATCCACCTCTGGTGATGCGATGACTTCGGCGTCCGACGGGAGCTTCAGAAATGCGAACCGGACAGATGCTTCTTTGGTGCCTGCCAAGCAGGGGAGTCACTCCTTGACGCCAAGGGAGATTCTTCAGTCCTCTAATCTTGTCGTAGAGCGTCGAAGGTCCAGGATTCAGTTTCAGAGTTTCGTCCATGTATAATCTAAAGTCCTAAGGACTGGGTTCCTACCTTTATTCTAAAGATAGGGGTTGGACTACTCTGTGGCCCCACCTATGGGTGGGTCAGGGCAGAGGGGTGGCTACACCCCTTTTCCTTTGTCCAGTTCGCGCCAAAGCAGGGGCTGCAAGCCCCTGATCCGGTTTGAACTGGGGTATGCACAGGGACACCAAATGTGCCCCCAGTGCAGGACTTCAAAGCACACAGATGGTGCTCCCGCCCAGTCACATTATCCTGTCTGGGGAGGTGGTCACACCTCCCTGGGACAGGAAACCTATTGTCCAGGCCTCCCCTGCCGGAGTTTCGTCCAGCAGCAGGAGGCCAGACGCGTGTCTGTGGCAGCAGCATCCATTTTGTGATGCCAGGGCTTTGCAGAGAAGTTACCGGGTTAGTCAGAGTTAACATGTCTTTCCCTCTAGAAGGGTGGAATGCTACCCCCGCCGCCAGAATTGGCGGGGGGGTAGTATTCCAAGATGTTTGACACCAAACACGACATGTTTAGGTGCAGCCATTCCAAAGTTAGCATTTTACCGCGAGGATATAATGCGCTTAAGAGTATATGGTCAGGCTGCACTACAAACAGCATCAGAGATGGTCTCCGAACGCTGCAGAGGGGCCCTGCTCATGCAGGGGCACCCTCTCACATAGGAACCACGCACTCTGCCTTTAGGATTGATAAGGCCTGCCTTAGGAGTGACTTATAGGTTTGTATGTGTGTATGTATTTCGTGATATAGGTAACCTATATCACAGTAAGGGGTGCATGCACCACCTTACCCAGGCTGCAGTAGCAGACCTGTGGTGTCAGTTTGGATGGCCTTCCAGGGGTGGCATAATACATGCTGCAGCCCCTGGCAGGCCTCTGAGGTACCTATGCCCTTGGTACATAGTATACCATATACTAGGGACTTATAAGGGCACTCCAGATCCCAATCAGTGATGTGCCTAAGGCACATGGAAACCATTTTAGAGAGGAAGCAGCTAGGCTGGGGTTCTGATTAGCAGGGCCCCAGCCAGACTAATGTCGAAAAACAGTGAAGCATCAGCAAAAAGTGGGGGTACCCATGTGAAGCAGATCCTACTCTCCTACATTTGGTGCCAAGCAGTCATCTAGTAACCCTTCATTCAACATAGCCCAATTTACAGCTGTTTGTCGGTTCTTCACTGACATCTGAAATGGTTTTTTTCCCGTGACAATGTGCTTGGGATGTCTTCCCCTAAAGACTAGGTGCTTCAAACTGTGCTGCACTTTCAGGAAGCAGATGTCTGCTACAGACCCTCATGACATCTGTACTGGCTGTCTCTGATAAAAATATGATTTGTAGTCCTGCAGCAGTGCTGACTGATGCACCCAAAGGGCGTCAAGGAGCAGGATAAACATTGTCGAACGCAAGTAATAGTTGCGCTCCAAGTCCTGGTCCTGGTCAAGTTCCTCGAGTAAGTTTAATATGAAGTTCGAGGGCAAATCTCTGATCAAGCATTCCAAACTGATGTCTCCAGGGAGAGATTGCAGTCGGAGCTCAAAGGCCAGACAGTGCACCATATTACACCTACCACATTTCACAGCTAGACTGGTTTGCTATAAATTTCCCAGGCCATGCTTGACTCCAACAAGTACAGGACCTCAAGGACGCAATGCTGCACCTTCCCAGAAGATTCCAAATCCTCCTGCAGTCCATTCCGGCCTTTTGTATCAGGCAGGACTTCAATCAGCAGGTTCCTCCCAGTCACCTACTGGCTCCCTTAAGGCACTGTCCGGTCATGCCACTGGCTTGAGACTCTTTTCCTTTGTCAGACCCCACCAGTCCTGGCTCCAAGACGCCTGTACCAGTTCCAACACAGAAGTTGATATTTGATCTGGAGTAGACTTTGGTTAGATCTCTGCCTGTGTCTCTTTGAGATTACTAAGTCATTGCCGGTGGTGTTTGACGCCAAGGCAGAGGCACTGCTGGAGAGTAGTCTAAATCTTCGACACCTTGAGGCCTTATTTTGGCTTAGACTCCTAATCCATACAAGAATTACAGAATGATCCACATGATTGGCATGATGAGGAGGAGGAGGCTGATTTGTTGCTCCCCTCGCTAAACTGCTGATGGACTGTTTTTATACCTTCAAAATGCTTGTGGTCTTGACACTTTTCCTGAGACTGTGTTGGGGTCTCCATTTGGGCCCCCCACTCAGAAGAGCACCTCCTTTGCTGTTGTGATGTGTAGAGCATCAAAAGTGCCAACATTGCAGTTGTCAAATGTGGAAGCTGAGGTAAAATTCGAAAATTTTGCAGCATGGCCTGTCAACGTCATAAACTTTACATTTCAGTGAGGCCATGACAGGCACTCTGACTATGGCTTGTTTGCCACTCCTAGTAAGTCGCTCCATCGTTTGGCGGCATGTGCCGTTTCTGGGTGACCCATCCTTCTTGACCGTGCACTCAATCCGAGAAAGACTTGTGATTCAGTGTTGCTTGAACATGAAATACCTTGGAAAAACAAGAGGCGTTTGGCAAAACATAACAGTTTGTTTAATTATACAATGCGGCCGGGAGCACAGTCAAGGCATATGGTCTGAGGACTGTTTCAATTTGCAATCGGTGTAACATAGACTTTTATACAGTTCATTTAATGTAATAAAATGTTGCAGGCGATCTTTTTTTGGTAAGGCATGTGTGCCTCTCTCTTTGGAGCAATAAATGAAGGTATTGGATGAGGAACTCACGAACCACAGATCCCTCATGGCCAAACACAAATCACACCTAATCTACCAGGTCCAAGTCTTTTTCCCTAAATGTCTGAATCGCACCCTGTATCACACCTGGGGACTAAGTGTAACATCTGTGTCACGCCCAGTGTTCCAAGCATACCGACTTTGTCACGCCCAGTGGAAAAAACGTACCATCTGTGTTACCCCCAGCGGTCAAAGCGACCAACACCTCTCACTTCTTGGCAGTTCCTCACTGGTACTGAGAAACCCTTTTAGACTAAAAAAAAATTTGAGGTGTCAACACTGACGATAAATATTCACCTTTCCTAGCGTGCAGACTATTGAAAAAAAGATGACTTCCGTGTGACCCCCTCCGAGTCAGTCTTGCTACTACTCAGCTAGGACATGTAAAATGGGCTATATGCCAGACTTCTGTCAGTGGCAGGGCGTTCAGGTTACCTTTTTACGCTTCTCCCTAGTTTTCCATACGTCAAATGCTTTACTAAGGGTCTGATGTAGTCTCTTACCCTCTGTGATGGCTGCTTTAGGACGGACCTCTGCCCCGCAGATTCAGCAAAACTTCCAATCAATTTTGGTGTCTGCTCATCTTCCTTGTTGTGCAAATGTGAATCTGTCTGGGCGGGGTCGCCCTCCTTTGGGTGCGTTCGGGTTTGAGGTACCAATCTGTTCTAATGGTGGCTCGCCAAAATGTAGCTTTAACATGAAATACCTTGAAAAAACAAAAGAAAAGAGGCGTTTGGAAAAACAGGAACAGTTCCTTTTAATTAAACAATGCGGCCGGGAGCACAGTCACAAACATAGGGTCTGAGGACTGTCTCAATTTGTCGTCGGTCTAACATAGACTTTTATACTGTTCATTGAATGTAATAAAATGTTTCTGCTGATCTATTTTTGGTAAGGAATGTGTATCTCTGTCTTTGAAGCCATAAATTAAGGTATTGGATGAGGAATCCAGGTGGGCCTCGACCTTGCGTGGACACAGTGCGGCCAGTGGGTAACATGTCCAGATGTCCAACTTGAGGAGCGTGTGATCACTGTGTGTGCTGTGTCTTGATTGGCTAAGTATTCCTAACTTCATGTGGCATCTAACTTTAAGGTGTTTTGGGAATGCGCCATGTGTGCTTTATTGGAGCAAATCTCCCTGGAACATTGTGGTGTCGCTGGGCCTGTCTGTGGGATTGATCTAGAATTTCCTGTTCGTGCCGTTTGCCTACCGGCTACTTGGCACCCCACCTGTGACCTGATAGCTTCTTGCTGTTTGATTACAAAGCAGATTCAGCCTTGGAGAGATTTAATGATTTATGCATCACAGCGCGATCCTTGTGCTTGTTCACTCCATCCCGCTAGTTTGTTCAACAATACCAAAAGTTTGTTTTCTCCCAGGACCTGGCTTACCACCAAAAGCAGCCATCTCAGCCAATGCCGAGACTGTCCATCCCTTTTACACTCCCAGGGGCCGTGTGGTGGCAGAGGATGGGCATCCTTCAACAGTCCTTGCTGAAGTCACTGCAGCCATGCCACACTGATCACCCCTTTAGGAGTCATCTGTGCCCACTGGGAGGCAAAATACACTTTTACCAGTCCAACTGGTGTGTAGTTTACGCAGACCAGTGGATCCTTTGATAATGTCCTTCTCTTTCTTCCATCCCCCACTACAGACCTGCTGTCTTCACTCAGACCTTGACAGAGCATGCTTCCATCCTTGCCAAAGAGGTTCAGTCAATACCTGACAAAGGGAAAATAGGGAGAGTGCCTGAGAAAAGGGCCAGTGGGTGCAATTCCTGCGACTTCTTGGTACCCAAAAAGAATGGTTGCCTACGAACAATTTTGGACCGTTGGACCATTAAAAGTTATTTGAGGGCCCTTTTATCCCGTGTATGTTTGCTGGATCTACCCTCTTTATTTAGGTCACCAGTTGTGATCCGTTTTTTGAAAGTGCTTCCATATGTTTCATCCTGTCTTTTGTTGTGACCTTAATATGGTTATTAGTTTCTTAATGTACTTACTTTTCAAGACTGTGCACAGCTGTTTTTTGAGGTTACTGACTCCAAAAACTGTCTTCCTCTTTGTGTTTACTTCTGTGTGCCGTGTCCTTGAAATACAGATGCTGTCAGTGCAACCACCATATACCACCTTCTTTCCGGACAAGCTGATGCTTCTGACTAGCATTTTTGTCAAAAGTAACATTTTCTTTACATGTGGGGCAATACATCACGCTTCCCTTTGCTTCTCTCCGCCACATCCCTCTAAGAAGGAAAGGCTTCACCGGTTAAACCCCAGAGGGGCCCAACGTTTGTGGTCTTCTCTGATGTTAAGAAGGGAAAGACAGTCCCGAAACAGGCCTTATCTAGGTGGATCATTCTTTACATAAACATGTACTATACCTTGGCCAAGAAAGAGCTCCCAGACTCATTCTCCTTGAGTGAAGGGCTTCACTCTGACCTTGTCCATGGGTGTTCCAGTTGCCGGACATCAGCCGGGCAGTTTATTGGGCATTATTGCCTTGGCTCTCAGGACTCTATCAACTTGGTCCTGCTGGGTCCTGTAGCATTTCCTGGTGTGAAGACCACTCCTCAGGCTACCCACTTTGAGAGGTAGTGCTTTGGTATCTATTGAGAGGGTTAGAATATGTGGCTAGAGGCATCTATCAGAAGAACAAGTTACCTTCGGCAATGCTCTTTCTGGTGGTAATGTGGATTCCGCAAAGACCACCCTCCCCTCTGTTCTGTGAAGTTCCTTCTAGGTGTTAATAAGGTCCAAAGTTGGACTTGGCACACTTTCCCTGTTCTGTATTTATCACTGATGGTTCATATATAAGGGTGTGGAAGGGCTGGTTATAAACTGAGGTCGACATGCAAGAGTGGTGCCTGCTATGGCTGTGTTGTCACTGACCGAGGCGGTGTGAGGTTGCTGCGGAGTCCAGTGGTGCCACCTACCGGTGCTTGGGAGCAAGTGTTGGAAAAGCTTCCTCATCCAGCCGGGTGCCTGGGGAAATTGAAAAGATGAGTAATCTGTAGTTATTTACCAGAAAGTGCGCTACCAAAGGCAAGTGAAGGGTTTTCTTGACCTCCATTCCATTCCTTAGTGCAGGAATCAGACCTACAAGTGCCACTCAGGTCACTTGTGCACACCATGCACTTTCCACATAGGCTCAATGCAGTTCAGCTCCTATTCAGTCAAGCAGTGCTCTACGGGGGTCATGCTGCTCGTCCACTAATGCGTCTTGGTGCATCATAGGTGAAACGAAGCACTATATAAACACATTCACAATACGGTACTTCAAGATGGGGCCATGGGTGCCTGGCCGTGTTGGAGAGAATCCCGCACAGCCTGTCACCCACAACGCTACGCTCCTGGCATGTAAGTGCCTCCTTGAGCCATCACCCACAGGGCACCCTTGTACGTCCCTGACAGCAGCCCCAGAGCTCGCCGACTGTTGTTTCTGGAAGACGCCGGCACACAGTGTGCTCTCTGCTGTAAATAGGGGCCTGTTTCGCAGGCACAGTAAAGTGGAGGCTTTGCGGTCGAGGTGACAGTGACAGAAATGAGTTGATAGTGTCTCTCTCCTCGGAGCGGGCCCCTTGGAGAACTCTTTGAGTGCCCATATAATGCTTTACAGACGAGCGGGCTGCGGCTCGGACTGGAATCGGCCTGACTCTGTTTTGTGAAAGTGCAGAATCCACGTAAACATGGCCGCCTGGGTGTAGATCGGCCTCAGTGGTGGACTCGTGACAGGAACTTCCACACTACAAATAGTAGCTTTCCTCACTCGGAGCAGGTAGATGCTCCCCCTCCCCCCGCCCTCCTCCCCCCGCCCTCCCTTTTGTCGTATTCCACAAAACTGTGTAGGTTTTGGATACTCTGAGACCGCACCTCTACCAAACAAGGTCAGGTAAGTTATTAAGCCTTAGAAGCGTCTGGGAAGCCCAGAGTAGTTTGCCTGGAAAATTTCGGAGATGTTGGTTTCATTTTTCCATTATTTTTTTTTATAAGCCATGTAAAGTTTTTTTTTGTCATGGCCAGATATCTGTGTTTATTTCGAAGCATGGTCGCGTGGTTCGCCTGGGATTACAAAGGGTTTCTGAAAGGAGGATGGAGTTCTGAGTCTGGACGTCAATTCAGCAAAAGCCAGGGGTAGAAGAAGTGACGTCATGCGCCCTTTCACCGCCCTCTCCCCCAAACCCACAGAAGACCACAGAGTTGACCCCTTACCCCACACATGGCCCTCTCACAGCCTCCTATGTGCTACCGAGGGCTTGGGGAAACCACAGAATGTAACACATCTGGTAACTTTCATATCCTGACCTCGGGGCCATCCTTGGGCCTGGGGAGCTGGGCTTAGCCCCAGGGCTCCTAGGTATTGGGGATTAGGGCGCACATTGGACTGACTTAACTGCCTGTTTTTATTTTTATTGCAAACTACCAAAGTCATTCATTTTCTCCATAAATCTTCCCACTTTTTTTCATGCGTCTCCCTCTCACCTCCAGTTTAGCACCTTAATAGGCGATGCAGGTGTAGGGGCCGGGGATATTTGCGTTCAGGCTGGTGACTGGTATGGTGATCACCCAGGACTTGACTGACCTGTTAACACAAAAGACCCCCTTTATTATTATGTGATGTAGCTAGGGGGAAGACAAGGTCGATGGACAACATCCACTGCCAGGGATCTTCTGATGGAGACTGTGTTTACAACTAGAATAGTGGCAATGAATGTTGTACTCCTGCATTAATGAATATTAGAACATTGGAATGTGGAGCACTCCATTGAAGACAATGGAGTGCTCCATGCTTCTACGGGCCAGTAAAGGCCCGCAAAGCAACATTCCAATGTTGTTTTCACAAAGGCCTCTCGGAGTCCGAGGGGATATAAACCCCTCGAACTCCGAGAGGCCTTTGTTTTATTTGTTAGAACATTCTGCCCTCTAGTGGCAGAATGTTCTAATAGCTTTATAGCCCTTCGTAGCTGGGCTATACCGGCTATTAAAGTCCCGCTCCCTTGTTAAAGTCCCTCGCCTTCTGCTCGGGCCTTTAACGCTGGAGCGGGCCTTTAATAGCCGGTATAGCCCGCTACGGCGGGCTATAAGGCTATAATATTTATAAAGCACACAGTTAGCCTCAGCGGGTAAATGCTAGAGCTGTGCAGGCATAATGGGCACCACATACAACCGCTTCAGACAGAGAAGGGTTTTCGTATTCCTACACAGCATAACCTAAAGGCAGCGCTATTAAGTTATCATAGTCAGGGCCACTGGAATTCTGCGGCCGGCTTGACTATTATGCGGCAAGAAAAGGCAAATTATGCTGCATAATGCTGCACATTTTTTAAAAGTATTCATTTTGTCATTTTTGGTCGAGCCTGGGCATAACCTGCGCTGCTCTGTGAGGCATGCTGTACTGGAGTATGGACTTGAAGCCCCGCCCACTCTCCACCCATATTTTTCATTAGCTTGTGTCATTGTCCTTTGTAAATGCTGGCTTCTGATTCGTTAATAGGCTTGTTAGTCCCTCCTTAGTACCGCCTCGTTTTCATTTGTAACCTCCCATGAGGTCTGGCCCTTTTATTTCTGTTACACCGTATGTCTTATTTAGTCTGTAAGCACTATTTTCTTTAATGAGGTTCTCCTACTGCATACACAACATGCTTTCCTGCCCCATTCAGCATGCCATGCGCGCTTTCACTTTCCAAGCAGCCCATGGCACTGCCGGCTGCTTCTTTCAAATAGGTCTGGCATTTACAAGAGTTTGAGCTATTGCCATTGTAAATGACAGTGCCGTTCATTTATGTGTTAATTATCAAAACATATAAATAAAAGGCATTGTCATTTACAATGGCAATAGCTTAAACTCTCGCAAATGCGAGAGCTATTGCATTGCAAATGCTCGTTACACATGGAAATACTGTCTGAGCAAAGATTTCACCTTCAATCAATCAATCACAGAATTTGTAGAGCGCACTACTTACCCACGAGGGTCTCAAGGCGCTGGGGAGAGAAAAGGGGGGGAGGGGGGAAGCTGCTACTGGTCGAACAGCCAGGTCTTGAGTAGCCTCCTGAAGGTCAGCAGGTCTTGGGTCTGTCGTAGGCTTAGTGGAAGGGTGTTCCAGGTCTTGGCGGCGAGGTGTGAGAAGGATCTGCCGCCGGTGGTGGTTCTTCGAATGCGAGGGACGGTGGCGAGGGAGAGGTCGGCGGAGCGGAGCTGGCGGTTGGGGACGTAGAAGAAGAGTCGTCTGTTGAGGTAGGCTGGGCCAGTCTTGTGGAGTGCCTTGTGTGCGTGGATGAGGAGTTTGAAGGAGATCCTCTCGACGGGGAGCCAGTGCAGGTTCCTCAGGTGGGGGGTGATGTGGCTGTGGCGTGGTACGTCGAGGATCAGGCGTGCGGAGGCGTTTTGTATGCGTTGCAGTCGCTTGATGAGCTTGGCCGGGGCTCCCGCGTAGAGGGCGTTCCCATAGTCAAGTCTGCTACTGACGAGGACCTGGGTGACTGTTCTTCTTGTGTCTGTCGGGATCCACCTGTAGATCTTGCGAAGCATGCGGAGGGTGTTGAAGCAGGAGGAGGAGACTGCGTTGACTTGCTTGGCCATGGAGAGCGTTGAGTCGAGGATGACTCCCAGGTTGCGTGCGTGGTCGGTGAGTGTCGGGGCTGCTCCCAGCGTCGTTGGCCACCAGGAGTCGTCCCAGGCTGAGGGGTTGGAGCCGAGGATGAGGACCTCTGTCTTGTCCGTGTTCAGCTTTAGTCGGCTGATCTTCATCCAATCGGCGACGGCCTTCATTCCTTCATGGAGATTGGATTTGGCGGCGAGGGGGTCCTTGGTGAGGGAGAGGATCAGTTGAGTGTCGTCGGCGTAGGAGATAATGTTGAGGTCGTGCTGTCTGGCGATGCGTGCGAGCGGGGCCATGTAGATGTTGAACAGTGTTGGGCTGAGGGAAGATCCCTGGGGTACGCCGCAGATGATCTCGGAGGCTTCGGATCGGAAAGGTGGGAGGCGGACTCTCTGGGTTCTGCCTTCGAGGAAGGAGGTGGTCCATTCCAGGGCCTTGTCTCGGATCCCTGCGTCGTGGAGGCGTGTGCGTAGAGTGCGGTGGCAGACCGTGTCGAAGGCGGCGGAGAGGTCCAGCAGGATGAGGGCTGCGGTCTCACCGTTGTCCAGCAGGGTCCTGATGTCGTCGGTGGCGGCGATGAGGGCAGTCTCAGTGTTGTGGTTGCTGCGGAACCCCGATTGGGATGGGTCCAGGATGCTGTTTTCTTCGAGGTATCGGGTTAGCTGTTAGCACCAATTTAATATTCAAATACAGAAATGGGCAACTGAAGAATGACCAGTCAAACTTTGTGAAGGGACTTTCACTGCGCACAAACCTGTTGACACATCTTTAGTACATTTTTGTCTGTTTGAGCGAGAAACGATTTTTTTTGTTCTGTAGATTATGCAGCAGATGATGGATTATGTGGTAACTACAGCAAATCCATAATTATGTGATAAAGAGCTGCGGCCACGGAATCCTATAATTCCAGTAGGCCTGATCATAGTAAATGCTATTGTATAGAGGGCTTAGAAAAGGCCCAAATGCAACGGCCAGAAAAATTGAGGGAGAGGATTAGGAGGTGTGCCAAATTCGGTTTTTGTTTGGGCACATTTTGAGCAAAGGCCAGACCTGCCTGTCTTTACCTCTCTAGCTAGAACTTTAGATCCCAGACTGTGTCGGCCTTCCACTAGTCGCGGGGAGTCACGATGGCAAACTGTCACCCCTGGCTAACTTTTATCAGCATCAATGATTCTGAAACCTGTATTGAGTGGTCATTGAAAGGTCCAGCCCTTTCTAGGTTTGGTAGATATCTGATATTGAGAAAACCCACAAACTCTACTCAATAACTATTAACTTTGTGGGTGTTCCCAAACTTTTCAGGGAACTCACGTTTCCCAAAAAGGCCTACTCCCCTCATTTTAGGAAGTATTTACTCATAGGCAGTATTACTCTGTCGTGGGGTAACATTGCATGTGAGTTAAAGCATTTGGAAATGTACTGCCATCTTTGTGGGTCATCTTGCATTTGCAAATTGAACTCGTGAGCCAAACTTAGAGCTGCCAAGGGCACTGTGAATCATGAAGTACAAGTTGGGTTTGTTCCAATCTGACATCTACCAAAAGCTGTTGAGTTCACAAGTATGTTGGCAAATTAATGTACTGGCTATCTTGCCTTAAAGACTCCCCATGTTGATTCACATACCGTAAAAGGATGCCATATTTACTTCGGTGACACTGCGAATATACTTTTCCGGACCGCACTTGTTAAAGTTGCAGTGGCGGTGCTGGAAACTAGACGGATCCTGCCGGATCTCGGTTGCGGCAGCTATTTGTGGACCAGATTTAGGATTCGGCAGACCCCGGGAAGTATACTGCATTTGTCCTGGTGTCGTTTTCCGACTCCGGGACACAATTCAGCAGCACCTGCATGTCTGCATTCGTCAGGAGCAGCAATATGCAGGGCTGTTTTTTGCTGGGCCCAAAACAAAGGCCTTATTTAAAAGGCCACCAGCCCTTCCTTTTGTTCAAGTATCATCCTGGCTGGAAACCATTTGGAGCCTAATACCGAAATGCCAATGAAATGGAAGGTAACAAAGGCGCACAGCTTATCACTTCACAAGTACTTTCGAGAAACTGACTTGGAGGCAGGGTTTTGACTTTGTTCAACACCCTTATGTGAGAGATGTGCGAACACTAAGTATGCAAGATTTGTTTCTGTGTAAATAGTTGCACTAGTAATGATTTTAATGGCACCTAATTTGTTTTTTGTTTAATTCTTCTATAGAGCTACTCGCCCAAGTGTAGGCTGTCGAGTGCTATACATCACACACAGATGCACAATGAATCATTCAACCGTGTATATCAGTGTACAGGAAATGTTACATAAGACCATGAGTGTTTTTAGGTGTAGGGAGAAGCACTAAGTCACAATATAAAACGTAACAGAATAAGAACGGATTAAGAAAATAATATTAAGATCTAAACTTATGACTTACGGTTTGCATGCAGCTCCCTGATGCTGGTAAATAGATCACTGTGCTATAGTAGGATAGCAACTTATGAACTGTAAGTAAGAAAGTAATTCAAAACCAGTAGCCCACTTACCTAGCTAAATAAAATAGAAATCTGTGATCTGCATGTTACACAATGTGCTTTTCAGCAGGTACATGAACCCTACATGCTACATTAAGAGTCAAAACTCTGACGGACAAAACACACTATGGCTACCTTACTGCTGTTACATTCTCCCTCAAAATTGTGGAGCCCACAAACGTCTCTGCAGCTGGTGTCTTAACCCTGTAAGCTATTTTAAAATGCAGCCTCTTTGTGACTAAGTAATCTAGAACAGCTTAGTGTCACATATATCCTTACTGCTAATTTCTTTGCAGCAATTAAATTTTTTTGGGACTAAGTTGACTGTCAGGCTCTGCTTTTCAAGCTCCACCCTTCGTGACTCTACCCCCTTTCTTCTGCCACACCTTCACCCCCAATGTATGGGTTCCCAGAGTACACTTTTTTGCAACTCCAGCACTGTGTAGTGGTATACTAGAAGGGCTGGCATTCCATTTTCCTTCCTGATTAAGCCGGGGTCAGGATTAGGTGAGTTCTCCCACCCTCCTGGAGCCGGCCCTTGCTAAGATAGTGCCCTGGGCGGAAAGAAATGTGTCGCCCTAATTGCAGCTGGTGAATAAAATAAGGAGGCAGGGGTTCATTTTGTATTTACAGGTCATTCACCCATCAAAGCAGTAACTGACCTCACCTCCCCCAAACATTCTGAATCGCTCACAGTGTAGTTCGATCACGCTAGTACCAAGTTGTAGGTGTTGCGAACGTGTGTGTAAGGGGTGAGGGTTGGTGGGAGGGTAAGAAAGTAGGTTAATGGGCTGTAAAACGGCACCTGAAGCAAGTAAAAAGGGTCAAAAAGCAGTTTAGTCTCAATCATTGGAGTCAAGTAAGAGGGACGCTACTGTCTGCAGGACTTTAATGCAGACCTCTCCGTGCGCCCCTCTGAATACCGGCGCCCTGGACCTGGGCCCATCTCACCAGCCAAAAGCCTGCACTGTGCCCAGGGCCACTGCCATCTGGTACCCCCAGCACCTACCCGACTCAGACCCGCTCTGTGCGCATATTGGTGCATCAATCAGGGCGCACTTGTACACTTTGTATTAGACACCGATCAGTGCATCGGCGAGGCTTTTAATTCGAATATTTTGGTGACCTGAGAGTGGAACCCTATAGCGGGTGTGGAAGCCCAAAGGATGCCATGGCGCTTCTCTGCCTGCTGTGCTCGGGTGTCTGCCGGCCTCTTCCTCCGCCAAGCCTCGGTGGAGGCTGCCTCGCCAGGGAGACTTTGTATTCCAGCGGTGTAGCCGAGCCAGACAGCTCTGCGGCAGAATGCTCTATTTTTAGCTCCTCGGTTGCCATTTTTATCCTGTAAAAATATTCATCAGCATCCGTGTGACAGGCCATCAGTTTTTATAAATGCTTTGGAGCCCAGATTCCCCTTTCTTCTCACCCCCCTCCCGTCTCCCCAAAATCTCCTTTCTTCTCTGGCGTGCGGCGCTGAAGAGCCCCTCGCACGCGGAGAGGGGGTGATTTCAATTCATGCCCCGCACCTTCAGTTCCCAGGTCCTTGCGTCACCGCTTTCTCTTGGACGCCTCTACTTGCGCATCTCTGGGCTTTGTTCGGTGTCGTGCGGCTGACGGGGGCTGCGGGGGCGGTGGGCATCGTTTTACTGCCTTTGCTTTGAATGTCCTCGCCCCCGCTTTCAAGAGAGCCCAGTGAGCCGTGCACGTGTGTAAAACACTCCGCGATCCCAGTCTCTCCCAGCCCTTCCGAGACTCACTGTGAAGGGGTTAGTTAGGTGTGTCCCACACTTCAGTTGATCAGTTTTGTTCAGTCTTTGAGTTTTTTTCTTCATGAGCACCACATGCTTTAGTATCGTCCTACAGCAGTGGTTCCCAAACTTTTGACTCCTGAGGACCCCCATTGAGTCACCACTGGAAGCCGGGGACCCCAGAGCAACTTGTATGATTTAAAAATTTCAAGCATTAAAACAGTAATTGGAAAAAATAAACAAACGTATGCACACAAAACAAATACTCGAATTACTAAGGCATTTAGGGGCATATTTACAAGCCCCTATCGCCATGGGAACGTCACTTTTTGCGACGTTCCCGTGGCGATAGGGGCTTTGCCTTATTTACAAGGCAGCGTTAAGCCACTTAATGTGGCCTAACGCTGCCTTGTAAATAAGGCCCCCTTTCACGCAAGGCTTAGCGTGAAAGGGGTGGGCAGTGGGTGTTGCGGTGGGGGTTCCACCGCTACACCCATTGATTTTGACACTGCCCCCTATTTACAAGGACAGCATAAATAGGAGGCAGCGCCAAAATTAAGACCAGGGAAAACCTGGTCTTAACTTGGCAAAATGAGGAGAAATGCTTTATTTCTCCTCGTTTTTGCTTTTTCCATGTGTGCTGCCTTGTGCAGCAAACATGGAAAAAGCGAAACGCCTTGGATTGTTTATGTTCAGGAAGGTGACCCCTCCTGCACATAAACCATCTTAAATTTTTTTTTACATTTTGTAACTTCCATGTGTGCTGCATTAAGCAGCACACATAGAAGTGACAAAACGGCATTTCAAGATTGTTTATGTGCAGGATGGGGGACCTTCCTGTACATAAACAATCTTCTCCTGCACGCAGACACGACACCCTTGCACTATGGTGCAAGGGTGCCTGCATTGGCGCTACACTGCTAAGTGTAGCGCAGGGGGAAACGCAGGGCTGCACCAAATTCTTGTAAATATGGTGCAGCCCTGCGTTTCTGAAGTGGCGGAGCGTGTCGTTAAGCCTAGGAGGCTAACGACATGCTCCACCACTTCTGTTGTAAATATCCCCCGTAGTATTTTAAATTGAAAGAATTTGCAAAAACGAAACATTTTAATGGGAAGGTTGGTGCTGCATCTTCGTGACTAACTTTTAAAATGGTTGGTTTTACTTTGCAGTACGAGGCTCCTGCCAGAGCCACCCTGGAAACCCAAAGCAGCCCTGGCAAATGTTTTCAGACCAGTCCCCATACGGTGCACACCAAGTGCAGTGAGTGAGCCTGACCACTACAAAGGGGGCTTTGGGAGGCTCTCCACCTCAAAAAATGTAGGAAACAATGATGCATTCTACAACACATTTATCATTATATATTGAATTGTATTAGCTTTTAAAGAATAGTAAATGATGACCTTACTATGCACCAGGATAGGCCAATCTTTGTTGGGGTTCTTCAAGGATTCCCTTATTTTCACCCTCCAACAGTGCGTCTCATCTCTCCATAGCCCCTCTGTCACATGTATTTCATTTGTTTTTATAGCATCTCTCATACCACTGTAGGATGTCAGAGCACTTTATATCACACACACATAGAGAAACTGAATCATTCGTGTAAATCAGTGTATAGAAAATGTTACATAAGGCAAAGGGGGCTACAAGGTGTAGGATTCACATGTCATTCATGCTGGTAGGCATTTTTAAAGAGTGCTTGGTCTGGAGAAGCACAAACTCAGGATTCATAACAGTGGCTAGCATTGAATTTAACAATAAAAATGTATTTCCACCCAAATAAACCTTTTAGCAGCATCAAAGCATCAAGATAATGAAAGACTGGGAAAAAACATAAGTTACTAACTTGTACCATGCAGTTTGCAAGCAGCTCTTTGATGACAGTTTATAGGTCACTGTGCTAGATTACGATTGTCACTTATGAACTGTACAGTAACAAAAGAATCTCTGTGACAAAAGTAGTACCCCACTGATCTATGCACATAAAATACTGTTTTTAAAATGCATGGTACATGTTCTTTGCAGTAGGCATATTAACCTTCTGTGCTACATTCGATAAGTCAAAGCAGCCCCTGGACAAAACTCTCATCTCTCTAGCAAGTACATTAATCACTGGCGTTATCTTGACACTTTTATTGTTGCTCGAAAACTGCTAATTATACAAGGAACTTTGCAGTGCTTTTAAAACTGCTGGCTGAGGACCCCCTGGAAATGTGTCACGGACCCCTGGGGGTCCGCGGACCACAGTTTGGGAAACACTGTCCTACAGCAGCTATATGTTATGTCATTAATGTATTACCATTGTCCCCAAATTGGATACGATTGTTTGTGACCCTTCTGCATGGTGACACCGCTCCCGCCACTGGCTCTTGGGGCCCTTGTAGACACCATGTGCCAATTTCAACACACGATGAGCGCAATTCAGCACACGATGAGCGCAATTCAGCACACGATGAGCGCAATTCAGCACACGATGAGCGCAATTCAGCACACGATGAGCGCAATTCAGCACACGATGAGCACAATTCAGCACACGATGAGCGCAATTCAGCACACGATGAGCGCAATTCAGCACACGATGAGCGCAATTCAGCACACGATGAGCGCAATTCAGCACACGATGAGCGCAATTCAGCACACGAGCACAATTCAGCACACGAGCACAATTCAGCACACGATGAGCACAATTCAGCACACGAGCGCAATTCAGCACACGAGCGCAATTCAGCACACGAGCGCAATTCAGCACACGAGCGCAATTCAGCACACGAGCGCAATTCAGCACACGATGAGCGCAATTCAGCACACAATGAGCGCAATTCAGCACACGATGAGCGCAATTCAGCACACGATGAGCACAATTCAGCACACGATGAGCACAATTCAGCACACGATGAGCACAATTCAGCACACGATGAGCACAATTCAGCACACGATGAGCATAATTCAGCACACGATGAGCGCAATTCAGCACACGATGAGCGCAATTCAGCACACAAGCACAATTCAGCACACGAGCACAATTCAGCACACGATGAGCATAATTCAGCACACGAGCACAATTCAGCACACGAGCGCAATTCAGCACACGAGCACAATTCTGAGCGCAATTCAGCACACGATGAGCGCAATTCAGCACACGAGCACAATTCAGCACACGAGCACAATTCAGCACACGAGCACAATTCAGCACACGAGCACAATTCAGCACACGATGAGCATAATTCAGCACACGAGCACAATTCAGCACACGAGCGCAATTCAGCACACGAGCACAATTCTGAGCGCAATTCAGCACACGATGAGCGCAATTCAGCACACGAGCACAATTCAGCACACGATGAGCACAATTCTGAGCGCAATTCAGCACACGAGCACAATTCAGCACACGATGAGCACAATTCAGCACATGATGAGCACAATATGACTGTTAAGTAGTGTATGTCTTCAGAAGTAGTGCATGTTCAAAACTTAATCTGATGACCTTGTCACTTGGACTTTAGGCAGCAGTGAGGACACAACACCTTTCCACTTTGCTTCTGTTTGTGGGTGGAGGAGTGAGTATAAGTTCCTGGTTATTCCTACGTGATTCAGTCACTACAGTGCAGATAATCTGCTAGCTGCGGTGGGTTGGTGCACCTATGATGTCACTTCCTGGATGTGTGCACGTGTCCTCATTGAGTAGTGAGTTTGTTAGTATCCGCACTGAGGAGGAATGAGTTCATTCAGCGTGGGATGAGTGAATACAGCTTTCTGAAGGGACAAGGATATTAATATTGCTACTGAGGTGGACGGAAGTTGAGGTTTATTTGTGATTTATTTATCTTCTACAGATCTCAGCTCTCATGCAAAGGGTTGGGCGTGCGCTTAACAAATAACTGAGTTCAAGAATGGGTGAGAAGGGAGATGAATTTTAAAGCCAGTTTTACTTAAGTAAATATACAACATGGGCACCAACTCTTTCTGTAGACGTCAGTGTGCCAGATGGTGTATGTCAAGCAATGCCAAATATCACCCAGGGCCAGTGATCTGTTTTAAACGAAAAGGCCTTGCCCCATAAGTACGCCATGAATGTCTCTACACCCTACATGCACACCACCATCATCTTTTCTATAACTGGGATACTTAAGCTCACTCTACTGGCCATAGTGTTATTGATGCAAAGCCCTCTATTTTTATTTTAAGTTTTATTAAATTTTAAAAGACAAACAGACTCAATATGACGTAGTAGCAATAGCGATGACTCCCGTTAATCAAAGAAGTTACATCAGAGTGCCAGCAAGACAGCAGTTGAGCCCTTTCCAGCGATATCATATCAACAATCCGCACCACCCCACCCACCCACAGAGCGTCCCACCAACTGTAGTTACAATGTGATATAAGCGTTTAGAAGATGGCCAGTATGTGTCTCTTGCTATAGGCTGCCGAGGGCTGTTACTAAATGTCTATATGTGTGGGGTAGATTAGGTCGGCTCCTGCGCGGCATCAGTAGACGCCACTGCGCTCTCCGTCTTAGTTGCCAGGGAATTTTTGTACAGCTCCCAAAAGTTTTTAGGTCTGCTCCGTGGCAGAAGGAGTTCGCTAAAATGCTCCGTTTGTGTGCTACAGTATAGCATATCCCGTGACCACTGGGCTATCGTGGGGACAGGTCCCCTTGACCAACTAATCTCTACTCTGCGCCTGGCTAATAACAGTCCCATATCCACCAGCCGGCGCACCCCCTTAGGTATCTGTTTAGAGTAGCCCAGCAGGGCAGGTTCAGGTGTGAGTGTCAGTTCAGTTACCCGTCCCAGTTCCCTAAAAACCAAATTCCAAAAATTGGATATCCCCGGGCAAGACCAGGCCAAGTGTAGGAAATCAGCTGGCTGTGCAGTGGATTGCTCGCAAGCTGGATCATCCCGTAAGACGTATCTATGCAATCCCTCTGGGGTGTAATAGACCCTGTTAAGATACTTAAAGTGGATCAATCTATGCCTACCATTTAATGAAATTCGTTGGGTGCTAGAACAGCAGTAAGTCCACATTGTGTCGTCTATGTCCCTATCCAAGTCTCTTTGCCAGGCTAGTCGGGCCTTAGTGTAGTGGTTTTCTCTATAAGACATGGATAATTTGTAGATTGTGGATACTATTCTGAAAGGCGACTTCGCCTGTATGACATAGGTCAAGGCTGGCAGCTCCGGGGGTTCTAGCAAGTCATCTCCTAAAATGTTTAGTAGTGCGTGTCTTGTTCTGTGGAATTGGAATTGTGTGAGAATAGTGGGCGTAGCTTCTCTGGAATGCAGATCTCCCCAATTCTTCGCAATGCCATCGTCAAATCGCCAACAGTCTGTACACCCAGCGAATTGAGAGCACGCGTGACCCCCCTGCCCCTGCATGGGGGTAGCCAGCGGCACCAGTCTAGTAATGCAGATGGGGGAATAGAGAATAGCGCCCCCCTGTAGTTGTAATAGGTAGTGCCACGCGTGTGTTGTCGCGTTAGTTGAGTCCAGAATCCCCGTCCTTCGGTCAGCCGCTTGGAACATTAACGCCGGCAGTGGCAGTGGAGCCGCCACTACAGTTTCTATGCGAAGATTCGGAGTGTCTGGAGAACCATGGATCCAATGGTAAGCATGCGCGCTCTGCGCAGCTCTGTAATATGTCAGTCGGGCACGCCTAACCCGCCCATTCGGTACGGAAGAGTGAGAATCTGCCATTTGACTCATGCCTGCTTGCCCGCCCAAGCTAACTTCACCATCAGAGTTGTGAGCCGACGAAAAAATGAACGTGGGAGAACCATGGGGATATTCGAGAAAAGAAATAAAAAACGAGGCAGAACCACCATTTTCATAATGGAAACTCTGCCCAGCAAGGATAGAGGTAGTTTAATCCAGCAGTCCACTTCATCCTCTAATTTCCTGATGGCTACGCCATAGGTTTCTCTGAACACAACCTCAGAGTCTGTATGTACTCTTATGCCTAAGTATCTCACCGCTTCCGTAGACCACTGCAACGGGTAATCCGGTTCGAACCGCGTCGTGGCCGGAGTGAGTGGGAATATAATGGACTTCGGCCAGTTAACTCGCAGACCAGACAGTGCCCCGAAATGCACCACCTAGCGCAGAACAGGCGAGAGGTTACATTCAGGGTTTCTGACGTATAAAAGTGTCGTCCGCGTAGGTGGAAATTATGAGTTGATAGCCCAGGAACCTAATGCCTTTGTGTCTATGATATTCTCTGAGGGAGCAGGCGAGAGGTTCAGCCACCAGCGCGTATAAAATTGGAGACCGAGGACAGCCCTGTCGCGTGCCTCTGGTGATAGGTATAGATTCCGTCACTAGGTTACCTATTTTGATTCTGGCTGTGGGAGCGTAATAGAGAACACCTAATGGTTGGAGGAAGACTTGCCCCAGGCCCATCCTAGTTAAAACCTGTCTCATAAAGGGCCATTCGACGGAGTCAAAAGGCCTTCTCCATGTCCAGAAATACTGCTACAGCTTGTGTCTCAGGTCGAGCGTGTTGGAGGGCGCCAAACACTGTACGTAAGTTAGAGGTCAAGTTTCTGCCTGGTTCAAATCCCGCCTGTTGCGGTGCGACCAGGGTCGGAACTAAAGGGACTAAACGGTTCGCTAGGATTTTTGCAAATATTTTCGTATCCACATTGAGTAGTGAGAGCGGGCGATACGAGGCGCATTCGTCTGGGGGCTTACCCGGAATTAGGATAGCGACAATCACTGCTTCTCTCATCGAAGGCGGCATAGTTCCCGACACACATGTCGTCGAAGAGAGCAGCTAACTGTGGGAGCAGCAGATCTAGGAAGGTCTTATAGAAGGAAACTGTGAGGCCGTCAACTCCAGGGGCACCCCCGGCTTTCATGTTGGAAAGGGCTAAGAGAATTTCCTCTTTCAATAGGTCTCATAAGAAACTCACGATGGGTGTTCCTGAGCCATGGCAGTTTTATATGTGTTAGATAATCTAGAATTTCCTCCTCCGTGCCGCAGCTACGGGTAGCATAGAGTTCAGAGTAATATTGACAGAACCTATCCGCCACTTCAGTTTCTTCAGTTAGGGTGTCACCTTCCTCCGATCTAATCTCAGCCACCATCGTTTTTTCCCGTCGCTTCTTGAGCAATTGGGCTAACATTGTCCCCGGCCGTTCACTCTCGCCGTATACCCGCACCGTGGCGTACTTACCAAGGTGCTTTATTTCAGCATCAGCCGCCTCATGATATTCCTCCAACAAATCTTTGAGCTCTTGTGAGATTGTGTCATCCGTTTCCGCCTGTTGGCTTTTTTCTAAGGTCATTAGCTTCTTTTCTAAGTCCGCCAGTCGTTTTCGAATCGCCCTGAGAACGCTCGAATGTTTCGCCATAGTGACCCCGCGGATGTAGACTTTAAACGTCTCCCAGACAACTTGATAGCTGTCAACCGAGCCCACGTTGGTTTTGAAAAACGTTTCGATTGCTTCAGCCAGTTCCTCTTTAAAAACTGCGTCAAGTAAGGAGTAAGGTGGAAACCTCCACGTAAAGGGAGGAATCGCTTTTCTGGGGGTGTCAAGCACCAGCAGTATCGGGGAGTGATCCGATAGTGTACGAGGAAGTACCCTGCAAGAGCGCACTCTCTCGTTGAGTTTCCTAGCTGCTAGCCAATAATCTATTCGGGTGTGCAGATCATGGTATGCTGAATAGTGTGTAAAGCCACCATTGCCCGGGTACCTCTGGCGCCACACGTCATACAAGTCAAACCTAACCATGGTACCCTCCACTGCTCTGGCCGCCGCCGTGATATGCCTTTCCGGCCCTCCCGACCTGTCTAGCCGCGGGTCCCTGACCAAGTTGAGATCACCCCCCAAAGCTGCAGTCCCTCACCTACCAAGTCCAACCTGTCTGACAGTGTAGCGAAGAACCCAGGGTTGTCGAAATTGGGGCCATAGATATTAACTATGAGTAGGTCCATGCCCTTTCCCCTACACCCAGTAATAGCATATCTACCGTCCCTGTCCGTGTCAAACGGTACAAGTGTCAGGGCTGACCTAGGGTTGACCCAGGTAAATACCCCTCGCGCATGTGTGGTGAATCCAGCGGCATGAATGTTACCGTGTAGGCCTCTACTACGCAACATAGGACTGGGGGGTGGGGGGGAGAGAAGGTGAGTCTCTTGTAATAGTGCTATATCTATTTCGTGTCTAGTCAGGTATGACAGGACTT
Organism: Calotriton arnoldi; assembly: GCA_963921515.1. NCBI lineage: Eukaryota > Metazoa > Chordata > Amphibia > Caudata > Salamandridae > Calotriton > Calotriton arnoldi. The sequence goes on from CAWUFW010001040.1 coordinate 2,017,135, forward strand.
TGGGGAGCTTCCTGTAGTCATTAAGTCCTCTAACGTTCCAAGTGAGTGTACGGAGAGTGTCGACATTCATGTCAGGGCTGGACTCACTGGTGTTCGTCATGTGGTGCATCGTGTTTGTTGCGCCAGGCCACCCTGTGGCTCAAGTGTGATGTATGCTCTTCGTGCGCATTCATGGATATAACTATAGAAATGTTAAGCTGTCCGAGTCTCATGTTCCACCCACCCCCTCCCACGTCGGGCCGTCCCCAACTGTGCCCCAACGAAGTTCACCCAGAAATCCCCCCTGTGGATACCATATAGTTTGAAATTTGAAACTATCAAACAATAACTCTAGGTCCCTCTCCCCCAAAACAATACTCAAGCAGTGCAAAACACAAGTGGGCGGACGTTGCTCGCCTAATAGGGCTATGCGTCCAAACAAGTCTCAACTCGCGCCGCTTCCGCTAACCAACCGTTATGGGGCGTCTGTCCTTTAATGCTTATCTATCACTTATATCGTATAACCTGCTTGAAGCATCTTGGCATACGAAAGACACCAAGCTCAGTTCAGTCACATTGTCCTTATCTCTGAATAGTTGCACAATATATAGCCTGGTTAAACCTGTGAAATTCAATTAGTTAAACCCCCGTCTCTTGGAACGTTCGTGCAACAGTACTGTATTTGCTGGAGGCCACTAGAGGCGTAACAGCTCTGGATTGGAAAACCGGTAGAAAGAGGGTCAGTCCTGTTCATCGAGATGCCCTCCAACTGCGCCCTCTAAGGAGCTGCGCTCTGGACTGGTACGCTGCTCCTTGGCCCACTCCTTCAGGGCCTTCTGCAAGGCTTTAGGATCAGTGAAGATACGGGAGTGGCCGTGGCGATTCACCCGTTGTCGGGCCGGATAGAGCATTGCTTAGTCTATGTGCTGGTCTTGTAATTGTTGCTTCAACGGCGCGAACTGTCGTCGAGCCTCCTGCACCCGAGGCGTGAAATCCGGATATAGAGAAATGTTGGCTCCCTCGTATTGTAGTGATTGTTTATCTCTGGCTGCTGACAGTGCAGAGTCTCTATCCCGATAATTCAGCAGTCTCGCAATTATCGGTCGTGGGGGGGCACCAGGAACAGGACGAGGGCCCAGTGATCGGTGCGCTCTTTCCACCACAAACATGGGGGAAAACGTATCACTGCCAAGGAGTGCGACAAGAAGTTTCTCGACAAATTTCTCCATGTTGCCAATCTGTGTCGATTCCGGCAGGCCCGTGATCCTCAAGTTATTGCGCCTGGAACGCGCTTCCAAGTCTTCCGCTTTATCTTGTTGTACCTTTCGAACTCTCCCCATCTGCTTGTGGTCAGTGTCTATTGTAGTCTGCGCTTCCTCAACTTCAGTGACTTGGCGTTCCGTCATGTCTAGCCTTTCTGCGTGCTTATCCAGCCTCTCAGACATTCTATCCATCCTGTACGACAGCGAATCAATTTTCGTACCCAACACAGAGAGGCTGCTCTGCAAGCCTTTTTCCATGGCTGCCAACATGGTGCGGATGTCGCCGTCTGACTCCTCCTGTGCCTGATCCAGCGCATTGTCCCCTTCATCAGCAGTGTTGTCTCGCGTCTTCGCCTTCCTGTGGTCGAACGTGATTTTGGGCTGGGTTTTGTCTACTCTGCCCATCGTGCACGGATCAGAACAGAGACCAGAATGCGCGGTCTTCGAACGCTGAGGGAATTCTGGACCAACGGACACACCAGTGGTAGGCTCTCTCTATAATTCCAACCACGGCCTCCGATTGATGCACTGGTTCTATAAACCAACTGTATCTTCCCACCACGGTATCGCTGCTCCTCCGAGGCCTGCGGTGGTCTCCCACGTCAGTGCCGCCAAGCTATACTCCCGGTCTGTGCCGTCAGTCAGTGCAGGCAATGTGCGTGGTCGCTACTGGTTTATACCCAGGGTGTCAATTAGTGTCCTCATCTAGTGTGTGAGTTGTGCGCCTTTGTACTGTATACTTTCGGAAGGTGGATATTGTGTCCAACTCTACACGTGTCAAGTCGCATATCGTGGGTCAATCACTGAAGTGAGCCCCCCCTTCTCTCAGATACTTCTTCGGGGGACCCTTCCTGGGTCAATAGCGCTGGACTGGGCTCAATGTAGCTACTATTAACCCACTCCTCGCACAAGATGGCGGCACACTGTGTGGGCCCACAGGCGAGCAGGCACCGGATAGCAGCCGGGTTCGAGGCACACGTAGACGACTGTCCCACACTTTGGCCCTCAGAGGCCCCAAGGGCGCAGATCACCCCAGTTCGCAGGTGTGACAGTCTGTCCCAAGCGAACCACCGCACTCACCGGGGGACGGAGCGGCCGGTGCACTCGCCGCGCTTTGATCGCTGCCCCCCGTGTTGCAGGGTACTCACTGCGTCGCAGTTGTCAGGTGTAGGAGGCCTTCGTGACAGCGCGCTGCAGAGGGGGGCGCCGCCGGACATCGGGTGCCCCTTGATGTTGATCAGCGTCGCGCTACAGGCCAGCCGGGATCAGGAACGGGCGTATCCTCCGAGCCCTCCGGCAGCGTGCCGACGGATCGGGCGTGCCCGCTGCCCCCGAGGCACCCAAGGCCATCCAATGCCGGGTCGTCTCGCAGTCTCCGGCAATCCCAAGTCCGCCCTCCTCCAAGCGCAGTCCTTTGTAACCGCACTGTCGCTGTGCGCGGTCGGCAGACTCGCGGGTGCAGGGGCACGGCTCGCCGCCTCACGCCTACTGCAGGCCGTGCCTCACTACTTCTCACAGGGCTGCAGCGTTCTGCGTCTAATATCTTCTTCGCATGTGGGAGTACGGGCACCGGAATCAGCACACTTAGTTCTCCAGCCCTTCCGACACCAGCAGAGGACGACGGCAGGTTCAGAGCATGGCACAGACACAGGATAATTTCAGGATCGTGAGTTGGCGGTTCGGAGCGATTCACTCAAGCGGCTCGCAAGCTCCGCCGCCCCACAAAGCCCTCTATTTATTCACGCCTAGTATTCATTTGTGTCAACACTGCCCCAGTCTGTAAAATCTGGTATCCAATGCCATGAAGCCCATCTATCCCACCACATAGGTTTGCAAAGCGGACACGCACAGGTGTTTTGTGTTTGATTTCCTCTTATCAACCTTCACATTTTTCCTTCCACATGAATTCTGCCACTTTCATCAACCAAACTCTATAGAATTTGGTTAATCTTTTTTTTTTTAGCTGGAGCCTCAACAATTCTTTTTACCTAACTTGGCTTGGGCTTCACTTTTTTCTCATATAAAATGTCCTCCAGATACTCTTATTTCTCCTCCTTTAAACTTTGACTTCTCTTTTCTCAAGGTGATAGCCCTTCCCTCTAAAACAAATAAGACTAATAATTGCCTTTCATGTCCAGATTGGTTCGTGTGAGTTGTGCAAGTGCACCACACCTAATTTAGTGTGGATGATGGGTATCCTCAGTAGTTTTTTAAAAAAAAGCTTAACTTCCTGTTAGAATTGGCATCTTTGACTTGGTTTCCCCTGATGTTTTGCCTCTACCGCCTGTATTTTTGATGCTGTGCTGGATTTCGTTTTTACTTGCTTAGATGCTTTGGACATTTTGCCACTGCTGATCAGTGTCGAAGTGCAAGTGCTCCGTGTGTAAATTGTTAAAATTGGTTCTCCCTGATTGGCATATTTGATTTACTGGAAGCCCCTAGTAAAGTGCACTGATGTGAGCCATGGCCTGTAAATCAAATGCTACTAGTGGGCCTCCAGCAATGATTGTGCCACCCACATGAGTAGCTCTGACAAGGTAACTCAGGCCTGCCACTGCAGTGTCTGTGCTCAGTTGTTAACTGCCATGTCGACTTGGCAAGAGCACCCACTTGCCAGGCCCTAACCTTCCCTTTTTGTACATGAAAGGCACCCCTAGGCCCAAGGTACTCCCCAGGGCATGGTGCAGTGTATGTGAAAGGTAGGACATGCACTGGTGTGTGTGACATGTCCTGATAGTGAAATAGTGCCACTTTCGTTTTTCACTATTGAAAGGATATGTTGCCCCATAGGATAGAATGGAAGTTTTTTTTTATTATATCTAATAAATATAACTTCCCATTGGGACAAGATAGAGAAATAAAGTTTAGGCTCTCTGAATTCCGAATTTAATAACACATCTTTTAGTAAAGATGGTTTTTAAATTGTGTGTTTCAAAATGCCACTTTTAGAAAGTAGGCATTTTCTTGTTTAACCATTCTGTGTGCCTCTGCCTGTTTGTGTATTGACTGTCTGATTTTGGAGTGACAGGGGCTGGAGATGTGCATTCACTGTAGACAGCCACTGGGGGGGTTTGAGGTGTGCCTGGCCCTTCCTGGATGACTCAGAGCGGGGCTGAATAGACCCTGGCTGAATTTAAAGTAGTAGGATGAGATTTCCTTGCACCTGAATAGGGCCTGTCTCCCTTGCACAATGCTGTCTCCACCCCCTGCGGTCATACTATACCAGTGAGGACAGAACTGGTTTGGACTGGGCTCAGAGACCCTTGCACAAAGAGAACAAAGACATTTTGGGGTATAAGTATTAGACCTAAAACCCCTGAACTTTAGACTACTTCTGGAATCAAGAGAAACCTTTGCCAAGGAGAAGATCTGGTGAAACTGGAGGAGGAGTACTGCCCCTTTGCTGTGTGCTGTCTGGGGTTGGCCTGCAGTAGCTGTTTCTGCCAAGGAAATGACAAGGACTTTGCTGTGTCCCTCTGCTTGAGGAAGATCTCCAAGGGCTTGAGGAGAGCTTGCCTCCTGTTCTGAAGTCTCAGAAACACAAAGACTTCACCCCCAGCTCCCATGAACTTCCTTGCTGGGAGTTCTGACCTGCCAAGAGGTGCCTGTGACTATGTTGGGCCTCTGGAGGTTATTCCTGCTGTTGGGGGCTAGAAAAGCAACGCAACTACAAGACAATCGACGCATCGCTCTTCTTGTGGCTGTTTTCCCAATGCAGCACCGCTGTGCGAGAAAAATCTCAGTGCCGCTGCCGAAACAGACGCTGCGCCTGTCGCTGCTGCAAGAACCAACGCATCAAGGGATTGCGGCTGAAGAAACCGCTGCAGCACCGCTCGACGCCGCCACATCGATCGCCGACGCTTCCCGGATTTCCACGCATCGTACCTGTGCGGCAAGTTTTCCCAACGCATCACCAGCGGACCTGACGCATCTCGGAATCGACGCATCACTTCCCCCCCACCCCCCTACAGACCGGATTTGACGCATCACTTCTCCTGCAAGCAGCAGAACTGTTGCATCGCCTCCCAATGGTCTCAGGAACTGACGCATCTTTGTTTTTCGACACTTCCCATCCCTGCGGCTGTTTGGCCTTGTGAATTTTGTCGCAACTACAGGTACTTTGAGAGAAATCACGCATCCATAGTTTTCTATGGACCAAGTTGTTTGAAACCTTTTTAAAGTCATATTCTTATTACATGTATGTTGGATTTTTGTCGTTTTGGTCTTGTTAAGTTTAGATAAAGATACTTTATTTTTCTAAACTGGTGTGGTGTCCATTTGTGGTGTTATCACTGTATTACTGTGCGTTTTGAGTACTAATACTTTACACATTGCCTTTGGGATAAGTCTGTCTGTTCGTGCCAAGCTACCCAGGGGGTGAGCAGAGGTTATCTAAAGTGTGTATCCCCTTTACCCTGACTAGAAGCAAGGGTCCCTATTTGGACAAAGGTACCTACCTCTGCCAACTAGAGACCCCCATGTCTAACACTTCCCATTCATATTTTTTTTTTAAAATATGTATTTTTATGCGTATTAAATAAAATGTCATTTTTTGTAGTTTTGTTGAATGCTTCTTTCTGTAATTTTGTCTATTGTTTTGGAGTTCAAATCATCAACAATACTTAGGCCAGGGTGCCTAGATTCCAATGATGACTCAATAGAGGTCCCTGGATTCGAATAATCATTCAGTGGGGAGGCCTGGGTGCCTGTATTGATTAAGTGGATGTCCACAGAAGTCAAAAGGTTAAGAACCACTTCTGTAAGGACTATATCTCTGCACATCAATCGCCCAGTGGTACACATTAAATGACATGAACCAAAACCTCCATCCGTTGATGAATCAGGGGTGGTGTATGTAGGAAGGTGGAATCTGACTATATGGTTGCCCCCACTTTTTTTATGGTGTTTTGCTGGTTTATGACTTAGTTGGACTGGGATCCTGCTATTCAGGGCCCCAGTCTATCTGCTTTCTCTGTAAAAAGGTTTCCATGTGCCTTAGGCACATCACTGATTGGAATCTGGAGTGCCCTTATAAGTCCCTAGTATATGGTATACTATGTACCCAGGGCATAGGTACCTCAGAGGCCTACCAGGGGCTGCAGCATGTATTATGCCACCCCTGGAAGGCCATCCAAACTGACACCACAGGTCTGCTACTGCACACATATAAACCTATAAGTCACTCCTAAGGCAGGCCTTATCAATCCTGAAGGCAGAGTGCATGGTTCCTATGTGAGAGGGTGCCCCTGCATGAGCAGGGCCCCTCTGCAGCGTTCGGAGACCCTTCTCTGATGCTGTTTGTAGTGCAGCCTGACCATATACTCTTAAGCGCATTATAACCTTGCGTTAAATGCTAACTTTGGAATGGCTGCACCTAAACATGTCGTGTTTGGTGTCAAACATCTTGAAATACTACCCCCCCGCCAAGTCTGGCGGCGGGGGTAGCATTCCACCCTTCTAGAGGGAAAGACATGTTACTCTGGCTAGCCCGGTAACTTCTTTCTAAAGCCCTGGCATCACAAAATGGATGCTGCTGCCACAGACACGAGTCTGGCCTCCTGCTGCTGGACGAAACTCCGGCAGGGGAGGCCTGGACAATCGGTTTCCTGTCCCAGGGTGGTGTGACCACCTCCCCAGACAGGATAATGTGTATTGGGGCTGGGCGGGAGCACTTTCGGGTGCTTTGAAGTCCTGCACTGGGGGCACATTTGGTGTCCCTGTGCATACCCCAGTTCAAACCGGATCAGGGGCTTGCAGCCCCTGCTTTGGCGCGAACTGGACAAAGGGAAAGGGGTGTAGCCACCCTCTGCCCTGACCCACCCATAGGTGGGGCCACAGAGTAGTCCAACCCCTATACTTAGTATAAGTATAGGAACCCAGTCCTTAGGACTTTAGATTATCCCTGGACGAAACTCTGAAACTGAATCCTGGACCTTCGACGCTCTACTCACGATTAGAGGACAGAAGAATCTCCCTTGGGGTCAAGGAGTGACTCCCTGCTTGGCAGGCACCAAAGAAGCATCTGTCCGGTTTGCATTTCTGAAGCTCCCGCCGGACGCCGAAGTCATCGCATCACCAGAGGTGGATTCTCAGACTTCCCGAGGCTACCCTGAGTCCCCAGCAAAGCTGAGGCCCGTGGCTATCGTGGGTGACTTGAGACCGTGGCCCCTGGACACCGAGCACATTTGCAAGTGCATCCTCTTCTGGGTCTCCCCCGAAGTCGTGCTTTGGGCTCCGAGTAGCCCTAGCCTCCAGCACCAACTGCACCGAAGATCACTGGCCTCCACTCCACGAGTGTCCTGTGAGCCAGACCCACGTGCGGCGTCTCGAGGCTCCTTCGCGGTCGCTAGCCCGTTGGCTAGTAGCCCTTAACGAAGGCCAATCTTTTTCTTACTTGGCATCCTGGTTGCTCCAGGCCTGCCCTCACTTACCCTCGCTGGGTGAGTTCCCCAGACCTTGCTGGTCTGCACCATCGACGATCTACATCTTCATCGAGACTTGCCGTTGCCAAGGCTTGTTGGGTCCAATCCGGTCGCCGACACCTAAGCACTCGACAGACATCGTGTACCAGCCCGAATCCTGCTCCTGGTCGCCGACAACGCCTCCTGGACCTCGTGGCTGAAGAGTCAAGACGACCGTCAACGCACCTGAAGCACTCGACATCGGTGGGCATCTGTCCATCGCCTTCCTGGTCACTGGCTAGTGACCCAGACTCTGTCCCCTCTGCTTTCAGGTTCTTCAGATCTCCGATCCACTCTTGGATCCACCCGGACACTTTCCACTTGGTCGCCAGCAGCACTTTGCAGCAGATCGCCATTCAAATCGACGACGAAACCCGACCCCGAAAGACACCTATGCACCCGGCTTCCCTGGGTGAGCTAACACGAGTACTCCGGTGCTCCCGTGGGTAGAGACTCTTCAAAGTACTAGATCTCAAAGGGTTTACTCCAAGTCCTCCTTTAAGTGTCCCTTTTCTTTAATTTCCCGATCACGACTTTCTCCATAGAAGTCAACGGCGTATCGCGGTTGTGTATTTACACTGCACGCGTCCCCCGTGGGTCCCCTGTGTCACTACCTTGGGTGGTTCCTTGTGGTCCAAGCACTTCTAGAGGCTCTAGGCCTAGTGTCTTGTTCAGTCGTTGTTCTTATACCACTTTATTGGTATATGGTTTGGTACGCCTCTAGGGCCCAAACGTGTATTTGTGCTATTACTGTGTTTAAATAACTTCTAACTTATGTACTTCGAACTCTAGCCTCATAAAGAGACTAGAGGGGTGTGTTTAGCAATAAATACATATATTTTGAATATATACCTGGTGTGGTGCTCTTTCATTTGATCACTCAGATTATAGACTGGTAAAACAAGCTGCTTTACATTCCTTCAAGACTTAGCCTGAAGGCTGCTCTCCATAGCTACCACTAGGATAGCTTTCAATAAGGTTGTCTTTAACCTATCTCCAATAAGGGGTTGTTTGGACTGGTGCAAGGTGCCCACTATAATTAGTGGACAGCATATGCCAGGCCAACTTCTCACAGTGTAGACCACTATGCAAAGCATGCAAAATACCAAACCTGCCAATCGCTATAGTTGCCACAGAAAATACGAACTGGTGTTTTTTTGTTTTTTTTTGGTATCAAATACTTTATTTTGCTTAAATTGACTTGCAATGTGTGTTTACAGGCAGGTGGCAATGAAACATAGAAGTAGCTGTACTAAACACAACGGTATGAAGTTCCAAAATGATCCATAGACATTCAATGCTGTGGGCTTTTTGTATTTTCTTTCTTTTTTTTAAATAAATAATACTCACTTTAGCACCCTAGCCCAGAAAGTGACCCAGAGTAAACCGAGCAAACATTGTCGCCTTCACTGACTCAATTGATCCACTGGTGCAAACAATCTTTCTTTCACTGCACCACTAAGGCTGTGAGGCTGCGGTTTAGTGTTCCTTGTTAGATCACGTGACAGTGACTCCATTCAAAGAGCGAGAAGGCAGCAGGTGCTGTTGGTGCGCACAATACCTAGGCTAATGGACAAGTACGTGCTGATTAGCTGTGAGGTTGGGCAAGAGCTGGATGTCAACACTTCAAGCAATACATGCTACTTGGCACATGAAGCCTCGAGCATTGCATTCTTCCTATTGCGAGTCTGTACGCAATGCCAGGAGTGTTGCAAATTCGCCCCTCCCCCATAGAGTTTTAAAAAGTTTTATGCTCATTTCACAAAGTAGTTGGGCCACCCCATTCTTGGGGATGGCTCTACTTCATGACAACTACAAGTTCATGACCGCTCAACTTCATGACAGGCCCTACTAATATGGGTATTTGTAGAGCACTCGCTCACCCGGGAGGGTAATCTCACGCATAAGCAGGGGCAGCTTGGTCTGGCCTCAAGCTAGACTGGTGGGACCTGTTTGAAAAGCGACATCTTCAGCTTCATGCAGACTTCTAGAATAGAAGAGGCAGCTCCAATGTACAGCTGTAGCGTGTTCCAGGCTTTAGGAGTGATGTAGGAGAGGCCCCGCCTGCTGAATTTGGACCTGCGTATGTGGAGGGATGTGTATGAGTAAAAGTCCAGCTGAGCGGAAGTGTCTGATGGGTTTGTGGAATGTGTTGCGGTTGCCGAGGTAGGTTGAGCCTGTGTTGTGTAAGGCTTAAAAGATTTGCAGGAGGAGTTTGAAAAGAGCTCATTTGTATAGGGGAAGCCAGTGCAGTCTCCTGAGGTGCGAAGCGATGTGTGTGCGCGATGTGGTAAGTTGGGTGTGATTGTGGCTACTGTGTTCGGTATGGTTTTGAGATGCGTGGTCAATTGTGTGCTGATTCCAGCATAGAGGATTTTCTCATAGTCTAGTTTGCTTGTGATTAGGGCTCTGGTAATGGTTCTGCGAGTGGTGGTGGGAAGCCATTTGAAGATTTTGTTTCGGCATCTTCATGGTGTGGAAGCAGGAGGCAGTTACATTGTTAACCTGGGCAGTCATGGTGTGATGATTGTCGATGATAATACAGAGGTTCTTGCACTAGGAGTTGGGCCAAAGTTCTGCTGGCCTTCATGTGGAGTCCCATGATGATGATGTTCGTTGAAAATAACGACTTCTGTCTTGTTGGTGTTCAGTTTGAAAAGGTTACTTTTCATCTAGTTGGCAACTTTGGTCATACAGGTGGCGAACTTGGTCCAGGTGTTAGGAGTTTTGTCTGAGAGGGAGAGTATCAGCTGTGTGTCGTCGGAATAGGATAGCATGTTGATACCGCTTGCAAGGATGATGCTGGTTGAAGTGGGTCGAGCTGAGTGCTGATCTTTGCTGTACTCCACAGATGAGGTTACGGCCATCCGCGCAGTAGAGGGCCAGTCCGGATGACTAAGCACAAGCAGTCATGCAGGAGTATATCCAGCGAAGTGTGGGTTTTTTATGCTGGTTTCATGTCGTTAGTTGAGGATTGGGTGGGTTACATTGTGAAGGATGCGGAGAGGTTGGTATGAGGAGAGTTGCGGAGTCTCCTCCGTCCATGATGAATTAAGCAATTAAAATGGCCCCAAAGGCAAGAATAAATCTCACTGATGCTAACTGCAGCAATACTCCTCGCCCGGAGTTTATCTCGGTGCACAAACTGTGAGTGTTCCTCCATTAAGGATCGGTTATTACCGAATCTCTGTTGGGAGGTGCATTGGGATGTGTTGCTGGTTAAATGTGTTAATTGTAGATCTCAAATGGAACAGTCTGTCCACAGCAGGGGCCAAGGTAAACTGACTTTCTTGGAATGGGGATCCCCCTGGGGTTCGATGTACATCACAAAGACACCACACTATTGCTTTCCTTTGGTTTGGTATCTTGTGAATCTGATTTTGTTGCTTCTTATTCCTGCCTCTTGTTTGTTCCTCCCCTATAGCATAGCTTCTTTGACATCCTTTTGAATGGATGACTCTTATTGTTTCACTGCTTAAATTCAGGGACCTACTTTTTAGGGTCTGGCTTGACAGTGCAGCTGTTGCCAGACAATTATGTGAGAATCTCAGGAAAGGGACTTTGGCTCCACCCACATGTTGGGAGCCAGGATTACATGTTTTGATTGGGCAGAAGTTCTGTGCTTCCACAAAAAAAGGTGCTTGCACTCCACACAGCTGTGGTCATTTTGTTTATATATCCAGCTGCCTCTGTTTGAACTTTTAGGTACACAGATGACACAGTATTGCTATAAAAGTGTCTTGGGTAACTAGTTAACTTATTGGATTTTTCTCTGGGAGGAGGGCAGTGATTAACCTACATGGAGTTTTGGTCTGGGGTGCCAGTGCAACGTCAAAAGACCTTATGTGATCAATAAATAAGAGCTTGCAGAATCCTACTGAGAGTGGGTTTTCTTTCAACCACCTGTTTGGCCCCCAGAGCACAGGATTTGAGAATGCTTTCACTAGAGACTCTGACAAACCCTGGACGTAGACTTTCACTGTTGTGTTTCTTTTTCGGTCCTATTGAGAGGGGCTGTATGTTGTACATATTTGTCATTTTATAAATGTATGTCTGATGGTTACCAGCTTATACTCGCCTCTGTAGTCCTGGTTTGTCTACAGTGTCAAGCCATTGGTATAGGGTAGAGGCCTAACGAGATCACTAGGGGTTAATTAGGCGTGATCCTATTATAATAAAGTTATGGCAAAACAAGTAAGCCTTACTTATTTTGAAAAGTATGTGTTAAAGACAAACGGCTTTTAGTGGCGTATTGTTTTTACACTTTCCTATAGCGTATAGGCTGGCATTTTGTTGCATGTAATTTCACGGATGACTCTAGTAGGCAAGGGTTTTAGTGCTGGTGACCCACCTGAACAAACCGTTGGGATAGACAGTTTGCACTACGGTAATCCTTAGTAGGCTCTATTAGTAAGGATTTTGTATTGTTTTGATAAACTGTATTTTATACATATTTGTAATTTTATTACAGTATACCTGATGGTTGCTTGTGGCAAGGCTTATGAACCAACACCGTAGGTCTGAGTTGCTTATAGTGACAAGGCAATGATAAAGGTTATTGGCTTTTTTCTAATGAAAAGTTATGATAAACCCAGTAGGCCTGACTTTGACTGTGACAATGTATGTTAGCCAATAGGTATTTAAGGGTAGACTGTGATTACTCTGTATTAATGCCTGCAGATGGGTATTTTGTCACATGTAATCTCACAGATTGCCATTGAAGCCGAGCATTTTGGTGCTGGTTCTAAATGTTACGGCCATAGTTGAACTTTAAAACAATTAAAGACCATTTACAATACCTTTGCAAGGTTGATAACAGCTTTTGTGTTTAGTTTGGTTTTTAAACATACACCCGCCAAGTTTGAAGGTTGCATGTTTTTCTTTTTTTCTACTTCTATTTTATTTTATCTTGCATATGTTTTTGCATTTGTGTGATTGTCAGAGGCTGAATAGAAGGATGAGTCAGTGGATTTATGAATGGAATCATGAGTGACAGAGTGCATGTATGATGACTTATTCAGTGTCTACACCAATTAGTGACAAAAAAGGCACTTTCATTTTTAAGCCAGACCTTTTTGGCACTGCCAGTGCTTGTTTCATTTTCTGTTAGCACTGCATGTGTTCTTGCACTATCTCTTGTGTGCTACTTCCCTCCACAAATCCCTGCCATCCATGCCTCTGTGTTGCGCTTCTGCCGTAACCCCCAGTTTGTCCATTTTTTCCCCCACAGTGTAGTCTGTCTATCAAATTGGCAGTTGTTCTATAGTCTGTTCCAAATGAGAACCTTTCTGGAAGATGAATAAAAGGTTTTTTTGTGTCGACATAAATGCTGCTGTTTTTCGACCTCTAACATTTTGCAAACCTTGCAGTTCTTTATGCAGATCTACACAGAAATAGCTCCGCTAACTTGGTTACGCGACCGGCGTGAAAAGCTATTCCAGTTAGGAGGAGTTTGGTGAACACACAACAGATTACGCTGATTCAGTGTTGCTAAAACTTGTCACCATAACCAGCTCCCTTACTGTCCTCATTGGCCACAGCAGCACGAATGACATACCAACATATTGTGTCAGATATTTCATTCACGTAGCCTTACCGGCCTGAAAGCCCAGTACAAGTCCTGCGGGAACTTGTGAGAGACCTTGGGCAGTAATAAATATTTAAATATAAAAGTAGTAGGCTCCTGTGTTCTCTGGTGGTTGGTCTCGCGTGTAATCAGCCATTGTCATTTGTAGCTTCTAAAGTAGCCAATCCCTTTCTCCAGATGTATTGTTGTGTGAGGATCTTTTTTGTGAGGATCCCTGCATCCGCTTCCTTCCACCTTTACAGTTCAAACATGAGGGTTGGGTCTTGCCATCATTCTGGGTAGTGAGCCAAGACATTTGCTGCTCGGGTTGCAAGGATTGTTGGAGTCAGAGGCTCTGCTTGAGTCTTCTGCACCGTGGATTGTGTGTGGCGGTCTCTGATTCCTTTTTCTCCCCTTCACCAGGTCCCGCTTTACTTCTGCTGGCTCCTAGAGTCCACACAAGTGCATATCTCTGGCACCCGGGTTATGACATAACCCTGTTATACTGACACAGTGGAACGCTAAACTCACTTAAGTTGCTTGGAGTTGGAAGTCTTTGGTGAGCTTTGGTAATACATTACATGGAATCGTACTCTGTTCAAAGATTCACATTGCTGTTTCCTCTGTATCTCGGGCCTCTACCGGAGATCACTGTGGCACCATGGGTTTTTAGAATTAATGGCCTGCGTTTTCCTTAAGGTCCTTTCCAAATTGTTCTCTTCTGCCATTTCAAGCACAGTAATGTGCAAGTTTCACCACTTGTGGATGTATTCACAGACGTCTTGTTTGATGGGCAATATGCCACATCTTTCTTTCCATTCTCCAGGTTGTTTAATAGTTTTTGTTGAGCTACTCTCTTGGAATTACCAAAGAGTAATGGGAACCTAATGGGCCTCGGGGGTGAACTCCGCTCCATTCGTGGAGTTTTTTCCTCGCTCACCAACGTAAAGTTGGTGAGCGCGAGCCAGGAAAATCCAACGCTAGACCACCTCGCAGTGAGATTTCTCAACGCGGGCAGTCGAGGATGGCCGCCACCGCTTGCATTGAGAAACCATCCATTTGCATTGAGGAAGCTGCTGCTAGAGTAGAAAATCTAATCGAGTGGCAGAAAGAAGCAGGCCCTCTTGCGCTGCGCATGGTGCCGTTTGCGCTGATTTTCCAGCGCGGGACAAACACCCGGCGCTAAAAATCAATGCGTGGCAGTGTGCACTGAACCCATGAACGGACATTGGTCAATCCTTGTCCATTCGCCCTTGACAATGCTTTCTGCAGCACAAACCTTTGGCTTGCATGTCTTCTGAAAAAGAAAAGACGACCCTCTTCGCAGTGCTCCCTTTGGCAACGAGAGCTGTGTGCGTGTTACACCAAGTATCCTCTGGGTGGCCATCTGAACTCTGTGACTGTCTCCAGTCATTGGGGCTGAGACTGTAATGACCTACATCATTGTTCTTTGAGAAAGCTGGCCTGGAGTTTGTAATCCATCCTTAGGTGGAGAGTTGCATCGTAGTGCAAGAGAGCATGGAACCAGTGCAAACTCCACTCACTCTTTTGTAAGCAGACCCATGATGAGCAGCGGAAGTATCTTCTGGAGTCCAGAATAGTCTGCATTTAAGCTTTGATAGTTAACATAGGATGTTTAGTGGATGCCACGATACAGTATCAATCAATCGGGGATTTGTGAAGTGCGCTACTCGCCCGTGAGGGTCTCAAGGCGCTGGAGGGAGGAGGGGGAGGGGGGGTTCGTGCAGCTCCGTGTCATCCAAAGAGCCAGGTCTTGAGGCTCTTCCTGAATGCTTGCAGAGTTGGGGATCGTCTGATGCTGAGGGGGAGTTTGTTCCAGGTCTTGGCCGTGATGTAGGAGTAGGCTCTTCCTCCCGTTCTGGCTCTGCGGATGCGTGGTGTTTCGGCCAGGGTGAGGTCGGCGGCCTCATACAGGTGGTTCATACATTTATATTGGTGGTTGTACAGAACCAGGCATGCTTTTGACTTGTTCCCCTTTGTCATTGGATATACATGAAAGTTTACATGGAAATAGACTTTCTGTACAGCAATCTGCCTTGCATATAATCTACATTAACGTGTACGTTGCGTGGGCATGTCCTGTGGGGGTACAAGGGCCCTAATATGCTGTTAACTAATTGCTTTGTTTTTCTTCGTATTAAAAGTCAGTGGTGACCAGCTGTTTTCGCCCTGTTTTGGCATGTCCAGTGTCTTACTACACTGGTTGGGTCTCAACCCCAGCCCCACCTCCCACTCAGGATTCTTAGGCAGAGGACATTGGGTTATGTTCTCGCCATAAAGGATTCCCAGCATAATGAACCAATTGTCTGCAAGAATATATTTTTCGGCGTGGTCTTGGAAGAGCTTCGAGCTTCCATGACACCTTTCTGGCGCTAATTGATTACATGGCGATGTTCAGTTCATGCCATGGGTGAAGCATGGTTATAGTTCGGTAACAATTTCCCTATCCACCGCGGTAACAATTAATTGAGGATCACTACTTCGTTTTCAAAAGTGCATTAACTAGCACGACGTTGTTTAGCAACACGCTTTTTCCCCCGTGTTTTCTATGTTTTCTAACACGATGCCACCACAGACTGAGGCATAACAAGCAAGGAGACAATAGTACATAAACCGTCGACAGTATTAATGTAAGATTTCCCACTGCAACCTTCTCTGCCGCTTTATACTTGTTAAGATTGAAGTATGTCACGCAAAATAACTTTGATGATTCACCTGGAGCTACACAACAAACACTCCATTGATTGAATCTGTAACATATGTATTTGGAAATTGTCATCTGTTTTTATTCCAACTATAGGTACTACTGACCTGTCACAAAGAAGAAGGGTGAGTTAATTACCTACCCTGATAGGTTGCTTACAAAATAGCACCCTAGCACTTAAAATGGGTCCTGAAGAAAGCCCTCCGACCCTTTTGGGCAATAAAAGAGGCTGAAACATGTCGACCTTTCACATGGACTACAAGGTGCTATAGAACAATAACATTTCTATATACACACCAACCAATTATTTTAATCTTGCCACCTCTTCTACCGAATAAAGTTTGTTTTGGGAGGAGAGCTAAGCAATTTTAACTCACTTCACTTTTTGTTCACTTTATTCCTGATCACTACTGCTAAAACCAGTTGGTCAACCTCTAGGTGGAGGAAAGCATACTATCAAAAGAGACCCAATGATGATGCTTTCACGCTCTAAGAGAAGCGGAGAACCAAGATATACCGCTCTATCGCTCCTGTACGTGAATGAGGGTTTTTAGTTGGTTACCACACCTGACCCTGGTATTACAGGTACAAGTGATCCATTCTCCCCCTGATTGTTTACCTTTGACAGGAAGCTGAATGGATCACAGCTTCTTCCTCCCCCTATTGATTATATAATGATGTTCAGTTCATGCCATGGGTGAAGCATGGTTATAGTTTGGTAACAGTTTGTCTCTAAATGTGCTGCATGTTTACATCACTCTACCCTCCCTTTCATTGGACCTTTCTTGCCGGTAGCCTTTGCGCCTACAGGTCTGACCATGGTACGGGAGCTTGACTGGTGCCTGAACCTAGGCTTTGGTGTGACACTTGCTTCGTCTTCATTGTAGACAATCTCTGAGTGACTTAGCATGTCGCTTTGTCCATTTCCTTTCTCAAAGCTCTGGGGCGATAGTATGTGCTAAAGTCGGGATGAGGTTCTCATCTTAACGTCTTCTATTTTAGGTCATGACATTCTTGTGGCCCCATTTCTGGTGCACAGAAAATAGTCGAACATCACGTCCATCCTTTGCACTGGATGCTTATTGGACCCTTTCTTCTACTCCCCCTCTTATCCACCCCCCACTACCCCAAACAGGTTAGTAAAGGCACAATCCTCTTAAATTTGCTGTGGAACCCTTCAGCAACACCCTACACACCTTCATTACCCCATTCATTTTACGCGCTACTATTTGCGCTTGCTGGAATATAGAAATGCCTAGAGGTCCCGGAAGGAATGCTCCAAACTTGAGCGCAAGAGCATCTGCAGAATGCTTTGTACTTGAGATATACACTGGAGCAGACCCGGAGGTGGTCAGGGCGGCTGGTCTAAGATTCTCAGAGCATCTGCTGAGGTCCCTGCTTCGCAGTGCTTGTGAGTCAGGCCCTGCAGTGTGGCCCTGCACTGGGGCCATTTGAAATATTGAACTGTGCGCAGAGTTCGAGTCCTCATCCCTGGTATCGTTTGCCCCTTGCCCCCTCCTCTTGCAGATTCATTCAGATGTTCAGCGTTTGTCACCTAGGGTTACCTAGGGTTACCATGAAACCATCCAAGCGAAGCAATTGATTATCAGAAAATCACTTGGAGCCGAAGTATCTGCCTGCTGGCCCTATAGGATGCTATAACATCCCATACAGACAAAAAACCTTCGGCTGTAAGCGAAAGTGTAGCCTCGGACAGGATTTCTATGCAGCAGGGCTCTCCTCTTCCATCAGAAACGTGTCTACAAGCAGTCCCCCAATTCAGGGGGGGGTCTAATGCCTGAGGGTGCCTGCACTCTGGATCCATTGTCCTGGAATCTAGAGCTGTGACCTCTCACCCCCTGCTTTCTGTCTTCATGTCCTGTGCCTCAAACCCTTCTCCCCTCCCATATTGGACTTTGTAGGATCTGACCTCTGACCCTCGGCGCTACCACCCAACCACGGTGTATCTGAAGACATTTCACCCCCCAACCCCCCTAGACAGACACCGTCCAGTTGTGCCTTGTTTGGGTCGATGTGCCGCCAGGGTGCTCTCCACCTCCCCCACCCCCCCACTCCCTCACTCTCCCTTAAACTTGATAGCTCGGTGTGTACTTATATTGTGTAAAGATCTGCGTTGGGTTCAAGGACGCGAGTTCGACCTTGACTTTAAAAATGGAAACTAGATAACTTGAACCTGTCGTCAGCTCCCGCCCTCTTTCTCTACTCCGGTGTCTGCTCTGTGCCCCCCTCCCCCCGTGTCTGCTCTGTGCCCCCCCGGTGTCTGCTCTGTGCCCCCCGGTGTCTGCTCTGTGCCCCCCGTGTCTGTGCCCCCCCCGTGTCTGCTCTGTGCCCCCCCGTGTCTGCTCAGTGCCCCCCCCCCCCCGGTGTCTGCTCTGTGCCCCGGTGTCTGCTCTGTGCCCCGGTGTCTGCTCTGTGCCCCGGTGTCTGCTCTGTGCCCCGGTGTCTGCTCTGTGCCCCGGTGTCTGCTCTGTGCCCCGGTGTCTGCTCTGTGCCCCGGTGTCTGCTCTGTGCCCCGGTGTCAGTTCTGTGCTCCGGTGTCTGCTCTGTGCTTCACTGTGCTGCAGCAGCCAGTATTTCCATGTCTGTCCTGCAGCCGTCCGTGGGTGTGCTGCAGAGCCGGGCATTTAGTTGTAAGTTGTATTTAGAGAAGGGGGTTCAGCCCGGTAAACTGAAGATGGTCGGGATTTTTGGGGGGCCTGGAAGCAATCCTTCTCGTTTCTCCCCTCTTCCTGCATGCACAAGTCCTGGCGTCGTGTGTAGCAACTTTATTGATGGTTCACCAGCGCAGTTTGTCGCCTAACGTGTATTCTTGTTGTTCTGGGGTGAGATGGTCCCCTCCTTTCGAGGGGTGAGGGCCTGTCCCCTCTCTGCAGGCCTCGAACCACTCGCAGGGTTTGCTGCAGCGTTGACCTTGGCCGGAGCGGGGTGGTGCACCGAGGCCCCAGGGCCTTGTGTGGTGTCTGACGCCCACTCTTTCGGCCTCTAAAGGCCCTTCTCTGTCCCTTGATTGGGGCAGTCTGTTCCCGCAGCGCCACTGACTTGGGCAGGATGGTTTGCTTTCATATAAATGCAGCAGGTTGAAGCCGTCCGCACGCTCAGGCGCTTTGTTCTTCCACAAACACGAGCTGGCATCAGCGGGTCTAAATCCGGCATCGATCCCTGTTTGCTCGAATCCATTGGGGCTTCTATTTTTAGCAACAAAGGGCCCAGAAATAGCCTTTTCCTTCCCGTGCACCGGGTCCCAGGAGGGCCACTGATGCGCGTCCCTGTCACTCCGTGTTACCCTCGCCCCCGCTTCCCACGCGACGGACGCGGACGAGAGGCAGCTGTCACGGCCGCCTGGCACCATTAATCTTTAATCAATCGAGCGTCGGGGGCGCTCAGGTGTGCGGCGGGGGGGGCCACTGGCAGGAGCAGCCCAGAATAGCCCAGCGCCCGGGGGCATCGGGCACAAGCCGCAGCCCTCATGGCAAGAAATAGACAAGAGGGGCTAAAAATAGCGCCTTGGCTGCCGGTCTAACTCGCTGTATCTTTGATGCCTCGTTGTGATAAGGTTGATTGGGTCTGGCTAAAAATAGCTGTTCCCTGCAAGTCGAGGGCGAAGTGAAGGAGTATTCTTAGCTGCTTCTCTGGCTGCGGGGGGGCTGAGATGCTCTGAGGTCACCTGCCTCCATCCATCCCGCAGCAAGGATGGCCTGACTGCCTGCAGAGGGCCCGGCCCTGCTGGGTACTCACAGGGTTCTTGAATCCCTTTCTCCTCTGTCCTGCTCTGCTCTTGTCGCCCTCAATATCTTCTTGGCCTAGGCCTGGGAGCTGTGCGCTGCCTACCCATCCCCAGTCCTTCTCTGGACCTTTGTGTTTTTCTTTTTTAATACATTTTCCAGTTGTTTCACTAGTTGTACCCCTGCCTCCTTGTTAGCCACTCTTGAAACGGTTGGGTCTGTGGATTTATCCGCGCCCCACATGCGGTGTCCTCCGCTCAGTGTAAAACCTTATTATTGGGCTAATGGGCGGCTAGAGATGGTTGAGACCAGGTAGGTGAACCCTCATTCAGCAACGTCAGACATGTGAATATTCACAGTTTATATTTACATTATATCTCGCTAAAAACTGGTGAATTCTGATTGGCCAACACCCTGGTGAAAAGGAGAAAGATGCTGCAGACGTCATTGTCCTCCATTAGTTGGTCGCCAGGTCTCTCTGAACCTTGACATGGCTACTGTTCAAGTGGAGAGAAGGATGCGCCATCGCCATCAGAGTTCTACACTCGGAAGATATTTCTCTGAAGGCCCTTTTGTCGTTGCAGTGCCTGTCCTCCAGTTACTGACCTGGCTTGGGTTTTTTGGAAGGGGCTGTATATCTGAACAGATGCTCTTTTGATAGGTGAGCTTTCCTCACCCATGAACAGTCCAAGACCAGATGGGAGGCCGTTCCTACATACTTTCCATTGTCCTCTTGCCCCCAATGCCTCCTGTTGTGCCGGCTGTCCACTTTTTGAACCCTACCTCATGTTAGCAACCCTACACCTGCAGCCACATCACCCCCCACCTGAGGAACCTGCACTGGCTCCCCGTCGACAGGAGAATCTCCTTCAAACTCCTCATCCACGCACACAAGGCACTCCACAAGACTGGCCCAGCCTACCTCAACAGACGACTCCTCTTCTGCGTCCCCAACCGCCAACTCCGCTCCGCCGACCTCTCCCTCGCCACCGTCCCTCGCATTCGAAGAACCACCATCGGCGGCAGATCCTTCTCCCACCTCGCCGCCAAGACCTGGAACACCCTTCCACTAAGCCTACGACAGACCCAAGACCTGCTGACCTTCAGGAGGCTACTCAAGACCTGGTTGTTCGACCAGTAGCAGCACCCCCCCCCCCTTTTTTTCCCCAGCGCCTTGAGACCCTCGCGGGTAAGTAGTGTGCTTTACAACTTCTGTGATTGATTGATTGATACACCGCTGTTAGTCCTTCTGACACACATGCACAGAACACCTATTTTAAATCTGTTCAGTGCAATCTTTCAACTATGCTGATGTTGACCTCGCACAGCATTACAAAATCAGGGGAAGGAACTCTCCATTTGTAGAGGTGACGTTTCAGCTTACAATGAAACTAAGTCGGTCAGGTGCATTCATCAGGGCAAGAAATATGTTTCTTTACCTAGCTGTGGTTGAAAGAGTGTATCCCATCCAGCAGAGCTCTCGATCTTCATCTATGGGAACCTTAGTTAAACCACCCATATTACGTTATTCAACTTTTCCAATACTTATGTATCACAAGTTGTTACACTTTGTTCGCTGTCACTTTCTCTGATGGACTAATCTATTCCAGGATGCTGCCAAGTTCTGTTTGTTTACTCTGCAAACAGTCTATCCTTCTGTAACGCTTATTAATTGGTGTTAGAAATGGGGTTCTCTAGTTGGCAGAGGTAGGTACCTTTGCCCAAATAGGGACCCTTGCTTCTCTAGTCAGGGTAAGTGGGATACACGCTTTAGATAACCCCTGCTCACCCCCTGGGTAGCTTGGCACAAGCAGACAGACTTATCCCAAAGGCAATGTGTAAAGTATTTGTACTCAAAACACACAGCAATACAGTGATAACACCACAAATGGACACCACACCAGAATATGAAAATAAAGTATCTTTATCGAAACTCAACAAGACCAAAATAACAAAAATCCAACATACATGTTATAAGAATATGACTTTAAAAAGGTTTTAAGCAACTGGGTCCATCGAAAACTATGGATGCGTGATTTCTCTCAAGGTACCTGTAGTTGTGACAAAATTCACAAGGCCAAACAGCCGCAGAGATGGGAAGCGTCGAACACAGAGATGCGTCAGTTCCTGAGACAATGGGGAGGTGATGCGACAGTTCTGCTGCACGCAGGAGAAGTGATGCGTTGTATCCGGTCTGTAGGGGGAAGTGATGCGTCGACTCCAAGACGATTCTGGTCCGCGGTGATGCGTCAGGAAAACTTACCGCACAGGTACGATGCGTGGAAACCCGGGATGCTTCGGTGTCGAGTGGTGCTGCTTCGGTTTCTTCAGCCGTGATCCCTCGATGCGTCGGTTCTTGCAGCAGCGACCGGTATGTCTGTTTCGGCAGCGGCGCAGCGATGCGTGGAGAATCTTCTCTCACAGTGGTGCTGCATTGGGAAAACAGCTACAAGAAGAGCAATGCGTCGATTTTGTTTAGTAGTTGCGTTGCTTTTCCAGCTCCCAACAGCTGGAACAACCTCCAGAGGCCCAACACAATCACAGGCACCTCTTGGCAGGTCCGATCTCCCAGCAAGGAAGTTCAGGGGTGCTGGGGGTGAAGTCTTTGTGTCCCTGAGTCTTCAGAACAGGAGGAAAGCTCTACTCAAGCCCTTGGAGATCTTCCTCAAGCAGGGGGACACAGCACACAGCAAAGTCCTTGTCCTTTCTTTGGCAGAAACCGCTACTGCAGGCCAACCCCAGACACACAGCAAAGGGGCAGTACTTCTCCTCAGTTTCTCCAGCTCTTCTCCTTGGCAAAGGTTTCTCTTGATTCCAGAACTAGTCTAAAATTCAGGGGTCTGGGCCCCACTTTTTATAGCACAAATTCCTTTGTTCTCTGGTGGCAGAGAAGCTCTTTGCCCAGCCAAAACCAGTTCTGTCCTCTCTGGTGCAGCTGCCCGGCAGGAGGTGGAGACAGCATTGTCCAAGGCAGACCAGGCCCATTCAGGTGTGAAAGAAATCTACTCCCCTTACTCTAAATGCAGCCCAGGTCTATTCAGCCCAGCCCTGACTCATCCAGGAAAGGCAGGATAAGCATCAACACCTCCCCCTCCCCCTGGTGGCCGTCTGAGAGAATGCACATCCCCAGCCCCCTGTAATTCAAAAGCCAGACAGTCGATCCACAAACCAGCAGAGGCACACAGGATGGCTAAGCAAGAAAATACCCACTTTCTAAAAGTGGTATTTTCAATCACACATTATAAACAACATCTTTACTAAAAGATGCATCTTTATATTCTGAGTTCAAGCATACTCAACTTTTCCTTCCTATCTTGTCCCAATGGGAAGTTATATTTATAAGATATTACAAATTAACTCCCATGTTATCCTATGGGGTAAGATAGCCTTTCAATGGTGAAAAACTTAATTGGCAGTATTTCACTATCGGGACATGTCACACACACTAGTACATGTCCTACCTTTCACATACACTGCACCCTGCCCAGGGGGGTACCTTGGGCCTACCATAGGGGTGCCTTCCATGTAAGAAAAGAGAAGGTTAGGTCCTGGCAAGTGGGTGCACTTGCCAGGTCGACATGGCAGTTAACAAACTGCGCACAGACACTGCAGTGGCAGGTCTGAGATACCTTTTCAGGGCTACTCATGTAGGTGGCACAATCAGTGCTGCAGGCCCACTAGTAGCATTTGATTTACAGGCCCTGGCACACACAGTAAACTTTACTAGGGGCTTACCAGGAGATCAGATATGCCAATCGTGGATAACCAATCATGTTCACAATTTACACAGAGAGCATATGCACTTTAGAACTGATTAGCAGTGGTAAAGTGCCCAGAGTCCTAAAACCACCAGCAACAGGTCAGGAAAAAATAGGAGGAAGAAGCGAAACGTTTGGGGATAACCCTGCAAAAAGAGCCAAGTCCAACAATTGGTACTTTGTGTCATTGCATGCAGAAAGGATGTGTTTTCTCCCATGGATGTATTTTTGATGCTGTACGAGACTTGACTGCATTTGATAATTTAACACACTTTACTAGGGATATTTTGTGGACTATTACCTAGCCTTGGCCTGTCCATCCATTTTTGAAAGATCACTTTTAATTAGGTCTTGAACTGAAAGTTGTGTTGACCAGATCAGGAAAGGACTGAGCAGCAGACCTCTTTAACCGAGGGTCCCTTATTAGCCTCTCAGATGTGTCTCCAGCGTGGTCCACCTAAATGTACCTTTCAAGCACATTTCTCGTGTCGGTGTTTGCTTGCAGTCAGCGTCTGTAAAAACTCTTGGCAGTACATAACGGAAAGAAATAAAGGTTTAAGTAAGTGTTCTTGCCTTTTTTTCCCCTATCTTTTGTCCAACAAAGTGTTTGTTTTTCTTTATGTCCCCAGTTTGAAATGTCCGCCTAAAACTCGCCACCACCGTCCAGAATCTGAGATCTCTTCTCCTGCCAAGCTGCATCATAAACCGATTTATTGTCCCGGAAGTGCATGCGGTTGGTGTAGACCCATGGTACTCGTAGTCGGCCCGCGTGCCGACAGCGGCCCGGCATGCTTTCATTGGCGGCCCTTACTTTCTACTTTTCCATTGAGGCCGGCAGTAAACATAGAAGATGGCCGCAGGAGCATACCTAGTGAAAACATATTCAATGCGTATGCACCTACGGCCATCTTCTGTGTTTACTGCCGGTCTCTGTACCCGCCTCTGTGACGTCACACACGGCACCGTCGGGAAGCTTCCCAAAAAACCCTTTAAAAGTCAGCTGTAAGCGCCTTCACAGCTGACTTTTAAAGGGCCTTTTGGGAAGCTTCCTGTTTCCGTGTTGCCGACGACGTCCTCTTCGCCCGCAGCCTCTTCTCCACCCGCAGCTTCATCTTCGAGTGTGTCACAGATATTATTTGCAGTAATATTAATGAACTGCTGATGTCTGTTATCAATATTGTAATACATCACTATCCCTGAAACACATTTAGAATTTGGACAATTGCGCCTGTATACTGTCAGTGCCCTGGCCTAAGAGGGCATTAAAGAGCTGAAATGAAATCATAAATTCAAACCTGTTCTGAACAGGGGCCCCCAAAATAGGTTTGGCCCAGGGCCCCCAAAATCCTTAAGATGTCCCTGTTTCTTTCTCCACTCCTGCTGTCCACTATATATATATATATGTGTGTGTATGTATGTATGTCTGGTCTGGTGGCTCAGTGGACTAATGCGTCCACTACAGTGGCCAGTGTTCGACCTCATGGTCACAGTTTTTTTTTTTTTACTCTAGCCCTGCCCCCCACTGACCCTGCCCCCCACTGACCCTGCCCCCCACTGACCCTGCCCCCCACTGACCCTGCCCCCCACTGACCCCGCCCCCACTGACCCCGCCCCCACCGGTGCAGCCCTCGGCCACAAACCACACTGTAAATTTGGCCTCCGAGAGAAAGTTTGAGTACCCATGGTGCAGACATGCATACAAGATGGCTGAAGGCTTGCTGACAGCCGAGCAGGCCTAGGTGCAGGTGGTCACACTGGACTCAGAGCTGCGGAAATTCCTGCAGTCACAGGTAGAAGTGGAAACGAGGGTGGTGAGGGGAGGGCGAGGGAGGAGGTCAGAGGTCAAACCTTTGACTGCGTCTCCACCTTGGTCAAGCAGGTATTACGTTGGTCAGAGGTTCAAACACAAAGATTTTGGCTAAATTTGCTTTCCCCACTTCCAAGACCTATGTACGTGCAGCGTGAACTTCATACTCTGGCCCAGTGGCGGTGCGTCTATTGGGGCGCTGGGGCGTTGCCCCACTAAAGCCACATGCCCGCATTTACCCCCATTCGTTTTTAATAATGTACGTCAAAAATTAGTATACTAACGCGCTAATTCCTGGCCGGTCGCCGGGCCACGCCCGAGGCAATCAGGAAGCTGAAGGGGGTTGGGCCGTGGCAGCAGTCAGTAGTGCGCATGTTCGGTTTTGGGCTTGTCATTTTTATGACCAGCCCGAACATGCGCACTAGCCTTCCTCTTAGGAGAGCGAGGGTTGCTCCATGCCGCAGCCCCCGGTCTCCTAATGGGCGGGGAGTATCCCTGCTCAAGCCAATATGGCGCTGCTCCAGCAGCGCCAGGATTGGCTGAGAGGCTCAGGCACCGCACGCGTTCACACTTCCCCGCGCAGTGAGAGGCTGCTGGCATAATAGCCAGGCATTGGGTGCCGCGCGTGGAACTTGATGAACGTATGTGGCCAATCACTGTGGCTTATCAAGCCATGCAGAGACAGTGATTGGCCATTTTGTTATGATGACGTCGTCGGGACACACACACGACGACGAGTCGAGTCGACATCACACCACACCTCGTGTTTGTTCAGTGAGTGCCTGCCTGCCTAAGTCTACTGCTCGGGTCACCATTAGACGTCGTCTCCACGTATCGTAAGGTAAGTCAAGTCACTCAGAAGTGTGCAATGCATGATAATGCATTTATTTTATTTTCCGTGACAAATGGTTTTAGGCGGCGGCTCTCGTTCGTCTGCGCGGCCTCGAGATCTTAGTATACAGCACTTGGAAACAGATTAAAAATGTAATCTGTTTCCAAGTGCTATAGTTACTAAGATCTCGAGACTCTCGAGGCCGCGCAGGCGAAGGAGAGCTGCCGCCACAGATGGGGTCCGCCAAAACGCATTCATTAGCAGTTAGCAATAGGCCTTAGGCTGCATTGACACTGCAGCCCCTCGAAGCATTACAGGCATTATCGTTCGACGCAAGTGTGCAGGTGAGAAAGGCCTCGCCCTCACCTCTTCTGAGCCCTAATCCCGGCCTCCCGCCCAAAGCTCTCAGGGACCCGGACCCGTGCCTTTGAGGCGCTACCGGAGGTCTGGTTTACACTGGGATCCCCTAATGAAAGCAGGGTGTTCCTTAAAACCGCTGTCTGGCTTCATCCAGGCCTGGGAATCCCGGCCCTCTCGTGCACACAAAAGTGCTGATGGATGTCCGTCTGTCAGTGCCTCGACTCGAGGGCATCGAGCCTTTGTCTGACAAAGTGCCCGTCTTTCTGATGCCAGCCGCTCGAAGCTTACCTATTTTTATTTCGTGCATAGAAATTCCCACTTCTCCGTCAAAGAATGATAGTCCGTGTTTTGTTTCTGTTTCTAAATGTGTTTAACTACATCATTAGAAGGTGTGTTAGTGTTTTACCAGATTCACATCGTAATTTGGGCACCTCAGTTCACAAATGCCTTAACAACTTTACATTTACGATTTGGATTTATACTCGAAAATGGAGTCAATGGCATGTAAACCTATACCAGTATGGTACCAGTTTATGTTAGATTGAGTATCTTTAGAGGGTCGGATTGTGGATGTTTCTGGGTGGTAACCCCTGTAAAAGTAGGAGAAAATGCAGGCATTCAAAAGCTTTTGCAGGTAGCATTGTGTATTCGATGTGGGCACACTCCAGAAATTGATGGGGATGGATGTCACCAGCATTCATTCCTGGGGACAGGAACTCTGGCCACCTTCCTGCGGACAGCAATCTCCAAACCCCAATCATGATTTTCATGTCTTTTCTGGCTCATATCATCATGCATGTTGCTTTAATACAACATGTGATGTCACTCCGTCACACTTTAGTGCTATTCATTGATCGTCATGACTGATACACTGTGGCGTCTGACTAATCTGCAGTGCCAGTGTCACCTGTCTGCTGCCTTAGTTAAGCACGCTAACCTATTCTGTGGTTCTACCGACCTGTGTGAAGCATGCCCAGTTGTCTTCTGCGCCCTCTTCTTTGTCTGTCCCGCCAATCTTTCCCCTTCCTTGTACATTGCCCCCTCTCTACTTTCCTCTCATGTGTCTCTCTTTCTTCTCTCTGCGTTGTTGTTTCCCCATCCAAGTCTCTCCATCTTACACTGGTTCTCACCACGCGTCTCCATCTCTCTGTGCCCCTCTCCCTCCCAGTCTCTTTGTATCTCACCCTCTCTCTATGGTTCTCGTTCCCTACCTCCTCTTGCTCTCCACGTGTCTCTCACACTTTTGACGCATCTCATCTCCCTCTTCGAGCTTTCTCAGTCTCCCTCTCATTCCCTGTCTCCCTCTCATTCCCTGTCTCCCTCTCTCCCTCTCATTCCCTCTGTCTCCCTCTCATTCCCTCTGTCTCCCTCTCATTCCCTCTGTGTCTCATTCCCTCTGTCTCCCTCTCATTCCCTCTGTCTCCCTCTCATTCCCTCTGTCTCCCTCTCATTCCCTCTGTCTCCCTCTCATTCCCTCTGTCTCCCTCTCATTCCCTCTGTCTCCCTCTCATTCCCTCTGTCTCCCTCTCATTCCCTCGGTCTCCCTCTCATTCCCTCGGTCTCCCTCTCATTCCCTCGGTCTCCCTCTCATTCCCTCGGTCTCCCTCTCATTCCCTCGGTCTCCCTCTCATTCCCTCGGTCTCCCTCTCATTCCCTCGGTCTCCCTCTCATTTCCTGTCTCCCTCTCATTTCCTGTCTCCCTTTCATTCCCTCTGTCTCCCTTTCATTCCCTCTGTCTCCCTTTCATTCCCTCTGTCTCCCTCTTAACATTCACCTTAGTGTCAATTAACTCCTGAATACCGCAATCAGCAAGGAAAAAGTGACCAATAAAACCTTTACAAATTGTCTGGCACTGCGCTGCGCCACGTGTGGCACTTTTCTGGTAATTTTTTTCTTCAGTTAGAAATGTTTTATATATACATATACAATTTGGCAAAAGGTGAATTATGTGCATAGTGCGCAAAATTCTGCTTCAGTGTTCTTGCCCATATGAACTTTCAAATGTCATCAGCCGCCACTGGACTGGTCAAGTAAGGTTCAAACTATGAAAAATAAATAAAAAACGAAATAAAGCAAGTCAGAGTGTTCGCAAAGTGGCTACATTGATTTTATTCACACCCAAACATATAAGCACTACTTTACAGAGTTTGCCAGTGAAGCAGTACTTTTGTTTTCTTGTCTTTTTTTTGAACAGCATTGTTTTCCCTGGTGGGGAAGTGCACCAATCGTGGGGTACTGCAATGACTGATTGATGGGTGGATTGGTAACCATGTTCTTCCTGCTTACATTTCACATGCTTTACTTTGCTTTTTCCAGGATGTTGGTACTTTTTATGTAGGCAGCATATTGCTCTCTTGTCTAGTGCGTAATTTGAATGGAGTTGCAAGTATATTATGGTTCGAAAAGCACTCGCTACCACCTTCCTGGCCTCTAGCAATTTTCAGAAACAATACACAAATGTCATGATAACGCTGATGGTTAATGTTTTTCCTAGAGAGAGATCAGAGTTTTGTCTACTGGAAGTTTTGACTCATGGAAAGGTCGCGCAGAAGTGAACAATATGTTGAATGCTGCTAGTTTGCGACCTGTTTAGTTGTTTCTTAAATAAAAAACATCTGTGAGGTACTCAGAAATGCATTGTATCTCGAAGTCTGTTATGAAGCTCTGTGGTTATACTGAATAAGCAGCTACCTATGTTATATGACACCTCTTTCTTAATGTAATAACTGCACTTTCACAATTGCTTTATTAACCTTCCTACTTTCTCAAATTTGCTTGAAAATGCACCATTTGTCCACTCTTTTTTCAAAATTTTCTCAGGGGGAGAACCCCCCCGAACACCCCTTAGGTTGTTCGGGCTCGCTCGCTACGGTGCAGTATGACAATCATTTTACGCCCTCACCACTTTCAAATGTCACCAGCCGCCACTGCTCTGGCCGCGCAGAAAGTGGTGCCAAAGGGAGAGAAAAAAGGGATGGAAAAAGAGTCTGCAGAAGTCATCAAAAGAGACAGTGTAGGCTGGTGGAAGAAGAGGCAGGAGGTGCAGTCAAGACAGGGCAGCCTTAGTATTCGGCGACTTCACCACTGGGCATCAACAGGCTCCTTAGAAAAACGTTGTTATTATTGTGTGTGTATTTACCAAATATTACACATTAAGCACGATCTGTTGCTATGTAAAAACCAGTGCTGCAACCCATGTTGAAGTGCTCAGCAAATCGGAGCACGATCTGAAGAAACCAGCAGGCAGGTTGTGTGATGCTTAGTGTCTGTCTGATGGGCTGTCGAGGATCACAAGGTGAAATGGATGAACTGAAACCTTTCTGTCTCCTTTTCCCGCAGTTGTCACTGGAGCTACAGACGGGATAGGGAAGGCCTATGCACAAGAGGTAAGTCTGGTGGCAGAGGAGGCTTCAGCGATGGCTCTATAATGGTGTCGTGCAGCTCTGTGCATGGGGTTGAAAAGTCATTGGAAACGTGCGGTTCTCTTTTTGTAATGCTGTGCTCCACTAACTGCCCTGAGTGCTTGCCTTTACTGCACTATAGTGTAATGCTGCTCCCTGTCTTACTTGATGTCACCCTGCTGCACTCTCTGTCCTCCGCGCATGCATGTCTTACCTGTTCTGTACTGCCCGCTGCCCTCACTGTACTGATCAGGTTTCTGTGTTATTTGCGCTCTCCTTCATTCATTCGCGCCTGCCTTTCTTTAAAGATCTTCTGTATTCAGTGTTTTGAGAGTGCTGGTCTCAGTTGTGCTGTGCCCCTACTGTCACTGTCCTGAGCGCGCACTTGTTTTACGGAGGTTATACTGCACTCACTGTCCTGCTCCTGTACCTCTGACCCGTACTGTAATAAGTGCTCTGAGCATGTGCCTGTCATGTTTGTGCTGTACTGCCCTGCTAGTCTCTCTGATCTGTGCTGGTTCTTTTTCACTGACGTGTTGCTTTCACTGTCCTTAGTGTACAACTTTCATTAGTGGTGTGCTTCTACCAGGCCCTGCACCCAAACTCTTTTGGCCGTGCACAGCGAGGGCTGCTTTCCTTGCAGTGTGCTTATTTGCTAGCTTCCAAGAGATCTGTCAAACAGCAACGAAGTAATTAGTGAATTAAACTTTAATTTTCCCCATTTTTCTTATAGAGACTTCTATTCGCAGATTCCTCACCTTTTGAATATTCCCTAGGCATCAGACTGGATCCGTAACATTTTCCGCAGTACTTTGTCGTGCTGTCAGGTGGCACTGTGCGGCTCCGCATTGGTAGGTTCTGCTCCAGAAATGATGTGCAGAGCCTATATAGGCACCACCCCTGCGTGCTGACATTAGTTACTTGTGGATTCGAAGGACCCTTAATGTCGCTCAGAGACTCTTATCGCAAAAGTTTTCTTTTTCCAGTCTGTAAAGGATGTCATCCCTAAAACTGACCGGTTTAAAGATGGGGACAGTCGAAAGAAATGTCTCTGCTAGATCCCCACCAGGTATGTCTGTGATGTCTGGGGTCGAGCCACGACTCCAAGGCCTGCAGCGAGTGCACGTCAATGAACCTGAAAGTCATCGGGGACCAAGAGCTGAAGCTTTAGATCACCAAGCATAAAAACTCCTCACCAGGACGGCTCCAACTCATGGTTCACGTTGAAAGTTGATTGCCAGAGTCGACAGCCGGAGTCTAGAGGCTGGGTTTGTCGCGGCCAAAATACTCGGGTAAGTCAAAGAGGATACACAAAAAATTGAAGCAGGATTCCGCCACTTGCGTCACTCTTGTTCATCTAAACAGGTGTGAGGGCGGTGCCCCAACTCTCAAGATCGCTTCTGAAGTCATCTGACTTTTGAACAATGCACGCACCTGGTTCTGGCACAAACAGAGTACCTGGAGCTGACAGCCACGCCACAACAGATCGAAAACTTCTGCGCAGCCATGCTTCTCAAATCCCTATCTGCTCCCTCTGGCATGCCTTTGGGCCGCAAGGAGTCTAGAGACCCTCCATCTGCAGTGCTGCTGGGGGGTGTACGCCCTTGGTGCCAGTTGGGCCATCTGAGCTCATCTTGCCTCCGGTCCTCACCCCGCCTCCGGGATCACGCCCCACGCTGGCCCTCTACACTTCGATACCAATGCCGAATCCATCGATGTGGAAGGAGAAGGTGGCTCCTATAGTTCGCTCTGAATCTGAGTCAGTCTGACCTCTACTAAATTCCCGCTCCATTCCACCTGAACCCCCAACTTGAATTGCTGACTTCACAAGGAAAAACACACATTATATTCCCTTTTTGGTAGGGTCTCGGACAACAAGTGTGACCCGGGTGATAAGTTCAGGAGGCTAGAGGTCTCAATACCTCCCCAGAAACGGGCCTACTCTCACACCCTGGACCAGCCACAGAGTAATCGGCTTTCTCCACATGATAATGCATGGGGTGGCCCAAGTACTTGACCTCTGGCTCCACATAGTGGAGGTCAAGATCAGTGTATTGACAGAAGTCCTCCTACTAGGGCAAACCTCTACTAAAACATCTCCTACCATTTAATGAGGCACTGACTGATACCCTATTGGGGCCTTGGGCTAAACCATGCTCTGTCCCCCTCAGTCAACCGACAAATTGCCAGGTGAAAACACCCTGCTCTAGACAACCCAACATTTCTTTCGCAGGACCCTTCTCCCAAAAGGCTAGTGGTGCAAGCTCGTGCAGGTCTAACCTAACCACAACTGCTTTCCTACCACTCTCCCTGAAGGGAGTCTAAGCGGGAGGAAACTAGTATTATCTGCTCCCAGTTTGACACTGTGATTATGAAATACCAGCTGCCTGGTGGGATGCTATTCCCATGCCCTTTAGGACACTGTGGCACAATTCCTCCCTGGTGTGTCCGAAGATCTCCTACCATTCCTTGCTCAGGCGAGTCAGGATAGTAGTGATGCCATCGGCACCAGTGTTGCCATTCATCACCAGGCATGTGTGCAATTGACTGGGTTCTCAGATGAAGTCCTGTCCTCCCTGATGGACATGCCCTGCTACCTGATTCGCATGTTCGGGGGCAGGGCTATTATACTCTCATGGCCTTTCTGCCCACCTCGCAACAGTCTTACTGCTCCTTTGGAGGATTTGGTAGAGCTGCTCCATACCTCCAGCCTCAACAAGAAACCCAGCAATTGCGTGGTCGAGACCATGGTGCCCACTGCCCCCGTGGCCAAGGTCATCAGGCCACTCCGTCCCCCCCACACCCTCTGCCAGCACCACCTGTCAAACCTCTTTAGAGTGCCCTTAGAGGAGCACAACCGCCCGGTGGGAGGCAGAATCTACAGATTCGTCCCACGCTAGCAGGAATAAAATCAAACAGGTGGCTTCTCGCAGTAGATGCACCTTTCCCGTCCTCTCCTCCGCTGCACCTTCCACCGCCTCCAGCGACTGACTGAGACCCATTTCTTCATTTTGCGGCAGGATGTGCAAGATCTTTTGGCCAAAGAGGTTATCGAGAGGGCACCGGCGCTCGTAGTAGGATGTGCTCGTTATTTCTGCTATTTTCTGGAAAACATGGACAGTGGTAAATGTGTAGTGCTGATGGATATGTCAGAAACTTTTGACACTGTCACGACATCCTTCTTCAACGGCTGGCGGACATTGGTATTGGTGGTCTGTGTGGAGGTGGCTCTAGTCTTTCTTGGAAAATAAGAGGCAGGTGATCACCATTGGACATTTTTAAATCAAGGGAATAGGTGCTCAAATATGAAGTTTCTCTGGGCTCGTCCCTTAGTCTAACCTTATTTAATGTATATATGCCCCTCCCCCTAATAACTCCTATCAAATCTTTTGGGATCTCCGTTATGTCTTATGCAGATGATACCCTATTGATCTCGGCTCTTGATAAGAACTTTTTCACTTCGGAGCTTAATTTTAAAACTTGTCTCTCCGAAGTGGTCAGGTGAATGAACCTTAATTTCTTAAAATGCAATGCAGAGACAACAGAAATAATCGTTTTGGATCTCGCAGCCAGTTTTTCGCCTCTGACTGGGGGGCTTAAAAGCCTGACAACCCTCCTTCACCTACAGAGGTTGTAATGAATTTGGGTGTTAAGTTTGACAATGATCTATCTTTTCGCCAACAGTTCAACTCCTTCTCAGGGGCTTGCTTCTCTGTAATCAAGTCCCTCAAAAAGTTTAAAGATTTTCTTCTCCTCTCAGCTAGAAAGACTGTTCACTCTTCGGTCACCTTAAGACTGGACTATTGTAATAGTCTATATCTGGGGTTGCCCAAATACCTAACCAAGAAGCTGCAAGCAGTTCAAAATGCGCCGGTCAGATTGACTCTAAAACTCCCCCGTACCAGCTCTACCACTGACGGTCTTCAGCAGCTTAATTTTCTTCCTGTTGAAAAACTGATTTTATTTAGACTCTTAACTATTGTTTATAAGGCAATTCATCAAATTGGGCCAAAGTTTTTGTCAGATCGCTTTGTGCTTTATACCCCTTTAAGAGGGTGAAGATCTGCCAAGAATAGATTGCTAAGGATCCCAAAGTTCAGGTTACAAACCAGAGAAGATCGATCTATCTTTGTTCTGAGGGCGAGAGCTTGTAACGATCTCCCGCTTACTGTCAAATTAGCTCCCTACCTTCAGGTTTTTAGAAAGTTTCTAAAAACGTGGCTTTTCTCCCAGTGTTACTTGCATCTCTTTCCTCTTCTTTCCTTCCTCTTCTTTTCCTTTCGAGGTGGGTGGACAAGTATTCTCTGTTCTCAGGTGGTAGCGCCAAGATACCCCTTGGGGAGATCGTTTGCGATTTTATAAATGCCATTCATTCATGGAGGCCTGCAGCCTTTTTTTAGACCTATGCCCTCTCAACGCCTCTGCAAGGAGAAATTTAAAATGCTTATCCCAATCCAAATCTTGTCTGCCTTCGATCTTAAAGACTGGATAGTGGCGTTAGACCTGCCGGACACAAATTTCCATACACCTGTCCTGCTAGCCCACCAGTGCTACCTGTGGGCTGTAGTGGGTCAGGACCATTTTCCTTTCGCAGGGTTCCCCTTCGGTCTTACCAGTGCTCCTTGGGTTTTCATGGAAATGATTGCGGTGGTAGCAACACACCTTTTAGAGGTAAAGGGTTCCAGTCTTTAGCTATCCTCTGACTGGCTGTTGAAGGTGAGCTCTCTCCAGCAGTCATCTAGCACCTCCAGACAACAGCGAACCTTCTATCATTTTTGGGGTTCGTAATCATCGTGCCAAAGTTTCTCCTTTCTGCTTCTCAGGTGCTGCCTTTCGTCTGTCATTCTGGACATGGCTCGCTTTTGTGTCTTTACCCCGGGGCATTCAGGCTATGAGCCCGATCTTTCAGCTTCTATCTTAGATTTCAGTGAGGTTGACTCTGAGGCTGCTGGGATTGATGGCCTCCTGGCTGGTCAAGCACGCCAGGTGGCATATGGAGGCTCTGCAGTGGGATCTTCAGTCCCAGTGAGCATAACATTAACGGGACGTCTGCATGCTCGTTCAGATTTCATAGGTGACTGTGAAAGACCTGCAATGGTGGTTGCTGGACTATGATTGGGTCAACGGAAGACCCCTCTCTCTACCCCACCCAGAACTGACAGTAGTGATTGATACATCACTTCTGGTTTGGGCCGGCCATCTAGGAGAGTTGAAAATCAGAGGCCTCTGTACTCCGGCGGAATTACCAGCTCCACATCAACCTTCTGGAGCTGAGGGCCATCCGCCTGGCGCTGTAAGCCTGCCTGCCTTCCGTCCGTCAAGGGGAGCCTGATTCAGGTGTTGACAGACACACCACTGCCATGTGGTATTGTAACAAACAGGTAGGGGTGAGGTCCCGGTCCCTATGCCAAGAGGCTCTGCACCTCTGGAAATGGCTGGCCCACCAACCGATTTTCCTAGTGGCGAACCACCTGGCAGACTCTTTGAATGCCAGGGTAGACTAACACTGCTGTCGGCACCTCACCAATCACGAGTGGACATTAGACACAAAAGGCCGCTTTGACTCATGGGAAGAACCTAGGCTCGATCTGTTCACCACTGCCGAGAATGCACAATGTCATCCCTTATGGGCATTGGAATTTCCAAGGCATCACTTGCTCGGAAATGCGTTCCGCCTCAAGTGGAACTCTAGACTCCTGTATGCCTTTCCACGATATCGCTCCTGCCCCGAGTTCTCCTGAAGATCTGGACCGACCAAGTCATCCTAGTTGCTCCGGATTGTACACGGAGTGTATGGTATACAGGACTCCTTTGCTTGAGCATATGTCCTCCGATAAGGCTGCCCCTCCTGGAGGACCTAGTGTGCCAGCAACAGAGCATGGTTCTGCATCCTGTCCTTCAGGCTCCACCCTCATGCTTGGAGATTGAACAGCGACAGCTAAACACCTTCAACCTTACTCCAGAAGTGGTTGTCATCTTGCCAGTTAGGCGACCTGCGCCGAAAACTGTGTACACCTGTCATTCGGACAAATTTGTGGTTTGGTGCGGCACACGCCAGATTAACCCCCTCCAGGACAAGTTATGATGTTCTGTTTGCTTTTTCTCTTGCTCGGCATGGCTTTGCTTTATGCACAGTTAAGGGTTATCTATCAGCTCTTTCAGCCTTCTAACAGTTGCCAGATCCCGAACATCATTTCTACCAAAGGTTGTTATACTGTTCCACGTCAGTCAAACCATCACCCTGCTGGCGTTCTATGTTCCACCTCACCCCTCCAAGGAGGAAGAGGGACTCTATCTCTTGAATCCCAAAAGAGCACTACTCTTTTACATCGATCGTACCAAAGAACACTGAGTGGGCGATCAGCTCTTTGTTGGGTTCACTGGAGCAAAAAAGGCAACGCAGTGCAGGAAAGGACCGTCTCCCACTGGATCAAGCTCTGCATTAAGATCTGCTGCACTATGGCCAAAAATCAGGCTCTGGTAGAACTGCATGCTTATTCTACAGGGGCCAAAGCTGATACCAGTGTGTTGGCATGTGAGGTTCCAAACCTGGACATACGCCAGCAGCTGAGGTTGTGCCATTCCACATGTTCACAAAGCACTATTGTCCGGACAGCCAGGTTGGTTGTGAAGGGCATTTCGCCCACTCCTTCTGGTTTGAGCCTATTCACCGATCCGTCTCCAAATAGGTACTGCTTTGGTACCTATTCAAATGAGGAGAGGAATCTGCAACTACAAGTCTCTACCAGAAGGAGCATTACTGAAGAGAAGGCAATTGTTCTTGTAATAGACTCGGTCTAGCTGAAGGTTCCTCACAGACCCTCCCATTCTCCCCGTTCTGTGATTGTACTCGATCCATCAATAAGATCTCAATTGTGGGAACCTGCACACCGGTCACAACCAATTTGCATTTGGGGTTCTGTGTTTGGGTGCGTGGACAGCCTTGAAAGCAACTGATGTCTGTTCGCAGGGGTGTTGCCTATATAGGCTCCGCACGTCACTTTCGTAGCGGAACTGTGTCGGTGAGGAGCCACATGACAGCACTCGGCGGCGCGCCGGGATATTGCTGAAAAGTTTTCGATTCCATTCCGACGCTGGGGAAATGTCTAAAAGGTGAGGAATCTGTGGGTAGATAGTCTCTACCGGAAAGAGTGTTACTGACGGGAAGTACGTTTATCTTTGCCCATCCCTCTTGACCAATGTGGTTAATATTTGGCATAACCACCAAAGGCTACACCTTTTAAATGTCTACCAAATTTTGTGCAGATTAAGGAAACTGTATCAGATTTGTTAATAGATAAACACTTCTTTGACTCCACCTCTTCAAATCTGCGGCCCACCTCCTCCACCCTTTTGATGGACCTGCATGAAATTGAGAAAACCAAGAGTAGGCTAAACATGCAAATTCTCTTCCAGACTCTATGGAGATTCAGCACAGTATGCCAAAGTTCTTGGTACATCAAAAATGTTTTGAACCTTGTGGCCCTATTGTATCTGCACAAAACCTGAAATACAAGCACTGGGTATTGCTTGCTAACTTCCTGCCACATCTGTTGCATGTTCTCCAAGCAGTGCTTATATTTCGAGCAATTAAAATTTGTATTACTCCCACTTAAATTTTGTGTCAATCTGCCTAGAAGGGTAAAGTTGACATACCAATAGAAAACTGTGAGGAGAGTGGTTTATTATATGGTGTGGTTGTGCAACCTCACTGTGTAATAAACTCACAAACCTGTCTTGGGTCCATTCAGGTTCTTCTGGAAGACTTTAGCTCAACCCTGAGTAGCAGTGGCTTCGAGTAGTCTGGCTTTGTCAAAGAAACGAGTGCAAAGCATTTAGAAGTACCAAAACAGTTGAACAAGAAAGAAACACGAAACAAAGGAAACCGGACACCAGTTTATAAAGCTAGATCTTATTTTTATGGATTTCTAGACACAAATATGATCAAAATCCAAGGAATAAACTATTAAGCAAATAATAAATTGTTGCCTTTCAGTCAAATCACAAACCAGCATTGCCACCTACAGCAGTTAGCGGTTACTTGGAAAATGTTTGAAAGCTTTTGTAAAGTTGTGGTCAGTTACTCTGGTCTGCTTTTAGCGACCAACTCCGGCAGGAAGCGAGTCACAAGGGGCAATGAGGCTTGGCAGGACAGTTACTGTGCATTCAGAGCAGCCTCCAGTCCAGTTCTGGGCTCTATTGGCGATATGCCAAAGACATCAATGGAGTGGTCCTGATGCAAGGGATACAGGTTGCTGAAGATGCTGATCTCGTGACCGGGTCTACCTTGGGCCACCCCTCGGTCTTCTGGTTGAAGTCCTGCCAGAAATCAGTTACCACTCGTCTCTGGTTACAGCAAAACCAGTGGTTCCCTTTAACGGAGGCTAGTATCAGTCTTGGGCGACTAAACTACACTCCTGTGGCTCTCCCAGGTACAGCAGACTCTGGTGTAACTTTTGAGCGTTGAGACTGTCTCCCAGGCTACAGTTCAGTAACGATCAAGCATTTGGAGCTACCAAGGCAGGCTTCTTTAGCCTTTGTGGCCCTGGAGCTGTAATAGGAAGTCAGCCAACTGACTCTTGGAGTTCATCTCTGCTCTCTGGAGCTCGGGACGACATTTTCTGAAGCAGGACGCCACAGGCACAGTCCTCTGTTTGCTAGCCAAAGGATCAGCAGGTGCAGTTCAGTCTTTGTTGTAGCCTCTCTTTGCTAGGTCCAGGAAACATCAGTCCTTCGGTTCTGTCTCCAGTGCAGATGTGATCTGGGTGCCACCTAAAACCCTTGGGGGATGCGGTTACAACTAGCCAATGGGTTACCAGGTCCCCTCCCGCTTGATGACTACTTCATGCATAGTGTGGCATTTAGGTATCCCTGAAGGCAAAAGTCTGCCCACTCCCAAGATGGCAGAGCCACTCACTCTGTGTGTTGAGCTTGGTAGCTCACCCTAGAGGTGTGGATACTTGAGGGCTACGCGCCCACGGGAAAACTTGTTTGGCAACTGTTTCCCCCGCTCTGCCACACAGGAACTTATAACGCCCCTAAAGACATTTGCATCACTAGGGTTCAGCACCCGCACTCACTCCCATCTTCAACACACTAGAACATTAAGGTGCAAACACACTCACCGACTAATCCGAAGGGAGGACACTAGTAAGACCAGAGCGCAACTCACAACACCTTCTCTTCTCCTTAATTCCTTAGGAGAGGCACTTCACTAGGGTACAAACCCTACAACATAGCACCAACGTACACAACCCCTAAAACCCACCTTGACCCTTGGGAAGGGCACTTCGCTATGCTATGGTACACGACCCTACAGCGCAACATTAGGGTACACGACCCTACAGCGCAGCATTAGGGTACACAACCCTACAGCGCAGCATTAGGGTACACGACCCTACAGCGCAACATTGGGGTACACGACCCTACAATGCAATATTAGGGTACATGTATACGCATGCAGAAAATCCAGACCAGCATTGAAAATACACTGAGTCAGTGAATTCAGCATTACATTAATAATCCTACACTGGCAGCAAATTAACAATAGCATTAAAAATAAACATGCACTCAAAGATAAATTGAGCATGGCATAGGACAATATCCCCCAAAAAACCCTCCAAGACCCAAGTGTAAGTGACCTCTCACCCAAAAACCCTCAAGTCCCGGATACCTGGAGACACTTTACCTATTTTCTAAAGCAGACTAGGATGTCCAGACAGATGTTTGCAATCCTTGCGTAGCACGAGCCCAATGTAAACAAAGTCAAGTTCTTGAAACTTCCGGTTCAGAACGCGATCCCGGCGCCGACACTCATTCTAAGAAAGCGTACTCGCATCTGAGGCTGCCACATTTAAAACTTCATTTTACTTGGAGCATCTGGACAAGCCACCACCGCACTCGGGACTTGAAATCCAGTCGTTTGATAAGGTTGGACTCGTTAATTTTCTTCATAATTGGAATCATAGTCAAGTTTAGATGTATTGACCAGCCGGGTCGGAAGTAGAACCGGCCGAGAGGACTTTAATTTAGGACTTAAAGAGCCCTTCAGCCCTGAAGAAGTTGTGGGGTGTTCCCCAAGCGGCAAAACTCGTGTTGGCTGGGTGTTGTTGGATTAAAAAGAAGAGAAAAAAGAACAAAAAACAACAGAACTTTATTCCTCCTTTTTTTTCACACTTATTGTAATTTTGAAATTTCACTTGTGCATAGAGCGTGTGCATAGGATACAAACTTGATAAATACTTGTTGCAGCTGTAACACGCATCCCATCCTCTTCTCTAGTGTTGTAAGAAAGATACATTCTTGTAAGTAGGTAAGGTAGCCAGTATTGTAGGTAAATAAGATATAGGTTTATTGAATAAGGTAAGTCTTAGTTACAGGTTATAAGAAAAATGGTAAATGCCACACCCAGAGCAGCATCTTTTCTGATCAGTCCACTCTCTCCAACTGACATTCATACCAACCAGGTACTCATCAACATTCCATTACATCACACACACACACTGGCCTGCCTTGGGGCGACTTATTCAAAATGAAAAGGAAGGGCTTGACTTTGTCATTAGTTCGAAAACTGCTCAGCCAGCCAGCAATGGCAGGCTGGGAGTCTTGCTATATTACACTTGTGTTGGCTCAATAAGTGCTGCAGTCCACGAGGGACACTTTAACTTACAGGCCCTGGGTGCACCTGGTACCACATTCTAGGGACTTAT
The DNA here is from genome assembly GCA_963921515.1 of Calotriton arnoldi. Classification (NCBI taxonomy): domain Eukaryota; kingdom Metazoa; phylum Chordata; class Amphibia; order Caudata; family Salamandridae; genus Calotriton; species Calotriton arnoldi. The sequence continues at coordinate 2,057,738 of CAWUFW010001040.1, forward strand.
AAGTAAGTTAATGTATGCCAGTTGTGGGTGAGCCAGTCAGTCATACATGTTTTAAGTGTCAGCCTTGGCACTGAGGTCTGGTTAACCGGCATCAGTGCACTCTGAGTCGAAAAGCCATCAGCATCAGTCTAAAACTTTGAGGCTGATCATGCAAGAAGAGGCATTTCCTTATTTTTTTTTTTTTTTTAAACGTGTTCAATGCTTTCTGCCAAGTGTAGTGCTGAAGCCTTGCACAGTGCAATTGTATTAGCAAATGTACACTTTTTTGCCTTCCATTTTCTAACTCTGGAGAGGAGGCAGCCTTGATAGATCCGCATCAAATTACAAATACCAAGAGCTGGCTAAATATGCAAAGTATCTGCCATATTTCACGCAGATCCAAAAATTGCCAATTTTATTAGTGAATTAAATTATATTCTCCCCGCCCCCTTTTATTTTATTTTTAATATTTTTAACTTTGCCTCTGTCCTCCCCGCATCCCTCAAGTTCAGTCTTCAAAGATCCTGAAATACTTGTACAAGTTGTTACCTGTTAACTACTTGCCACATTTGTTGCTGATTCAACAAACATTGCCAAAGGTATAAGCAAATTAACGTTGTGTTACTCCCGTTTTAGTCCCCTTCCCCAACGGATGGACTGGCACAAAATGTAATCTAGAAATGGAAAACTCATCCTTGCAAGGCTCTGCCAAATTTGCACGAATTCACCACACAGTACCAAATTTACTAGCAAAAGAGCACATTTTTTGGCCCTCCATTTTTTTTTTTTTTATTTTTTTTTAACTGGGTGCCCCCTTGATGGATCTGTCTCAACATACTAAATGTTTGCCATACATTATGCATATTCGTCAGACTGTCCCAAAGTTATGTGCAGGTCAACAGATGGCTTTTCAATTGGCAAGATATGCAAAGGTGTTAGCCCTTTAAAGCCCACTCCGCAACGTTTCCAAACACTTATGCCTCAAAAACGAATTCATTGATTTACACCAAAGCAACACACGCATGATGATTGAGTAAAACTCTACTTTCATGCCAAGTTTGGTGTTGCATTCAGTGGGTTTGGGTGTGGGTGTGATCCAGCGCTTTTAATAAAAATAATTTCTCCTATTATGCTTTTGGTCATCCAGGTGCAATTATTTCTCCAAAACACACACACTATATCCATATGACGGTGGGGCCCATAACACCGCATATACATTCACTTACTCATTTATTTCCCTGGATTTTCCTCCGACATGAAACCTAGGAGAAAAACGTTTCGCTGGAAGGAGACGGGATACCTCTTTTATAATGACACAACAATTCTCATTTGCTTTTAAGGTATTCCGCTCATTGGTCGATGGACCAACTAGTAGGAATCAGTTGATGGTGATTAAGACCAGCTCAATCACAATGAACTCTTTTACCAATTCATTATTAATCATTATGCTAAAGAAAATCACTGAGTCATTTGTTTAAAGAATAATAAAGTTTATATAAAGTTTAGAATGCAGGAAATTCGAGATTAATTTATTATTCAGATCATTGCGTTTATCATCAATATAAGAATAGTTGTAATTTCATGACACTTTTATTAGACGGAAAATGAGGTTATCATACTAAGAACTCTATAGATCAACCTATCTACCTCTCGGGGAAATCCAAATAATTCTAATATAAATCTTATCAAATGCTAGTTCTCCTAAAACAGCATCTTATACTCAACTGGAAAAGGAAAATAACAGCAGCAGCATCAGCTCGTCAGCATCAGCAACCGCAAACTCTCCCATCTACAGCATCAAACTTCTTCAGCATCTCCCGCAGCATCCCGCAGCATTCTAACCCCTCCCACCAAGAGTAGGTCTTCTTATACCCTAATTCTAGCTTACAGCATAAAATGTTTCTTCTTACATGGCGCGATTCATTCTCATTGGTCCAAAACTCAGGTCCCTATACATTTTAATCAAACTTCCTGGTCTTAAGCAGTTCCGTGTGGAATGTCCATGCAAGCATCGTTTCCCACAGTTCATGCACTTGTTCATCCGTTTCGATCAGTCCAAATTGTTTCTTTTTCTGCAACAATTTGTATAATAGAGTTCTTTCTATTGATTCAACCAGGCTTCTCACGCTTCTTGCTGATCATCTTGGCACACATCTGCTCAGAAGGGTCACAGCAGCCTTGACCATACTTTCATCTTAGCCTCTCGGCATCAGCACGTGATCATCCCTTTGCAACAGCCTCTCTCCTCTATCACATGGTCGCATCCGCTCATGCGCACTCTAGTAACTCGCGGCCATTTTATATTGCTGCTCGGCAGGCCTAAGCGCACTATTTCTAAAGAAAACAAAATGTTATTAAAACAAAGAAATATAAACCCTTTCGTTTCCCTCCCGTCTTTCTACGTACCCCAATTAGGTATTACCTAGCGGAAGCAACATATAAAGCTGTCCCTTACTTACCATCGCTTTATTTTGCAACTACACGTTTTATTCAAAGCACAAATCATGCATTTTATTATTATTTTAGTACGCAAAATATTATGTTATGTTAGAAACGTAAACAATTATTAGTTCATTACTTTGCACATTAAACTGCGTGTTATCCTTAACCCTTTACATACATTGTTGGTTATTTACTTAAACGAACATGTTTATTAATATTATACGAAAATATTAGGAGGTTAAAATTTTTATATTTACCCTGCTCCATCAGGTGCAAGCAACATTTCTTGTGGGAGCTAGAATAGGAAAACTTTTTTTTTTTTTTTTTTTTGTCGACCTGCCCCTTAATTTTTGTTTTCTCAATGCACCGAACTTCACAAAATTTAACATGGTTGCCCTTAGTTGACAACACTACGCGACAGGCAAATTTGATGCAAGTCCATTGATGCGGCCAAAATTATAGGCAAATCAAAAAATGTCTGTTTAATGTGAAGCAGCCGAATCCTAATCGTTCAGTTATTCAGTGTATAGTGTGTGTGATCTTCTGTTGCACAAATGCAGTGGCATAAACACCCCTGTTCTGCCAGGATGATGATGACATGCCCAGGAAACTACAGAATTCCAGTGAAATCTGGATTTATCCAGTGGGAGGGTTGGTCTCCGCCTGATGACCTTACCTGCAGCTTCCCTGTTCTAACCATGACAGCGCATTTATAAAACAATAGATCCAACCCACTTAATAAATTGCCCATTGTTTAAAAGTAAACAAAACTTGAACATTCTGATTCCAATCTGGGCCCAGGGCCCGATGGCTCCCACACAATTTTATAAACAAAAAGGCAAAAGCAGACGAGCATTGATAAATCCAAAAGTCTTTCAGGCAACGCCAGACTAATTGACCCTACCAAGGCTTATTATACTTGTGCTGTAAACTGGTATCGTTGCTATTCAGAACGAGTGAAAGAGTTTGTTACGTGATCAACATCCGTATATTCTATAGTGATAAAGTAGGTCTTATTCCGAGGCAACAATGAGTTGTTCTCATAAAGGAACCTGTTTTCAAGTGCATCTTGAACCAGTGCTTGCAAGGCGAACCCACCTTTTCCAGTAAAGTCACACACATTGTTCCCAATGTGCCTCAGCCCTGATAAGCAGCACAAAAACATATTCCACTGAAGACAGTCACAAAATACTGCCAATTTACCTAAATACTGACCGAGTCCCACACATAGCTGTCAGTGACTTATCCTGTCAACCCAGGCAGACGCAGCCCTTGTAAAGCAACTCCATCATGTTGCAAAGCATCCTGGGGTGCTTTCCCACTTGCTCTCACAAAGCTTTGCCAGTGCACCCCTGATATTTCAGTACTGTAGACCCAAGCAGGTCTGATGAAGCACCCCAGTCCTGACTTTCAGAACCCTAAACCGCACACAGCTTGGTTTATGCGCTGCAGTTTTGGCTCGCAGCACCTGGTTATCTTCCATTCATATGCAACAGATTGGAAAGCGACTGGGATGGGGGTGACGGGTGGTTAGTGGGGGTGGCAGGGATTTAAAGTGAAGCAGGGATTGGCTAGTCACAGGGTTTGCACGTGTTGGATAGTAGGATTGTAATGAGGATTGGGAGTGCAACAGGGATGGGAAAAGAAGCAGGGATTGGCTAGTCCCAGGGTGCATCACATTAGGATTGATATGAGGATTGGGAATGCGACAGGGATGGGAAGTGAGGCAGGCTAGTCCCAGGGTTCCTCACATTAAGATTGATATGAGGATTGGGAATGTGACGGTGGGAAGTAATGCAGGGATTGGCTAATCCCAGGGTGTCTCATATTAGGATCGATATGAGGACTAGGAATGTGACGGGTGGAAACTGAAGCTGGGATTGGCTAGTCCGAGGGTGCCGCATACTAGGATTAATATGAGGATCAGGAATGGGAAGTGAGGCAGGTATTGGCTAGTCCCAGGGTGTTGCAAACTAGGATTGATATGAGGATTGGGAATGTGACTGGGATGGGAAGTGAAGCAGGGATTGGTTAGGCCCAGGGTGTATCACATTGGGATGGATACGAGGATTGGGAATGTGACGAGTGGGAAGTGAAGCAGGGATTGGCTAGTCCCAGGGTGTCGCAAACTAGGAGTGATATGAGGATTGGGAATGTGATGGGTGGGAAGTGAAGCAGGGATTGGCTAGTCCCAGGGTGTCGCAAACTAGGAGTGATATGAGGATTGGGAACGCTGCAGGGATGGGAAGTGAAGCAGGGTTTGGCTAGTCCCAGGGTGACGCATACTAGGATTGATATGAGGATTGAGAATGCGACAGGGATGGTAAATGAAGCGGGGATTAGCTAGTCTTAGGGTGCTGCATATTAGGAATGATATGAGGATTGGTAATGCGACAGAGATGGGAAGTGAAGCAGGGATTGGCTAGTCCCAGGGTGCCTCACATTAGGATTGATATGAAGATTGTGAATGCGACAGGGATGGGAAGTGAGGCAGGGATCGGCTAGTCCCAGGGTGTCTCATACTATGAGTGATATGATGATTGAAAACGCGACCGGGATGGGAAGTGAAGGACAGATTGGCTAGTCCCAGGGTGACGCATACTAGGATTGATATGAGGATTGGGAACGCGGCAGGGATGGGAAGTGAGGCAGGGACTGGCTAGTCCCAGAGTTCCTCACATTAGGATTGATCTGAGGACTGGGAATGTGACGGGTGGGAACTGAAGCCAGGATTGGCTTGTCCCCAGGCGTCTCATGCTTGGATTAATATGAGGATTGGTAATGCGACAGGGATGGGAAGTGAGGCAGGGATCGGCTAGTCCCAGGGTTCCTCAGATTAGGATTGATATGAGGATGGGGAATGCGGCAGGGCTGGGAAGTGAGGCAGGGATTGGCTAATACCAGGGTGTCGCATACTAGGATTGATATGAGGATTGTGAACGTGACAGGGAAGGGACGTGAAGCAGGGATTGGCTAGTCCAAGGGTGTCTCATACTAGGATTGATATGAGGATTGGGAACGGGGCAGGGATGTGAAGTGAAGCCGGGATTGGCTAGTCCCAGGGTATTGCATATGAGGATTGGGAATGCGACAGGGATGGGAGTGAAGCCGGGATTGGCTAGTCCCAGGGTATTGCATATGAAGATTGGGAATGTGACCAGGATGGGAAATGAAGCAGGGATTGGCTAGTCCCAGGGTGTCGCATACTAGGAGTGATGTGAGGATTGGGAATGTGACGGGTGGGACGTGAAGCAGGGATTGGCTAGACCCAGGGTGTTGCATACTAGGATTGGGAATGCGACAGGGATGGGAAGTAAAGCCGGGATTGGCTAGTCCCAGGGTGCTTCACAATTAGGATTGATATGAGGATTGGGAATGCGACAGGGATGGGAAGTGAGGCAGGGATTGGCTAGTCCCAGGGTTCCTCACATTAGGATTGATATCAGGATGGGGAATGCGACCGGGATGGGAAGTGAGGCAGGGATTGGCTAGTCCCAGGGTGTCGCATACTAGGATTAATATAAGGATTGGGAATGTGACGGGGATGGGAAGTAAAGCAGGGATTGGCTGGTCCCAAGGTGTCTCAAATTAGGATTGATATGAGGATTGTGAACGCGACTGTGATGGGAAGGGAAGCAGGGATTGGCTAGTCCCTGGGTGCCTCACATTAGGATTGATACGAGGATTGGGAATGTGACGGGTGGGAAGTGAAGCAGGGATTGGCTAGTCCCAGGGTGTCGCATACTATGAGTGATATGAGGATTGATAACGCGACCGGGATGAGAAGTGAAGCAGGGATTGGCTAGTCTCAGGGTGACTCATACTAGGATTGATATGAGGATTGGGAATGCAACAGGGATGGGAAGTGAAGCAGGGATTGGCTAGTCCCAGGGTGTCGCATACTAGCATTGGGAATGCGACAGGGATGGGAAGTAAAGCCGGGATTGGCTAGTCCCAGGGTGCTTCACAATTAGGATTGATATGAGGATTGGGAATGCGACGGGGATGGGAAGTGAGGCAGGGATTGGTTAGGCCCAGGGTGCATCACATTGGGATTGATACGAGGATTGGGAATGTGACGAGTGGGAAGTGAAGCAGGGATTGGCTAGTCACAGGGTGTCGCAAACTAGGAGTGATATGAGGATTGGGAATGTGATGGGTGGGAAGTGAAGCAGGGATTGGCTAGTCCCAGGGTGTCGCAAACTAGGAGTGATATGAGGATTGGGAACGCGGCAGGGATGGGAAGTGAGGCAGGGATTGGCTAGTCCTAGGGTGTTGCATATTAGGATTAATATAAGGATTGGGAACACGACCGGTATGGGAAGTGAAGCAGGGTTTGGCTAGTCCCAGGGTGACGCATACTAGGATTGATATGAGGATTGAGAATGCGACAGGGATGGTAAATGAAGCGGGATTAGCTAGTCTTAGGGTGTTGCATATTAGGAATGATATGAGGATTGGTAATGTGACAGGGATGGGAAGTGAAGCAGGGATTGGCTAGTCCCAGGGTGCCTCACATTAGGATTGATATGAAGATTGTGAATGCGGCAGGGATGGGAAGTGAAGCAGGGTTTGGCTAGACCCAGGGTGCCTCACATTAGGATTGATATGAGGATTGGTAATGTGACAGGGATGGGAAGTGAAGCCGGGATTGGCTAGTCCCAGGGTGTCGCATACTAGGAGTGATATGAGGTTTGGCAATTCAACAGGGATGGGAAGTGAAGCAGGGATTGGCTTGTCCCCAGGCGTCGCATGCTTGGATTAATATGAGGATTGGTAATGCGGCAGGGATTGGAAGTGAGGCAGGGATTGGCTAATACCAGGGTGTCACATACTAGGATTATGAGGATTGGGAATGCGGCAAGGATGGGAAGTGAAGCTGAGATTGGCTAGTCCAAGGGTGCCTCACATTAGGATTGATATGAGGATTGGGAACGCGGCAGGGATGTGAAATGAAGTAGGGATTGGCTAGTCCCAGGGTATTGCATATGAGGATTGGGAATGCAACAGGGATGGGAGTGAAGCCAGGATTGGCTAGTCCCAGGTTGCCTCACATTAGGATTGATGAGGATTGGGAACGCGGCAGGGATGTGAAGTGAAGTAGGGATTGGCTAGTACCAGGGTATTGCATATGAGGATTGGGAATGCGACCGGGATGGGAAATGAAGCCGGGATTGGCTAGTCCCAGGGTTCCTCACATTAGGATTGATATGAGGATTGTGAACGCGACAGGGATGCGAAGGGAAGAAGGGAATGGCTAGTCCCAAGGTGTCTCATACTAGGATTGATATGAGGATTGGGAATGCAACAGGGATGGGAAGTGAAGCAGGGATTGGCTAGTCCCAGGGTGTTGCATACTAGGATTGGGAATGCGACAGGGATGGGAAGTAAAGCCGGGATCGGCTAGTCCCAGGGTGCTTCACAATTAGGATTGATATGAGGATTGGGAATGCGACAGGGATGGGAAGTGAGGCAGGGATTGGCTAGTCCCAGGGTTCCTCACATTAGGATTGATATCAGGATGGGGAATGCGACCGGGATGGGAAGTGAGGCAGGGATTGGCTAGTCCCAGGGTGTCGCATACTAGGATTAAAATAAGAATTGGGAATGTGACGGGTGGTAAGTGAAGCAGGGATTGGCTAGTCCCAGGGTGACTCATACTAGGATTGATATGAGGATTAGGAATGCAACAGGGATGGGAAGTGAAGCAGGGATTGGCTAGTCCCAGGGTGTCGCATACTAGGATTGATATGAGGATTGGGAATGCGACAGGGATGGGAAGTGAAGCAGGGATTGGCTAGTCCCAGGGTGTCGCATACTATCAGTGATATGAGGATTGATAACGCGACCGGGATCAGAAGTGAAGCAGGGATTGGCTAGTCCCAGGGTTCCTCACATTAGGATTGATACGAGGATTGGGAATGTGACGGGTGGTAAGTGAAGCAGTGATTGGCTAGTCCCAGGGTGACTCATACTAGGATTGATATGAGGATTGGGAATGCGACAGGGATGGGAAGTAAAGCAGGGATTGGCTGGTCCCAGAGTTCCTCACATTAGGATTGATATCAGGATGGGGAATGCAACAGGGATGGGAAGTGAAGCAGGGATTGGCTAGTCCCAGGGTGTCGCATACTAGGATTGATATGAGGATTGGGAATGCGACAGGGATGGGAAGTAAAGCAGGGATTGGCTGGTCCCAGGGTGTCGCATACTAGGAGTGATATGAGGATTGGGAATGCGACAGGGATGGGAAGTGAAGCAGGGATTGGCTAGTCCCAGGGTGTCGCATACTAGGATTAATATGAGGATTTGGAATGTGACGGATGGGAAGTGAAGCAGAGATTGGCTAGTCCCCGGACGTTGCATGCTAGGATTAATATGAGGATTGGTAGTGCGACGGGGACGGGAAGTGAAGCAGGGATCGGCTAGTCCCAGGGTTTTGCATACTAGGATTGATTTAAGTATTGGAAACGCGGAAGGGAAGTGAAGTCGGGATTGATTAGTCCCAGGGTGTCGCATAGTAGGATTGATATGAGGATTGGGAACGCGGCAGGGCTGGGAAGTGAGGCAGGGATTGGCTAGTCCCAGGGTGTTGCATACTAGGATTAATATAAGGATTGGGAACGCGACGGGGATGGGAAGTGAGGCAGGAACTGGCTAGTCCCAGGGTTCCTCACATTAGGATTGATCTGAGGACTGGGAATGTGACGGTGGGAACTGAAGCCGGGATTGGCTTCAGACGTCGCATGCTTGGATTAATATGAGTAGTGTTAATGCAACAGGGATGGGAAGTGAAGCAGGGATTGGCTAGTCCAAGGGCGCCTCACATTAGGATTGATATGAGGATTGGGAATGTGACAGGTGGGAAGTGAAGCAGGGATTGCCTTGTCCCCAGGCGTCGCATGCTAGGATTAATGAGGATTGGTAATGCGACAGGGATGGGAAGTGAAGCAGGGTTTGGCTAGTCCCAGGGTGCCTCACATTAGGATTTATATGAGAATTGTGAACGCGACAGGGATGGGAAGTGAAGAAGGGATTGGCTAGTCCCAGGGTGTCGCATTCTAGGAGTGATAGGATTCGGAATGTGACGGGTGAGAAGTGAAGCAGGGATTGGCTGGTCCCAGGGTGTTGCATACTAGGAGTGATATGAGGATTGGGAATGTGACCGGGATGGAATGGGAAGTGAAGCAGGGATTGGCTAGTCCCAGGGTGTCTCACATTAGGATTTATATGAGAATTGTGAACGCGACAGGAATGGGAAGTGAAGCAGGGATTGGCTAGTCCCAGGGTGTCTCATATTAGGATTGATATGAGGATTGGGAATGCGGCAGGGATGGGAAATGAAGCCGGTATTGGCTAGTCCGAGGGTTCCTCACATTAGGATTGATACGAGAATTGGGAATTTGCAGGTATGGGAAGTGAAGCAGGGATTGGCTAGTCCCAGGGTGTCACATATTAGGATTGATTTGAGGATTGTGAACGCGACAGGGATGGGAAGTGAAGCAGGGATTTGCAAGTCCCAGGGTGTCGCATACTAGGATTAATATGAGGGTTTGGAATGCGACGGGGATTGGAAGTGAAGCAGGGATTGGCTAGTACTGGGGTGTTGCATACTGGGAGTGATATGAGGATTGGGAATGCAACGGTGATTGGAAGTGAAGCAGGGATTGGCTAGTCCCAGGGTGTCGCATACTAGGAGTGATATGAGGATTGGGAATGCGACAGGGATGGGATGGGAAGTGAAGCAGGGATTGGCTAGTCCCAGTGTTTCTCACATTAGGATTGATATGAGGATTGGCAATGCAACACGGATGGGAAGTGAAGCAGGGATTGGCTAGTCCCAGGGTGTCGCATACTAGGAGTGATATGAGAATTGGGAATGTGACCCGTGGGAAGTGTAGCAGGGATTGGCTAGTCCCAGGGTGTTGCATACTAGGATTAATATGAGGATTGGCAATGCAACACGGATGGGAAGTGAAGCCCAGATTGGCTAGCCACAGGGGTCCTCACATTAGGATTTATATGAGGATTGGCAATGCAACACGGATGGGAAGTGAAGCAGGGATTGGCTAGTCCCAGGGTGTTGCATACTAGCAGTGATATGGGGTTTGGGAATGCGACAGGGATGGGAATTTGAGCAGGGATTGGCTAGTCCCAGGGTGTCGCGTACTAGGAGTGATATGAGGTTTGGGAATGCGACAGGGATGGGAAGTGAAGCAGGGATTGGCTAGTCCCAGGGTGTTGCATACTAGGATTAATATGAGGGTTTGGAATGCGTCAGGGATTGGAAGTGAAGCAGGGATTGGCTAGTACTGGGGTGTTGCATAATGGGAGTGATATGAGGATTGGGAATGCGACAGGGATCGGAATTGAAGAAGGGATTGGCCAGTCTCAGGGTGTCGCATACTAGGAGTGATATGAGGATTGGGAATGTGACGGGTGGGAAGTGAAGCAGGGATTGGCTAGTCCCAGAGTGGCTCACATTAGGATTGATATGAGAATTGGGAATGTGACAGGAATGGGAAGTGAAGCAGGGTTTGGCTAGTCCCAGGGTGCCTCACATTAGGATTGATACGAAAATTGGGAATGTGACAGGGATGGGCAGTGAAGCAGGGTTTGGCTAGTCCCAGGGTGTCGCATACTAGGATTGATATGAGGATTGGGAAGGCGACAGGGATGGGAAGTGAAGCAGGGATTTGCTAGTCCCAGGGTGTCGCATACTAGGATTGATATGAGGATTGGGACTGTGACGGTTGGTAAGTGAAGCAGGGATTGGATAGTCCCAGGGTGTCGCATAGTAGGAGTGATATGAGGATTCGGAATGTGACAGGTGAGAAGTGAAGCAGGGATTGGCTGGTCCCAGGGTGTTGCATACTAGGAGTGATATGAGGATTGGGAATGTGACAGGGATGGAATGGGAAGTGAAGCGGGGATTGGCTAGTCCCAGGGTGTCTCACATTAGGATTTATATGAGAATTGTGAACGCGACAGGGATGGGAAGTGAAGGGATTGGCTAGTCCCAGGGTGTCACATACCAGGAGTGATATGAGGATTGGCAATGCGACAGGGATGGGAAATGAAGCCGGTATTGGCTAGGATTGATACGAGAATTGGGAATTTGCAGGTATGGGAAGTGAAGCAGGGATTGGCTAGTCCCAGGGTGTCACATATTAGGATTGATTTGAGGATTGTGAAAGCGACAGGGATGGGAAGTGAAGCAGGGATTTGCAAGTCCCAGGGTGTCGCATACTAGGATTAATATGAGGGTTTGGAATGCGACCGGGATTGGAAGTGAAGCAGGGATTGGCTAGTCCCAGGGTGTCGCATACTAGGAGTGATATGAGGATTGGAAATGCAACACGGATGGGAAGTGAAGCAGGGATTGGCTAGTCCCAGGGTGTTGCATACTAGGAGTGATATGAGAATTGGGAATGTGACCCGTGGGAAGTGTAGCAGGGATTGGCTAGTCCCAGGGTGTTGCATACTAGGATTAATATGAGGATTGGCAATGCAACACGGATGGGAAGTGAAGCAGGGATTGGCTAGTCCCAGGGTGTCGCATACTAGCATTAATATGAGGATTGGCAATACAACACGGATGGGAAGTGAAGCAGATATTGGCTAGTCCCAGGGTGTTGCATACTAGGATTAATATGAGGATTGTCAATGCATCACGGATGGGAAGTGAAGCAGGGATTGGCTAATCCCAGGGTGTTGCACACTAGGAGTGATATGAGGTTTGGGAATGCGACCAGGATTGGAATTGAAGCAGGTATTGGCTAGTTCCAGGGTTTCTCACATTAGGATTTATGTGAGGATTGGCAATGCAACACGGATGGGAAGTGAAGCAGGGATTGGCTAGTCCCAGGGTGTTGCATACTAGCAGTGATATGAGGTTTGGGAATGTGACGGGGATGGGAATTGAAGCAGGGATTGGCTAGTCCCAGGGTGTCGCGTACTAGGAGTGATGGGAGGTTTGGTAATGCGACAGGGATGGGAAGTGAAGCAGGGATTGGCTAGTCCCAGGGTGTTGCATACTAGGATTAATATGAGGGTTTGGAATGCGACAGGGATTGGAAGTGAAGCAGGGATTGGCTAGTACTGGGGTGTTGCATACTGGGAGTGATATGAGGATTGGGAATGTGACGGGGATGGGAAGTGAAGCCGGGATTGGTTAGCCACAGGGTTCCTCACATTAGGATTTATATGAGGATTGGCAATGCAACAGGGATGGGAAGTGAAGCAGGGATTGGCTAGTCCCAGGGTGTCGCATACTAGGATTAATATGAGGATTGGCAATGCAACACGATGGGAAGTGAAGCAGAGATTGGCTAGTCCCAGGGTGTTGCGTACTAGGATTAATATGAGGATTGGCAATGCAACACGGATGGGAAGTGAAGCAGGGATTGGCTAGTCCCAGAGATTCTCACATTAGGAATTGATATGAGGATTGGGAATGCGACGGGGATGGGAAGTGAAGCAGGGATTGGCTAGTCCCAGGGTGTCGCATACTAGTATTAATATGAGGATTGGCAATGCAACACGGATGGGAAGTGAAGCAGGTATTGGCTAGTCCCAGGGTTTCTCACATTAGGAATTGATATGAGGATTGGGAATGCAACAGGGATGGGAAGTGAAGCCCAGATTGGCTAGCCACAGGGGTCCTCACATTAGGATTTATATGAGGATTGGCAATGCAACACGGATGGGAACTGAAGCAGGGATTGGCTAGTCCCAGGGTGTTGCATACTAGCAGTGATATGAGGTTTGGGAATGCGACAGCGATGGGAATTTGAGCAGGGATTGGCTAGTCCCAGGGTGTCGCGTACTAGAGTGATATGAGGTTTGGGAATACGACAGGGATGGGAAGTGAAGCAGGGATTGGCTAGTCCCAGGGTGTTGCATACTAGGATTAATATGAGGGTTTGGAATGCGACAGGGATTGGAAGTGAAGCAGGGATTGGCTAGTACTGGGGTGTTGCATAATGGGAGTGATATGAGGATTGGGAATGTGACGGTGTGAAGTGAAGCAGGGATTGGCTAGTCCCAGGGATTCTCACATTAGGAATTGATACGAGGATTGGGAATGCGATGGGGATGGGAAGTGAAGCCGGGATTGGCTAGTCCCAGGGTGTCGCATACTAGGAGTGATATGAGGTTTGGCAATGCAACAGGGATGGGAAGTGAAGCAGGGATTGGCTAGTCCCAGGGTGTCGCATACTATGAGTGATATGAGGTTTGGGAATGCGACCGGGATCGGAATTGAAGAAGGGATTGGCTAGTCTCAGGGTGTCGCATATTAGGATTGATACGAGAATTGGGAATGTGACAGGAATGGGAAGTGAAGCAGGGTTTGGCTAGTCCCAGGGTGCCTCACATTAGGATTGATACGAAAATTGGGAATGTGACAGGGATGGGCAGTGAAGCAGGGTTTGGCTAGTCCCAGGGTGTCGCATACTAGGATTGATATGAGGATCGGGAATGCGACAGGGATGGGAAGTGAAGCAGGGATTTGCTAGTCCCAGGGTGTCGCATACTAGGATTGATATGAGGATTGGGACTGTGACGGGTGAGAAGTGAAGCAGGGATTGGCTGGTCCCAGAGTGTTGCATACTAGGAGTGATATGAAGATTGGGAATGTGACAGTGATGGAATGGGAAGTGAAGCAGGGATTGGCTAGTCCCAGGGTGTCTCACATTATGATTTATATGAGAATTGTGAACGCTACAGGGATGGGAAGTGAAGAAGGGATTGGCTAGTCCCAGGGCGTCACATACCAGGAGTGATATGAGGATTGGCAATGCGACAGGGATGGGAAATGAAGCAGGGATTTGCAAGTCCCAGGGTGTCGCATACTAGGATTAATATGAGGGTTTGGAATGCGACGGGGATTGGAAGTGAAGCAGGGATTGGCTAGTCCCAGGGTGTCGCATACTAGGAGTGATATGAGGATTGGGAATGCGACAGGGATGGGATGGGAAGTGAAGCAGGGATTGGCTAGTCCCAGTGTTTCTCACATTTGGATTGATATGAGGATTGGCAATGCAACACGGATGGGAAGTGAAGCAGGGATTGGCTAGTCCCAGGGTGTTGCATACTAGGAGTGATATGAGAATTGGGAATGTGACCCGTGGGATGTGTAGCGGGGATTGGCTAGTCCCAGGGTGTTGCATACTAGGATTAATATGAGGATTGGCAATGCAACACGGATGGGAAGTGAAGCAGGGATTGGCTAGTCCCAGGGTGTCGCATACTAGCATTAATATGAGGATTGGCAATGCAACACTGATGGGAAGTGAAGCAGATGTTGGCTAGTCCCAGGGTGTTGCGTACTAGGATTAATATGAGGATTGTCAATGCATCACGGATGGGAAGTGAAGCAGGGATTGGCTAGCCACAGGGGTCCTCACATTAGGATTTATATGAGGATTGGCAATGCAACACGGATGGGAAGTGAAGCAGGGATTGGCTAGTCCCAGGGTGTTGCATACTAGCAGTGATATGAGATTTGGGAATGCGACGGGGATGGGAATTGAAGCAGGGATTGGCTAGTCCCAGGGTGTCGCGTACTAGGAGTGAAATGAGGTTTGGGAATGCGACAGGGATGGGAAGTGAAGCAGGGATTGGCTAGTCCCAGGGTGTTGCATACTAGGATTAATATGAGGGTTTGGAATGCGACAGGGATTGGAAGTGAAGCAGGGATTGGCTAGTACTGGGGTGTTGCATACTGGGAGTGATATGAGGATTGGCAATGCAACAGGGATGGGAAGTGAAGCAGGGATTGGCTAGTCCCAGGGTGTCTCATACTAGGATTAATATGAGGATTGGCAATGCAACACGGATGGGAAGTGAAGCAGAGATTGGCTAGTCCCAGGGTGTTGCGTACTAGGATTAATATGAGGTTTGGGAACGCGACAGGGATGGGAAGTGAAGCAGGGATTGGCTAGTCCCAGGGTTTCTCACATTAGGAATTGATATGAGGATTGGGAATGCAACAGGGATGGGAAGTGAAGCCCAGATTGGCTAGGCACAGGGGTCCTCACATTAGGATTTATATGAGGATTGGCAATGCAACACGGATGGGAAGTGAAGCCCAGATTGGCTAGCCACAGGGGTCCTCACATTAGGATTTATATGAGGATTGGCAATGCAACACGGATGGGAAGTGAAGCAGGGATTGGCTAGTCCCAGGGTGTCGCATACTAGGAGTGATATGAGGTTTGGCAATGCAACAGGGATGGGAAGTGAAGCAGGGATTGGCTAGTCCCAGGGTGCCTCACATTAGGATTGATACGAGAATTGGGAATGTGACAGGAATGGGAAGTGAAGCAGGGTTCGGCTAGTCCCAGGGTGTCGCATACTAGGAGTGATATGAGAATTGGGAATGTGACCCGTGGGAAGTGTAGCAGGGATTGGCTAGTCCCAGGGTGTTGCATACTAGGAGTGATATGAGAATTGGGAATGTGACCCGTGGGAAGTGTAGCAGGGATTGGCTAGTCCCAGGGTGTTGCATACTAGGATTAATATGAGGATTGGCAATGCAACACGGATGGGAAGTGAAGCCCAGATTGGCTAGCCACAGGGGTCCTCACATTAGGATTTATATGAGGATTGGCAATGCAACACGGATGGGAAGTGAAGCAGGGATTGGCTAGTCCCAGGGTGTCGCATACTAGGAGTGATATGAGAATTGGGAATGTGACCCGTGGGAAGTGTAGCAGGGATTGGCTAGTCCCAGGGTGTTGCATACTAGGATTAATATGAGGATTGGCAATGCAACACGGATGGGAAGTGAAGCCCAGATTGGCTAGCCACAGGGGTCCTCACATTAGGATTTATATGAGGATTGGCAATGCAACACGGATGGGAAGTGAAGCAGGGATTGGCTAGTCCCAGGGTGTTGCATACTAGCAGTGATATGGGGTTTGGGAATGCGACGGGGATGGGAAGTTGAGCAGGGATTGGCTAGTCCCAGGGTGTCGCGTACTAGGAGTGATATGAGGTTTGGGAATGCGACAGGGATGGGAAGTGAAGCAGGGATTGGCTAGTCCCAGGGTGTTGCATACTAGGATTAATATGAGGGTTTGGAATGCGTCAGGGATTGGAAGTGAAGCAGGGATTGGCTAGTACTGGGGTGTTGCATAATGGGAGTGATATGAGGATTGGGAATGCGACGGGGATGGGAAGTGAAGCCGGGATTGGCTAGTCCCAGGGTGTCGCATACTAGGAGTGATATGAGGTTTGGCAATTCAACAGGGATGGGAAGTGAAGCAGGGATTGGCTAGTCCCAGGGTGTCGCATACTAGGAGTGATATGAGGTTTGGGAATGCGACAGGGATCGGAATTGAAGAAGGGATTGGCCAGTCTCAGGGTGTCGCATACTAGGAGTGATATGAGGATTGGGAATGTGACGGGTGGGAAGTGAAGCAGGGATTGGCTAGTCCCAGGGTGGCTCACATTAGGATTGATATGAGAATTGGGAATGTGACAGGAATGGGAAGTGAAGCAGGGTTTGGCTAGTCCCAGGGTGCCTCACATTAGGATTGATACGAAAATTGGGAATGTGACAGGGATGGGCAGTGAAGCAGGGTTTGGCTAGTCCCAGGGTGTCGCATACTAGGATTGATATGAGGATCGGGAATGCGACAGGGATGGGAAGTGAAGCAGGGATTGGCTAGTCCCAGGGAGTCGCATATTAGGATTGATATGAGGATTGGGAAGGCGACAGGGATGGGAAGTGAAGCAGGGATTTGCTAGTCCCAGGGTGTCGCATACTAGGATTGATATGAGGATTGGGACTGTGACGGTTGGTAAGTGAAGCAGGGATTGGCTAGTCCCAGGGTGTCGCATAGTAGGAGTGATATGAGGATTCGGAATGTGACAGGTGAGAAGTGAAGCAGGGATTGGCTGGTCCCAGGGTGTTGCATACTAGGAGTGATATGAGGATTGGGAATGTGACAGGGATGGAATGGGAAGTGAAGCGGGGATTGGCTAGTCCCAGGGTGTCTCACATTAGGATTTATATGAGAATTGTGAACGCGACAGGGATGGGAAGTGAAGGGATTGGCTAGTCCCAGGGTGTCACATACCAGGAGTGATATGAGGATTGGCAATGCGACAGGGATGGGAAATGAAGCCGGTATTGGCTAGGATTGATACGAGAATTGGGAATTTGCAGGTATGGGAAGTGAAGCAGGGATTGGCTAGTCCCAGGGTGTCACATATTAGGATTGATTTGAGGATTGTGAAAGCGACAGGGATTGGAAGTGAAGCAGGGATTTGCAAGTCCCAGGGTGTCGCATACTAGGATTAATATGAGGGTTTGGAATGCGACCGGGATTGGAAGTGAAGCAGGGATTGGCTAGTCCCAGGGTGTCGCATACTAGGAGTGATATGAGGATTGGAAATGCAACACGGATGGGAAGTGAAGCAGGGATTGGCTAGTCCCAGGGTGTTGCATACTAGGAGTGATATGAGAATTGGGAATGTGACCCGTGGGAAGTGTAGCAGGGATTGGCTAGTCCCAGGGTGTTGCATACTAGGATTAATATGAGAATTGGCAATGCAACACGGATGGGAAGTGAAGAAGGGATTGGCTAGTCCCAGGGTGTCGCATACTAGCATTAATATGAGGATTGGCAATACAACACGGATGGGAAGTGAAGCAGATATTGGCTAGTCCCAGGGTGTTGCATACTAGGATTAATATGAGGATTGTCAATGCATCACGGATGGGAAGTGAAGCAGGGATTGGCTAATCCCAGGGTGTTGCACACTAGGAGTGATATGAGGTTTGGGAATGCGACCAGGATTGGAATTGAAGCAGGTATTGGCTAGTCCCAGGGTTTCTCACATTAGGATTTATGTGAGGATTGGCAATGCAACACGGATGGGAAGTGAAGCAGGGATTGGCTAGTCCCAGGGTGTTGCATACTAGCAGTGATATGAGGTTTGGGAATGTGACGGGGATGGGAATTGAAGCAGGGATTGGCTAGTCCCAGGGTGTCGCGTACTAGGAGTGATGGGAGGTTTGGTAATGCGACAGGGATGGGAAGTGAAGCAGGGATTGGCTAGTCCCAGGGTGTTGCATACTAGGATTAATATGAGGGTTTGGAATGCGACGGGGATTGGAAGTGAAGCAGGGATTGGCTAGTACTGGGGTGTTGCATACTGGGAGTGATATGAGGATTGGGAATGTGACGGGGATGGGAAGTGAAGCCGGGATTGGTTAGCCACAGGGTTCCTCACATTAGGATTTATATGAGGATTGGCAATGCAACAGGGATGGGAAGTGAAGCAGGGATTGGCTAGTCCCAGGGTGTCGCATACTAGGATTAATATGAGGATTGGCAATGCAACACGATGGGAAGTGAAGCAGAGATTGGCTAGTCCCAGGGTGTTGCGTACTAGGATTAATATGAGGATTGGCAATGCAACACGGATGGGAAGTGAAGCAGGGATTGGCTAGTCCCAGAGATTCTCACATTAGGAATTGATATGAGGATTGGGAATGCAACGGGGATGGGAAGTGAAGCAGGGATTGGCTAGTCCCAGGGTGTCGCATACTAGTATTAATATGAGGATTGGCAATGCAACACGGATGGGAAGTGAAGCAGGTATTGGCTAGTCCCAGGGTTTCTCACATTAGGAATTGATATAAGGATTGGGAATGCAACAGGGATGGGAAGTGAAGCCCAGATTGGCTAGCCACAGGGGTCCTCACATTAGGATTTATATGAGGATTGGCAATGCAACACGGATGGGAACTGAAGCAGGGATTGGCTAGTCCCAGGGTGTTGCATACTAGCAGTGATATGAGGTTTGGGAATGCGACAGCGATGGGAATTTGAGCAGGGATTGGCTAGTCCCAGGGTGTCGCGTACTAGGAGTGATATGAGGTTTGGGAATACGACAGGGATGGGAAGTGAAGCAGGGATTGGCTAGTCCCAGGGTGTTGCATACTAGGATTAATATGAGGGTTTGGAATGCGACAGGGATTGGAAGTGAAGCAGGGATTGGCTAGTACTGGGGTGTTGCATAATGGGAGTGATATGAGGATTGGGAATGTGACGGTGTGAAGTGAAGCAGGGATTGGCTAGTCCCAGGGATTCTCACATTAGGAATTGATACGTGGATTGGGAATGCGATGGGGATGGGAAGTGAAGCCGGGATTGGCTAGTCCCAGGGTGTCGCATACTAGGAGTGATATGAGGTTTGGCAATGCAACAGGGATGGGAAGTGAAGCAGGGATTGGCTAGTCCCAGGGTGTCGCATACTATGAGTGATATGAGGTTTGGGAATGCGACCGGGATCGGAATTGAAGAAGGGATTGGCTAGTCTCAGGGTGTCGCATATTAGGATTGATACGAGAATTGGGAATGTGACAGGAATGGGAAGTGAAGCAGGGTTTGGCTAGTCCCAGGGTGCCTCACATTAGGATTGATACGAAAATTGGGAATGTGACAGGGATGGGCAGTGAAGCAGGGTTTGGCTAGTCCCAGGGTGTCGCATACTAGGATTGATATGAGGATCGGGAATGCGACAGGGATGGGAAGTGAAGCAGGGATTTGCTAGTCCCAGGGTGTCGCATACTAGGATTGATATGAGGATTGGGACTGTGACGGGTGAGAAGTGAAGCAGGGATTGGCTGGTCCCAGAGTGTTGCATACTAGGAGTGATATGAAGATTGGGAATGTGACAGTGATGGAATGGGAAGTGAAGCAGGGATTGGCTAGTCCCAGGGTGTCTCACATTATGATTTATATGAGAATTGTGAACGCTACAGGGATGGGAAGTGAAGAAGGGATTGGCTAGTCCCAGGGCGTCACATACCAGGAGTGATATGAGGATTGGCAATGCGACAGGGATGGGAAATGAAGCAGGGATTTGCAAGTCCCAGGGTGTCGCATACTAGGATTAATATGAGGGTTTGGAATGCGACGGGGATTGGAAGTGAAGCAGGGATTGGCTAGTCCCAGGGTGTCGCATACTAGGAGTGATATGAGGATTGGGAATGCGACAGGGATGGGATGGGAAGTGAAGCAGGGATTGGCTAGTCCCAGTGTTTCTCACATTTGGATTGATATGAGGATTGGCAATGCAACACGGATGGGAAGTGAAGCAGGGATTGGCTAGTCCCAGGGTGTTGCATACTAGGAGTGATATGAGAATTGGGAATGTGACCCGTGGGATGTGTAGCGGGGATTGGCTAGTCCCAGGGTGTTGCATACTAGGATTAATATGAGGATTGGCAATGCAACACGGATGGGAAGTGAAGCAGGGATTGGCTAGTCCCAGGGTGTCGCATACTAGCATTAATATGAGGATTGGCAATGCAACACTGATGGGAAGTGAAGCAGATGTTGGCTAGTCCCAGGGTGTTGCGTACTAGGATTAATATGAGGATTGTCAATGCATCACGGATGGGAAGTGAAGCAGGGATTGGCTAGCCACAGGGGTCCTCACATTAGGATTTATATGAGGATTGGCAATGCAACACGGATGGGAAGTGAAGCAGGGATTGGCTAGTCCCAGGGTGTTGCATACTAGCAGTGATATGAGATTTGGGAATGCGACGGGGATGGGAATTGAAGCAGGGATTGGCTAGTCCCAGGGTGTCGCGTACTAGGAGTGAAATGAGGTTTGGGAATGCGACAGGGATGGGAAGTGAAGCAGGGATTGGCTAGTCCCAGGGTGTTGCATACTAGGATTAATATGAGGGTTTGGAATGCGACAGGGATTGGAAGTGAAGCAGGGATTGGCTAGTACTGGGGTGTTGCATACTGGGAGTGATATGAGGATTGGCAATGCAACAGGGATGGGAAGTGAAGCAGGGATTGGCTAGTCCCAGGGTGTCTCATACTAGGATTAATATGAGGATTGGCAATGCAACACGGATGGGAAGTGAAGCAGAGATTGGCTAGTCCCAGGGTGTTGCGTACTAGGATTAATATGAGGTTTGGGAACGCGACAGGGATGGGAAGTGAAGCAGGGATTGGCTAGTCCCAGGGTTTCTCACATTAGGAATTGATATGAGGATTGGGAATGCAACAGGGATGGGAAGTGAAGCCCAGATTGGCTAGGCACAGGGGTCCTCACATTAGGATTTATATGAGGATTGGCAATGCAACACGGATGGGAAGTGAAGCCCAGATTGGCTAGCCACAGGGGTCCTCACATTAGGATTTATATGAGGATTGGCAATGCAACACGGATGGGAAGTGAAGCAGGGATTGGCTAGTCCCAGGGTGTCGCATACTAGGAGTGATATGAGGTTTGGCAATGCAACAGGGATGGGAAGTGAAGCAGGGATTGGCTAGTCCCAGGGTGCCTCACATTAGGATTGATACGAGAATTGGGAATGTGACAGGAATGGGAAGTGAAGCAGGGTTTGGCTAGTCCCAGGGTGTCGCATACTAGGAGTGATATGAGAATTGGGAATGTGACCCGTGGGAAGTGTAGCAGGGATTGGCTAGTCCCAGGGTGTTGCATACTAGGAGTGATATGAGAATTGGGAATGTGACCCGTGGGAAGTGTAGCAGGGATTGGCTAGTCCCAGGGTGTTGCATACTAGGATTAATATGAGGATTGGCAATGCAACACGGATGGGAAGTGAAGCAGGGATTGGCTAGTCCCAGGGTGTCGCATACTAGGAGTGATATGAGAATTGGGAATGTGACCCGTGGGAAGTGTAGCAGGGATTGGCTAGTCCCAGGGTGTTGCATACTAGGATTAATATGAGGATTGGCAATGCAACACGGATGGGAAGTGAAGCAGGGATTGGCTAGTCCCAGGGTGTCGCATACTAGGAGTGATATGAGGTTTGGGAATGCGACAGGGATCGGAATTGAAGAAGGGATTGGCTAGTCCCAGGGTGCCTCACATTAGGATTGATACGAGAATTGGGAATGTGACAGGAATGGGAAGTGAAGCAGGGTTTGGCTAGTCCCAGGGTGCCTCACATTAGGATTGATACGAAAATTGGAAATGTGACAGGGATGGGCAGTGAAGCAGGGATTTGCTAGTCCCAGGGTGTCTCATACTAGGATTGAATTGAGGATTGGGACTGTGACGGGTGGTAAGTGAAGCAGGGATTGGCTAGTCCCAGGGTGTCGCATAGTAGGAGTGATATGAGGTTTTTGAATGCGACAGGTATGGGAAGTGAAGCCAGGATTGGCTAGTCCCAGGGTGTCTCATTCTAGGAGTGATATGAGGATTCGAATGTGACGGGTGAGAAGTGAAGCAGGGATTGGCTGGTCCCAGGGTGTTGCATACTAGGAGTGATATGAAGATTGGGAATGTGACAGGGATGGAATGGGAAGTGAAGCAGGGATTGGCTAGTCCCAGGGTGTCTCACATTAGGATTTATATGAGAATTGTGAACGCGACAGGGATGGGAAGTGAAGAAGGGATTGGCTAGTCCCAGGGTGTCTCATATTAGGATTGATATGAGGATTGGGAATGCGGCAGGGATGGGAAATGAAGCCGGTATTGGCTAGTCCGCGGGTTCCTCACATTAGGATTGATACGAGAATTGGGATTTTGCAGGTATGGGAAGTGAAGCAGGGATTGGCTAGTCCCAGGGTGTCACATATTAGGATTGATTTGAGGATTGTGAACGCGACAGGGATGGGAAGTGAAGCAGGGATTTGCAAGTCCCAGGGTGTCACATACCAGGAGTGATATGAGGATTGGCAATGCGACAGGGATGGGAAATGAAGCCGGTATTGGCTAGGATTGATACGAGAATTGGGCATTTGCAGGTATGGGAAGTGAAGCAGGGATTGGCTAGTCCCAGGGTGTCGCATACTAGGAGTGATATGAGGATTGGGAATGTGACCCGTGGGAAGTGTAGCAGGGATTGGCTAGTCCCAGGGTGTTGCATACTAGGATTAATATGAGGATTGGCAATGCAACACGGATGGGAAGTGAAGCAGGGATTGGTTAGTCCCAGGGTGTCGCATACTAGCATTAATATGAGGATTGGCAATGCAACACGGATGGGAAGTGAAGCATATATTGGCTAGTCCCAGGGTGTTGCATACTAGGATTAATATGAGGATTGTCAATGCATCACAGATGGGAAGTGAAGCAGGGATTGGCTAATCCCAGGGTGTTGCACACTAGGAGTGATATGAGGTTTGGGAATGCGACCGGGATTGGAATTGAAGCATGTATTGGCTAGTCCCAGGGTTTCTCACATTAGGAATTGATATGAGGATTGGGAATGCAACACGGATGGGAAGTGAAGCAGGGATTGGCTAGTCCCAGGGTGTTGCGTACTAGCAGTGATATGAGGTTTGGGAATGCGACGGGGATGGGAATTGAAGCAGGGATTGGCTAGTCCCAGGGTGTCGCGTACTAGGAGTGATATGAGGTTTGGGAATGCGACAGGGATGGGAAGTGAAGCAGGGATTGGTTAGCCACAGGGTTCCTCACATTAGGATTGATATGAGGATTGGCAATGCAACAGGGATAGGAAGTGAAGCAGGTATTGGCTAGTCCCAAGGTGTCGCATACTAGGAGTGATATGAGGATTGGGAATGTGACGGGTGGGAAGTGAAGCAGGGATTGGCTGGTCTCAGGGTGGCTCACATTAGTATTGATATGAGGATTGTGAACGCGGCAGGGATGGGAAGTGAAGCCATTATTGGCCAGTCCCAGGGTGTCTCATACTAGGATTGAATTGAGGATTGGGAATGTGACGGGTGGGAAGTGAAGCAGGGATTGGCTAGTCCCAGGGTGTCGCATACTAGGAGTGATATGAGGATTGGGAATGTTACGGGTGGGAAGTGAAGCAGGGATTGGCTAGTCCCAGGGTGTCGCATACTAGGAGTGATATGAGGATTGGGATTGTGACGGGTGGGAAGTGAAGCAGGGATTGGCTAGTCCCAGGGTGTCGCATACTAGGAGTGATATGAGGATTGGGATTGTGACGGGTGGGAAGTGAAGCAGGGATTGGCTAGTCCCAGGGTGTCGCATACTAGGAGTGATATGAGGATTGTGAATGTGACGGGTGGGAAGTGAAGCAGGGATTGGCTAGTCCCAGGGTGTTGCATACTAGGAGTGATATGAGGATTGGGAATGCGACAGGGATAGGTAGTGAAGCATGGATTGGCTAGTCCCAGGGTGTCGCATACTAGGAGTGATATGAGGATTGTGAATGCGACTGGGTTGGGAAGTGAAGCAGGGATTTGGCTAGCCCCAGGGTGTCGCATACTAGGATTGATTTGAGGATTGGGAATGTGACGGGTGGTAAGTGAAGCAGGGATTGGCTAGTCCCAGGGTGTTGCATACTAGGAGTGATATGAGGATTGGGAATGTGACAGGGATGGAATGGGAAGTGAAGCAGGGATTGGCTAGTCCCAGGGTGTCTCACATTAGGATTTATATGAGAATTGTGAACGCGACAGGGATGGGAAGTGAAGCCGGGACCGGGGGAGTGCGAGGGTCTGGGAGCATGAGCGGAATAGTGAGGGCGACAGGTATTGGGATGTTGATGTGGAAGGTGAGCGTGACTGATTGAGCTAGTGACAGGGACTTCTATAGACTCATGGACTGAGAGAGGATACTGCCGCGCTTCACCGGACGCTCACTCTTGCGTATGTCACAGTGAGGTGCTGAATGAAGTATGTAAGTTGTTGCCCTAATTGTACCTCATTCACAATGATGCAAAGTATGTTAAAGAGAGCACTATAGAAAGTATGATATAACATTTCTTCACAGTGTCTTCCCTCCCCCTCCCCCTGTTACCATCCTTCAGATGCCTCTTTCCTCAGCACTGTCCTCCTCCCTCCTCCCCCTGCTGGCGATGCTCACTTGTCTTCGTCGTTCTCACCCTCCTGCTCCTCGTTCACTCATTTCTTTTCGTCCATTCACCGCCTCTCTCCAGGTTCACCTCATTTTGCTGTCTTTCTCCTTCGACTGCTCTTTTAATACCCCTCCCTCATATTGATATTTTTGTTCATAGTGCCGCGGATATGCTGCTTCATTTCAATGTAAACAGATTTCACTATCCAAGTTCTGAGTGTAATAAAGCGCTGGGAAGTGGCCGCGAAGTGACGTGGCGCTATAGAAAGCCTCTAGTTGAACACTAACGAAAAATTACTGTAAGCAATGGTTCTCAGTGTTCTAGTCCCAGAAGCATTAGATTCCCTGATGAGATGCGAGTTGGTGACGTGTTCGTTGCAGACACATCTGGGCAGCCAGTGCTTCACATGGTGGGCCCTCCTGGCACCCTCCTCTCTGCTATCAT
This sequence comes from Calotriton arnoldi, assembly GCA_963921515.1. Classification (NCBI taxonomy): domain Eukaryota; kingdom Metazoa; phylum Chordata; class Amphibia; order Caudata; family Salamandridae; genus Calotriton; species Calotriton arnoldi. Next base: position 2,083,413 of record CAWUFW010001040.1, read on the forward strand.
GGATTCACTGTCCTATTCCCGAGGGTGACAGTGACATTAGCAGAGCCAGTTGCTGACAAACCTACCAGCTGCAGGGTTGGCACTTTTATCAAAGAAAATATTGGCTATTTGTTTTGAGATTATGAATTGGGCAGGACCTGATATTTGAATAAGAATGTCTGTAAAAGCCCCTTTATTCGTTTTTGACGTCGATATTCTGTTTTTTTTTCTTTCTAAACTTTTATCTTCAGTGAAGAGGTTTGCATATTTTTAGAATACATTTGAAGTGCTATTGACTTCTATTAGTTTTTGTTTGTACAGGATGTGGTGAAAATACTGGCTTTTATGTTTTTCTCACCTCTTTCAAACATTTTTACCTGGTCTTGAAATGGAACAGGCTGGAATCCTTCTACCCCAGAAGAACCTCAAGGGCATTGCCCTGAGCGCCCCACATTCCAGCACTTTCCAATCATTTCTCATGCAAACCGGAGAGAAGCCCCAGCCTAGCTCTGACCCGAGCCCCAAGACCCTCAGATCACCAGACAGAGTTGCCAAGCCCACTCGTCATCCTTCCAGCCTCAGCAATGTCACTTTACATATTATTTCTTGAATTAATGCTAGTTGCCTGATTACTGGCGAGGGTTTTGCTTCCCTTCGTCTTAGAGCAGTGTATCTGGTAAATCAAGAACCTGGAACACTGCACCGGCTGCACTTTTCTCCTTGCCCTTGGTGCCCCTCCCCTGCCCGGATCATGACCTTGCCTTGGCCCACCACATGCCAGCGCTGAGGTGATGGGACCCCAAAATAACAGTGACAGACGGAAAGAGCGTTCAAACAGACTAAAGTGCAATACATTTATATTTACGAATGCAAACATTTCCATTTGTAAAACCAGAGGGGCTTGACATACTTTTACAAACACTGCATTGCTTTCTTAAATGCATGTGGATGCCATTGTAAGCATCAGCAGCCCTCCAATCCCGTCACTAGGGGTGAATTGTCAGTTTCGGGAACAAACAACAAGCCAGAGGGGACCATGGCAGTGTTGGCCCCCCTATTGCCACTGCCACTGCGTCCACTCACTGCCCTTTCACTAGTGGTGCTCCGGACTGTCTTAAGCCGTGCTACCCTGTTCTCTGTCCTGAGTTTACGCCTGTTATACTTGTGCTGTTGTGTACTGTGTCTTGAGCGGATACCAGTTTGTCTTGTGCTGGTCTATCCCGCTTCCCTCACTGCCCTGAGCACACTCTGTTTCTCTCCGCAGTTAGCTCGGCGTGGAATGAGCATCGTCCTCATCAGCAGATCCCAAGAGAAGCTGGACCAGGTCGCTCGTGAGATTGGTGAGTGCACGTTTACACTGTCCTTGAGTGAGAAGAGGTGGCACTGTGAAGAGCCAACTAATGGGTTGGAGTTCGTTATTAGACCTCTGCGGCAAAGTGGCCACTAGGAATGAATTAAGAGTAAGGGAGGGCATAACTCGCGTGATTCAGTGTAGCGTAACCACTTGGAATTACCTGGGAATTCTGTAAGATAACGCATAATTACGTGAAAAGAGTAAGTCAGCGTTTACAGCTATTTCTTAGTGCCAAACTTTTTCCTTGCGTCCTAAATGGGTGCGAGAATACATTTTTAACTCGGAAATAGCACTAAATATGCACTTTGTAGCGTTTTCCTCCAATGTACTCCCATCATTTAGTGCTATTTATTGAGCGCAAAATGCACTCTCATTACTCATAAATACGCAAGCAGGTGAACTTGCGTAATTATTGGTTATTCTGCGTAAAAGAGTAACACGGCATTACCCAAATTACCCCGATTACTCCAGCGTAATGGACATTCCGCCCGGGCCTAATGAGGACAAGAGTTTGTTGATACTAGCTCCTTCAGTTTCCTTTTTTTATAGTTCTCTATGGCAAGCTGGCTTTCCTCCGTTGTGAGCCCAGTCATGTTTTTGTGATTTACTTATGAGAATTTCATATGTGATGCTCCAGCGTCTCTTGTTGTGAAGCACCTTACACAATCAGGATAAATGCATATACTCCTGCCTCGGTTTCACGATATGTCCAGGACAGGACCAAGCATTAAAGTTAGTCTGCATCTCTTTCTTGCCTCGTGCAAGCAGGATAGCTGTCTTACTAAGGTATATATCCCAATGCAACGCAAGACCAATCTGATCTCACAGAGAAAACTGATTTTTACTCCAAACATCTATAGGTAATCAAACATAGAGGAGACTGTAGTTACCACAAGATGCCTATCAGCATTGTTTTGGAAGGACCTGGCACTTATACTGATCACTTGCCTCTTTTTATAGTGTACAGGATGATTTATTTAAATTTTATTTCCCTTGAACAAACCCGCCCAGGAGGACTGAAGTTCTTTGTAACTTTACAGCATATTATAAGATACGTAAGCAACAGATTTTATACAGTCATTACATTATACACCTACTTTTCCTGTAAATTGGTGAGAACGCATAGTAGGTGATATCAGTTTAAAATTGGGTTAAAAAATAAGCACCATAATTTTGTAGATTCTTGTGGGTCGTCAAATGGTTTATCCAAGGGGTTTCCAAAGAGTGGTTACTATGCAGAGCAAAAAAATGAGATAAAAGGTTTTCTGTCGAAATGTGGAAACTCTGTCACATGTGTTTGTGTGATTTAAAGAGCGCAACTGGGCTAAAAAGCAACGTTGTACAAAAGGGGAGTTGCTATGTAACAAAAGAAGGAGAGAGTTAAATGGCATTAAGGGATTCTAAAACATTTGAGAGTGTCAAAGGGTAGTCGTTGGGGAGATAGGGTGTGCTGTGATGCTTGTGACTAAATGTGTTCTCATTGTTTTGATCAAGAGAATGATTTTATGACCTTGGCTAGGATCTTGTTCTGGGCTTTTGGGGGCTTAGTAAGAGAATTTTGTTGTCTTTTCTCTTTCTGGCATCTTTTGGTTTCTCAACTTGAAACGTTGCTGCCCATGGGCACTGGCACCACTGCAGATTGTGATCTTGGAGGCTTGATAACTAGGAGCTTTTGTGTGAAGTGATCTGTAAATGTGAAATACGTCACCTTTACAATATTCCCGTGGTGCCAGACTGGATCCAGATATTTTCATTGCCGTGCTCCCGCATGCTGCCAGGTGGTGGCTCTGCATAGACTTAGATCTGCCCCAGATGTCACTGAGCAGAGCTGCATATAAGCACCACCCCTCTGCGCTGCCTTCACCCCCCCACCTCCACCCCTTTCGATCCCAGATCCGAAACACTGCTCTCCCTTTTTTTTTTTTTTTGGGTCGGTTGATGAGTTTTCCAAACTAAATTCCAGTGTGCCCTCATGCACCCGAAGTTGAAAGGGAGCTGTGAAGAGTAGTTATATGTTGCCGAACACTGACCGAAGCCTTGCAAGTCACACCCCTGCCCTAAGTTGAAGGCACAGACCAGTTCCCGCTCTTGAGGTCGATCCAGCAGCAGATTCATCTTCGCAGTATTGGTCTCCAGTACTTTGAAGTCAAAATCGAAGCAGCTACACTAGAAGACGAAGCAGGACAGCACCGTCCGCCTCCACAAGCGAGCACATTTCAAACTCCTGACTTACACTTTCAGGGCACTTCCTAACTTAGACCCTCCATACCTCAACAAGTGCAGCTATTTTACACACTCTAAGCCAGTCTCCTACTTGCACACATCAATCAATCAATCAATCACAGAATTTGTAGAGCGCACTACTTACCCGCGAGGGTCTCAAGGCGCGCTGGGGAGAAAAAGGGGGGTGCTGCTACTGGTCGAACAACCAGGTCTTGAGTAGCCTCCTGAAGGTCAGCAGGTCTTGGGTCTGTCGTAGGCTTAGTGGAAGGGTGTTCCAGGTCTTGGCGGCGAGGTGGGAGAAGGATCTGCCACCGGTGGTAGTTCTTCGAATGCGAGGGACGGTGGCGAGGAGAGGTCGGCGGAGCGGAGCTGGCGGTTGGGGACGTAGAAGAGGAGTCGTCTGTTGAGGTAGGCTGGGCCAGTCTTGTGGAGTGCCTTGTGTGCGTGGATGAGGAGTTTGAAGGAGATTCTCCTGTCGACGGGGAGCCAGTGCAGGTTCCTCAGGTGGGGGTGATGTGGCTGTGGCGTGGTACATCGAGGATCAGGCGTGCGGAGGCGTTTTGTATGCGTTGCAGTCGCTTGATGAGCTTGGCCGGGGCTCCCGCGTAGAGGCGTTCCCATAGTCAAGTCTGCTACTGACGAGGGCCTGGGTGACTGTTCTTCTTGTATCTGTCGGGATCCACCTGAAGATCTTGCGAAGCATGCGGAGGGTGTTGAAGCAGGAGGAGGAGACTGCGTTGACTTGCTTGGCCATGGAGAGCGTTGAGTCGAGGATGACTCCCAGGTTGCGTGCGTGGTCGGTGGGTGTCGGGGCTGCTCCCAGCGTCGTTGGCCACCAGGAGTCGCCCCGGGCTGAGGGGTTGGAGCCGAGGATGAGGACCTCTGTTATGTCCGTGTTCAGTTTTAATCGGCTGATCTTCATCCAATCGGCGACGGCCTTCATTCCTTCATGGAGGTTGGATTTGGCGGCGAGGGGGTCCTTGGTGAGGGAGAGGATCAGTTGAGTGTCGTCGGCGTAGGAGATTATGTTGAGGTCGTGCTGTCTGGCGATGCGTGCGAGAGGGGCCATGTAGATGTTGAACAGTGTTGGGCTGAGGGATGATCCCTGGGGTACGCCGCAGATGATCTCGGAGGCTTCGGATCGGAATGGTGGGAGGCGGACTCTCTGGGTTCTGCCGGCGAGGAAGGAGGTGGCCCATTCCAGGGCCTTGTCTCGGATCCCTGCGTCGTGGAGGCGTGCGCGTAGAGTGCGGTGGCAGACAGTGTCGAAGGCGGCGGAGAGGTCCAGCAGGATGAGGGCTGCGGTCTCACCGTTGTCCAGCAGGATCCTGATGTCGGTGGCGGCGATGAGGGCAGTCTCAGTGCTGTGGTTGCTGCGGAACCCCGATTGAGATGGGTCCAGGATGCTGTTTTCTTCGAGGTATCGGGTTAGCTGTTTGTTGACGATCTTCTCGATGACCTTGGCTGGGAACGGAAGCAGGGAGATGGGCCGGAAGTTCTTGAGGTCTCTCGGGTCCGTCTTGGGTTTTTTGAGTAGGGCGTTGATCTCTGCATGTTTCCAGCTCTCTGGGAAGGTCGCGGTCTCGAAGGAGAGATTGATGACGTTGCACAGGTGGGGTGCGATGGAGCTGCTGGCTTTGTTGAAGATGTGGTGCGGGAAAGGGTCTGATGGGGAGCCGGAGTGTATTGTGCTCATGGTCTTGATGGTGTCATCGATGTTCACGCTGGCCCAGGCTGGCAGGGGGTCGTGGTCGATGGTGTGCGGCGGGTCTGGTGCATCGATCTTAGTTGGGGCTGTCTGGGTGTTGAAGCTGTCGTGGATGTCGGCGATCTTGCGGTGGAAGAAGGTGGCGAGGGAATCGCACAGGGCTTGCGAAGGCGGGATGTCGTTGGTGTTGGAGCTGGGGTTGGAGAGTTCCTTCATGATGTTGAAGAGATCCTTGCTGTTGTGTGCGTTGTTGTCGAGGCGGTCTTTGAAGGAGATTCTCTTGGCGGACTTGATGAGGTGGTGGTGGTTACGGATGGCGTCTTTGTGGGCTGCGTGGCTGTCCGGTGTCTTATCACTGTGCCATTTCTTCTCTAGTTTCCGGCAGGTACGCTTGGAAGCTAGGAGTTCCGAGGTGAACCAGCTGGCTCTTTTGGTGGTGTCACTGTAGGTGAGTTTTTTCAGAGGGTCGAGGGTGTTGGCACAGTCGTCCATCCATCGTCTGAGGTTGCAGGCAGCGTCGTCGGTGTTGGATGGGTCGGAGGGAGGGCTGAGAGCGAGGTTTGCCCGTAGTTGGTCTTCGGTGACTTTGCTCCAGCAGCGGCGTGGGATCTGTTGGGTGCGGTGGTGTGTGGTGGGTTTCTGGAAGGTGAAATGGATGCAGCGGTGGTCGGTCCAGAGGAGTTCCGTGGTGTGGCTGAAGGAGACGTGGGAGCTTGAGGAGAAGATGGGGTCAAGCGTGTGGCCGGCGGAATGGGTCGGTGTTGTGACGAGCTGGCACCTCTGACGCATACGGAAAACCAGAGGTGGCGGCTGAGCCTTTTCCTTCATCGCTCCTGAAGCATATAATGACCTGCCACTACACATCCTAGCCTTCTCCATACTCAAATTCTGCAAAAAGCTGAAGATCTGGCTCTTTGAGCCAACTCAGTAAGCCCTAGGCCTGACGAGATCTATCTATAGCGCCTGGTTACTGGGTGATGGAGCGCTGTACAATTATCATAACATAACATCTGTTCTGTGAAGTGGCTCCTTTTTACCATCTCAAAACGTCTCAAGTAAGACATCTGCACACTGGTAACTCAAGCAGTTTTTGCTCCGCATCCAAGGGCGCGGGAAGGGTAGCGCAAGAAACTGACTTTGGTACTCCCAGGGCTGGTACTTATATGCGGCCCTGCTCTGTAGTAGCAGTCCATCCCTTTGAGTTCCAATTGTATGCTTTCTTTTAGTAAAGGTCAGACTTTTCAACTTAACCATTCATCTTTGGATTGTAAAGAATCGCGCATATGGTGAAATGTGGAGTTCCCTAACAGAAGAACTATTTTGACTGAGTAAAACTGAACCCCGTTGTCTGTTGTCAACTCTTTTGGGACTATTGTTGATGGTAGAGAGGTGAACTTGGCCTTGGCTGCAACCTTTTGTAGGACTTCTCTGGGACGCCAATCTTAGAGCCTACACTGCGCATGAGCTGCATAAGACTGGGCTGTCAACCAGCTCTTAAAAGGCAACCTTGCCCACAGCACCGGTCACTTCCCTCAGACCTGTTGTATGAAAACAGTGTAATAACTCTGAGGGAGAAAACAGTTTTTGGGGCAGTGTCTCATTAGAAGGGAAGTGTTCACAATATTTCTACAGCAGTTTGTCCACAGTTGGGTACCATGTGAGACCTGAGGGCTGCTTCCAGGCAGCTGCGCAGCTCAACCTACCTGCAACGATCGTTTTCAGATGACGGCCTGCTCATGTGGCGTTAGGCTGAGGTTCATTATCATAATGAGGGGTGCTGTCAAGGGCATCTAACTGTTCAGAATTGGTGACCACAGTTAAAGAGAGCATCAGTGACTAGCAGTTTGGGTTTCCTATATAGCACTAATGCACAGCATTTCGCCTGTTTCACAGCAACTTGATTTACGGTCAGCGTACAGTGCTCTTAGTAGCCCGTCGTTATATTTGGAAAAAAATGAAGTACCTGTAAACAGAATGAACGTTAAGCTGTAAATGAACATCAAAAAAGAGCTGTTGAGATCGCTCAGTGCATCCATTGTAAACATCTCTCTATAGCCTAAACGTCACAGATTCATTTCCACTCTTTCATTCTTCCGGAGTGGATTTAGTGAGTGGCAAACCCCATTATCAGTACCCAGAGACCGAATGACTGGTGCAGTGCGCTGTATATATGTGAATATTATTGTTAGTCAGACTGCTGTATATTTCCAAAATGCTGCATTTTTATTGGCTCGTCGCCAGCTGAAATTTATACTTATGAAATTCATAGGAACTTACTTTGACAAGCCACATAAAAGCAGCGCCCCACATCACTAACCCTTCTTCCACTTACTGCAGTCTTTGAATTTCAGAGGTTTAATAAGATCTAGGGTTCACCTAGCTATGAGGCTGTGCCCGTCTAATTGGGATGCCGCAACATCAGTAGAAATGTTGCAGCCCCCATTACAGGACACCGGGACTCTGCCACTGTGTCTTGAAAATACTTTTAAAAAAAATATCATATAATGGGGCAAAGTAGGGGTACCCTGACGCCCCGGCCCTTGTGGGCTGAAAATTTGGGCGGAAAAACATTTGGGGCATTTGCTGAGATCCTGCACGAGTCCCGTGGGTCTTTCCGGAACTCCTGAGGAACTCTTAAGTGACCAGAAATATAAATGTAAAAAAAAATGTGGGGTGGGTGCTCATGTGGGGTTGGCAGCCATCGGCCAGGCCCAGTGCAAACCCCACACCGCGCACAGCCAAAGGCCACGTATGGAAGGAGGTTGCGCACCCAAACCCATGCTGTGCATGGCGACCTTGAGCAGCAGGGTGTTAGCCGCCTACGGGGAGTTGGGTATCGTAATAAGATATTGGCTACCTAGAACTTGAAGATAGCTAACAAGGTCTTATGCTCCCACCAGGGGCGCAACAGCCATTGGGCTGAACAGGCTTTAGCCCCCCCCCCCCCCCGCACCCCGTCAGACTCCATGGACTGGGCTGGACTGCCAAGCTGGAGGTCAGCCTCACATGAAGTATTCCTACGGCCCTCTCTAGTCCCTAAAAGCTTGAGGAAGCTTCGTTTAATTTGCATTGCTTTGGTGTGCCTCTTGCGCCCCACTCGCGACCTGATTAGTCTCCGTGCATGATAAACATATGCAAGGGAGATGAAAGACCAAAAACACAGCATGGGTGCCCTGCACCCTCTGTGTACAACACAAAAATACTCCTTTAAGCTCACATCGGATTGTAAAAAGATAATACAGTGATAACACAGAGACTAATGGAGATCAAGTTTGCCTTTGAAAGTAAATAATAAATATGACATTAGAACAGAAAGGTTAAGAAAAGTTTATTTTCTGTTTCTGTTTCTGTAAAGAGGTTTATTGGGGAGAGGAGTTGGCCTAACGGCTAGAGCGGTCGACCTCAAATCGGGGGAACTGGATTCGAGTCTCGGCAATGACGCCGAACATCCTGTGATTCTGGGCAAATCACTTAATCGCCCGTGCCTAACAAAAATGAATGTGTCCTCATGTAACGCAACTGGTGCTCGTGTAAAGCGCTCTGATACCCGATACCGTCGGGTCAAGTTCGCGCTATATAAAACTGTAAAATAAAAATATAACACAATACATAGAAAGGAGCTTATTTAGCACTAAAAGGTCAATATCTGCCAGAGCAACTGTTGCATAAAACTCAACTTATAGTTATATAAAAAAATCATGAAACTGAAGCTTATAACACAGAGACTGGTAATGATAGCTGAGCGGGATAATGTATCTACACCAGTGCCATAGCCGCGGGTTCAAATCCTTGTACCACTCAGCCTTTCATCCTTCGGAGGTTGACAAAATGAGTACCATTGACTTGCAAAACAATTAACATCTGTTGTTTGTCAGTTGTACCAACAGTAGTACTCGGGGTGAACACGCACTGTTCAAAGATGCCTGGCGTGTCTATGTTAACACGTAACAGAGTCTCACTTACAGATAAGCTTCCTCTGCAAATTGCCGCTAAGGCAAAAGTGCAGTGTCCCTCTGCATAATATTTCCTTGGTGATTTAACTTCATCTCCAATGGGTGGATACTATGCAACTATACATTTGGTCTATTTTTAAGCAAAAGTTGATATTTAAGTGCAGGCACAACAGTGTCTATTTTCACCCTCTCCACTACACCCTATGCTTATGCGCAGCAGCACTTGCCATTCCTTGCTTTCATCATATGGTTCTAAACTCTCACACCTCACTCAAGGTGTCCACTAAGGAAATATTTGACACTAAAACAACCTAAACCTTTGGTACAAAAGCAAGCATTCCTGAGAGTATGGTAAATGGCCAGTGCCGCCGTTATTTAAACAGGAAAGGTTTGATTGGTTTCTGAAAGACTAGATCATTTTTGCTTCATCTGAAGGAGAACTGCGGCTCATTCCAAAATTTAGGGTCATCAAAGCGGGATGACTATCCCCCAATGCAAGGGTTATTTATCCGGGAACCAGAGAAGAGGATGATCCATGAGGGTATTTTATTGTAGCAGATTTTATGAGAGAAGCTGAGGGTCTTAACCCTGATCCTTTGGTCCGAGGACAGCCAGTGAAGCCTACACTTTCAAAACTTCACATGATCATTTTCCTTTAGTTTACAGAACAGTCTTACCTCATAATTCTGGATATTCTGGGGCCTAGCAGGGAGGCCTTAATTCGGGGAATAAAAGTAGCCAACCTCGCTGTGGAGCATGAGCATAACTCTAGCGCAACAATCACTTGCAAGGAATGGCAGAATTTTCCTATGTGCCTCACTAACCCAAAGCAGGGGTTGGCAACAGAGGAAATATTAGGGGCGAAGGAACAGATTCTCTTGAAGAATCACACTAATTGACTTGACCTTTGCCACGGGGGTTCGTGGTTCACCCATGGAAGAAGGCAGTTAACAGTTGCTCAGGTGAAGTTTTTCTACTGAAAAGTAAGAGCTCTGGCTTGTCAGTGTTAATGCTTAGGAAGTTGTGGTCCATCCATTGCTGGACAAAAGCATTCAAGTTGGGTCTAAGATCTGGTGCCTTCTGGTTCAGCTGAACCATAATCTATGTGCCATCTATATATGAAAATGCTTGGCAACCAAATGAGTAGCTGAGGTGTAGCAGAGGTTAAACGCAGAGATTAAATTGCATCAAGGAAAAGGAGGAGCCTTGCAGCACACCACAGTTAATCCCAACACATGGCACCCAAAAGGTAGCCAACCTCAACACTCGAGAGAGCCCCATGAGTAAGGCTCTAAAACAATTGTAGAGCATACTTTCAAAGCAATATTTCAAAGATTTCCCCACGCCTCCTGCCGCCTCCAACATCGCCCCCTCACAAGACCTTTGCAACAAGCTCTTGGATATCTCCAGTAACAAAATCACCTCCATATACAGCTGCTTCGACCCTCAACCAGAGCACAGCACTCTCGCATCTCAACTTCCTATCACGGTAGATTAACGAACCCTGACCATCGAAATCACTGGCACCACGAGGACCATCCACTTGGGCCTCCTTCTGACCCTTGCCTCCACCATGCCTTCACCAAAGCACTCCTACTGATCAGTGAAGCACTAACACCCATCCTCAATGCCTCCATCGACTCAGCCACATTCCCAGACACCAAGAAACAAGCCACCATCATGCCCCTGCTCAATAAACCATCCACTGACTCATACTTCCAACCATAGCCCATTCTCCCTCCTACCGTATATGACAAAGGTCTTCGAGAAACTGACACCTCAGCAACCAGCATCTGCTAGTTATCCAACAGGTTGTCCATGCACAGTTGTTTACGTCCCATAATTTCGAAAAAAAGGTCTTAAGCCTCGTAGAAGTGGTATCAGGAGAGAATTTCTTTTGCATCAGATGAATCCAAATTACATTTTTGTCAGTAGTGTGGTGAATGCATCTTGGTTGTATGAGGCCTAAACCATACCAGAAAGATGTAAAGTATGAGTTTAAACAGTTCAGTGATATTGCCTGACAGTGCATGAGCAAGGGATTGGAGCACAGCAGGGGTAAGGAGGGTCATCAGGGGAACACAACTTAACAGAGGATAAGAGTCACTATTTTCCTCTGCTGGCAACCTGAAGGTGGACCAGTCTAAATGAGGGCACTGCAGGATCCTTTCACCTTGAAGAAAAATCCTATTGAAATACACTCGCAGTTCCATCAGCAAAACATGTGTAAACATTTCAAAGAGTTAAGTTGTAGATGAGTTATTGTTATTGCACCGTAACAAATATTTTCACAGTTACTACTAGTTTATATTTTACAGCTGCCACTATTCATGGGTATGTTGCAAGTTCGAGTATCTATTTTTTGCTGTTGGGGAACCATATATACTCAAACTTTGAGCTTGGTTTCTGTGCTTTGTGTTGTTTTACAGCCAACAACTTTCAAAATGGGGATTGCATTTATGTTTTTTGAGGCCCTAAGCATATCCAAATCAAGAACATTTGATGTTAACTGGAACTTCGGGTTATCACAAAGTACCAGGATGTACACTTTCTGCATTCCATGGGTTTGAGAGCCTGGTCATGAGGCACCTTGCCCCGAACAGCAAGACAATTATCTTTTGAATTAATATCCGGTCCTACGAATACTGCCAATGTATTGTATGCTGATAAAAGCACAGTTATCCCAGATATCTTGAAAAGATGTTTTACGCCCTATTCAACTGCCCTTAATGTGATTACAAAGCACATTTCTCTAGTGACTGTCCCAGAAGCTGAAGCCCAAAATTCTGCTTCAAATTGAGCATTAAAATCAAACATTTAATAGTGGAGGGAGACCCTAACAGTAATTGTGACTCCGACTTTGATGATGGCTCCGCCCTGATGAATTTCAGTATTTTTCTTTAAATTTAAAATGTTACATTTTAACTGACATTTTCACCTAAGTAGAACCTCATTTTAACCTTTCTGTTTTTTACAGTGAATTTGATTTTTGTTTTATTGTAAAGTAAGATATTATTACCATGCTAAAATTTAACGTTGTTATCCTTTGGGGTTTCTCAGTGAACAAGTGAGATCTAGGACTAAAGGCTATGTCCTTTTTGTGACCCTCCAAACCAGACATTCACTACAATATATTTCAATAGGACAAAGATGACAGAAACCTGCTGACCAATACATTCAGGCAAGTATGTTTTGTGTAACCAAATTTTGTGAATTTCAGCTCATTCGCCGTGGTCAGTAACTACCTGGATGTGCCCTTCCCCCTGGGATAAAATTGCATTGTCGTAGTTCTAGTAATACTAGGGTCGGTATTATTATTCTCACCCTGACCCTCACGAGGCGGAGGTGTTGAAGGAAAGCCTGTCCCTGACCTGGCAGAGGCGGAGGTGTTGAAGGAAATTCTGTCTCTCACTCGGCGGAGGTGACCTGTCCCTCTTGAGGCAGAGGTGTTGAAGGAAAGCCTATCCCTCACCTGGCTCAGGTGTTGAAGGAAAGCCTATTCCTCCACTGGCGGAGGGGTTGAAGGAATGCCTGTCCCTCACCTAGCGGAGGGGTTGAAGGAAAGCCTGTCCCTCACCTGCAGGTGCCGGAGGTGTTGAAGCCTCTCTCTCCCCTGGCGGAGGAGTTGAAGGAAAGCCTGTCCCTCACCTGGCGGAGGGGTTGAAGGGAAAGCCTGTCCCTCACCTGGCGGCGCCGGAGGTGTTGAAGCCTGTCTCTCCCCTGGCGGTGGTGTTGAAGGAAAGCCTGTCCCTCACCTGGCGGCACCAGAGGTGTTGAAGCCTGTCTCTCCCCTGGCGGAGGTGATGAAGGAAAGCCTGTCCCTCACCTGGCGCAGGTGTTGAAGCCCGTCCCTCACCTGGTGGAGGTGTTGAAGCCCGTCCCTCACCTGGTGGAGGTGTTGAAGCCCGTCCCTCACCTGGTGGAGGTGTTGAAGCCCGTCCCTCACCTGGTGGAGGTGTTGAAGCCCGTCCCTCACCTGGTGGAGGTGTTGAAGCCCGTCCCTCACCTGGTGGAGGTGTTGAAGCCCGTCCCTCACCTGGTGGAGGTGTTGAAGCCCGTCCCTCACCTGGTGGAGGTGTTGAAGCCCGTCCCTCACCTGGTGGAGGTGTTGAAGCCCGTCCCTCCCATGGTGGAGGTGTTGAAGCCCGTCCCTCCCATGGTGGAGGTGTTGAAGCCCGTCCCTCACCTGGTGGAGGTGTTGAAGCCCGTCCCTCACCTGGTGGAGGTGTTGAAGCCCGTCCCTCACCTGGCGGAGGTGTTGAAGCCCGTCCCTCACCTGGCGGAGGTGTTGAAGCCCGTCCCTCACCTGGCGGAGGTGTTGAAGCCCGTCCCTCACCTGGCGGAGGTGTTGAAGCCCGTCCCTCACCTGGCGGAGGTGTCGAAGCCCGTCCCTCACCAGGCGGAGGTGTCGAAGCCCGTCCCTCACCAGGCGGAGGTGTCGAAGCCCGTCCCTCACCAGGCGGAGGTGTCGAAGCCCGTCCCTCACCAGGCGGAGGTGTCGAAGCCCGTCCCTCACCAGGCGGAGGTGTCGAAGCCCCGTCCCTCACCAGGCGGAGGTGTCGAAGCCCGTCCCTCACCTGGCGGAGGTGTCGAAACCCGTCCCTCACCTGGCGGAGGTGTCGAAACCCGTCCCTCACCTGGCGGAGGTGTTGAAGCCCGTCTCTCCCCTGGTGGTGTCGGATGGGATCTGTGTGGGAACAGACTATCACCCTGGTGAAGGAAAGCGGTTCTTGCTCCCGATGGCTTCGTGTGGGACTGTGCACGTGTCGAGGTTTTGGTCATGAAGCGTACATTATGGCTTTGTTAGTCCAGACCCCTGGGTCAGTGGTTTTCTTTCTTGGTTACATGCCGCTTCCCGGGTACCAGAGGGCAGTAAGCATCAGTCAGCCCCCCCCTCCTCGGCTGCAGCGGGATCCCACACACAACGTGTGTGAGCGGGAGCTCTCCCTGGACCCCAGGCGTCAGACGTGTCGACAAACCCCAGACGTGGGCGAGGTTCGTCCTCCATGGATGGGCGTCTTGGGGAGGGTGTGGGGTCCTCTGGTTACCCAGAGCCATGAAGCCCTGCCCACCCTGTATAACTGCCTCACTCAATAGGTCCAGAAGAAGGTCCAGGACGTCCACTGGGGTCCGTGCCCGAAGCACGTTGGCACCTCTTTCTTGGGATGAGAACCCATGTGCAGGGTGGCAGCTCTTTCTAGAGCTGTTCGCGGCTCGTTCCGCCTTCACCTTGGAGAGGATGTGGTCCGTCGGCTAGACTGCCGACTTTGGTGCTGGAAACGAAGGTTCGAGCCTCGGGGTCGCGTCCACATCCTGTGATTCTGGGCAAATCACTTAATCTCCCTGTGCCTGAGTGTGTCCTTGTGTAACGTAACCGGTGCTCATGTAAAGCGCTCCAATACCTTCGGGTCGAGTTCGCGCTATATAAATCTGCATTAAAAAAAAAAAAAAGTCTCTAGAGAGAGGACCGCAGAGGGAGTTATGGTAGCAATCACAGGTTCTGAACTGAAACAAAGACACTCCCCTCCAGACACTCCCCTCCAGCATGCCTGCTTTGGTGGTGCCAGCTCCTGCCCACCGTGCCACGGGCACAGCTGCAGGCCCGAGCTGTTGTACCGAGCTGTGGGCACAGCTGCAGGCCTGGGCTGGTGCCCCGCGCTGTGGGCACAGCTGCAGGCCCGGGGTGAAGCACCGAGCTGTAGGCACAGCCAGGGCTTTAACTGGGATGAAAAAACTGGGGGGGTCTCTCAAAGGGGCGTGGCCAATGTAATTAAGGGCGTGTCTTAAAACACATAAGCTAAAAATCTGTGCTTAGCATAGTGTGCCGCCCGACATGTATTTTGATGTTTGTCATTGCATCCAGATATATGATACAACAAGTAACATCATACCTACAACAAGTCAGGACTATTGGCTTTGTCAATGGTTGTTAGTTGCATAAGATAAATAAGCGGCAACTATGGCTTGTATATAATATTGAAAAAGCTTCCACTTAAAGCCCTGGTGACACCACGACAATGGTACTGCTCCTGAGTTTCAAAAAGAGAAGTGGCAATTTGCAGTGTGCGCTATTCAATAGGGCCCCCTCACTCGCAACAGCGCTCGGAGTCTTGTGTTTTAAAAAGCAGACACATGGGAGATGTAAGAAGCAAGGATTTCCCTTCCCCTACAATGCTCACTTGGCATTACGTCATGCCCTAACTTCTCCACTAGTGAGGTGTGAGCAGCGCACATCGATGTGCCTGCTGTCACTGCAGTCGGGGAAAAAAGAACGGACCGCTTGTGCCAGGGCACAAACCAGAGCCCGATAGAGACCCGTTTCGAGGCCCCCTTTAAAAAACTGCCGGTGCTTAGACCCGGTGAGACCCGGCCCACTTAAAGCCCTGGGCACAGCTGCAGGCCCGGGCTGGTGCCCCGAGCTGTGGGCACAGCTGCAGGCCCAGGCTGGTCCCCTGAGCTGTGGGCACAGCTGCAGGCCTGGGCTGGTGCCCCGAGCTGTGGGCACAGCTGCAGGCCCAGGCTGGTCCCCTGAGCTGTGGGCACAGCTGCAGGCCTGGGCTGGTGCCCCGAGCTGTGGGCACAGCTGCAGGCACAGGATGAAGCACCTAGCTGTGGTCACCGCTGCAGGCCCGGGCTGCTGCACCGAGCTGTGGCACAGCTGCCGGCCTGGGCTGGTGTCCCATGCTGTGGGCACAGCTGCAGGCCCGGGGTGAAGCACCGAGTTGTGGGCACAGCTGCAGGCCCGGGGTGAAGCACCGAGCTGTGAGCACAGCTGCAGGCCCGGGGTGTTGCACCGAGCTGTGGGCACAGTTGCAGGCCCGGGGTGAAGCACCGAGCTGTGGGCACAGCTGCAGGCCCAGGCTGGTCCCCTGAGCTGTGGGCACAGCTGCAGGCACAGGATGAAGCACCTAGCTGTGGTCACAGCTGCAGGCCCGGGCTGGTGCACCGAACTGTGGCACAGCTGCAGGCCCGGGCTGGTGCACCGAGTTGTGGCACAGCTGCAGGCCTGGGCTGGTGCACCGAGCTGTGCACAGCTGCAGGCCTGGACTGGTGCCCCGCGCTGTGGTCACAGCTGCAGGCCCGGGATGAAGCACTGAGCTGTGGGCACAGCTGCAGGCCCGGGCTGGTCCCCTGAGCTGTAAGCACAGCTGCAGGCCTGGGCTGGTGCCCCGAGCTGTGGGCACAGCTGCAGGCACAGGATGAAGCACCTAGCTGTGGTCACCGCTGCAGGCCCGGGCTGCTGCACCGAGCTGTGGCACAGCTGCCGGCCTGGGCTGGTGCCCCGTGCTGTGGGCACAGCTGCCGGCCTGGGGTGAAGCACCGAGCTGTGGGCACAGCTGCAGGCCTGGGGTGAAGCACCGAGCTGTGGGCACAGCTGCAGGCCTGGGGTGAAGCACCGAGCGGTGGGCACAGCTGCAGGCCCGGGGTGTAGCACCGAGCTGTGGGCACAGCTGCCGGCCTGGGCTCGTGCCCCGAGCTGTAGGCACAGCTGCCGGCCTGGGCTGGTGCCCCATGCTGTCGGCACAGCTGCAGGCCCGGGGTGACGCACCGAGCTGTAGGCACAGCTGCAGGCCTGAGCTGGTCCCCCGAGCTGTGGGCACAGCTGCAGGCCCGGGGTGAAGCACCGAGCTGTGGGCACAGCTGCAGGCCTGGGGTGTAGCACCGAGCTGTGGGCACAGCTGCAGGCCCGGGCTGCTGCACCGAGCTGTGGCACAGCTGCAGGCCTGAGCTGGTCCCCCGAGCTGTGGGCACAGCTGCAGGCCCGGGGTGAAGCACCGAGCTGTGGGTACAGCTGCAGGCCTGGGGTGAAGCACCGAGCTGTGGGTACAGCTGCAGGCCTGGGGTGAAGCACCGAGCTGTGGGTACAGCTGCAGGCCTGGGGTGAAGCACCGAGCTGTGGGTACAGCTGCAGGCCCGGGGTGTAGCACCGAGCTGTGGGTACAGCTGCAGGCCCGGGGTGTAGCACCGAGCTGTGGGCACAGCTGCAGATCCGGGGTGAAGCACCGAGCTGTGGGCACAGCGGCAGGCCCGGGGTGAAGCACCGAGCTGTAGGCACAGCTGCAGGCCAGAGCTGGTCCCCCGAGCTGTGGGCACAGCTGCAGGCCCGGGCTGCTGCACCGAGCTGTGGCACAGCTGCCGGCCTGGGCTGGTGCCCCATGCTGTGGGCACAGCTGCAGGCCCGGGGTGAAGCACCGAGCTGTGGGCACAGCTGCAGGCCTGGGGTGAAGCACCGAGCTGTGGGTACAGCTGCAGGCCCGGGGTGTAGCACCGAGCTGTGGGCACAGCTGCAGATCCGGGGTGAAGCACCGAGCTGTGGGCACAGCGGCAGGCCCGGGGTGAAGCACCGAGCTGTAGGCACAGCTGCAGGACGAGCTGGTCCCCTGAGCTGTGGGCACAGCTGCAGGCCCGGGGTGAAGCACCGAGCTGTGGACACAGCTGCAGGCCTGGGCTGGTCCCCTGAGCTGTGGGCATAGCTGCAGGCCCGGGGTGAAGGACCGAGCTGTGGGCACAGCTGCAGGCCTGGGCTGGTGCCCCGAGCTGTGGGCACAGCTGCAGGCCTGGGGTGAAGCACCGAGCTGTGGGCACAGCTGCAGGCCTGGGGTGAAGCACCGAGCTGTGGGCACAGCTGCAGGCCTGGGGTGAAGCACCGAGCTGTGGGCACAGCTGCAGGCCTGGGGTGAAGCACCGAGCTGTGGGCACAGCTGCAGGCCTGGGGTGAAGCACCGAGCTGTGGGCACAGCTGCCGGCCTGGGCTGGTGCCCCGAGCTGTAGGCACAGCTGCCGGCCTGGTGCCCCATGCTGTGGGCACAGCTGCAGGCCTGGGGTGAAGCACCGAGCTGTGGGCACAGCTGCAGGCCTGGGGTGAAGCACCGAGCTGTGGGTACAGCTGCAGGCCCGGGGTGTAGCACCGAGCTGTGGGCACAGCTGCAGATCCGGGGTGAAGCAGAGCTGTGGGCACAGCTGCAGGCCCGGGGTGAAGCACCGAGATGTAGGCACAGCTGCAGGATGAGCTGGTCCCCCGAGCTGTGGGCACAGCTGCAGGCCCGGGATGAAGCACCGAGCTGTGGGCATAGCTGCATGCCTGGGCTGGTGTCCCGAGCTGTAGGCACAGCTGCAGGTCCGGGGTGAAGCACCGAGCTGTGGGCACAGCTGCAGGCCCGGGGTTTAGCACCGAGCTGTGGGCACAGCTGCAGGCCTGGGCTGGTGCCCCGTGCTGTCGGCACAGCTGCAGGCCCAGGGTGAAGCACCGAGCTGTGAGCACAGCTGCAGGCCTGGGGTGTTGCACCGAGCTGTGAGCACAGCTGCAGGCCTGGGCTGGTGCCCCGTGCTGTCGGCACAGCTGCAGGCCTGGGCTGGTGCCCCGTGCTGTCGGCACAGCTGCAGGCCCGGGGTGAAGCACCGAGCTGTGAGCACAGCTGCAGGCCCGGGGAGGGCAGCTGGGGCTGAATCTGCGGCCAGTGGCTGTCGTGTGCTCGAAGGCTCTTTTAAATGCTGCTCGCATGTCACGACACTTTCGTATCGTGCTGCGCGCGTGGCACAGGTACACTTGAGCCTGTGTGTGGGCGTGTTCTTTCAAGCACGATCCCAACACACCGCGTTTAAGCAGAGCACAGCGAACTTGATGAGGTTTACTTCTGAGATCGACGCCCGTCTTCTAAAGCAAAAATAAACACCGCCTCGGGACCGGTCCTCTGCCTCGGGACCGGTCCTCTGCCTCGGGACCGGTCCTCTGCCTCTGGACCGGACCTCTGCCTCGGGACCGGTCCCTTGCCTCGGGACCGGTCCTCTGCCTCGGGACCGGTACTCTGCTTCGGGACCGGACCTCTGCCTCGCATCCGAGCATCTCTGTAGTGTCTGCTTCGTCAGGGCCGCCGGCTTCTACCACAGAGTGTTGGCCACACTCTCTGCCACCCTCCCTGCCAGCTGAGCCCAGGCCCACGGCGCAGGTGGTGAGAGCAGGGCTATCTAGGGCAGAGGTCTTCAAACTTTTTGATGCGGAGACCCCCCCTCGAAAGGTTTTTTAGGCGTAAGGACCCCCTCCTGACAAAAATTTCTAGAACTTGGTACTCCTCATCATTGACTACTATCGACAACCATAAACGCCCCCAATTCCCATAGCAAATCATTTTTACAGTGGGGAAATAATATTAAACAGTGTTTATCACACCAAAGGTCAGTGAGCGTGGAAGCGTTGTCAAAGGTGTGGCTAAAAACAAAGAGCCTCATTTATGAGGAATTGGCATAGGTCAACGCCGCAAGTCTTCCTGCTGCGCTGGCCTACGCCAATGTGAAAGGGCAGGAATGCACCTTATCTGAAAGAGACACGTTAGTGACAGATTCCTTACCTTAGAATATCCCCAGGCGTCAGGCTGGATCCGGAAAGTTTTGCGTAGCAGTACCCTTGCGCGTCGGTAGGCGGCGTCGTGCGGCTCCGCGTCCGTCGTCGGCGTCGTGATCGCCGGGATGACGTCGCGGGCAGTACTTAGGCGCCGCCCCTGTGCGCTGACGTCAGTTCTTCTTTTTCCGCGCCAGCAAGCGCAGATCCGGGAAGAGCAGTGCCCTGGTCATTTTTTGACCATACTTTTTGGTGATTTTTTCACTGTTTTTCCATCTTTCACGGTGTCGTAGGGATGCCCGGCTTCAAGCGATGCGGCGCCTGTGCGCGGATGATGTCCGTCACCGACCCGCATTGGGAGTGTCTCTTCTGCCTCGGCCGAGGCCACGACACGGAGTCTTGTACCGACTGCCAGGCCCTCCACCCGAAAGCTTTGCGAGAGCGGTCTCGAAAGCTCCTCGAGGCCCGGCATTCGGCTCCGCGGAAGCCCCGGTCGCGTGAGAGGTCCAGGGGTCGATCGCGGAGTCCACACCGGTCGTCGGCGTCGAAGTCTTCTTCGTCCGGTAAGTCGAAGCACAAAAAGTCCAAGAAGCATCATCGCTCTAGGACTTCGCCTCGCCGGTCTCGCGACTCGGCTGAGGCCCCTCCCGGCACCATCCCCGCCCCGCGGCCCCGGACATGCCTGTGGAGTCGCCCCCGCCATACCCGCCTCTTCCCCGGGTTCGGGGCGGATCCGGCCAAAGCTACAGGAATTCCTGTCGGCCATGGCCCGCCTCTTCGGGCCTTCAGGCCCCTCCGGTGCGCCTTCGGGCCCCGCGGGCCCTGATGGGGTTGCTCCGGCGTTGCCGACGGCTCCGGCCCCGGCGTCGCCCGTGCCTCCAGCCTCGATCCCGGCTCCGGCCCCGGCCTCGATCCCGGCTCCACAACCCCCATCGACGCCGGTCGACCTAATGACACCTCCGCCGGCGCCGATGTCTCCGGTGCCGTTCTCGGCGCCGCCCTGGGCTCCGGGCGGCGTCGTCCCCCTGTTCCTTCCGGCTCCGGACATGGATCCGGACCGACTTCGCTCGACGCCGGCTCCGGCGCCGATGGGACCTTGGGTCCCAACTGTCCCTCCTCCTCCTTATTTTGAACCAGAGGAGGACCAGTTGGACTGGGAGGGGTCTGATGACCCTCTGACACGACACTGTCAGTACAATCAGGACTGGACAGAGAGTCTAGGGGAGGCCAGTGGTCTGGATACTTCTCCTGACACTGGCATGCTGTCTCCTCCCGTGGCTACGGAGGAGGGAGCCAATTTTGGTACGGTGTTGCGTAGGGCAGCTGGGGCCTTACGTCTCCAACTTCCTACTTTGACGGTCAAGCCTAACATCTTGACAGAGGTGCTTCAGCCGGCAGCCTCCTCTGCGGAGACTGTGCTGCCGTTTAACGACGCCCTCACTGACGTTCTTTTGGGCGCCTGGTCCAAGCCCAACACAGGGGCTCCTGTGGATCGGAACGTGTCACGACGCCATCGCCCAGCTCCGGGCGACCCCCTGTTTCTCTCTGTCCACCCCACTCCTGAGAGCTTGGTTGTCCAAGCCTCCGCTTCCCAATCCGCCTTCCCTACCGCTCCTCCGGATAGGGAATCCAAACGCCTGGATCAGTTTGGGAAGAAGGGTTTTCTTCCTCCAGTGCTGGCTTGCGGTCCGTTAACACCGCTTGTCTTTTGGGCCGATATACCCACTCCCTGTGGGATTCGGTGGCGGATGTTTTGCCCCAGTGTCCTGAGGAGGTCCAGACACTGCTTTCCCGCGCCATTGCGGAAGGAAGGGATGCGGCTAAATACACCATTCGTTGTGGCCTTGACACCGCCGACTCGCTGGGCAGGTCTATTGCAACGACGGTGGCGCTCAGACGCCACGCCTGGCTGAGAACCACTGGTTTTTCAGGGGATGTCCAGAATACTCTCATGGACATGCCCTTTGATGGAGTCGGTCTTTTGGGTCCAAAGCAGACCATGCGTTGGAGCGCTTTAAGGACTCACGGGCTACTGCCAAGTCCCTGGGCCTTTCTGCTACACGCCCTCCGCAGACTTCTGCTTTTCGCCCCTATCGTGGCCACGGTAGGGGCGCCCTTCACGTCAGCAGCCCAGCCACCGGCCCGCGCAGCAGGCGTCTTCGCGTGGCCGAGGACGTGGATTCCGCCGTGGCGGATCGGGCAACCAGCGTGTGGGTCAGGCCACCACCTCCAACCCGTCCGCGGCCTCCAAGCCCTCCTAGTCCCTCCTTTCAGGTGCACAGCACGCCAGTAGGGGGCAGGGTCCGCCATCACCTTCCCCAATGGCGCACCATCACCTCGGACAGGTGGGTCTTGGACATTGTCCGAAGGGGCTACTCCCTCCCCTTCGAGACCACCCCCCAGCCATGCCACCTCAATTCCACCGCATGTCAGGGGATCACTTGGTGCTTCTACAGAAGGAAGTCACGGCCCTCTTGACCAAGAGGGCCATCGAGCATGTTCCGACCCCAGAAGTAGGGCGTGGTTGCTACTCCCACTACTTTCTGGTGCCCAAAAGGACAAGGAGGACATGCGTCCTATCTTGGACCTCCGGAACGTCAATCGCTTCCTCCGGAAGGAGAAGTTCAAGATGCTCACCCTAGCTCAGGTCTTGACTGCCCTCGACCCTGGAGACTGGTTGGTAGCGTTGGACTTGCAGGACGCGTATTTCCACATCCCCGTCCTGCCGGCCCACCGGCGTTACCTTCGGTTCACGGTAGGCCACGAGCATTTTCAGTTCACCGTGCTCCCCTTTGGCCTTACAAGTGCCCCTCGGGTGTTCACGAAAGTGATGGCGGTGGTCGCAGCTCATCTGCGCCGGGCAGGGGTTTCAGTCTTCCCCTACCTCGACGACTGGCTGCTGAAGGCGGGCTCGTCCCAGGCAGTCGTCTCCCACCTCCAGACTACGGCCGAACTCCTGCACTCGCTGGGGTTCTCCATCAATGTGCCGAAGTCGCATCTGATTCCTTCTCCACAGCTCCTTTTCATCGGAGCAGTTCTGGACACGACGCAGTTTCGGGCCTATCCTCCCGAACGGCGAGTCCGGGATATTTAGGCTATGATTCCGATCTTTCGGCCTTTATCCTGGGTTTCGGTACGGATGACCCTGAGGCTGCTGGGCCTCATGGCCTCCTGCATCCTGCTGGTCACTCATGCCAGATGGCATATGCGGGCTCTGCAGTGGGACCTGAAGTTCCAGTGGGCGCAGCACCAGGGCAACCTGTCAGATCACGTCCAGATCTCGGAGGGGACTGCAAAACAGTTGCAGTGGTGGCTCTCGAACCGGCAATGGGTCATGGGCAGGTCCCTCTCCCTTCCCCAGCCAGAGCATACAGTTGTGACGGACGCGTCCCTTCTGGGATGGGGCGGTCACATGGGAGAGGCGGAGATCAGAGGCCTCTGGTCTCCGGCGGAGTCCCGGCTCCATATCAACCTTCTGGAGCTCCGGGCGATCCGACTTGCACTCAAGGCATTCCTTCCCTCTGTCAAAGGGAAGGTAGTGCAGGTGTTCACAGACAACACCACCGCCATGTGGTACTGCAACAAACAGGGCGGGTGGGGTCTTGGACCCTTTGTCAGGAGGCTCTGCGCCTCTGGACATGGCTGGAACATCAGGGCATGTTCCTGATGGTTCAACACCTGGCAGGTTCCCTGAACGCCAGGGCGGACGAACTCAGCCGCAGGTGCATGATGGATCACGAATGGCGTCTTCACTCGGAAGTGGCGCAAGGACTCTTTCTACAGTGGGGAGAGCCTTGGTTAGATCTATTCGCCACCGAAGAGAACGCGCAATGTCATCAGTTCTGCGCGTTGGAATTTCCAAGGCGGCACTCGCTCGGCGACGCTTTTCGTCACGAGTGGAGTTGCGGTCTTTGTACGCCTTTCCGCCTATACCACTTCTACCCAGAGTGTTGAAGAAGATTCGGCACGACCGGGCCCAAGTCATTCTTGTGGCTCCGGACTGGGCTCGAAGAGTTTGGTATCCCGAGCTACTCAATATGAGCATAGATCCCCGATCCGTCTGCCTCTTCGGGAGGATCTTCTGTCGCAGCAGCAGGGAACGGTCCTCCACCCGAACCTGTCCAGTCTACACCTGCTTGCGTGGAGATTGAGCGGCGGCAGTTGATTCCTTTCGACTTGCCTCCCGAAGTTTGTGATGTGATTCTGGCAGCCAGGCGTCCCTCCACTAAGGTGGTATACGCCTGCAGGTGGAACAAATTTGTGGCATGGTGCACAGCAAAGGCTGTGAATCCCCTTTCTGCCCCTCTTTCTGAGGTCCTTCTGTTCCTTCTCTCTCTGGCCCAACAGGGTTCTGCCCTGGGTACCATCAAGGGTTATCTTTGTGCTATCTCGGCCTTCCTCAGGCTCCCTGATCAGCCCTCCCTTTTCAAGTCCCCTGTTGTTAACAGGTTCTTAAAAGGCATTACTCACCTCTTCCCTCCTGTTCCGTTTGTGATGCCTCAGTGGGACTTGAACTTGGTTCTTACCTTTTAATGTGCGCTCCCTTTGAGCCTCTACATAACTGTCCTCTTCGTCTTCTGACTCTGAAGACAGCCTTTCTGGTGGCCATCACCTCCGCTCGGCGGGTGAGTGAGCTCCAGGCTCTATCTTGCAAACCTCCCTTTCTGTCTGTTCATCCAGACAAGGTTGTTCTTCGGACGCGTCCGTCCTTCTTGCCAAAGGTGGTTACTGCTTTCCACATTGGGCAGACCATCACTTTGCCCACCTTCTTTCCGCCTCCGCATCCTTCTAGAGAGGAAGAGAGGCTCCACCGTCTGGACCCAAAACGTGCGCTCTCCTTCTATATCGACCGCACAAAACACTTCCGGGTGGATGACCAGCTCTTTGTTGGCTACGTGGGCGCCAAAAAAGGTCGGGCGGTGCACAAGAGGTCCATCTCCCGCTGGGTTACCTTGTGCATTAAGACCTGCTATTCTTTGGCTAAGAAGGAGCCTCCTGTTGGGCTGCGTGCCCATTCCACCAGGGCAACGGCTGCTACCACGGCCTTGGGCCGCGGTGTTCCGCTGCCGGTTATCTGTCAGGCAGCTACGTGGGCCTCGCTGCACACGTTTACAAAGCATTACTGCCTTGACAGTCAGGTCCGGAGGGACGGCTTCTTTGGCCGTTCTGTCCTCCAGGACTTCCTTGTCTGATCTTTGTTCGCAGACCCACCACCGGGGTTGGTATTGCTGGGGTATCTATTCTAAGGTAAGGAATCTGTCACTAACGTGTCTCTTTCAGATGCACAAGTTACTAACTTGTGTAACGATATATCTGTAAGAGACAGTAGTTAGTGACAGATTCCTTACCGCCCACCCATCCTCCCGTTCTGCGAACTGATTTCTAGGGTTAAGGACATCCCTTTCAGGGCCCTAGTATTTTTCAGACACCTATGTCAGCTTCTTGCATGGCTCTGCGTTCCTGGCGCGGAAAGTCGTGTACAGAACTGACGTCAGCGCGCAGGGGCGGCGCCTAAGTACTGCCCGCGACGTCATCCCGGCGATCACGACGCCGACGACGGACGCGGAGCCGCACGACGCCGCCTACCGACACGCAAGGGTACTGCTACGCAAAACTTTCCGGATCCAGCCTGACGCCTGGGGATATTCTAAGGTAAGGAATCTGTCACTAACTACTGTCTCTTACAGATATATCGTTACACAAGTTAGTAACTTGTGCATTTATGAAATATGGTGCATTTCTGTCCTTTCCCCCTGCGTTGACGCACAAATTTCTGCCCAGCGCCAATGTAGGCAGGATTGTTTTTGTGCAGGAAGGGGCACCTTCCTGCACAGCACAAAAACAATCCGGAGAGGGGTTTTCCTCTTTCTATGTGAGCTGCAGAATACAACACACATAGAAAGAGGAAAAAACGAGGAGAAATGAAAACATTTCTCCTCATTACGCCTGCTGTGGGGGAGGTGTAAGGTTTTGGCGCTCCTCCAGGTTTACATGGTTTTGTAAATCTGGGGCAGCGTCAAAATCCATGGGTGTTGCGTGGGAACACCCACCACAATGCCCATGTAACACCTACTTGACAGACTAAGGCAAGGCAGCGACTTACGCTGCTTTGTCTTACTCCATATCTATGAGGCCATGTAAAGCCATGCAGGGTGACTTTTCGTTGCCTCATAGATATGATTGAGACACTTGTGCCAACGGAGCTTAAAAAAAAAGTGACGCTCCGGCAGCGCAAGCCTCTCATAAATCAGCCCCAAAATATTTTGCATGGATTTTTTTTAGGTCTTTCACCATGAGATAGGTACATATAAAATAATGGGTAGCTTAAATGAAAAATACATTTTTTAAAGTTGTTACTCAGTGGAAAATGCACTGTAGTACATTATGAAACCTTTATTAGTTAATGCACTGCAGAGGTCTGTGTGTAACCAGAGAGCCACAGAATTAAATTTGGTTGGCGCAGTGAAGAATAGTGACGTGCATTTTTAGTGCTACAAGGTCACAGCCTGTGACAGGAAGCACTGTGAATGTGTAAGTCATTATTTTATTTTTGCATTACACACATTATAAGATAGACTGCTACAAACTGCAAATAGTTTTAGGATAAAATGGAGCTTCCAAAAATGTAAATTTTAGTAATACCGGAGCAGAAGTGATGCATTTTTTTTTTGCGTGACTGTCCCTTCAACACCTCCTCAAGGGTACTAACCACTGTGTAAATTATGATTAAAAGCATGCACTTCACAGCCCAGTTGTTAACTCTTCCTACTACCACTCAAAACAAAACCAAATCTTTGCCATCACAAAGCAATTAAGGCCAGAATCACTCCCAAGCACCCTTTATATTTGCAGATTAACTCATAACACACAATTGTATTTCATTCAGGCAACCTGGCATGAACGATTGTTTACCTATTTGCCCAGCCTCTTCCTTTCACAGCACAGGAGACTCATTTAACTTCAGCTGAAGCATTTTAAACACCGGAATGAAGCATTTCGGTTTCCACAAGGAAGAGCACATGTTTTAGATTCCAGGCAGAAGTGAGGCCTGGAAATGCGCGACCCCCTTCCCAGGACTCTACGGCCCCCCTGGGGGTCGCGCCCCACAGATTGAAGACCTCTGATCTAGGGTGACCAGACGTCCCGGATTTCCCCGGACAGTCCCAGTTTTCAGAGAACTGTCCCGGTGTCCCGACACTTTTCCTAATTTTCAATAAATGTCCCGTTTTTTTGCACAAGGATAAAGTCATTCTGCAAAAGAGAAATGAAACTATGCTCTCCTTTCAAGAGACCCATGTAAATTGATAAAATGTAGTATCTGTTTCTTTCAGGCTGCACAGGAGGCCGCCGAGAATGAAAGAGTGAGGAGGAGACCTGGAAGGGGGGAGAGGGGGTGCTCAGGGTGGAGTTTCTGCCACCGCATATAAGGTAGCCTTACAAATGCGTGCGAAAATATAAAGATATATCTATAAATGCACGTGTGTATATCACACACACACGTGCATTTATATTTACAGGGCTATGCAAAAACCGGGACAGGCCCGACATAAAAGTAACACGACAGACTTTAGTCCTACTTTTATGTCTGACCTGTCCCGGTTTTTGCTTCTCAAAATCTGGTCACTCTAGGACTATCGCAAACCTGCCTGTGCCCACAGCACTCCCCCGTTGCACCCTACCAGACTGTCTGTTCTCCATTTGGCTAACAAAGTCAGGAGCCTCCGAGGTCACGCCAGGGAACATCTTGTTGCTATGAACATGAACCTGAGAAACCCTGCGCGGAGGCCGCGTGAGCCCTGCGCGGAGGCCGCGTGAGCCCTGCGCGGAGGCCGCGTGAGCCCTGCACGCAGGCCGTACTGAATGCAACCAACAAAAGAGGAACAATTGGAGAGCCTTGGTAGACGGTGGATGGATTTCATGTTATCCAAGAGCTAGTAGAATAGAATTCCAGAGTAAGGGCCCCAAGTAACAGACAAGAAGTCCCCCTGCCCGCGTTTTTTGTTGTTTTTGGCACCTAGAAAAGTTTACCATCACACCTTGGAGTACACGAGGGCGTGTATGTGGAAAGGTGGTCTTTGAAGATTGAACTGTTACTCGTAGAAGGCTCTACGCTAGCGGCTTTGAATACCAGACCTTAGAGTGCATGGGGGCCTGTATGTGGCAAGGTGGTCTTTGAAGATTGAGCTCTTATTCGTAGTACGCTTTACACAATTGGCTTTCAATCAATGGCTTGTAAAGCGCATCTACTCGCCTGTAAGGGTCTCAAGGCACTGGGGATGAGGGAGCTGCTGGTTCATCGAAGCTGCTGTGGTTCAGTCAAAGAGCCAGGTCTTGAGGTCCTTCCTGAATTGAGGCAGTGAGGGTGACTGCCTGAGGTGGAGAGGCAGGGTTTTCCTAGTCTTTGCTGCGAGGTAGGAGAAGGATCATCCTCCGGCTGTGGTCTTGCAGATATGTGGGACGGTAGCCAGGGCCTGTTGGGCGGACCAGAGGTCTCTGGTGGGTACGTGGAATGCGAGACCGTGGTTGAGGTACGCAGGTCTTGCTACGTGTAGGGCTTTGTAGGCGTGTGTGAGGAGCTTGAAGGTCATTCTTTTGTTGACTGTGAGCCAGTGGAGGTCTCTTAGGTGGCTGGTGATGTGGCTGCAGCGGGGGATGTTGAGGAGGAGTCTGGCGGAGGCGCTCTGGATGTTCTGTAGTTTCTTAAGGTGTTTCTGGGTGATGCCGGCATATAGTGCGTTGCCGTAGTTGATTCTGCTGCTGACGAGTGCATGGGTGACCGTCTTTCTGGACTTGGTGGGGATCCATTTGAAGATCTTTCGGAGAAGTCGTAGTGTGTGGATGCAGGATGATGAAACTGCGTTGATGCTGGAGCGAGGAGTCTAGGATGATGCAGAGGTTCTGCGCGTGGTCTGTGGGGGAGGTACCAAGTGCTGTGGGCCACCAGGAGTCGACCCAGGCGGAGGGGGTGGAGCCCATGATGAGGACTTCGGTCTTCTCTGAGTTGAGCTTGAGGCAGCTGTTCTTCATCCAGGTGGCGACGGCCTTCATTCCATCCTGAAAGTTGTTTTTGATGACTGGGTTTATTGGTGAGGGAGAGAATCAACTGGGTGTTGTCGGCGTAGGAGACCATGTTGAGTCTGTGGTTCCTGATGATGGCTGCGAGTGGGGCCATGTAGATGTTGAAAAGCGTGGGGCTCAGCGAGGAGCCCTGATTCACTCCGCTGCTGATCTCTGTGGGTTTCAAGAGGAACGGAGGTAGTCTGACTCTGTGTTCGGCTGGTGAGGAAGGAGTGGATCCATTCCAGGGCTTTGTCGCGGATGACTGCGTCGTGGAGTCTTGAGCATAGGGTGCGTTAAGAGACAGTATCGAAAGCGGCCGAGAGGTCCTGGAGGGTGAGGGCTGCACTTTCGCCTCAGTTGAGGAGTGCACGGACGTCATTTGTGGCGGTGAGGTGCTGTGGTTGCTACGGAAGCCGGATTGGGAGAGGTCCAGGATGTGGTTCACTTTGATGAACTCAGCAAGTTGGGCAATGCAGCACCTCCCCTGGTCAGGGCCTTGTTGATGACCTTGGCTGGGAAGGGGGGAAGAGAGATGGGTCTGCAGTTCTTGAGTTCCGTCGGGTCGGCAGAGGGTTTCTTCAGCAAGGGGTTGATCTTTGCGTGGTCCCAGTCTTCCGGGAAGGTGGCACAGTGGATGGAGCAGTTGATAGTGTGGCAGAGTTCGGGAGCGATGGTGGTGCCTGCTCTGTTGAAGATGTGACGCGGGCAGGGGTCTGAGGGTGCTGCGGAGGGGATGCTCTTCATTATCTTGATGTCGTCCGGGGTGAGGGCGGGATCCAGCTGAGTAGGGTCTGGCGTAGTAGGGTGCGGTGTTTGCGGGTGGGGTGGGAGGGTCTTGGTTATCGAGGCTGTCATGTATTTCTGAATACCAGACCTTGGAGTGCATGAGGACATGTATGCTGGAAGGTGGTCTTTAAAGATTGAGCTGTTACTCGTATAAGGCTTTAAGCTAGTGGTTCTGAATACCAGACCTTACAGTGCGTGGGGGCGTGTATGTGGCAAGGTGGTCTTTGAAGACTACGGTGTTGTTGCAGAATGCTTTAAACAAGCTGCAAGCCGCTTTACTCAAACCGTGGGCCCAGGCATACATGAAGAGTTTTCTTCACGTGTTCTGGTGGCAGTGCCTCGACCAGTGGGGTTAGAGTGTGTTTTTCCTACAATTTTCCAGTCTCCGTCTCAGTTCTCTGGATTTTCATAGTTCAGCGTGAGGTTGGTTCCTCTAGTTTTTGTGACTGAGTAGTAGCTGGCAGCAAGAATGATTGAGCAGCAGATTTTAGGACACTATCCAGAATTCTTTCTTACTGTACGTTGGAATGGTTCTGCTCTTTCTCGATTGAGATGATTCAGCCCAACGTAACCCGGTTTTGACATGGATCACCCAAGATGCCTGTGTGCTGTCAACCAGTTGTTTAAAGTAACATTAAGAACACTTGGTAAACTACTGTCGCTTTGTTTTGTCCAGTCTGACCCAGAAGAATGCTGGCCTAATGAGGAATGTGTCTTAGGAGCGGTCTATTCAGTTTTGCTTCTAGATATTTCATGGGAGAACTCAGTCTGCACTGTAGCATTGGCCAAAGAAATCTTTCTGCAAGAAGGGAAGCATGACAGCAGGGTAGACCATGTGTCTGCTGCATATTTAGGCAATCCTCGCTATGATGAGCTTGGGTTTCTGACACTTAGATGTAGGCCTACTTTTATGCTGTTCCCAGATCCTGAAGTTCTAGAAACTACCTGAGACTACCAGAGATAGGCCTACATGAGCTCCCTGCTGACCAAGATTCTCTACACTTGGATAGGTTTTAGTGTTCGGCCTCCAGAACTTTATCGGCTGTCTGGGCAAGTTTGGTTGGACAGTAAGCCCTAGCTTTGGGAGGTGGTTTGAAAGAAAGGATTAACACTTAAAAATAATTGACTGTTTAAATGAAAAAGTAGAAAGCAAGGTGGTAGCATCAAGTATCTAGTTAGAACTAAAAAGTTATTGCAGTAACTAGCTTTTAGACTGGGCCATATTCCATAGTTCTCTGACTAGTTCAGGTTACTGTTCAGCCGCTTGTTTTGGCAAGACACCGCACACTGATAGCAATGGGGCAATTTCTGTTCTTACCCAACAGAGCTCTCTTGCAGGACTGCGGCCCTCAATTATCTCACTTAGAGGTCACCAGGGACATTCGGGAACAATGACTCCATCATTAGCAGTCAAATTCAAAAAGTGTTCATGCTTCCAGGCACTCAGACACTTGGATAGCCTCCCATGGTGGATGAGCGACCGTGAAACTGGTGCATGTTTGGAACCCCAAGTAAGTCTGCAGATATCAATTGTTTGTGTTTCAGGCTTTTCTGACAGCCTCTCTAAGGGTTGGGAACTCCTTGAACTGTGAGAAGGTTCTCTGCACAGGCTTAGTTGTATGCAGTGGAAGTTTCTCTTGTTGATAAAAGATGATGGCACTTTACCCAAACCCAAACAACTGACTTAAAATCCTTCCTTCGTGGTGCTTCCGATCAACAGACAGAAGCCAGGTGCTGGATTTCACCATAGCTTATTAGGATCAAGTAACCGCTAGTGTCTCTCAGGGACACTCTTCAGGCACCAAGGCCCAAGGATGATTGGAGAACCAGAGCTTACACCACGCTGGATGGGGTGCACGGGATGACAAAAGTGGTCTTCGCCAAGTAGTGTCGCCGTTCTTGGGGGTCACGTCTTCACGTTGTTGCAGTTCTCCCTCTCTCTCTCCTTCCAACTCTCTCTCTCCCTCCCTCCCTCCCTCCCCCTCTCTCTCTCTCTCTCTCTCTCTCTCTCCCTCTCTCTCCCCCTCTCCCTCTCTCTCCCCTCTCCCTCTCTCTCTCTCTCTCTCCCCCTCTCTCTCTCTCTCTCTCCCCCTCTCTCTCCCCCTCTCTCTCTCTCTCTCTCTCTCTCTCTCTCCCTCTCCCTCTCCCTCTCCCTCTCCCTCTCCCTCTCCCTCTCCCTCTCCCTCTCCCTCTCCTCTCCCTCTCCCTCTCCCTCTCTCTCTCTCTCTCTCTAGTCTGCTTCAGGGGGATCTGGACATCTTCCTAGGCTAGCCGAGGCCCTCCACTAGCGTAGAACCTTCCGGCATTGTGCACACGGAGAGCAACAGGGCCACAGGCAAAATCTCAAGTTTGGTATCAGCATCAGGGAACTAATTCAAAAACAATTGATGGACAGAATGCAGAACAATATCATACATTCACCCCAGTACAGAGATCTGGGCCTAAATACATAGTTTTTTTGCTCACCATGCCATTCCAGTTTGAACCCAGCCATATGCAAATCAGTCTTGACCCTGTGCCTCATGGGAACAGTCCAGCCCGAACTGCCAAGCCAGGTCCTCCCTGGACTGGAAACAAGCATCCTAGGACCGGTTTCGGGGTTTCACCCCTCTTCAGCCAGGATAGCTTGATTCCAGTGGCATGGAGAGCACGGGACCCACGTCTGGGCATACCCGTCCCACTCGGGGTGACAAATTCAAAAACAATTGATGGACAGAATGCAGAACAATGTCATACATTCACCCCAGTACAGAGATCTGGGCCTAAATCCATTGTTTATTTGCTCACCATGCCATTCCAGTTTGAACCCACGTCTGGGCATACCCGTCCCACTCGGGGTGACAAATTCAAAAACAATTGATGGACAGAATGCAGAACAATGTCATACATTCACCCCAGTACAGAGATCTGGGCCTAAATCCATTGTTTATTTGCTCACCATGCCATTCCAGTTTGAACCCACGTCTGGGCATACCCGTCCCACTCGGGGTGACAAATTCAAAAACAATTGATGGACATTGGGGAACTAAGCAGAACCAGCTCTGCTGTTCGAATCACCAGCAGTCTTTGCGGGCACAGCTCAGTGTAGCTGTTCATGGAGGCTCTCCTGCCGCTGGAGAGTCGGATGTGGCTTGCAGGGTCACAGGCCTGACCTCACCAGGTTAGGACAGTGACTTATAAGCAGAATATGGCTTCCTCTGCTCCCAGCATTAAGGGACACTTGATCCGTTGCACCACAGCTCCTTCATGCACACTCCTCAATGCGCTGTGTGGGTAGATTCGTTTGTGTATTTCTTCCAGACTGGGTAACAAGAGGGAATGAGCAATAGAACCGGCCATGTTGCACTGACCTGCTCGTATACAACCGTATCCAGAATGGTCGCATTCGAAACCACATTCATGGACCTGTCACAGGCCAGAGCAAATAGTATCAGAATTTCAACCCCCCTGCATGGGCAGTGTTTCCTTTAGGGCATTGGGGCGCTGACCCACTTATATTTTGGTCCCCAAATTAAATATTGTGTGAGCATTAAAGCAGTGTGTTTTGCAGTGATTCTCTCGACCCCGGCTGGTTGCAGTTACGCGGCCTGAGGTGGGTCCTGACTCCTGGAGTAGCCAGTGCGGGATGAGGGGAGTAGGGCTTATTAACAATAGTATTGAGACAGTCCGAGTCAGAGGGGCCAAGTGAGTACTTCCGGTTGGACGGCTGCCTCTCTCTGGCCACTCAGTCTCTTCCCCTTTGCGTATACTGAAGCCCAGTGTGACTCATAGCTGCAGCCCCCGGACTCAGTAAAGAGCGTTGAGGGTGTGTGCCCCAGCCAATCCAGGCGCTGCTGTGACAGCAGGAGCAGCATCTCGATTGGCTGAGACAGACGCAGTAGTAGTTTCGTGGGACCGCTGGCGCATTGTGTGGGAGGCAGCGTGTGGTGGGAAGAGGCGGTCTCCTTTTCGAGCGGCACTGCATGCAGGGACGTTGAAAGTAGAATTCACCGACACCTCACTGCTTTCCACCGCTGGCTTCGCATTCACCACCACCATATGACGGTAAGATGCTGATATGATCAGACTCCTGTCCATTCGTTGTCCATGATAACTTCTTTTATGGATGCAGTTTGTCCGTAACTTGGACATTGCAGGGCGACATCCAATTACGTGGCTGGATTTCTCCCTCCAGTGGCCAGAGCATGTGAGGTTATCCTAGGGCCCCCTCTCCCCCCCCTCCATCAGAATCTTTTCATTTAGTCCTGGGGTTAAGGGGTACGTGCACACGGTCACAACGTTTCTTCCCTGGGTCCAGCGCAGGTGAGTCCCCAGTGGGCCTATTGTTCCTGGCCTGCAGTCATGCAGTGCCCACTTTTCAATCACCAGCAACGTGGCTAGCAACAGACTGCTTACCTGCCCTGATCCAGAGCCGGACCCTGACTGTCCAGGAGGGCGAGAACTGACCGGGTTTATCACAATCTTAGCTACTGCAACGAAGAAGTTAAAGTGTCTGAGGCCGGTTGGTTACTCTATGACTGGTCCGCATTTGTAAATGGAACATTATATGTTAGGCGCTGTCAACCAGTTCTGGCCTCTAGCCGCTCTGAGACTGCTCTGGTCTCTAGGTGCTATCATCCTGCTCTGGCATCTAGCTGCTCTTGGATATCCCAGACCTCTAGCTGCTATCCAGCGCCCTGGCCGATAGCCGCTCTCAGACAGCTCGGGTCTCTAGGCGCTCCTAACTCATAAACCCTGGGCTACGGAGGGCTCGTCCACGAGCGCTGTTCCAGGCCCGGGAGGAAATTCTTTCTCCGTACGGGGTCTGCTTTGGGCAACTCTCTAACCACATTTCCTCAGTATCCCCATCTCATCCGCACAAGCTAGCTACTGACCGTGGACGTGCTGCTGAGAGCGTCCTTAGGTTCTTGATCAAGGGATTCACTCTTGTACTAACTATCTCTGCACTAAGGGTGTACACTAGGGGTGTACAAAGCTGCAACGTTTTCTGCATGTGGTTTTTCGTGGTAAAACCAGGACTATTGCACACCGTTGCTGTGAAGGTAAAAACAAACCAGCATCCTTCTAATTTGAGAGTTGTAAGGCACACTATTTTAGAATTAACTCCACAGAAACAGCACATTCATTCAGTCTCCTCTGGCTAGGCCTGTAGTTAGTGTCCTTGCCCCACAGTGCTATCCATGCCAGGTTCTTGAACTCCCAGGCTGACTCTACTGTAAGCCCACAGAGGGTTTCCCGGTCTAGCATGAGGTTTGAATATCTAATTCCGTTCAACTAAATGGCTTTTCGACAGTCTTTCTGCGGAGGGAGTGTCCTGGATGGTGGTGGATTCCTCTCGGGATTCCCCGAGGGAAGGCTCTATCACCCGGGAGGGTATCCGGACGCTGAGCAGGTGTGAGCCTAGCCATGAATGGTAGGCTTTACATCCTCGCCTTCTTCGGTTGTGTTATGTTATGCAGATTTGTAGAGCGCACCATCACCCGGGAGGGTATCCGGACGCTGAGCAGGTGTGAGCCTAGACATAAATGGTAGGGTTTACATCCTCGCCTTCTTCGGTTGTGTTGTGTTATGTTATGCAGATTTGTAGAGCGCACCATCACCCGGGAGGGTATCCGGACGCTGAGCAGGTGTGAGCCTAGCCATGAATGGTAGGCTTTACATCCTCGCCTTCTTCGGTTGCGTTATGTTATGCAGCTTTGTAGAGCGCACCTTCACCCGGGAGGTATCCGGACGCTGAGCAGGTGTGAGCCTAGACATAAATGGTAAGCTTTACATCCTCGCCTTCTTCGGTTGCGTTATGTTATGCAGATTTGTAGAGCGCACCTTCACCCGGGAGGTATCCGGACGCTGAGCAGGTGTGAGCCTAGACATAAATGGTTCGCTTTACATCCTCGCCTTCTTCGGTTGCGTTATGTTATGCAGCTTTGTAGAGCGCACCTTCACCCGGGAGGGTATCCGGACGCTGAGCAGGTGTGAGCCTAGCCATGAATGGTAGGCTTTACATCCTCGCCTTCTTCGGTTGTGTTGTGTTATGTTATGCAGATTTGTAGAGCGCACCTTCACCCGGGAGGGTATCCGGACGCTGAGCAGGTGTGAGCCTAGCCATGAATGGTAGGCTTTACATCCTCGCCTTCTTCGGTTGTGTTGTGTTATGTTATGCAGCTTTGTAGAGCGCACCATCACCCGGGAGGTATCCGGACGCTGAGCAGGTGTGAGCCTAGACATGAATGGTAGGGTTTACATCCTCGCCTTCTTCGGTTGTGTTGTGTTATGTTATGCAGATTTGTAGAGCGCACCATCACCCGGGAGGGTATCCGGACGCTGAGCAGGTGTGAGCCTAGCCATGAATGGTAGGCTTTACATCCTCGCCTTCTTCGGTTGTGTTATGTTATGCAGATTTGTAGAGCGCACCATCACCCGGGAGGGTATCCGGACGCTGAGCAGGTGTGAGCCTAGACATAAATGGTAGGGTTTACATCCTCGCCTTCTTCGGTTGTGTTGTGTTATGTTATGCAGATTTGTAGAGCGCACCATCACCCGGGAGGGTATCCGGACGCTGAGCAGGTGTGAGCCTAGCCATGAATGGTAGGCTTTACATCCTCGCCTTCTTCGGTTGCGTTATGTTATGCAGCTTTGTAGAGCGCACCTTCACCCGGGAGGTATCCGGACGCTGAACAGGTGTGAGCCTAGACATAAATGGTAAGCTTTACATCCTCGCCTTCTTCGGTTGCGTTATGTTATGCAGATTTGTAGAGCGCACCTTCACCCGGGAGGTATCCGGACGCTGAGCAGGTGTGAGCCTAGACATAAATGGTAGGCTTTACATCCTCGCCTTCTTCGGTTGCGTTATGTTATGCAGCTTTGTAGAGCGCACCTTCACCCGGGAGGGTATCCGGACGCTGAGCAGGTGTGAGCCTAGCCATGAATGGTAGGCTTTACATCCTCGCCTTCTTCGGTTGTGTTGTGTTATGTTATGCAGATTTGTAGAGCGCACCTTCACCCGGGAGGGTATCCGGACGCTGAGCAGGTGTGAGCCTAGCCATGAATGGTAGGCTTTACATCCTCGCCTTCTTCGGTTGTGTTGTGTTATGTTATGCAGCTTTGTAGAGCGCACCATCACCCGGGAGGTATCCGGACGCTGAGCAGGTGTGAGCCTAGACATGAATGGTAGGGTTTACATCCTCGCCTTCTTCGGTTGTGTTGTGTTATGTTATGCAGATTTGTAGAGCGCACCATCACCCGGGAGGGTATCCGGACGCTGAGCAGGTGTGAGCCTAGCCATGAATGGTAGGCTTTACATCCTCGCCTTCTTCGGTTGTGTTATGCAGCTTTGTAGAGCGCACCTTCACCCGGGAGGGTATCCGGACGCTGAGCAGGTGTGAGCCTAGCCATGAATGGTAGGCTTTACATCCTCGCCTTCTTCGGTTGTGTTATGTTATGCAGCTTTGTAGAGCGCACCTTCACCCGGGAGGGTATCCGGACGCTGAGCAGGTGTGAGCCTAGCCATGAATGGTAGGCTTTACACCCCCGCCTTCTTCGGTTGTGTTGTGTTATGCAGCTTTGTAGAGCGCACCTTCACACGGGAGGGTATCCGAACGCTGAGCAGGTGTGAGCCTAGCCATGAATGGTAGGCTTTACATCCCCGCCTTCTTCGGTTGTGTTGTGTTATGCAGCTTTGTAGAGCGCACCTTCACACGGGAGGGTATCCGAACGCTGAGCAGGTGTGAGCCTAGACATGAATGGTAGGGTTTACATCCTCGCCTTTTTTCGGGTGTGTTGTGTTATGTTATGCAGATTTGTAGAGCGCACCATCACCCGGGAGGTATCCGGACGCTGAGCAGGTGTGAGCCTAGACATGAATGGTAGGGTTTACATCCTCGCCTTCTTCGGTTGTGTTGTGTTATGCAGATTTGTAGAGCGCACCTTCACCCGGGAGGGTATCCGGACGCTGAGCAGGTGTGAGCCTAGCCATGAATGGTAGGCTTTACATCCTCGCCTTCTTCGGTTGTGTTATGTTATGCAGCTTTGTAGAGCGCACCTTCACCCGGGAGGGTATCCGGACGCTGAGCAGGTGTGAGCCTAGCCATGAATGGTAGGCTTTACATCCTCGCCTTCTTCGGTTGTGTTATGTTATGCAGCTTTGTAGAGCGCACCTTCACCCGGGAGGGTATCCGGACGCTGAGCAGGTGTGAGCCTAGCCATGAATGGTGGGCTTTACATCCTCGCCTTCTTCGGTTGTGTTATGCAGCTTTGTAGAGCGCACCTTCACCCGGGAGGGTATCCGGACGCTGAGCAGGTGTGAGCCTAGACATGAATGGTAGGGTTTAGATCCTCGCCTTCTTCGGTTGTGTTGTGTTATGTTATGCAGATTTGTAGAGCGCACCATCACCCGGGAGGGTATCCGGACGCTGAGCAGGTGTGAGCCTAGCCATGAATGGTAGGCTTTACATCCTCGCCTTCTTCGGTTGTGTTATGCAGCTTTGTAGAGCGCACCTTCACCCGGGAGGGTATCCGGATGCTGAGCAGGTGTGAGCCTAGCCATGAATGGTAGGCTTTACATCCTCGCCTTCTTTGGTTGTGTTATGTTATGCAGCTTTGTAGAGCGCACCTTCACCCGGGAGGGTATCCGTACGCTGAGCAGGTGTGAGCCTAGCCATGAATGGTAAGCTTTACACCCTCGCCTTCTTCGGTTGTGTTATGTTATGCAGCTTTGTAGAGCGCACCTTCACCCGGGATGTATCCGGACGCTGAGCAGGTGTGAGCCTAGCCGAGCCTAGTGGGGCTCCTCAAAGCCAGGCCTTCAGCTTCTCACTGAAGCTTGTTAAATAGTGCTGTGCAGCTGTGCAGCACCTCCCCTGGTCAGGGATCCACTGTACAAGAAGGGTTTCCACATACTGCATGGCAGCATCACTCCAGAGCGGTCAAGAACAGGACCCTTCATTTACTGTCACACGTGCCGAGGCTTGCCCATGTGTTTGCACCTTTGAATAATTACTTCATATGTAGAACCTGGGTGGATCGGGTCTTTGGGTTGGGGGCAAGGGGGGCGGATTGGATGACCTGTAGTGCTCTTTTAGGTTTTGCCTACAGACCGCTTTTAGGTCAAAGACCTACTGTGTATAAAACCAGTATTCGGATTCTGCGACTTTGGGGCAGCCCAGATTGCTTACCTTTGGCTTGTTTTCTTGTCAGTCTCATTTGCTTACTTCTTATTCAATAGCTTTACATCCCTCTTGTTGTGTTTCTCCTTGTCCTGGATAGATGGCTTGTTTCCTTCCATGGTTCCACATCAGAGACGTTCTTTTTCTTTTCTTTCAGCACTCCTTGTGAGAGCATGTATTTTTTTGCTCTCTTCTGTGAGCTATTTACACTTCTCACCCCCACTTTCCAGGTTTGCCACCCTCCCCCAAAGGAGATCTGTTTATTGATTCTCCCTTCCGTCCTCCGCAGCTTTTTTCAGTTAAAAAATGCCCCTTCCTATTTAGTGCTACTCATGCTCTAAGGTCTTTACCATTCACCTGCTTGACTGTTGCTTCCCCAACCCTCTGTTCCTTTTTTACTAAAAATGTTTTTGATTTCTTTTTTTGGAGGGCCCGGCAGTTGCAGTTTGCTGCTGGGCTGCTTCTTTAAGAATGGAAGCTTTTCACTCACTTTTTACATTTATTTTAAATTTGCTGCTCAAAGCTGGTTTTGCCACGTCGTCACTTTAAACTGCCACAAATGGGTGATGGCGATTTAAATGAAAATATTACTTTGCATTTTGCCCTTGTCGCCTGCCCATATGCCCGCCGTGCACGACACTCACGTTGGTGCGTGCTGCGAGTTTGTGTTGGCGAGCTCGGGCAGGGTGTTTTCACTAACCGCGGCTGCCCCCTTCAGCCCATCTGGACATAATCGGCAGGCCGGAGGGATTTGAACTTCACTCTTACCTGTGAAGCCCTCCAGCCATGTTCTTTGTCCCCGCCTGGCGAGGAGGGGGGCTGTGGCTGCACCCCTAACGTGACCCGTAGAGAGAGA
The DNA here is from genome assembly GCA_963921515.1 of Calotriton arnoldi. Lineage (NCBI taxonomy): Eukaryota > Metazoa > Chordata > Amphibia > Caudata > Salamandridae > Calotriton > Calotriton arnoldi. The sequence continues at coordinate 2,122,829 of CAWUFW010001040.1, forward strand.
CAGAGACACCACAGCAGAAAGGCTGCCTGCCACGCGATGGCGCCAGCACCATCGAGCAGCCCTGCAAGAACTTCAGAGAACACAGCTGGCCTGAGAGGAGCCGAGAGCTGTAGTGTGAGTCCGTGCTCAGCTGCAAGGCGCTCTCTGCAGTGTCAGTGTGCAGCGGTCTGGGGTAAACTTCCTCACAAGCTCTTTTACTTCAATATTAAACCGGTTAAATCTTACCAGCAATTTGGCAGTTCGTTTATCACTACGAGGGCCTCCTGCAGTTAGTGCCCTTCCATTTCTGGTACTTCTCAGCAGTTTTCAGGTCTTCTTTGAGTTTCTCGTTGCTCAAATGGGTGTAATTTCTGATATTGAAATGTTTCCCTCGACTTCATTGCTTGATTTTGCTCGCGAGAAAGTCACTCATAATTACACTGAAATTATGAAAATGTCACACATACGCAATCTGAAACCTTGGCAGCTGTGGAACCAGGATGTTTACTTGGACAAATAACAGCCGCAAAGAAAAGGCTCTCGCCCAAAATGGTTTGCGTGCAGATTATAAACTCAGTGCCCTGTCTGCGGTGGAGTGCACTGTGGTCTGGCACCATTGCGTGTGGGCGGATACTTGCACCGTCCAGATAAACCCCTGTTGAAGTGCTTACCCATTTGTCGTGCTTTACCGGCAGGAGGATATGGTTTATGGGAAGCATAACATCTTAATGAATGGCTTTCAAGTAGTGCATTTTCATTTATTTACGGATTACTATTAATTGTTACTCCACTGTACTTAATCAGAATTTTGATTTAATATGATTTTTAAAAACTGGTATAGCAGCGTTAGGGTGGCTGAGTGGAGGGGGTGGGTGAGTGTAGAAAGAGCATTCTGTTTTATGTCATTGTGGCCTTGCTCCCTAAGCCTAAAATAACTTTCCGAATTCTCTGATACTCTGGAAACGGTCTGAGATGTACTCCATTCCGGGGCGGCATAGCAACAGAACACCTCCAAAATTGATGGGGGTGCAGGAGAAACTGTTTATTCGCAGGGAATCTTTCTCTTGTGGGGGAAAAACACCAAAGGAAACTAGCATTGGCATAGCCAATAGGTCTCGCCTTTGGGACCTTATAAGTGTTTAGTTATCCAGCACAATATCCTTGGTGCAACAACATCAACTGTTGCATGGCTAAACACTTATAAGGTCCCAAAGGCGAGACCTATTGGCTATGCCAATGCTTGTTTCATCTTGCAAGCACGTGGTGCATTTTGTATGCGTTTAAAAGTGCACAAACGCCTGGGAATAATTGTATACATGCTTTGTGCAAAAAGTGCTTAAAAAATACAGTTTGCTCTTTCTGTCTACAGAATATTGCATAACAGCTGGCAGAGAGACAAAGACATAGGAAAGAAAAACAAACGGAAAAATGACACTAACAGTGGAACAGGGACAGGCATAGATAGATACGAAAGCATAGACAGGGATAGACGGAGATAAAGCGAGATAAGATAAGTGAGACAGGCTTTACAGAAAACTGTACAGAGACAGTGAAAGGCGGAGATATAGAGAAAGAGAATAAAACATAGACACGGTGAAAGACAAACAGACGCTGAGGAGGGACTTGGCATAAGACAGATAAACAAAGAAAGACCTAGAAATTATAAGACACTGGTGTACTTTAGTGTAAAAATTGTTGGTGCAACGGCAAAATAAAATATTGTGTTGAAGCGCACTATTACATTGGATTGTGGCTGTTTTTGACCTGCTCCACAAGTAGATAGACAGAATATACCAGTACTGCTTTATGCAGACGATGCGGTGCTCCTATCTCGGACCCCGCTAGGCCTACAACGATTACTGAATGGGTTTACTGATTTTATTAAGGGGAGAAAGATGTTAATAAATAAAGCCAAAACATAGATTATGGTCTGTGGGAAAAAACCTAATAAAATAAAACAATTTTTTATAGAGGAAACAAGAGTGGAACAAGTTGATACCTTTTGTTACTTAGGGATAACCTTTTCTGCTAATGGTAAGTGGTCATCTGAAATATCTAATGTACAAATGAAAATGACCAAAAGTATATATGGGGTTTTTAGATTTGCTGCCAAATTAGGAGACCGACGCATTAAAGATATGATTGATATTTATAAAGCTCGATGTGTCTCCATTGCATTATATGGAGCAGGACTATGGGGTAATTACCCTTGTCCAGATTTAAAAACAGAGGAAAATATCTTCTTAAAAAAATTATTATGCCTCCCTAAATCAGCGTCTACAGAGTTGGTTCATCGGGAAACAGGAATCGAATATTTGACAGATTTGATTGCATTAAGACCTCTTTTGTTTTGGAGGTCAATCTGGGCGAAAGAAGAAACCCTGTTTACACAATTAATAATCAAGGACTGTATGCGATTGGATAACTGTCTCAAGATCCCTTGGTTAAAATATATAGTAAACACCACTAATGAACTATTTAAGATAAGAACCCTGGATAACCCAATGGAGGTCTTAGATTTTTCCAAACAAGAGATGAGGTATATATTTTTGGCACAAAGCAAGGAGGATAGGTTGAGACAAGTGGAGTTACAATCTACCTACCAGCAATACCAACTGCATATAGACACCTTTGGGTATCAAAGTTATTTGACATTAGTAACAAGATCGTCCCATCGATTTGTATTGACAAGGATGAGACTGGGCCTTGTACACCATTTAGTGGCATTTCCAGAAATGAAACAGTACCCAGCCACTCCATGCCCGTGTGACAATCGCACAAAGCAAAGCACTCCGCACTTTCTACTTTTTGTGAATTGTATTCTAATTTTAGATTTGTATATTTAAAACCATTGTTCAAGAAATATAATGTTACAACTTTTAATGCAGCTATGAGTCTAATGTTTACACTTAAAGAGCCGGATATCTGTTTTTCTGTAGCAATGTTCATTTTAAAGTCAATTTATGCACGGAAAAGCATGGTTTTTTAAAGTATTTTAATGGAATTAAATTTTTGTATTCTTGAATTATATTAAAGTAAACTTCCTTTAGAAAATGGATGTCATTATATAAATGTGTATGTACATTCGCTTTTATGGTTGTTTTTTATAACCGAATAAAGCTTTTCTGAACTGAACTGACCTACTCATCCGTATGTATTTTGTTGTGAGAGTTTATTTATATTTTATACCGAGTGTGTTGGCAAATTGTTTTACTATTTTTTTACGTGCTCTTGGATTTTCATGTTTAATTTATGTATTGTGTATTTTATTAAAAAAAAAAATCTGGATCAGTGGCACAGACATTAATGCAGGCCGCACCACTTTCAGAGAGGTAGAGAGCTCACCACATGGCTACGAGGCCATAAACTGGCCTTTTATGGCCAAGCAATGGGAAAGGAAGCAGGGAGCAAGACGTGGTATGTCACGCGGGGGACGTGGGGCGGGGGAGTGTTGTCAAAAGTATCGGTTAGTTGAAAACAGCAACTACGGAAAGGGTGAGGGGTTAGTAAAGATGGCTGCAGATGCACTGGTTGCTACGTGTCCCTGTGTAATGTAAGTGGTGCTCATGCAAAGCACTTCAGTCCCTTCATGCCGATTTTTAAAAAAATTTTTTGCAGATTAATATAGCGCGAACTCGACCCGAAGGTATTGGAGCGCTTTACATGTGCACCTGTTACATTACACAAGGACACATTCATTAGTTGTTAGGTACGGTGAGTTTTAGAAATTTGCCCACAAGCACAGAAAAGCCGAGCCGACGCTCGAACCTGGTTCCCCAGCTCCAAAGTACGCAGCTGTAACCCTAAGGCCACAAACTCTCCCCAGTTAGTGCTACGTGAATGCGCGATAAACGGAAATAAATAAAGAGCACTGCGGAGCTGGATCCTTGTTTTGGGGTAGGCACGGGGAGATTAAGTGATTTTAAGCAGGATCACAGGATGTTGAGCCGACGCCAAGACTTCAGTAATTCTGAGTGCAGAGAGGAAGCTGGTTTGCAAGTAAAGAGACAGCAAATGGTTTTTGGTCAAAGTTTGCATGACAAAGGATAGTTTTATGAGGTTCAAAGAGCGCGCCACAATGCCACCGCCGCACTTGTTTTGCAGGGCCGTAAACGTCATTACACTTTGCAACACAAGCACCACAATGTAGAATTTCTGTGGCTGAACGCACCGATGTCTACTGTTGTCTACATCTTCCACTCGCTTAAAACATTTAAGTATTTTTTGTTGAAATGAATTGCCCTTCTGCCATGCATTGCCTTTAGCCAGTTACCTACATGTTTTGTATGTTACCACGCCCCAGTGTCATAAAGTTAACAGAGCTCTGGAATTATTGGAGTCCCATTGGAAACAATGGAGTGGCAGCGGGCCAATAGGAACTGGTATAGTGGTATAGTGTAAGTGGTGCTCATGCAAAGCACTTCAGCCCCTTCCTGGCGAGTTGGCGCTATGTTAAACCGTGATAAACGGAAATAAATAAATAAAGGGCAGCGTGGTACTGGATCCTTGTGTAATATAAGTGGTGCTCATGCAAAGCACTTCAGTCCCTTCCATGCGAGTTGGCGTTATGTTAAAGCGCGATAAACGGAAAAAAATAAATAAAGGACACCTTGAAAGCCCCAGCCCTCGCCCCCTAACCCCTCCCAGAAGCGCACATACGCGCACGTTATAAAAATAAATGTAAACAAATAAAACCAGAGTAGGCACGGGGAGATTAAGTGATTTTGCGCAGGATCTCAGGATGTTGAGCCGACGCCGAGACTTCAGTAATTTTGTGTGCAGAGAGGAAGCTGGTTTGCAAGTGAAGAAACAACAAATGGTTTTTAGTTAAAGAGGGTACTAAGAGTTAGATTATGGTTATATGTGTTTGCTTTTCCGTTCGTTTTCCCTTCCTATGTCTTTCTGTTTCCAGAATATTGCATAACAGCTGGCAGAGAGACAGAAAGCGTAGGAAGGAAAAAAACGACCTGTCCTATGGTGTTTCACTGTGAAGGCGCGTGGCATGTGCATAAGCTGTGTTCCAGAGATCCCCCAGGGCCCACAGCCTGTTTCTCTCGGCCTTTTAGGAATATCTAATGACTAGTTGCTCCCCTTGTTTAAGGGACCCCTCATTTGCAACTTTGGGCTTCCATTCAAAATAATTACTGTTTTGAGCGTTAAGCCCAGTGCTTCAGCTGTGCCCATAGGACTACAGCTCCCACAATACATCAGTTTGAGCAGCCATGTGCTCACCAAGGCACCCCCTCCTAAACAGGGGCCGGTCCCTGTCAGCAGCGCGGGGACCGGCAAGTTTCGCTTTCCTGTCAAAGGGCGGGGGCCCAGAGCTAGAATCAGGGCGCCTGAGAGGGAGGGCGAGGGTGAGACAGGCAGGGGAGAGAGAGTAGAGAAACCGAGGAGGAACAGAGGCACAGCACACAGACGGGGGCAACCGAGGAAAGGGAGCGCTGACAGCAGAGTAGCGAAACTGGGGGAGAGGCGAAAAGAAACAAAACAAAAAGTGGGCGAGCGACCGGGCAAACCGGATAAAAAAATAAGCAGAAAAGCACTAGTGTGGAAAGGGGGGAACGGAGGAACACAGACTAAAGAGAATAGGGGGGACACCCTGGTGACTGGAGTCAGAGGCCCGCGAAGGAGGGGGAAAGAAAAGGAAAGGCAGCCGGAGATATCTAGTGAGCCGACCAGAAACGAAAGAATAAATAAAGGTGCTTCACCACGCTGTTGGCAGGAAGGAGGCACATTAAAGCTACCAACTGCAAGAGCCCCTGTAAACGCGTCCCCGGAGGCTCAGTGGGCTATGCATGTGGCGGATCCAGGAATCGCCGGGCGCCAGAATAAAAAAAAAAAAGCGCGGCCGTGAAAGTGAAAGCAACTGTGCTAATTGGAAACCTGATCCTCCACAACAGATGGCACCCTGCGCGCCGCTGCTCGCTCCCGCAAGGTGGATGCCGTTGGAGGACACGTGCTTGAAAAGGTGGGACATGTACAAGCTCTTGGCCAATTGCGTGCTTTCTTTTCTGAAAGACGCAAGCAAAGGCCAATACAAGTACTGCCCAAAAAAAAAAAGCAACACGCACGAGTGTCTGAAAAGTGCAGACCGATTCCAAGAGGTCATCTCCTAGAGGCTCGACCTAAAAAAGCGCAATCACACTCTTTCTCTTTCTCTTAGCTGTTCCCAAATGTGAAAATTCCAGATAGATGTACACAGCTTTTACATGACAGTTTTCCATTTTGAGAAAAAAGGAGATAAAGGGATTGCCCAGAATCACACGTTTAGTTTCTGAAGGTCCTAAACTGGGATTAAAACCAGGGTTCTAGCTATTCAGCTCTTCGTTCCCAGCTCCCGTTCCAGTACAGCCCTGGCCAATTAAAGAAAATACCAGGGATAACAGAGGTAACATACTGAACACACCTTTGTAGTTTAAATACTTGTTTAAGGGTTCACCCCCTTAGGCGCTGGTGCATTTCCCCCAGTCTTCAGCACATTCTTTGATCATTTGTGCCACTCGTGCTTAATGCTTTATATATTTTTTGTATCCTTTATTACCCCATGTTGGCGATTGTAAAGTTACCCTGGATTTTTAGTCACGGCCCCCCCCCCTCCTCCTCCGAGGGAACATAGAAAATACTATAAATGGGACTTTTCTTTCTTTTGGAGTCAACAAAAGGTTTTGCTTTTCTAAGATTGCCATCTTCCCACCTTTCAGAGTTTTTTTTTTTTTAAGTAGTGTTTGCAATTTTCTAAATGATGGTTGTAAAGTTTCGTTAATAATTGGGGTGGGTGACTCCCCTCCTCACAGAATAATCACAAACCATGTCAAGGTGAACCCTCCGAGTCACTAAAGTAAACTGAGCTCAGCCCCCTGATAGCCATGTCACAGAGCAGCCAGGCTTACCTTAGAGCAATGTGTCAAGTATTTATGCAGCACCAAAACAATAATAAAGTCCAAATGCAAAACAATAAAACTCCCAAATCGAAATAGAAAAAATAGGCTAACATTTAATAAACAAAAATCCAATGATGGGAACTGGAGATATGAATTTTTAAAGTATTAAGTTGAAATAGTGCTAAAGTGCCAATAATAGTCAATGGCCGCAGTAGACTGGGACCTAGGCTGCCCAAGATGGGGCGTGGGTCAATAAACCAACCAGGTTCGTCCTGGTCAAAGATTTTACCTTCTGACTTAGTCCTTTAAGTTACATCCCTCCACAGGAATACACTGGTAGCCTTTGAGACTCACAGGGTGTCAGGCAGACACCAACACCAGAGTCTAGTCCAAGTTTAGTTGCCACTGTTCGCTGGGGACTTCCAGGAAAGGGCCATTTTAGCTTTTGCATCCCTGTAGCTTGAACGAGAGGTCAGCCTTATACCCTTGTAGGCCACTTCTTTGTCCTGTGTATAAGAGGGAGCAAGTTCAGTTCTTCATGGCTCATCTCAGTGACAGACAGCAGGACTAGTTGTGTTCTAATCTTCTGCAGGTCCGTGAAGTGTACAGAAGTGGACGCCTAGAATAGCCTCATTTATGCTTGGTTCCACCTAGTGGGTGGTAATGACTCCTAGGCACAAATGGGGGGGGGAGGTAACATTTCCTGGGGGCTAACCCTACGGGCAATTTCAAGATGCCAAACTTCTTAGACTGCACTAATTCTGGGTGCTGAGGGCTGGAGGTGTGTGTGGGGAGTGTACTATGGTAGGAAATCCTAGCGTTTTCCCGCATTTAACACTAAAGTGCAGTTGAATGGAGCCAGTGTACCCATAACAAATCCAGAGACAGAAGTCTGGTAGAACAAAATCAGTCCTTCAGCAACCAGACCGGGGATCCACAAGAATTGTATTGGCATCCTTTTCGCTCCTGTTTCAGTGTGCCCCAAATGTTATATGTAAAGCCTGAAGACCTGTCAAGCAGGATTTATGAATGTAGCATCAAAAAGGATGCCCACTGCCTCCACCCTGCATATTCAGAGGACCCATTTCTGCCTATTCAGGTCAGCCTGTTTGCTCCTGAGAGGTGTTTTACACCTATTGAAGTCTAATTACTGTCTGGAAGAAGCTCAAGAGCCAATGCAAATTACCCTTGGGAATTTCAGGCAGGGAAAAGGCATCTTTCTAAAAGTTACTTTTTCCTAATATATATTAAAAATCCAACTTCACCATTGAATTTGTTGCGCCAGCGTCCCACCTGGTAGCAATCCTCGCTCTGCTCCTGGACGTGCGACATGGGGACAGCAGGGGAGAGGCGGGCGGAGCCTCACATTTGCTCCCTAAAACACTTACCTTACTCCGGCCGTCTCGCCGGTACCATCTCACATGCCTGCATTCTTATCCATGGGGGAGTCAGCTAGGAGTACGCTGTTTGCGTCTTCATGTTCTTTCTGGTTCTTCGTCCCAGAAATCTTTCGGAGTATTTGGGAACCCAATCCAAGATGGTGGCTCCTCAAGCCTTTAGTTCTCTTTCCCAGTTCATCATTGCAGCTTGCAACTTCCTAGCAGGTACTTCCTGCTACAGTAGTATACAAGCCCACTTTTTCTCTTGCTGCTTGCGTCACAACACTTTTTCGATCCTGTGGGTGCGTTTCCTTGCTCCTGTTTCTTCAGTGTTCCTGCAAGGTGGATTCTTTCCTTCTTTGTCTCTCTAGCCTGTCCCTGCCTGGTCGAGTTCTTACTTGATTCCATACTACCTGTGGTTGCTGCCACTAGGAGGTCTTTTGCCTCCGGCTTTTTCCTCCTCTTGTACTCCTTCTGGAAGGTACCATCTGCTTAAGCACTTCCAAGTGTCAGAAGCATTTTGGCTTCTGGAAGGGGCCACTCCTATCTTTGACAGACCAAGGCTGTAGAACCCTCGGCTCGACGGGCAACTCGCAGTCTGAGGTTGCCTTCTGAACCACCAGCGCCCGACAGACTTGACGGAATTGTGCTTGTAATAACTATTAAAAAAAGTTGTTTAATTATTTTTCTATCTGGTCCTAATCTTGTGCTACAATATTGGTAGTTATTTCTTTACTCTGGTTGCCTGCACATGACCGCTAAGCCTGCCACAGCGAAAACAGCTTTTGGGTGCTGTTAACTGTGAGGACATGTTAAAATTAAATTTGTACATGTTCTACTTTTAAAAACCATGCTACCTGCCTGGTGGGCTGCAAGGCCTACATAGGGGTGATTTATTTAAGTGAGGTTTTGTAAAGGGTTTATTTTGACAGATCGTATTTCAGTTAATACACTGCCACAGTCAGGCCACAATAGTAGTCCTGAAGCCATGTATGCACTGTCTTTGTAGAGGATGGCACATTAGGTGCTGCAGTGCAGTAGTAGCATTAAACCTAAGCCCCGAGTACACTTTATGCCATATTTTAAAGACTAACAGGCAAGTTAAATATTCCAATTCGGTATATGCAGATTAAACCATGTTTAAAGGGGGACCACCAGCTCTTTATTACTGGTTAGCAGGGGTAAAGTGCACAGAGTTCAAAAAGCATTAATAATATAGGGTCCAGTAAAATGCGAAGAATCTGTGGTGACCAAGCAGAAAAGGTGATTTCATACAGTGGTTAATATTTCCTATATTTGTGGGTCCTCCCTAATTGCATATAGTGAGGGGAACAAAGGTTTGAAACTCGTGAGTTAACATAAAAAGCTGTACATTTTTGAAAAGTAGACTAAGTACTGAATTCTGCAAAGTGCCATTTGTGGCAATCACTCACGGTTTTCTCAAAGAATCTAATCGTTGATGTAACAAAATGTGAAAAACATAAGGAAACCAGAAATGGGTGGCAAGCTTTTCATTTATAGCTTTTGCACTGAAAGCCAATTGACCGAAGTAATCTACTATTTCAGTGACAGACATCTGTTTTGTTTATACAAACTGCTGAGAAATTCTTGGTCTCTGTTCCAAAACATTGTTGCAAATTGAACAATCTATGAAATTATAGCTTGAGATAGCAAAATGTAATTTGTGTGGCGTTTTGTGTGGGAACAATTTGCAGGATTCATGCATGCCACACCTCCCTGGATGTCTAGTTATCAGAGGAATCCTTAGGTTTTGACCTACCACATGCCCAAATACTCAAAAAATTCCTTGTGGAAATGGAGAGTGCATTGTTTTGTTTTTTTTAAGGAATATTGTTGCATCTGAATGGCATTCTGCAGAATAAAATGGGCAGAGATCCATGGAAACCACACCACCCTGAATTCACCTCGGTCTGTACTGTAATTTTTGGAAATACCTAGGGCTGCACCGCCGCGCCGTTAGCTACAAGGTATTGACCCAGGACTGCCGTCTATCAAATTAGCACAAATATTTGTATCTATTATGTTTGTTTGATGACCGATCCATTATTAAATACGTTCCAAAGGAATCCACTTACTTTTTAAAGAAGCCTTGAGGAAGCCATGGTCCCACTGACCATTTAGGGCGAAACTCGTGTCAGCTGCTGCAGTACTTAGTGTAACGCAAATAACACTCTGGAAAAATGAGGATGTAACCGATAAGTCTGTTTGAGATGAGAACACAAAAAGAATAATAACATTTCTTCCAAAACTAACACAAACCAAATGGGTTTTTTTCTTGACTACTAAAGCATATGCCAATTAAGGAGGAGTACATGCTCAATGTATTCCGCACAAATACCTAGGGGTAGTAGTTTTTCCCAGGTTCCAAACAACCCCGAGCAGTAATCCATTAACAATCTCTCATTTTTTAATATATGTTGGGCGTCCCCTCCCCAACCCAAATCTAAACCTCACTAGGGTGCAGAAAGACTACTGTGTCCTGAGTCCGTGGGTGTCCTAAAGTTGCTACCCCCTTTGGGCAAAAAGTGATCAGGCCCGGTTAGTGGGAGGAGTAACATGCCTCCACTTCCAATAAAAAAAAATCTTTGTCTCTAGTGGTATTTCTGTCCACCTCTGGAGCTGTAGCGGTGTAAAGCCCCCAGTCAGGCCCACAAAGGGGACATTCAATTCTTAGTGCCCCAGAGTGGAGGATGTGATCAGAAGCCAATATGGCCCATTTACTGGTGATGAGACTTTATAGTTTTGGTCAGCAAATATTCAGTCTTTCATTAAAATATACTTTGTAGCATATCTTCACTTACCAAATTGGGCATTCAACTCTTTGCTAATAGTCTCCAAACCTCCAATTAGCTTCTTGAAACTCACAAGTTAACTTCACCTTTAAGCAATCATTCGCTAACCTGGGAGCTGCTTACTGAACTTCTTCCTTCCGTCATGTTCTGCAAATCACAAGTAGAGCGGTCATGGGCACGACCATATTTATACTTCTTTCCTTCAAAATGGCCACAGAGTTTGTGATTTTGCAATAATTTTCTTTTCTGCTGGGGGACTGTGTAGGAAGCTGGCTCTGTATATACTATACCAAATTGAGGTATAGTGTGCACAGAGTCCAGTGGAACCCAAAAAGTAGGCAGAGGTAAAAGTAGATGGAACCTTACTCTCTATTTGGGGTAGTGTGGTCGAGCACTAAGGCAGTATCAGAGGACAGTGTTAAGCTTTTGTTGCACACACTTAATCAGCAAATGATTTCACACACTCAAAGACTAAACTTCAGACCAATTGTTTTTGTATAAAAATATTCTTTTAGTAATTTTATTTCCTAGAACCAAGCAAGCCTGGCACTGGTAAGTGATAAGTACTTTGCAATAAATATACACTTGTAATACAGTTTGGATTGGTAATTGTATATGCACTTTGTTTTGACTTACAGTATTGTTTCAGAGAAATGCAATGCTTTGTAAATACAGTACATAGACTTGAATGGGCTTTTCAGTAAAATACCAGGTAAGTTACTTTTTAATTACTTTTCTTACTCAGAGTAGTATACCTAGATACTACTCTGGGACATTTCCTGCAAACAGGTAAGTAAAATCGTTTTTGTTAAATAGTACAATTTTAAAGAATTTCTTTAGGTTTTCAAACTCCACACTTAGAAACCTTTCCAAGAAAAATAGTCAATGTTATCCTATGGAGGTAAATAGTGTTATCGGTTTTAAGGTAAGTATTCAGTAGTGGGAGTTGAGGTCCTGGGGGTAGACTGAGGGGTTCCCCAGGGTCAGGGATGCACTCTTGTTACACCCTCGGCGGCACTAGGGCGGCCGGGTGCAGAGTGCTGAGGCCCAATGTTATCCAATGGGGGATAGGGGGCCTCCGGTTGGTGGCTGCTGATTAGCAGGCCACTTGGTTGTGGGAGCAAAGCTCCTGGACTTTAGCTCAGGGCAAATGGGGGGGAAAAAAGTAGCACCAAAGGTGCACCCTAGGCAGCACTAGGGCGCCCTTCTTGTTTGCAATGCGGAGCCTCCGGTTTCCAAAGGCACTGCAGGCTTGGGGATGAAGATCTTCTGGGTGCGACCACCACTTCGTGAGCTAAGTTGGGATGTAGGGGGTTGGTTAGGCACAGTCGGTTTGGCCACCCAAGGCCATGGGGTGTCGGGTGCAGGGGCACCTTTTAGGGTCGGATCTTCTTACCAGCTCCTGGTTACGGTTGGGGGGGGACCTTCCGGATTTAGGCTGCAGGCGTCGGCTGGAGGTATGAGGCTGGTCGGGGGTCGCCAGATCTCGGGTCAGGATCGCCGGGGAGACCTCCTCGTGGTGTTTGCCCATTCGAGCTCGGGCCGTGGACGGCGGGTGCAGAGTGGTGCGAATTCGCGGTATCCGGCTGGAGCCAGAGGTTGGAGATGAACAAATCCGGTGTTCACGGGAGACACAGTCTTTCTGGTTGAAGGGAGGCAGGTCCTCCGGGGTTTTCGAGGTTGCTGGCTGCAGGCCACATCGGGGAGTCCTGGAGGGGTCAACCCCCCGTGGACTCGGACTCCGGAGCGCTGGGGGACCTCGCTTGGACCGGTGGGCCACTCCAATTCGGGCCGTAGGGACGGGTGCATTTGTAGTTCCAGGCGTCTGGTTTCTTTGTCCTCAGCAGGCTCAGAGTCTGTTTTCGGAGTTTCTTTTGAACAGAGCTGCTGTTCACAGGAGATCCGTTCTTTGTTGAAGGCAGTCAGTCCTCCCAGGGTTCTGGAGGTCGCTGGCTGCAGGACAAGGCGACTTTTGGCGCAGGATCTCTGTAAACTGCAGACTGGCCGGGCCAAGTCAGTTGTTCTCTGCAGTCTCCTCTGCTGGGCGTCTTCTTTCGTCCTTCTTCGTAGGTTGCGGGAATCTCCCTTCTTGTTTCAGGGCTGCCCTCTAAATACTGTATTTAGGGGTCATTTAGGGGTCTCTGGGTCAGTAGCCAATGGGCTACTGACCTTAGGGTGACTACACCCTTGGTGTGCTCACCCCACGTGGGGGGAGCGAACACAATCCCTAATCCTGATTGGGGAGTGCCAGCCATCTGCAAGATGGCGGGGATTGAAGAGTGGGCTTCACCTCGCCTCCCCCACCGGAGGGGTGGGGTTGGCAGAGGTGGGCACACCTCCTGGGCTGGCTAATTTTTCCCGCCTGTCTTCCCGCCGAAAAGGAGGGGAGATAGGAAGGGGCCTGCTCCTGATAGCAGGAGAGGCTGGGGGTCGCATTACAAAGGCTGCAAGGCCTTTGAAGCTCCCCTGCCACAGATGGTTCTTCCTGGCCTGAGGGAGGTGTGAACACCACCCAGGAAAGGCTTTGTTTCTGGGCTCAGGGACCGAAGGCTCCCACCCCAGGGGTCCAGAAGCATGTCTCGTGGTGGCAGGCTGGTATGTACCAGTCAGGGAATCCACCAGAGGCTGGTCGTTTTTCAGGGGGCATCTCTAAGATGCCCTCTGAGTTCATTTTTCATTAAATCCCACACTGGCATCAGTATGGGTTTAATGTGCTGAAAAGTTTGATACCAAACTTCTCAGTTTTCAGTGTAGCCATTATGGTGCTGTGGAGTTCGTAATGACAAGCTCCCAGCACCATATACTCTTAAAGGCAGCACTGCACTTACAATGTCTAAGAATGGACTTAGCGATACCAAAGGGGATGATGGACGGAGCGTTTGAGCAAATCAAACACTCACCCCCAGTCAACTGATCTGGGTTTAATCCATCATCATTATTTAGCTCACTCCACCACCCCAGTCCAGACATGGCCATATGCAAATCAGTCTGACCCTGTGCCTCATGGGAACAGTCCAGCGCGGCCTACAGCAGGCGAGTCACGCACTGGGGCGCTTCTTTGCTGGTGGCAGTGTCTCCTGCACTGGGGTGGTGGAGTGAGCTAAAGAATGATGATGGATTAAACCCAGATCAGTTGACTGGGGGTGAGTGTTTGATTGGCTCAAACGTTCCGTCCATCATCCCCTTTGTATCGCTTTAGTCGCCCTAAGTTGGCGGGGGTATGCCCAGACGTGGGTCCCTTGCTCACTTTGCCACTGGATTCAAGCAAGCCTGGCTGATGACGGCTGAAATGCCAGAAACCGGTCCTAGGATGCTTGTTTCCGGTCCAGGGAAGACATGGCTTGGCAGTTCGGGCTGGACTGTTCCCATGAGGCACAGGGTCAGACTGATTTGCATATGGCCATGTCTGAACTGGGGTGGTGGAGTGAGCTAAAGAATGCTGATGGATTAAACCCAGATCAGTTGACTGGGGGTGAGTGTTTGATTGGCTCAAACGTTCGGTCCATCATCCCCTTTTGTATCGCTTTGGTCGCCCTAAGTTGGCGGGGGTATGCCCAGACGTGGGTCCCTTGCTCACTTTGCCACTGGATTCAAGCAAGCCTGGCTGATGACGGCTGAAATGCCAGAAACTGGTCCTAGGATGCTTGTTTCCGGTCCAGGGAAGACATGGCTTGGCAGTTCGGGCTGGACTGTTCCCATGAGGCACAGGGTCAGACTGATTTGCATATGGCCATGTCTGAACTGGGGTGGTGGAGTGAGCTAAAGAATGATGGATTAAACCCAGATCAGTTGACTGGGGGTGAGTGTTTGATTGGCTCAAACGTTCCGTCCATCATCCCCTTTTGTATCGCTTTGGTCGCCCTAAGTTGGCGGGGGTATGCCCAGACGTGGGTCCCTTGCTCACTTTGCCACTGGATTCAAGCAAGCCTGGCTGATGACGGCTGAAATGCCAGAAACCGGTCCTAGGATGCTTGTTTCCGGTCCAGGGAAGACATGGCTTGGCAGTTCGGGCTGGACTGTTCCCATGAGGCACAGGGTCAGACTGATTTGCATATGGCCATGTCTGAACTGGGGTGGTGGAGTGAGCTAAAGAATGATGATGGATTAAACCCAGATCAGTTGACTGGGGGTGAGTGTTTGATTGGCTCAAACGTTCCGTCCATCATCCCCTTTTGTAAGAATGGACTTAGGCATTGTAGGGGCACAGCGCTCATACACCTGTACCCTGACCACTGGTATAGTGCACCCAGCTAGAGGAGTGACTGATCTATGCCAAGGCAGTTGGTTGTAGGCATGGCACACAGGGATGTGTCATATGTGGACGGGTTGCACACCGTTTTTTTGACATCAAATTCATCCAATTTTCATTCTTCCAAATTTACATTGCGTGCTCAATGGTGACGTGCCCAGCCCCAACAGCACGTTGTACACTAAACCACATCAACCTGGGACACCTTTTGTGCCCCAACACATACCTGTTGTTTAACAGGTATGTGATGGGGGTATGACTGAAGTATGATTAAGATGTTTGAGGGAAGGTACGTGATGATGAATTGTGAGGCAGACACGGAAGTTTTGAGTGGCAGATAGTGATGTTAAGGGGTGAGATGTAGAGTTGAGAGTAGATAAACAGAAAGTTAGGTTTGTGTGTGAATATGGGATGAAAGCGGGTGGGATGTATGTTTATGGTAGTTGCAAGGAGAGAAGGGTAGAATGGAAAGAGAGAAATATGGATGACGGTTTTAAAGAGAGGGAAGTTTTTGAATTGGGATGTTGGCATGGGGTTCGAAGGGAGGGGTAAGTTTAGGGCATGGGGATGAAAAAGGTTATTTTTGAAGGCAATAGTCGACGTGGTGATTGCATAGGAATGCGTAATAGATTAAAATAGTATCAAATATGTAAATGCAATATGAATCACGAGTGAAACATTAGGATGTTTTTAGTTTGATTAGGGTAAATAATATTGTTGAATTACACGAGCGTTGTTTTAAATGGGATGCAATTGATAATCATGGAGTTTTATAAACAAAGTGGCGCACTACATATTAATGTTTGTTCAATTGTTATTTTCAGTTTCCCCTGACGAAGGGCCCCTGGAGGCCCGAAATGCATTGGGTTTTAAATAAACTGTTTTGGATGAACTTCGCTTCTGTACGTATTCTTGAAATGAGAGGTTCGGATGGCCCGTCTTGAATATGAGAAACTCAGAAAATGGCATTTCCTTGCACATGGATTTAAATAGTTGAAAGAGGTTTAAATATGGAGTAAAAAGGAAGAAACGGAAGAAAATGAACATAGTTATTTGCAAAGGCAGTAGCAGCTGTGCCATGGTTTGGGGCACAAAAGGTGTCCCAGGTTGATGTGACACAGGGATGTGTGCCATGTCGACTCTTCACTTTGTTCTTCACCAAAACACGCAGCCTGCAAAGGCAGTGTGTGAGTGTAACGGTACAGGGCATCTAAGGGTGGCACAATAAGGGCTGCAGCCCTTAGAGGCCTCGCCTGGTCACAGTGCCCTGGGTATCTATGGTACCATTTACCAGGGGCTGACCTGTGGCCAGAGATGCCAATTGGGTTTGATACAGTTTTGGGGAAAGAACACAAGCCCTGGGAACCTGATTGGCAGGGACCCAGGACACATCGAGTCAAAGTGCATCAGTAGTTCTGGCAAAAAGTCGGGGGATTACTGCAACCAAAACCCAGCTTCTTACAGACTGCTAGAATGGCCTGGAAGCAAATGTTCCCGTCTTCTGTGCCCCAACATCCACACAGGGTCTTTGGAGTACCACCGCTATTTATGAGAAAAGTGCGTGTTTACACATGAACGTCAACGCTAAGGGGCTTACTGATGATTCGTCCAGTGAGGTGGACATTTAAACTTACTTGGCAGTAGGAGGCAGAAGCAGCAGTGTTGCACTCCGGACTCCAGGAGCATATGAAAGCTTTCTACCGAGTTTTTAGCATGAACATTGTTTTCATGTTCCTAAGAGTCATTTTCTGGGACGTTGGCTTTCTAAGAAACTACATACCATAATCCTGTTTGACAAAAAAACAACAAAAAAACAACAACAAAAAGTCCTTATAACTTTTAACTTCAAATTCTTGCGAACCCTGAATAAAATTTCTTAGAGGCTGTGATCTTACTTGGCCTATGGCTGGTTTCAACAAGGACATTTGCAATAGAGAATGCATCTCTAGAGAATCAAGTAATTTTACTTCAAAACTGACTAAGTTCTGTGGCCTTATTATTTCAAACAGACCTATGTACTTGGGATGGAAGTTTTCTTTGACTTAAAATTGAACTTCTTGGTTGAGAACCAAACTGAATTTACTGATTGATAGTGTGTCCCTGCTTTCTTCTTTCGATCTGCAAAGTGTATTTTTCTTTAGCCTTCATTAGATGTTGGGTTGTTTTACAAACGAAAGTCGATCCTTCGGTCTTACTAAGGCCACTCGGGTGTAAACAAAGGTCAAGTCAGTGGTTGCGGCCAATATTTGCAGGTCGGAGATACATGTATACCTGCAATTCAGCTGGCTGCTGAAGGTGAGCTTGCATCAGGAAGTTGCGGATCGCCTTCTGCTGATGGTGCTGCTACTGCCCTTCCTGAGTTTCTCCACCAGCTAGACCATCTTTAGCCTGTGCAGATTATTGCACCTTTATAATAGCTATTCTGCACACATTGATGAATTGAAGTCCTATCTGTCCTTTCATCGAGTCGGGGACGTTCATGCTGTGACCTCAATATTTTGGGCTACAGCATGAGACTGAGACTTCTGGGACTTCTGGGGCTCCTGCCTTTGAGCATCCTGTCGGTGTCACACTGCTATTGTCATATGTGCTTCCTCCATTAAGCCATACACTGGGGTGTCTTTTGGACGACTGTAGTATAATTAGGCTGTCCGGTTTTAGGTTTAAACCTATAATAACTGATAAAACCCCACTGAAAGAGAAAAAGCCCTCACCAGTGAAAACATATAAACACTGAAAAAACACCTGCACAACCACAAACTAAATGCCATTTAAAGAAAGGAAAAAGAGAGTGAAAGAGTCCTTTTTTTCTTCTTCCTGAAGGGGCCAATACAATGTAACTTTGTTATACAAGCTAGCAGTAAGAAGGTCTGGGCAAACATTATTCTGCTTGAGTTTTGTTGTTTAGGGATGCCACTAAAATATTGTTTCTTCTTCCTTTTGTTTTTTTCAGTTTTGTGGTCTTTGGTCAAAAGATGCAGGGTTTAGAAGCATGTTTTAGGTCTTGTTTAATTATTTTATAAACTGTAGAGAATCAGGAAATATCAAAATCATATTTGATATTTTGGCTGCGTTTGATTCTTTCACTGATAGGTAAAATGGCTGGTTTCATAAGAATCTTTCCTAATATGTGTCATCACATTTACCCACAGAGAATGGGTAAAAACCCTTAATACATCAGCCCCCAGTTTCTAGTGAGTCAGTATTGATAGTAGGCGAATTGCCAACACCTCAGGCTTTAAACATTCAATGCAAGGTATAGTGACAAGTATATGTGAAAAGATCGCTATCACCAAGCATCTGGGATAGTGGATAAAACATGACACCAGACTTTTGGAAAACATGGAACAGTGTCACTTGAAATGCTCTGCAAAAAAGGTTCTTTCCAAGTTCAACAAAGATTGGAGTGATATTGTCGCAATCTTCAAGTGAACCAGTATTGGCATGGAAAGCTATGTCTGTGGCCAGAGTTAACAAATTGTGTATTGGCTGTTTTGGCGTTGCCCATCTCAAGTGGCAATGTTGAGAGGGCCTTTTCACAGAAGTTTACATGGGAAGGAAATAGCGAGCACATATGACCAAAGACTCGCAGAAGTATTGTATGGTGCACTACAATAAGTTTAATTTGCAAAAAATCTATTTGGACCTCATATACACTGTACTTACACTGTCTATATACCATGCGCTATCAGTGCAGAAAGCAAGCAATAATAAAAGCAAAATGTTCCATAAACACCGGAAAAACACTGTTTCTTAGGTTTTTAATGGCGCGAAATTGTGTAACCACTGATAACCACTGTTTTTATAAGGTATTGAAATCACTTGAAAACACTGAAAAAACCCCACCAGAATTTACCAAAAATAGAAACTGAAAACAGGAAAGCCTAAGTATAATGGATGAAGCAGTTCAGGACCTTCTGTTGTGGATGTCTGCTGGCAACCTGATGGCACATCCTGAGATCATAGTGATGACAATTGCTTCATCCGTTGGCTGGGGAAGTCACCTTGACAACTTGGAGATCAGAGGCCTCTGGTCTCCGGTGGAGCAGCTCTATAATATCAGGCTGCTGCAGTTCATTCATTTGGCCCTGAAGGCCTTTCTGGCCTCCCATCAGGTGAAAGGTGGTCCCAGTATTGACATTAGCATGACTAGCATGTGGCACTGCTTCTGTGATCTTCGTCTAGGGGCTCTGGCTGGCCCTTCTAGGGAATTCCCAAATGGTCAGTCACCTAGCGATACCTCAGCATCAGGACGGAAGAGCTCAACAGACTTCCTCTTGCTGACCATGAATTGCATCACCAATGCATCCCAGTGGTTGGGGATATCTTTGTCCCTTGGGGCAATGTCTTGGTATATCTGTTTGCTACCACTGACAATACGCACCATCCTACTTTTTGCATCCTGGAGTTTCAATTATGAAATTCCTCCTACACACCAGGGAAAATCTCTCCGGTCATGTACAAGAGAGAGCGAGTGTAATCACCCAATAAACAAACTGCGTTTGGTGATCGCACTTCAAAGATAGCTGTGTAGAGAACTCTCTTGACCATAGCTTTTATTCATTTTGACTCTAATGGCGCAGTGGAGATAGTGTTGGGTTGACCTTGCTTGTAGAGACCTGCACATCAAGACTGTCCAGATTAGGGTACTTTCAGAAAGGCTGGATCACCTGCAGTGGGCCTGTACAACAGCGTGCAATAGACCAGCTAACTGGCAAAGCTGAAACGGGTTTGGACGAGCTGGATGCAAGGACCTACGTTCAGGCTATATTAAAGAGCGTCAAGGATTGTGAAGATGAAGGCCTATGCACCAATCTGGTTCGACATACTACTAAAGGAAAATAAGCACTTTTTGTGGGGGCTTCTTAGGTTAAATGTACCTTTGTTTCAGGCGAAGTGTGGCATTCTGTAAATCTAAATATAGGCCCACCTCAGTGTATTGAGGGTAGGCATATAGTTCTCTAACTCACTGTTGCTGTGTGGGATATGTTCCTGACCTTGAATGGCTTCTGAGTCTGAGCCAAAGTGTGCCTCCATGCTCCTGTAATATTGCTTCGGAGGCAAGGTGCTAGGGCGAGAGTCCTCTTAGTACTGGGATTGTGCCTTGGTTAGAGGGTAGTATTCTAGGATATACCCTGGTTGAAGCCGGCTAAGAATCCGCACCAGCACTGGGACTGAATCCAGTGTCACCACCATCAAAGGAACAACTAGCAAGGCCTGCAAGAGTGGGGATCGAAACATGGCCCAGACCCCGAAGTTGGGATGTAGTGAGAACAGTCCGCACCAGGAAGGACTCACTGACGCAAAACCAATTGGTTCCGTGTGTGCCAGAGTAGCAACACAGGGGCCCGGGACTATCTTGAAAAGTTACAGCATAGCATCCTTGAAGGCTGCAGTCTACTCCGAAATCAATGATACCTCTTGGAACTCTGGGTATCTTCGTTCCAGGACAGAACTAGATCTGAACTGGCTGCCTAGACAGTCGTGTGCCACCCTTCAAGGTATTTTCGGCCTCATCAGGACCCAAGATAAAGGGATGACCAATTTATTCTCTCGCTCTTAAAATCATTGATAACCCGTTAATCAGGCTGTGTCACAGGACATAGCTCCTGATATCTGGCTACGTCCGTGGCGCTGTAAACGGTCCTAGGTTTGTTATAATCTGTCACGCCACAGTATACGGCTTTCTCAGCTGTGGGTCTTTAAAAATGGAAAAGCCCGGGGTAACAAATCCAACCAAAGTCCAAGGAGAAAAACCTTCCCACATGCTAACTCTTTCGTTGGAACCTCGATCGAGGGACAAGACCTAGCTGAGGGGAGGAGCTCATTTAAACTCACGCTAGACGCCTGACTAGAGTGCTAAATGTTCAGAATGCGCCTTCTGAACATTTAGCACTTTAGGCAGGCGTCTAGCGTGAGGTTTAATTGGGATTTGTGGAAAATGTGGATTTATGTATATTGATGATTGTTGGAAAAAATGGTATAAAACACGCTAAGGAAAATAAAACAATGGCAACGACTAGTTGTAGAAATATATGGTTTCATAAGGTTTTTGTTTTAGATATTTATTGCCATAATTAATTTAGATGGCTTTTCAGACACATTTAGTGTGTTTGTAATAAGAAATACTGTTAAAAAGTTATCCCTGCAGTCACTTTTTTCTTTGTATGGTTCGTTAGCCCAAGAGTGGCAGTGATGGTTGGGCATCCCCCTCTCATTTAGCATCGGAATGGAAAGTGGCACAAGTTATGTCCAGCCTGAAAAAGCCCAATGCTGATCCAAACAAGCTTGCCAATTAGCGACCTATCTCGCTCCTTCCTGATCTATGCAAGATTTTGGAGGCTCTTGTGAATAAAGTACTCTCCTCTTACCTAGATGACCATCTTCTATTGGATCCTATGCAATCTGGCTTTAGAGCCTTACACAACACAGAAACGGCTCTGGTGGCTGTACCGGATTCCCTCAGACTTCCTCCAGACGCTGGCCTCCTGGCGCTGTTAGTGTTACTCGACTTGTCAGCCGCATTTGATACCGTCTCTCACTCCATCTTGGTCCACAGACTGAGATCGGTATTCACGGGAAAGCTATGAGTTGGCTTAAAGACTTTTTGGACAACAAGTAAGTCAAGGGACGGTGTCCCTGGACTCATTTAAATCTCGCACTATGACGTTGGACAAGAGGTCCCTCAAAGTTCCTCCTTGAGCTCCACTCTTTTCAACATCTATGTGGTCCCCCTTGCTCAAATAGTCAAATCCTGTGGCTTTGAAATTGTCTCATATGCACGACACTCAATTAATTGGTCTTTTCCTTGAGTACAATTCAGAAAATGGCAAAAGTAGGTTTGCTGAATGTATGAGGAAAGTTGCCTCCTAGATGACTTCAAACTGTTTACAGCTTAATGGAGACAAGACTGAGAATTTTCTGTTTGGCAAGGACCAGGCCTACTAGTCCGATGACTGGTGGCCGGAGTTGGGCTGTACGCCTCACCCAAAGAAGGTAGTTAAAAATCTCGCCATCCTGTTTGACGAAAATGTCTCTGAGAGAACAGAGTATGTCAACATGGGGTGCATGCTTTGATATTATGCGCATGCTGAAAAAAGTGTACAGTGTTAAGGTCTAGTAGAACTCTTCTTCAAGCACTCATTGTGAGCTGCCTTGATTATAGGAAGCCCTCTTAGTAGCTGTCAATGAGTCGCTGCTTTCTAAACTGCAAGTGCTTCAAAATACTGCTGCACCTTTGGTCTGTAAACTCCCTTCTGGTTTCCTGCGGAGCCCACACTGACACTCCTTCTCTGGCTTCCCGTGAAAAAACGCTCCTTGTTTAAGCTTCTTTGTCTTGTTAATAAATCTTTAGCTGGCAAGGGTCCACTTTATCTTGAAGAGAAACTTCTTCCTTCCTGACTTACCTAGTAGGAATCTCAGATCTAACGATTAACTGCTGCTATGTCCCCACCGGAATCGTGCTGCGAGATATGGCGGAAGGTCATTTTCCGCATCTTGCTCCTAATCACTGGAACAAACTTCCTTTTCATAAATATTCCTTCTCAAACTTCAATAGCTTTAAAAACTCTTCTAGATCTGGCTATTTTGACCATCTCTTCTGCCTAGAACCTCTCAAAGCACCGAGATACTCCTTCTGGGCTAAGTCGCCTGCGCTATACTAAAACCTGTTAATATACCGTAGTTGGGATTGGGACATGCAGGCCACATGTCGGAGTAGAAGGTAGGCCAACTAAGTCGTTCTTACTCCTGAGGTTGGTAAATGGAGCACCAATAATTGGGTACCAATAAACCTGTTGCCACCAGCGCTAAAAACCAGTGAAAGTGCGGTAGTGTTTCATGGCATCTTTTAGCAGGAGAAGGAGGTTCCTGTAGCCCCCCTTGTAGTCTTCATCCCCTCCTACCCTAAAAGGTATGGAGTGTCATCCTCTATTTTGCAGGTTTTTCCTATAATCATGGCTCCTGTCCTGCAGCCACACGGAGGCACTGAGGATGTGCCAATTCTCACTTTCTCAGCCCTTTAGGAGCTGTAAAAGAGGGGCCTGTTTAGAGATGGGAGGAGCACAGGAAGGGTTCTGCAAAATGCACCATCGGGAACGCTGCAGATAGCGCCACCTGCCTTTAAAAATCCCTCAAGCTGTTAATAAAAACACTGCTGGGGTACTTTACTGCTGGTAAGCCTCTGTTTATTCCATCAAGCCTGTTTCACATGGTTTACATCAGTGGTTCTTAACCTTTTGACTTCTGGGAACCCCAATGAATGACTATCGGCAACCCACCTTAGCTACTTAGTTATCTGAACCTCAAAACAATACACAAACTATAGAAACAAGTGTACATTAAACAAATGCATACAATATGAAATATTTTGTTTAATACACAGGCAAAAGATAAAGCCGAAATTTTAATGGAAAGGTTGGAGTGTTTCAAAATTTGGATTTATTTTTAAAAGCCAAAGCGATATAATAGGTTCTAGCATGTTATGTCTTTTTGCTCCTAATTTATGCTTTTTGTTGGTGTATATCAGTGCTTTAACTGAGGTCACCAATTGTCCATGCTTAGCTGTAGATGAAGCTAAGGGTACCAACTTCATTTTTAGCTTTCAGTTTCAAATTCCTTCACAATTATGAACGTTTTAAACATTTCTATTTTGCCTTTATCTTTTTTATGTAGATAAACTTTATTAATCTACTAATTATTAATTTTTTCTAAACCGTTGCGGACCCCTGAATAGTTGTCATGGACCCCCCTGGGGTCCATGGACCTTAGGTTAAGAACCAGTAGCTTACAGACTGTTGTATCAGTAGACAGAGGCACAGGGGACAGTATGGCGAAGTAGAGAAGAGATGCTGGGTTTGCAGAGTGGAGATGCTGATTTTTTTTTTTTTACAGCATTGTACTTCAAATTCGCTTTGTAGTTTTATGTAATGAGGTTTGTAAGGTTTTCATGTTTGACTTCAAGCATTCTAGTTCTTCCTACAGTGTAATTTCTCCCAACAGAAACGTTTGCAATTTCATTGTATGCTTACTAGATGGCCCCATGCCACGAAAGACAATGAGCCAGCCCTCCGCTTTCCTTTTACAATCGCATGTAATTTAATGGTATAGTCTAATTGTTGTCATTCACAGCAGAGAGGACAAAAACTGACACAATGCATTATGTGAAATAAAAGCCCAGGGCTGTGTTTTTGGTGGCACAGAGTTTTCTACTACCCTAAGCAGTGGTGTGTGTTTTTTTTTTGCTAATTACAAATAATTTACATCTTAGGCTAGTAAAAGCTTAACTTCTTGACTTTGAACACCATGGCATTCAGCACGTTTTGCTCAGATGTACACAATGATAAACTTATGGCTGCCAACAAGGGCCATATCACAAAGGTCCCGAAAACCAGGTCTAGTGTTTGTATGCTGCGACTTGTTCACCCCTTGTTGTAATGTGATCAATAAAACTACATGTCCTGGTGTGCAAAGTGCTGTTGATGTGTGCTACTGCATGCAAACTACCTGAAACTGAGTTCCTATAGTCAATGCTGTCTAGTGGTTGAAGTGCATTAAATAAAAGTATAGAAATTGTGATACTGCGCGCAAAGGGTGTAGAGTGAGCGGGGTCAAATGCGTGGCTTAAAAACCAAAAGTATGCTGTAACTTTTCTTGGTCTTTCACCTTCAGGTATCTAGATATGAAATAACGCAGAGCTTAAATGAAAATTAAATGCAACTTAAGTTAATCACTGGGAAATGCACTATCATACATTAAGAACCCTCTAAGTTTAATGCAGTGCAGAGGTCTGTGTGTGTAACCAGCGAGCCATAGAATTAAATCCTGGTTAGTGCAGTGCAAAATAGTAACTTGTGTATGTTTAGAGCTACGAGGTCCCAGTCTGTGACAGAAAGCACTATGAATATTCAAGTCCTTATTTTAACTTTTATTACACACAGTACACTGCTACAAAATGGGCAGAAAGGTTTAAGATAAGTGTTCCAAAATATAGATTTTAGTAATACCAAGATTGTACATCGTGCTTTTAAAAAAAAAAATATATATATAACTGTACTTTAAATGCACACACCACAGCTCAGCCGTTAACCCCAATGCACTACCACTCAAAAAGAATAAATCTGTGTCTTTCGGAAGCTTCAAGTGATTCCATCAATTAAAGCCAATACCTGCTTCCAAGCTCTTTACATTAGCAAATTAACCAGCTGTTTTATTTACATTTGTTAGAGGCAAGCAGGTACCATGGAAAGAAGGCTTGTTTAGTTGTCTGCCCTTCCCTTGGTTTCACAGCATGGGGGTGCCCTGCCTTACATTTCAGCTAAAGCATTTCAGCTATCTGAATTAAAATTCCTGGGACGGTTGGTTGGCTTTTCCTGTTTTTCATGAATTAAAAAAGTATGGGCACGTCGTGCCCCTCCGATCCCGTCCACTTCGACCACTGGTGCTTTCACTGGAAATGGAATAGTGCAGGTATGCCATATTTAGAGAACCTGCTTGCTCCTGACAAGTGCCGGTACTCTCCCATTAAATGTATTACAGCAGTACGGAGAAGTGCCGGTACTCTCCCATTAAATGTATTACAGCAGTACGGAGAAGTGCCGGTGCTCTCCCATTAAATGTATTACAGCAGTACGGAGACGTGCCGGTACTCTCCCATTAAATGTATTACAGCAGTACGGAGAAGTGCCGGTGCTCTCCCATTAAATGTATTACAGCAGTACAGAGAAGTGCCGGTACTCTCCCATTAAATGTATTACAGCAGTACGTAGAAGTGCCGGTGCTTTCCCATTAAATGTATTACAGCAGTACGGAGAAGTGCCGGTGCTCTCCCATTAAATGTATTACAGCAGTACGGAGAAGTGCCGGTGCTTTCCCATTAAATGTATTACAGCAGTACGGAGAAGTGCCGGTGCTCTCCCATTAAATGTATTACAGCAGTACGGAGAAGTGCCGGTACTCTCCCATTAAATGTATTACAGCAGTACGGAGAAGTGCCGGTGCTCTCCCATTAAATGTATTACAGCAGTACGGAGACGTGCCGGTACTCTCCCATTAAATGTATTACAGCAGTACGGAGACGTGCCGGTACTCTCCCATTAAATGTATTACAGCAGTACGGAGACGTGCCGGTACTCTCCCATTAAATGTATTACAGCAGTACTGAGACGTGCCGGTACTCTCCCATTAAATGAATTACAGCAGTACGGAGACGTGCCGGTACTCTCCCATTAAATGTATTACAGCAGTACTGAGACGTGCCGGTACTCTCCCATTAAACGAATTACAGCAGTACGGAGACGTGCCGGTACTCTCTCATTAAATGTATTACAGCAGTACGGAGAAGTGCCGGTACTCTCCCATTAAATGTATTACAGCAGTACGGAGAAGTGCCGGTACTCTCCCATTAAATGTATTACAGCAGTACGGAGAAGTGCCGGTACTCTCCCATTAAATGTATTACAGCAGTACGGAGAAGTGCCGGTACACTCCCTTTCAAATTAAAGAAGTGCAGGTACTCAGTAGTGGACAGCACTTGCCGTTTCAAAGCACTATAGTAGGTGTGAACATCAGTTGTATTTGTAGCCCAGTGTCCCAGCCTAAGACCGTGACGCTACAAAGTGCTAGTTTGAAACAAGCTCTTGGTTGGCATCGATGCATTTGGTCCCTGGCAATGGCAGGATGTTGGCATCGGACGGGTTCCTCTCCTTTTTGAAGTTCACATTCCCTCCGGGCCGTTCCTTGCCTCTTCCGCGCCGCCCTGGTTTCTGCGCTCACTCCCAGGCGGGAGGGAGCGCGGGGGCCGCAGCTGCCACTGAGGGATGGAGATGCAGTGAACCTCGGTGCCAGCTGCCGCTGCGCGGGTGAATGGCGCGGAGCATGCTGAGAGGCCTGGCCTCCTTTCCCCTGAATGGCGCGGAGCATGCTGGGAGGCCTGGCCTCCTTCCCCCTGAATGGTTAGGCAGCCTGGGATTCCAGGGCGCGCGCGTCTCTGTGAATGGGATTTCCAGCTCATTCGGAAGGGACGCCTGACGTTTTTTCTACTTTTATATGAATGACAAAATAACACAGTACATTTTCCACAAAATATAAGTTATTTGCAGGAACTGTGAGTGTTTAAACATGTTTGGTACCTAAGATGAAAAGGCAAATGAGGGTGTGGTCACATTTTTTCTTTATTTCGAAGGATGTTTTCGTTGAGGTTGCGCATACCCCAGTACCGCCCCAATTAATTTGGTCTTGATGAGGAAGAAGTTGTTCTTCGAAAACATTCGTTTTTCAGCGCCTTTATACTTAACTCCACCCAAAAAATGAAGCAAAGCGACTAGTTTTTCTTTATTTCTCTAGCACCTGACCTCACAAATGAGCTTGTTTTTAGTCTGCTGTTAATTTTGTGCAGGGTGGGGGAGTGGCCACGATTCCATTTTCCCTTCTCAAGACGCCTGTGATGCAAGGAGACACTCCAGAACATGTTGCATGGGAAGTAGTTGAACTGCGATTCACAGAGCATTTAGGGGTTTCGTTCCATAACCTGTCTTCTCCATTTTAAAGGATCTTAACACTTTCGGGCATAGGATGTGATTACTGTGAGGTACTGTATTTCAGTTTTAGTCTATTTGCTACCCCCTGAAGTTAGCACTGACTGGCTGCTTGCATCACTAACTTAGTGAGGCCGGTTTACAAAATGAAGAGCTCTGTTATCCAAATGCATTTAGTTAGTTTTAGGCTCTGAATCCCCACCAATAAGAAACGGTGTCCACCATGAATACTGCCTGGTAACCACCTCCTGCTCCCGGAAGGTCTTGCAGCTACTTCTGTTATTTTCCCTTCTATTCAAGTATTGTGAGACCTAAGAAAACAAGCTCAGTACAAGGAGCAAGAGCTATGAAGCTTGCTGGGGAGTTCGCCAGACTAAGCAGCACGTCCACTAAATGTCTTCCAGTGGGAACATTTTAGCCACGAAACTAGGGGACTTGGCATCCACTTCACCACAATGGTACACTTTCTTGGAAAGGGTAGTTAGTACACTGCAACCCCAGTTTTGGTCTAGCGGGTTGGTTTGCAGCTGAAACCAGGAGACCGTTTTTAATCCCGTCCTTCCTGTTTGGCTAAATGATGTCCTTTAGGACATTCATTGTTTATGTGCATTTGTCAAGCGCGCTATCACCTGCCGAGGGTATCCTGTTTGAGCTTATTCTTATACCAGTTTTGCAATGATTGGCAGTATTTAGGCTTGTTCTGCAAGCTGATAGTTTTTGAGTTGTTAAGGGTTGGTGAGTGGCAACTGTATGTTGTTCACCAAAATGCAATGTGGTAAAGTTATAGCCTTTAAAGCAGCAGTATTGCTTTCCAGTCTCCTACTGTACCAAACTGTTTTATCTTGGGGAAATTATACTGTCCCTACACGTACACGCTTCTATCCCCTAATCTGACAACTGGGAGCACTTTCAAACTGTTTTAACAAAGAAAATAGACTCCTTGAAAGTCTTCTCATAACAGGCCCCATAAATCAGATAGACACTGTTAGTTGTAGATTCTTTACCTTAGAATTTCCCCCAGGAGTCAGTCTGGATCCAGAGATTTTTTTCTTCAGCAGTACCCCTGCACGTCTTTAGGTGGCGTCGGTCGGCTCTGCATCCGTCGTCACCATCGTGGGTCCCGGGTAACGACGCAGGACCTACATAGACGCCGCTCATGCACGCTGACATCAGTTCTTTCTTTTTCAGCGCCAGCCTAGCGCAGATCCGGAGAGAGCTACCTCTAGCCAGTTTTTGGTTAGCTTTTTTCGACTATTTGTCTGTCTTTTTTGAGTCCTAGACTCCTGGTGCGAAGGACCGGCTGCAAGTCCTGCGGTTTCTGCCACTGGGTGATGTCCATGACTGATCCGCACCTCGTGTGCCCTTGGTGTCTGGAGCACGACCATGACCCGAAGTCGTGCCCTGAGTGCCAGTCCATGAACCCGAAGGCTTTGCGAGAGCGGTCCTGAGAGCTGTTGGAGGCCCAGCTCTTGACTCCGCGTCGCTTCTGTTCTCGTTCGAGGGGAAGGTCTTGAACGGTCGCGGAGCCCACACTCCTCGCACTTGAAGTCGTCGGGGAGATCTTCGGGTAAGTCAGGGAAACACAATTAGTATGAGAAGCACACGCGATCTTCAACCGGTCGGTCGACGCGGGATCCCGAGCATCGTCGCTTGAAGGCTCAGACACTGGAGCCTACTTCTGAGATGGCGCCGCACCTCCCTCCCTTTCCGGGAGGCAGAGCGTCTCCTGCCCAAATCCAGTACCTCATATTTGGGCAGCCCGGCTCCGCCGGTGTGACTTCGGGGCCCGCAGAGTCTGTCGGGGACCCTGGGACTTCTACGCCGATGGGTTCCCGTGAATCCAGGCCTCCATCCGGATTGATGCCGGTCGATTTCACTCGACCTTCCCAGACGTCGATCCCGACGACGACGCTCCCGGCGTCAACCATGCCCCCCGATCGGCGCCGACCCCATCCTCATCCCCAAAGTGGACACGGAGCTGGACCAACGTCGATTCCGATGCCGAAAGGGACTTTCATCCCTGTGTTCATTCCTGGCGTTCCTTTTGGGCTAGAAGGTGAGGAAGATGACTGGTGGGGCCAATGGACCCTTTAACTAATCAGCTTGAGGAACCGGACTGGAGAATGGACCTGGGTGATGCCAGTGGTCTGGACACTTCCCCTGACACTGGCCTGCTTTCTCCCCCTACCGTGACTACGGAGGAGGGAGCTTCCTATGCTGTGGTGGTGAGGAGGGCAGCCAAGGTCCTCGGCTTGGAGCTCCCTACAGTGGCAGTCAGAACTAACCTCTTGACAGAGGTGCTTCAGCTTGCGGCTTCCTCTTCTGAACCCCTTTTGACGTTCAGTGACTCCCTCACCGATGTGCTTGTGGGCACTTGGTCCAAGCCCAGCACCGGGGCTCCTGTGGATAAGAGGATTGCCTGCCGCCACCGCCCCTCTCCGGGCGACTCAGCATTCCGGACCAAACACCCCTCCCCTGAGATCTTGGCAGTCCAAGCCTCTTCATCAAAAGCACATTCTCTTCTGCTCCCCCAGTTAGAGAATCCAGGAAGCTAGACCATCTTGGAAAGAAAATGGTCTCTTCCTCCAGCTTGGTATTGCGGTCGGGGAATACTGCATGCCTCTTGGGCCGCTAATCCCATACTGTCTGGGATACGGTCGCGAAGGTGCTGCCTCAGTGCCCGGAAGAAGCCCGGGCCGAGTTCTCTCAAGCAGTGGCAGACGGGAGAGACGCAGCCAAATTCCCTATACAATGTGGACTGGATACCACCGACTCACTGGGCTCAACAATTGCCACGTCGGTAGCTGTTAGACGCTACGCCCTGTTGAGGACTTCTGGCGTCTCAGGGGATGTCCAGTCGTCTTTGATGGACATGCCCTTTGATGACACTCACCTTTTCGGCTACAAGGCAAACTCAGCGCTTGAGCGCTTCAAGGATTCTCGAACTACGGCCAGATCCTTGGGCCTCACGGCTACCTCACACCCATTTCAGTCTGCCTTTCGTGGCTACGGAAGGGGTGCCCAGCCATGTCCTGTCCAGCCCAGCCACAGAGTCCCGCAAATTGTCCAGCCCCTTCATGACTGCGGATGTGAGAGCCAGCATCCTCGCGGGTCAGGAAGCCAGCGTGCGGGCCAGTCCACCCTCCCCCGCCTCCCCCCCCAATCACCCCCGACCGCAGCCTCCAAACATTCCTAGTCCAACGTTTCAGGTCCAACAACATCCAGTTGGAGGCAATATCCACCATCGCCTCCTCCACTGGCAATCCATCACGTTGGACAGGTGGCTAGCCCCTCCCCTTCGAGAATATCCCTCCTTCCAAGCCACCTTCTTACGATCGCATGACGGAGTATCATTTAGCACTTCTCTGCCAGGAAGTATCGGCTCTCTTGGCCAAGGGAGCTATAGAGAGGGCCCCTGTGCCAGAAGTAGGTCGTGGTTGTTGTTCCCGCGACTTTCTGGTCACCAAGAAAGACAAAGGACTGTGTCTTATCTTAGACCTCTGGGCCCTCAACTTGTTCCTCCGGAAGGAGAAGTTCAAAATGCTCACCCTAGCCCAAGGTCTGTCTGCACTTGACCCAGGAGACTGGATGGTGGCGTTGGACTTGCAGGACGCTTACTTTCATATCCCCTTCCTGCCGGCCCACAGACGTTACCTTCAGTTCACGGTGGGCTACGAGCACTTTCAGTTCACTGTGCCCCCCTGTGTCCTTACTAGTGCCCCTCGGGTGTTCACAAAGGTGATGGCGGTGACCGCAACTAATCTGCGCAGAACAGGGGTTCCAGTCTTCTCCTATCTCGACGACTGGCTGTTGAAGGCGGGCTGGCCCAGGCTGTCATCTCCCACCTCTAGACTACGGCGTACCTCCTACATTCGCTGGGGTTCACTATCAATGTGCCGAAGTCACACCAGATTCCCTCTCAGATGCACCCTTTCATCGGGCGGTTCTGGACACAGTGCAGTTTCGAGCCTATCCTCCCGAGGAGCAAGTCCAGGATATTCGGACTATGATACCGATGTTTCAGTCTCTATCCCGGGTTTCGGTGAGAATGACTCTGAGGCTGCTGGGCTATATGGCCTCCTGCATCCTGCTGGTGGATCATGCCAAATGGCATATGCGGGCCCTGCAGTGGGACCTGAAGTTCCAGTGGCGCAGCATCATGGGAATCTTTCCAATTACGTCCAGATCTCGGAGGGAACTGTGCACCAACTGCAGTGGTGGCTCACGAACCAAGATTGGGTCAGAGGCAGATCCCTCTCCCTTCCCCAACCAGATCTAACAGTGGTGACGGATGCATCACTTCTGGGATGGGGTGGCCACCTGGGAGAGGGGTAGATCAGAGGTGTCTGGTCTCCAGTGGAGTCTGGCCTCCATATCAACATTTTAGAGCTCCAGGCGATCAGACTGGCACTGAAAGCATTCCTTCTCTCTCTCAGGGGGAAGGTGTTGCAGGTGTTCACCAACAACACCACCGCCATGTGGTTCTGCAACAAACAGGGCGGGGTGGGGTCGTGGACCCTTTGTCAAGAGGCTTTTCATCTCTGGACATGGCTGGAACATCAGGGCATGACCCTGGTGGTTCAGCCCCGGCGGGCTCCCTGAATGCCAGAGCAAACAAACTCAGCCATCGGTGCCTAGTCGATCACGAATAGCGTCTCCATCCGGAGGTGGTGCAAGGTCTCTTTTAGCGGTGGGGATAGTCTTGGTTAGATCTGTTCGCTTCCGTAGAGACCACGCAATTGAAGCAGTTTTAACTCACAATGTCAGCAGTTTTGCGCGTTGGAGTTTCCAAGGCAGCACTCGCTCAGCGACGCTTTTCGTCGCAAGTGGAGCTTTGCCCTCCTGTGCGCCTTTCTGTCTCTACCACTTCTGCCCAGAGCGCTCAAGAAGATCTAGCGCGACTGGGCTCAAGTCATTCTTGTAGCTCTGGACTGGGCACAAAGAGTCTGGTACCCCGACCTTCTGAGCATGGCCATCAATCCTCCGATCAGACTGCCCCTTCAGGAGGATCTTCTGTCGCAGCAACAGGGGAGGGTTCTTCACCCGAACCTGCCCAGATTCCACCTCCTTGCGTGTAGATTGAGCGGCAGCAGTTGACAGCTTTCAACCTTCCACCCAAAGTCTATGATATCTTGGCAGCCAGGCGTCCCTCCATGAAAACAGTGTACACCTGTAGATGGAACACATTTGTGTCTTGGTGCACAGCAAAGGCTGTTGATCCCCTTTCTTTCGGAGGTTCTTTTATATATCCTTTCTTTGGCCCAGCAGGGATCTGCTTTGGGCACTATTAACGGATATCTTGCAGCCATCTCTGCTTTTCTTTGGCTGCCAGATCAGCCTTCTTTATTCAAATCTCCTATCATTAACAGATTCTTCAAGGGCCTTACTCATCTGTTCCCTCCATCTCCTTTTGTAATGCCCCAGTGGGACTTAAATCTGGTACTCACCTTTCTTATGTGTGCTCCCTTCGAGCCTCTTCATAATTGTCCCCTCAGGTTGCTGACTCTCAAAACTGCTTTTCTTGTTGCCATCACCTCTGCTCGCAGGGTGAGCGAGCTGCAGGCTTTATCTTCTAAGCCCTCTTTTCTATCTATCTGGATAAAGTGGTGCTTTGGACCAAGCCTTCATTCCTTCCTAAGGTCTTCACACCCTTTCATGTGGGACAATATATCACTCTGCCCACTTTTTCCGCATCCCTCCAAAGGGGAGGAGAGACCCCACCATCTAGACCCAAAACGTGCATTGTCCAGTGGTCAGTGTCTTTCATGGCTCTGCGCTTCTGGCGTGGAAAGTCGTGTTAAGAACTGAAGTCAGCGTACATGGGCAGAGTCTATGTAGGTCTCGCAACGTCATCCTGGCACCCACGACGCCGGCGACGGATGCGGAGCCGACCGACGCCACCTAACGACGCGCAGGGGTACTGCTGAAGAAAAAATCTCTGGATCCAGACTGACCCCTGGGAGATATTCTAAGGTAAGGAATCTGCAACTAACATATGTCTCTTCCAGATACATTGTTACCGAAGGTAAGTAACTTGTTCATAAAGTTTTTGAGCCCAAGCAGCAAAGAACTAGAGAAGAGAGACCGATAAATCAAACATGCCTTCCCAAATGTATTCTTGCTTACATAGATCAAAAACTTGCAGTTTCCAAGATCATTGAAGTAGCACTTTACTCATTAATTATGTCTGGGAATCATTTGCTGACCTCCACCAGAGACACGAGTATGGACAGCCTGCGATTGGACTAACCCAAACATATTAGAAGTCCGATTCTTCCTTTGCAGGGCTGGATGCCATACGTTCATATGCAATCAAAAGAAAATCGTTCTATCATAAGTTTTAGACTATATTTTATTGAGTTTAATGTAATCTTCTAATAAAATCAGCACTAATGTTCTATGATTTTAAGTGTTTTGTGGGCCGTTTGTATTGTGCTTTAATGATTTTAAATGATATCGAATAAAGCATTTCTTAACCTTGTTCTTTATGCACGCAATCAAGCTGCTTCTCTTCAGGTGGCCACATTCTGTACTAGCATCTCTAAAGGCTCGAAGGAGCGATGCCTGGAATGGGCCGCTCAAATATGAGGCACATGGCATCCTATAACTCTCGGAGCTGAGCAGGGGTCGCTCTAGCTCCTGGAAACTTGGGGTGGAGCGAGTCGGCACAGGCTCAACCACGGAGCCAGGCCTTAAATGATGATGCTCCGTCAGCTCGTCTGAAGACCGCGACGAGCGAGGTCGAAGACTGCTTCAACTTTTTTTCTCTTTTTGTGGGATGTACCAGAGTGGCCTGACTACTTCGAATATGGCGAGGATCGTGGACTCCACGACCTTCCTGTCAACTGGGATCGAGACTGTTGCGGCATCGCTCGTCCAGGTGGCATGGAGAGCTTCAGGGACCACTCCCTCAAGGCCTTGGGGTGTGGCGCAGCAGTTGATGCTGATTTTTTTCGTCGTGGTGGCGCTCGAGGCACCAGAGACAAACAAATTGCGGGTCCGTCACCGACATCTGTTCATAACACCACAGGGCTTGAAGACGGTGTTCCTAATGGACATCCCTGCCACATCAGGAGAAGAGCACTCAAAAAATCTTCGACAAAACGTTGGAAAAATTTCAGTCAAAAAGTGACTGACAGGGTAGCTTTCTCCGGATCTTCGCTGACTGGCTCAGAAAGAAAAGAGCCGAGGTCAGCTCCCTGGGATTGCCCATTTATAGACACTGCATGTCACATCCGGCACAGATGACTCCACGCGATCCAGTCGACGCCACCTACCTGCGCGCAGGGGTACTGATCCCAAAACCTTTTCGAGTCTTGATGCCTGGAGATAATTCTAAGGTAAGGAATCCACAGCTAGATAGATAAGGTGTTACGGGAAACATAGTTTACAACGCATGCGATACATCGCATGCCATTACAATGCGGTCATCTAAAAACGACCGCGTTGTTACATCGCAAACCATTACAACGCAGGTCGTTAAAACGACTTGCTGTAGGGGGTCAGAAGGTGTTGGATTTAAAATCCAACTACCTTCCCTACTGTTGCACAGACTGGAGTTGGAGTAGTAAATTATACTATTCCAAAATCCAGCGCGCCCCCTACAGCAAGACGTTGTAACGGTATGCGATGTAACAACGCGGTCGTTGTAATGACCGCGTTGTAATGGCATGGGATGTATCGCATGCGTTGTAACGTGGCCTATTCGGTGTTACAGAAGGTAAGTAACTTGTTCTGCACTGTGCAACCAACTTGTACCATCCTGCCCTTTTCGATTTTGGAGTTCCTCCAGTACCTTTTCCTCAGTGGGTTCAACAAATTGGTGCTCACCATTATTGGTGTTCCAAATCGTTGATGCTACTGTAGCAGAGCACTGTGGATGCTCCTGACCAAAGGTGCACCCCGCTCATAGTGAAGGGTGGTACTTCCCCTCCCCATGCTTCGGCTGTACATGAGTGATGGTGGGTGGCAGCTGTTTGAGATGGGAAACCACCATTCTTTTCCTGTACTGAAAGGAAAAGGTTATCCATGTCATATATGTTCAGTCTCCTGCAACTGGGCCTATCCTTCCCACTGTGTGCTATGTTTGTGTCTGTTTTGTGGATGTCCTGTGTGCTGCCTGTGTGTTTTGTTGATATTTTGTCAGATGTGTGTGTGTTCTGGTTGTAATCCGTACGGTGGGACTGTAGACATTTTAGCCTTAGGGTGGTCCTTCCCCCAAACTTTTTTCTTTCTCCTCTCCTGTTTTGCTGGATTTGTTTTGGCCCGGACTCTGTGCACTTTACAACTGCTGACTAGCGCTAAAGTGTGTGTGCTTCCTCCCTAAAACATGGTAAAATCGGCTTATTCCTGATTGGCATATTTAGTTTAGTCTCTCGTGTAGTGGTATACCATACTCCCAGGGCTGGTAAATTAAATGTTACTAGTGGGCCTGCAGCACTTACTATGCCATTAACTTAAGTAGCCCCTTAACCCATGTCCCATGCCTGCCATTGCAGCCTGTGAACCCTTTTAAACTGCCAGTTCGACTTGGTGAAATAAACCCTTTGACAGGCCTAAAACTCCCTTTTTGTTACATAAAAGTCACTACTAATTTAGGCCATAAATAGCCCATTGGGCAGAGTGCATTGTTTTTAAAAAGTTGGACATGTACTTTGTGTTTTGTGTGTCCTGGTAGTGAAAAACCCACAAATTCGTTTTTCTCTACTGTGAGTCCTGCCTCTCCTATATGATAACATTGGGATACATTATTACCTTTAATAAATGTGTGGGAATAGGTAGGAATGTCATGGTTCATATCTAAGGAGTTGCAATGTAAAATCCTCTTCAATGGTAAAATCTGATTTTAAGTCACAATTCTGAAAATGCCACTTTTAGAAAGTTAGACACACAATTGATGGACGGAATGCTGAACAAATCAAAACATTCACCCCCAGTCAAGAGATCTGGGTTAAATCCATCATTCTTTTGCTCACGATGCCACCCCGGTTTAGACCTGGCCATATGCAAATCAGTCTTGACCCTGTGCCTCATGGGAACAGTCCAGCCCGAACTGCCAAGCCAGGTCCTCCCTGGACTGGAAACAAGCATCCTAGGACCGGTTTTGGGGTTTCACCCCTCATCAGCCAGGATAGTTTGATTGCAGTGGCACAGTGAGCCCGGGACCCACGTCTGGGCATACCCGGCGCACTTATGGCGAGGAAGCAAAAGAGACACAATTGATGGACGGAATGCAGAACAAATCAAAACATTCACCCCCAGTCAAGAGATGTCAATGGGTCTGAACTGAGGTGGCGAAGTGAGCTAAAGAATGATGATGGATTCAACCCAGATCTGTGACTGGGGGTGAGTGTCTGAAAAGTATCAGCGCTTCGTCCATCATCTCCTTGTGTTTACTTTTAGAAAGTTGGCATTTCCTTGCCCTAACTTTTTGGTGCCTGTTTCCTGGGTCACATGACAAGGTGTAGTTGGCAGTTGCCTTTTATGTATTCATCCCAGACAGCCACACGATAGAGGGGTTAGGTGTTGACAGGATGGGGGAAGCAGAGCTGTGCACAGCCCCACTTGCACTTCAAAGACCCTGCCTCAGCTCACACACACAAAGAACTTCACACTAGCCCATTGTGACTGTAGATAGCCTGGGACCAGGGCAGGGAGGCAGGAAATTCCACACACCTTTTGGGTGGGAGAACGCCAGAAGTTTCTCCCACTTCAAAGCTGGCACCAGTTATAAAACTTGGACCCTCCGACCCACTCCAGTTCACTTCTGGACCTGCGGAAGGATGCTCGTAGGACTTCTTTGATGCCTATGGCATGCTGTCTACCTCTGAGGACTACCCTGCTGCCTGAAGCCTACCCTGGGCCCTCAGAGGACTGCTTTACCTGCTTGAGACCTGCTTTCCTGCTTGTACCAAAGACTTAGTGACTCCAAGGGCTAGTTAGCTGCCCTCCTAATCAGAACCTCAGGGACTGAAAAGGCTCAAATGATCTAGAACCAGACCCATCCTTAGTGAGTCCTGACTCTCCAAG
This sequence comes from Calotriton arnoldi, assembly GCA_963921515.1. Classification (NCBI taxonomy): domain Eukaryota; kingdom Metazoa; phylum Chordata; class Amphibia; order Caudata; family Salamandridae; genus Calotriton; species Calotriton arnoldi. The sequence goes on from CAWUFW010001040.1 coordinate 2,160,695, forward strand.
TGGTGCCCCTCTAGTCCTGGACCCCTGGAAGTGGTTCTAACGGTGCCCAGATAGCCCAAATCCAAAACTTGAGACTTGGTAACTTTTCTGCCAAAAAGTGCTCTGCGAAAAGAGAGAAGACCAGGAACTACCTGCTCGCCAATCTGCCAAAGATGCAGCACCGGTCGGCCTGACTACGGTCTTCTCCGTAGCAGCAAATCCTGTTCAGCAGCTCCTCGCAGAAGGGGCATACAGCTTCGTGGAGTCGACGTCTGCTACAGCCTGCAACTTCGTACCACTGGAGATTTTGGACCAAGTCTGAACGTAGACATTTTCACTGGGACTTCGTCCAGCGGCACCCCAGCTATGACGACTGCTCGTCAGACACATGCTGCTCCTTTGCCCCACTGAACTTTACTTTCTCAAACATTATCTTGAAAAATTCTTCTAAGTCCAATGGTAAGCAGAGACTGGGCCCAATCCACTTTGTGTAAATTTATTAAACTTTACTTTTTTTGCTAAATTGGTGTGGGATTTTTCTTGTACTGTGTATGAACTTTATTACTGTTTACGTGCTGCATAAATACTTTGCATATTGTCTCTAAGTTATGCCAGACTGATTTTGTGCCAAGCTACCAGAGGGTGAGGCACAAGTTAATTTAGTGATATTTTTTTTTGTGTGGTTCACTAGGATTGTGGCTATTGCTTCAGTAGGGTTTCATCTCCCGCAACCAACAACCTAATTTCTCACATTGGCAGTGTTCTGTTTGTATGTACACGGTGTGCTTGCATAGCATATTGTATGGGTTTGTGTACTATGGGTACAATACATACTGTTTGTGTGTTCTTGAGCACCGTGGCTGTATTAAGTTGCATGTTTGTGTGCTGTTTGGCTGTATTATATGACTGTCATATGCGTGGCTATATCTGATGCAGAACATGTTTACATGCTATGGGCTGTATGAAGTTTTGTATGTATGCACTGTGTAACTGTATTATGTGTTTTATGTGTTTGCACTTGGCTGTATTCAGTTCTGTGTGTATGGTTGCCTGCCCTAAGGGTTTTTGTGCAGTATGGGTGTCCTGTTCACATTGTGTAATGTATGTATGACTGTACTCTTTATGGGGGGTTTGCTCCATACTTTGTGTGTGGGGGCGCTCAATGTAGTAATATTTGTTTCTGCGTGTGCCCTCTGTAGCTGTATTCCATTCCGTATATATGTGCATGTATATGGGTTTTTACACAAGCTGTGTGGAGTTATTACATGTTGTATGTGTGAGCTGCGGCTGTTACATGGTTATGTCTATACTCAATGACTTTGCTGTGCTAAGTTCAGTGCGTCTGGACACAGTGTGCGGTATGAATAGCGTGCTGCGACCATGGCGCAGTCTCTGGTCCCTGAACCTCTGAAATGCCAAAGGTATTGTGTTAGTGTCTACACGTGGGCTGCAGTGCACATCGAATGCAGAGAGACTTGCCTGCAGTGGTACCTGGCTGAAACAGAGTTGGCTCTTAGCTGTTTGATATCTGCCAGTGCGCCCCTACTTGTGACATCTGGCCTTAGACTTCACAGTCCACATAACGCTTGACCCCTTATTTTTTCTCTTTCTCTCTCTCTCCCCCCTCTCGCTCGCTCACTCCCCCCTCCCCCCCCTCTCTTTCTCTCTCTCTCTCCCCTCCCCCCTCTGCTCTGGTCTTGAGAGCATGCACCCCTGCTCTGGTCTTGAGAGCATGCACCCCTGCTCTGGTCTTGAGAGCATGCACCCCTGCTCTGTTTTTTTACCTTGGTGAAAACAACACTTGCACATATTCACGGAGGGTCTTCCCGTGTGATGGTTTAAGATCCAGAGCATGCTTCTGAGGTATTGAGGTGAGGAGGGGTACACAAAGCGCACCCTCTTATAAGAATGACTACAATCTTCTCACTGGTGTGAGTGGTGGCTGCAAACGACAGGCTGTTTTTGTCTATCACCTTAACATTAAAGAAGCCTGTTGGCCTCTTCTAGTGAAAGGTCTATCCAGCCCCCCTCATCCAAGCCTATGGCTCCATCCATCCGTAAGGGCTGTGACTGGGTATGGCTTGTGTACTCCGCACGCAGCAGGCTGCCGATGAGGGTACATGTTGTGCTTCACTGGAGGAGAGCGGGAGTCCATCTTGGAACGCCTGTGTGTGAATGGATCACAAGATGGAGTTAGAGATGAGGTTCCTTGGGTTCCTCTGCGGGGTGTGGGAAGCTTTGACACACTCCACAGTCTGGCCATTAAAGAGGGTCAGGCTGTGGTAGCTGGAGGGTGATAGCCTGTGGAAAGGCCGACTCCGCCCCTTCCTGCCTCTCCTCATCCTGACCATGGGACTGGAAAAAGCCATATTAAGGTGACATTAAAAATGCCTCTCTCTACTTTGTGCCTTTTCATTCCACCTCCAGCCAGAGCAGACCAGACTTCACCCCTTTTCCTACACCAGGGATGAGACAAACCAAATGTGAGGGTTCCGTCGGCTCTCTGGGGCTCCTGTAAGACCACTCCAATCTTTTTCATCCCTTTTTTTTCTTCCTTCTCTTTTTTCTGTCTTTCTTCTCTACAGTTCTTTGTGAGTGAAAGCATTTAGTGCACAAAGTTCTGTATGTTTTTCCATACCTCTTATTGCCTAGGTATATGAACCCACACCCTCCTATTTAGCGCACAGTGAAGTAAACTGTGATTAAGACACATAGGCTTTATTTTGAACTGAGGGTCTCAAAGATGAAGGTGGCCTGTTAACGTTTTTTCTTGTATTTCCATTTTGATTACTTCTCTAGTCAGTAGTAAAAGGTTGTATGCGCAGTACTTTTTTCTGTTAATTTCTGGGGGGGTTTTTTCCGTTTATTCACATTCATGTTTGGGAGCGTTTTTTAATGCCTCATTTTGTGTTAGTGTTTGTCTAAGGTGTGTGTTTAATGTGTAGTTTTCAACAAGGTGAGGAGAGCTACCAAGGAACTAAGTTTGTTTGCCAGTGCTCTGTCTTACTTGTGTGTGGACCACCCACCGACCTGTTCTTGAAACACTGGTGCATGAACCCCCCTCCCCCCCACCACCACGCCCCCCTGTTCTTGAAACACTGGTTTATGAACCACCCCCCACCACTGTTCTTGATACCCCGACAGCTCCTTGTGTTTGCTGATGCTCTGCCCTGCTGGTGTATGACAGCCACCCCACCCCCCCGGTCTTTAGACCCTGACAGCTCCTTGTGTTTGCTGATGCTCTGTCCAGCTGGTGCGGGGAACGCCGTCCCTCCAGTTCCTCTGACCCCGACAGCTCCTTGTGTTTGCTGATGCTCTGTTCTTTTTGTGCATGGACCACCCTTCCTCCTATTCTTGAGACCCTGATAGCTCCTTGGGTTTAGCGATGCTCTGTCCAGCTGGCGCATGGACCACCCTCCCTCCTGTCCTTGAGACCCTTTCAGCTCCTGTGTTTGCTGATGCTCTGTTCTTTTTGTGCATGGACCACCCTCCCTCCTGTCCTTGAGACCCTGACAGCACCTTGTACCTTGTGTTTGCCGATGCTCTGTCCTGCTGGTGCATGGACCACCCACCCTCCTGTCCTTGAGACCCTTTCAGCTCCTGTGTTTGCTGATGCTCTGTTCTTTTTGTGCATGGACCACCCTCCCTCCTGTCCTTGAGACCCTGACAGCACCTTGTGCTTGCCGATGCTCTGTCCAGCCGGTGCATGGACCACCCTCTCTCCTGTTCTTGAGACCCTGACAGCACCTTGTACCTTGTGTTTGCCGTTGCTCTGTCCTGCTGGTGCATGGACCACCCACCCTCCTGTCCTTGAGACCCTGACAGTTGCTTGTGTTTGCCGATGCTCTGTCCTGCTGGTGCATGGACCACCCTCCCTCCCTCCTGACCTTGAGACACTTTCAGCTCCTGTTTTTGCCGATGCTCTGTCCTGCTGGTGCATGGACCACCCTCCCTCCCTCCTGACCTTGAGACCCTTTCAGCTCCTGTTTTTGTCGATGCTCTGTCCTGCTGGTGCATGGACCACCCTCCCTCCCTCCTGACCTTGAGACACTTTCAGCTCCTGTTTTTGCCGATGATCTGTCCTGCTGGTGCATGGACCACCCTCCCTCCCTTGAGACACTTTCAGCTCCTGTTTTTGCCGATGCTCTGTCCTGCTGGTGCATGGACCACCCTCCCTCCCTCCTGACCTTGAGACACTTTCAGCTCCTGTTTTTGCCAATGCTCTGTCCTGCTGGTGCATGGACCACCCTCCCTCCTGTCCTTGAGACCCTGACAGTTGCTTGTGTTTGCTGATGCTCTGTCCTGCTGATGCATGGACCACCCACCCTCCTGTCCTTGAGACCCTGACAGTTGCTTGTGTTTGCCGATGCTCTGTCCTGCTGGTGCATGGACCACCCACCCTCCCTCCTCACCTTGAGACCCTTTCAGCTCCTGTTTTTGCCGATGCTCTGTCCTGCTGGTGCATGGACCACCCTCCCTCCTGACCTTGAGACCCTTTCAGCTCCTGTTTTTGTCGATGCTCTGTCCTGCTGGTGCATGGACCACCCTCCCTCCTGACCTTGAGACACTTTCAGCTCCTGTTTTTGCCGATGCTCTGTCCTGCTGGTGCATGGACCACCCTCCCTCCTGTCCTTGAGACCCTGACAGTTGCTTGTGTTTGCTGATGCTCTGTTCTTTTTGTGCATGGACCACCCTCCCTCTTGTTCTTGAGACCCTGACAGTTGCTTGTGTTTGCCGATGCTCTGTCCTGCTGGTGCATGGACCACCCACCCTCCCTCCTCACCTTGAGACCCTTTCAGCTCCTGTTTTTGCCGATGCTCTGTCCTGCTGGTGCATGGACCACCCTCCCTCCTGACCTTGTGACCCTTTCAGCTCCTGTTTTTGTCGATGCTCTGTCCTGCTGGTGCATGGACCACCCTCCCTCCCTCCTGACCTTGAGACACTTTCAGCTCCTGTTTTTGCCGATGCTCTGTCCTGCTGGTGCATGGACCACCCTCCCTCCCTCCTGACCTTGAGACACTTTCAGCTCCTGTTTTTGCCGATGCTCTGTCCTGCTGGTGCATGGACCACCCTCCCTCCCTCCTGACCTTGAGACACTTTCAGCTCCTGTTTTTGCCGATGCTCTGTCCTGCTAATGCATGGACCACCCTCCCTCCCTCCTGACCTTGAGACACTTTCAGCTCCTGTTTTTGCCGATGCTCTGTCCTGCTGGTGCATGGACCACCCTCCCTCCCTCCTCACCTTGAGACCCTTTCAGCTCCTGTTTTTGCCGATGCTCTGTCCTGCTGGTGCATGGACCACCCTCCCTCCTGACCTTGTGACCCTTTCAGCTCCTGTTTTTGTCGATGCTCTGTCCTGCTGGTGCATGGACCACCCTCCCTCCCTCCTGACCTTGAGACACTTTCAGCTCCTGTTTTTGCCGATGCTCTGTCCTGCTGGTGCATGGACCACCCTCCCTCCCTCCTGACCTTGAGACACTTTCAGCTCCTGTTTTTGCCGATGCTCTGTCCTGCTGGTGCATGGACCACCCTCCCTCCCTCCTGACCTTGAGACACTTTCAGCTCCTGTTTTTGCCGATGCTCTGTCCTGCTGGTGCATGGACCACCCTCCCTCCCTCCTGACCTTGAGACACTTTCAGCTCCTGTTTTTGCCGATGCTCTGTCCTGCTGGTGCATGGACCACTCTCCCCCTGTTCTTCTGACCATGACAGTTGCTTGTGTTTGCAGATTCTCTGTCCAGCTGGCGCGTGGACCACCCTCCCTCCTGTCCTTGAGACCCATTCAGCTCCTGTTTTTGCTGATGCTCTGTTCTTTTTGCGCATGGACCACCCTCCCTCTTGTTCTTGAGACCCTGACAGTTGCTTGGGTTTGCTGATGCTCTGTCCTGCTGGTGCATGGACAACCCTCCCTCCCTGTTCCTCAGACCTTAACTGCTCATTGTGTGTGGCCTTTCCGCAGACATTGTACTATGTTTTTCTGTCAGCCTTTGATGTAAGTTCCACTGTGAGTTCGTGGGGGAAGGGGTGAGGGATGGTGAGTGTGTGTTGATGCTGGTGCTGTCCTGTTTAGAGTGGGGCAAGAATCACTCATTTTGCCTCCGAGGGACTGTAATGCGAGACATGACGTTCCTAGCTAAGTAAAAAAGGGGCAATGGGCACAGGGAGAAAACTCCTTGTGTTTTCATGCTATCATGTTTTGGATTTCTGAAAACAAATTCTCGCTTTGAAAGTTTGTTTTCAGAAAACAAAACCCTTTGCCTGCAGGCACATGAGCCATGGTTCCTGCTTGGCGAACTTCAGTTCTTTGGGTGGCATCATTGAAGGCAGAGCAATCCCAAGAATGCCTGGCAAGCATCTCTGAATGTGGCAGCCCGTCTCCTGCCAGGGGAGTGCAGCCCATAGCCTTCATCAGGGGAGGAGAGGCCATAAGCTATGCTGGCCTGATGGGTCGGCATGCTGCCCACCCAGCTCTGAATCAGACCCTGAAACTAAGCCACCATACCTATGATCTTTTTAAAAGTGTGGGCTTGTCTGCACTTTAAAATAAGAGGTGACTTGGTATTTATTTCTAGTACACGCCTCATACATACCCTATTAATGAACCTTCTTCCCTTTCTGTTTTTGTCTTTCAGAGGAGAAATTCAAGGTGGGAATCAAGACGATTGCTGCTGACTTCTCAGAGAGCGCGGGCATCTATGGACGGATCAAGTCTGGGCTGGACGGGCTGGATGTTGGTGTTTTAGGTTAGTGACAGGAAGTTTGAGAGAATTGGAGTGTGCCAGTAGAGGACTACACCAAGTCATATTTCAGTACTTTACTCCCTTCATGTGAAGCTGGCAGCACATACTGAGATATTGACGTGTTTTGAGGAGTCATCATTGTTTCAATTGTTTTTGTGTACATGTTCCTCCATATTAGCCCCTCCTGTTGAGATACTGACGGTCACAAATGAAGGCTTCTCACAAGTCCAGTGGAAGGACTTTGTCTTTCGAGAGACAGTTAAGCTGGATCCACAGTTTCTAGTGTTCAACTGAATTATTCACATCTTCGTTGAGATGCCGAGGCCCAGCTCCCACTTACCGGGATTGGTCCTCCGACCAGTCAATGCCGGTGCTGCACTTCTCAGCTTCCTCCTCTCGCTCATCTCCTCATTTCTGCTTTCTTGCCCGTTTCTCACCTTTCTGCTCGATCTGTGCCATTCTGCCACTTCTGCTTTCTTGCCCGTTTCTCACCTTTCTGCTCGATCTGTGCCATTCTGCCACTTCTGCTTTCTTGCCCGTTTCTCACCTTTCTGCTCGATCTGTGCCATTCTGCCACTTCTGCTTTCTTGCACGTTTCTGACCTTTCTGCTCGTTTTGTGCCGTTGTGCTATTTCTGCTTTCTTACACATTAGTGACTTTTCGAGCTTTCTCTGCCTAGTCCGTGGCCCTTTTTCTTCCCCCCCCCCCCCTCTTTGCTCCTGCTTGCCCCTTTAGCCTCCCTCGGCTTCTGCCCCGGGCCATCTGCCCAAGGGGCCGCTCCCGCCTGTTTTATGCTCCTGCCACCCTTCTGCACTTCCATGTCCCCCTCTCCTTACCTGCTCTTGTCCTTCTCTTGCGTGCCCCACCCTCGGACCCTCCCAGGAACTACTTAATGGAGGCCGCAGTGTGGCCACCAACAGCCTGCGTGTCACAGGCAACCTTGTCTGCACCCGAACCACTCTCAGCGCCAGGAACCCTGACCCAACGACTACCAGCAGGTACACCTCTGTGGCGCTCTGCACCCTGAGCACCGGCTGCCACCAAAAATACTGCTACTGAACCACGCCACGCACCAGGGTAGCCCACCTGCACCCACTGCCGCTACACCTGCACCAGCGCCCACTCACCAACACCCCCACCACCCGGTCCACACTACACTCAACCCACCACACCCCGCAGACACTGCCCGATCAACTAGCATGCATTCTCCTCGACTCGTGCTTGCCGTGCAAACACGCCACCGAGGTTTGCAAACCTCATCACTACCCTCACGCCTGACGTCCTGTTCCTCATAGAAACCTGGCTCAGCTGCACCTCGGCCCCTGACATTGCCACCACTGTCCTGGAAGGATACAGTATCTCCCACTGAAATCGCACCAACAGACCAGGGGGGAAAGGTAGCTATCATTAACAAGGAATCCATCCGCTGTACTACCATGATGGATGGCGACAAACCGACCATGGAACACCTGAACCTCCAGCTGCAACCGAACTAAAGAACCACCATCAAGGGAACCCTCGTCTACCAGGACCAAGAACGAGCGTCCGCAACTTCCTCACCGATTTCATAACCGCCATCGACACCTTGGACCTTCCACTCCTTGGTGACCTCTGCTTCCACCCGGACGACCCCACCAACCAGAAATCTACCAATCATCTTGAAGGCTTGGAAGGCATCGGGCTCAACTAACTCGTCTGAAGCCCTACTCACACAGCAGGACACCTGCTCGACCCCATTTTCACCTCCAGCAACAATATCCAGTTCAGCCACACCACACAAATCACCTGGTCTGACTACCACAGCGTCCACTTCAGTGTCTCCTCACTAGAGTCGCCCCCACCTACAATGCCCAGCTCCTCACGCTACAGCTCGAACAAGGTCACAAACTGAATGGAACAACTCCCTGACCACAACCAACCGCTCCCATCCTGCAACATGGACCACAATGTAAGAAGCTTCAGCAACTGGATCTCACACTGCGCCTACACCATAGCACCACTCAAGACCCCCAAGAACAGCTGGTGCACAGAAGACCTGAGAACCACAAAGCACTACTACAAACATCTCGAAAGGATATGACTCACAAGCAAGGATGACTGATAGATCCTCCTACAAAACGGCACTCAACACATAACGATAAACTAAGCAAGATGAAGTGAAGAGCCCTAGCGGCATGTATTGAAACCAGCTCCAACTGTAGCACTGGACCTTCACCATCGTCAGGGAGCTCACCAACTCCTCTGCTGCGGAGAAAACCATCACCCCGTCCCAAGACCTCTGCGACTGACTAGCAGATTTCTTTCACCTCAAAATTGACAGAATCTACTGAAACTAGATTCTCAATCCCCGAACTCAAACCATCGGACTTCACCAACCAAACATCAGCGAACCCACACAGTCCCCCGTCTGAGGGCCTGGAAGCACGTCACCGACCAGGACACCGCCACCACCATGCAATCTATCCACTTAGGGGGCCCCCACTGATCTCTGACCACACCACTTCAACTTTGGAAGACCTACAATCCATTGAAACAGAAACCTACCTGAAAAAGTAGAAACACAGAGAAGTCAGCGCCCTACTCAAAAAACCTTCAGCTGATCCCCCACGAACTAAAACTACAGATCCATCTCCCTGCTCCCCTTTCCGGCGAAAGTGATGGGGAAAGCGACCAACTAGCAGCTCTTCAAACACCTGCAACAGCACCACCTCCTGGACCATTCCCAGTCCGGCTTCCGCAGCAACCATAGCACAGAAATAGCCCTGATGGTAGCTACTGACGACATCCGGACTCTACTCGATAGGGGAGAGACAAATGCTCTCATACTCGTGGACCTCTCAGCAACATTCAACGCTGTAGCGCACGACACCATGATCTCCTGACTACAAGACGCCGGTATCCATGGCCCATCACTCAACTGGATCAATTCCTTCCTTACAAGAAGAACCCAATCGGTAAACCTGCCACCATTCAACTCCGAGCGCAAGAACATCATCTGCTGTGTCCCTCCATGCTCATCCCTCAGCCCAACCCTCTTCAACACATATATGACACCACTAACCAACTTAGTTAGGAACCACGGACTCAACATCATTTCCTATGCAGTCGACACTCAACTCATCCTCTCCCTATCCAAAGAGTCCAACATCACCAGAGCCAACTTCCACAACTGCATGACCAGCGTCGCCACATGGATGAAGTAAATTTATCTGAAACTGAGCACTGACAGAACTGAGGTTTTGATCTTTGGCAACAAACCCTCCCCTTGGGATGACTTTTGTTGGCCTTTGGAACTTGGACCCACTCCGACCCCCACTGACCCCGCCAGAAACCTAGACATCTTCCTCGACAGCAGGCTCACCATGAAGCCCCAGAACCTTACAGTCCCCTCCTCCTGCTTCTACGTTCTTTGCATGCTGCGCAAGATATTCAAGTGGCTCCACCTAGAATCCAGAGGCACCGTCACTCAAGCCCTCCTCATCAGCCGACTGGACTACGGCAACGCACTTTACATCGGGACCTCCAGGCACCTCCTCCACAGACTCCAAACCATCCAGAAAGCTACCGCCAGACTAGTCTTTGACTTCCCATGCCAAACACACATTACCCCTCACCTAACAAATCTCCACTGGGCGCTGGTCCAGAAAAGATGGCAATTCAAGATCCTCACCCATGCGTTCAAGGCACTGCACACCTCCGGCCGGCATACATAAGCCACCGCCTCCACTTTCACCAACCCTCCAGGAACCTTTGTTCTGCCTTCCTCTTTCAGGCCGACCCCCCCCCCACCCCCCCTGGATACACCGTGGAAGGAACGGAGGCCGCTCCTTGTCCTACCTCGCAGCGAAGGCCGGCCTCCCCCACCTTGTCGGAATTCCGAAAGCAGCTGAAGACCTGGCTCATCTAATGAAGCCCTAGCTCCCTTCCTTCACATGGATACCCTCACGGATGATTAGCCGCGCTTTACAAGTCAACTGATTATGTGGTTGCAGAATTATCATTTTGCCTGCAAAGAACAAAGTTGTACTTTCTGCGTCTTTTCCAAAACTAGCCCTGCAGGTGAAATTTCCAGAAACCCATTATTTATATAAATTTCCTTATCCTTTTTTGAAGTTCACGAACTTGGCCACCCTTGCACTTTCCTCTGTTTGACCAGATGGTCTTGTCTGGTTGCCCACATCTGTTCTCGCCTTACTTTCTGTTCTGTCTGCTTGCCATCCAGTGCCGGCTTTGCCCCCTCCCGTTTAATGGTGATATTGCTCTTTTGCCCTCAAGTGGCGAAACTGTCCCCTTCCTCTCCAAGGTGGGTCTGTCTCTCCTCCCTTGACCCAGTTACACCTGTCCCCTCCAGTGGCGCCACGATGCCTTTCCCCTCTACTCTTGCTTGTACCCCCTCCCATGGCAGTTCTTGCCTGTGTCAATTCAGTGACCCTCGTGCCCTCCCCCACCAGTGGCAGCTATCACCCCCTCTTCTTATAGGGGCTCTGCCCCCTCCACCTCCCATGGCGTCCCTTGGCCCTGCCCTTCCAGTGAACCTCTTGCCCCTCCAATGGGCGGTTCTTTCACCCCACCCCTTTTTCTTTTGGTGGCTCCCCCACCCTCCTCCAAGGTGGCTCTTTCCCCTCCTCGCCAGCGCCTTGAGACCCTCACGGGTGATTTGCTGCCCTTTATAAATCATGATTTATTGGCAGCTCCACCTCATGGCAGCTTTATCCCATGTGCCATCGTCTGAGGGCTGTGCCCTTATGCCCCTTTTTCAGGAGTCTAAAGTACCCCCCCTCTCTCCTCTTTTACAACTGAGTCCTCCACTTTCACTGTTTGGCACGACGAAAGAATTGGTAGCTGGCCCCAGCCCCTTCCATGCTCTTTAAAGATCGGCCCCGTCTGTGCATATAGAGATAGATGTGTCTTTGTGCATGCTGGTAGAAGTATCTGCATGTAAACGCAAGTTATCTGGGCTGTATTGGGCCCCCAAAATGGACTACATGCATATAAGATGTAATAGGAGCAAAGGGCGTTGACGCTGCAAACTGTATTAAGCCTTATGAAAGGTTGGTGGAAGTTCGCTACTGCATTCTTTGGAAAATTTCAGGAAATATTTGATTTTTGAGATTTTTTCAATATTTTTCTCTCATAATCAATCCAAAAATGTACTTTTATGTGCTTTATTCGGTGAGGTAAATAAAACCTGACTTTTTTGCGGAATATTTCACTGGGGAATTTCACTAGAGGCGCAATTGGACAAAATATGCATAATTTTTCATCCAGTTGTAGGGTGAGGGTTCTGAAACTTCTGTCTTCCTTGGCATTGCCACGGGCACACTAGGGTGGGTTTAGTCGGATGTATTTTGTTTTATTTTGGTGCACAGAGTCCTCGTCACGTTGTGAACTGTAAGGCTGATGGCAGTCAGCTCAGACATGATTTCTGAACACCTGTTATGTGTTTTTAATATGACGCTATTTTGTTATCTCTTACTCTTTACAGATGTGACTGCACCCCCCTGACCCGCGGGTTTTAAATCTTATTGGTAGATTAAACCTCTTACTAAAAACGCGGCTTCCCATTTTGAGTGAATCCGTTAGGATACTTGTTGGTTATGGCCGCCACCTGCTGGCCACACGTGTGACTGCATGTGAAACAACGTTTTGTAATTGTGATTGTAAAGCGCTTACTACCCCTGGCGAGGCGTCGAAGCGCTTTTCGGCGAGTAGCACAATACTCCCAAACCCTAAGAACTGGATTAGAACCCAAAGAACTGGATTAGAATAGGGAAATATAAATTATTTTGAGCATTGGACATGTAAGTCTGTTAGTTTGCTTGATCGGATAAAGGAGGGACGGAGGAGGGAAGAGTCCAGAAAGAGTTATATGCAGGGCACAAGTCGGGAGTACACGCAGGTACACGGCGTCCACCCACTCTTTCAACAGGGTGGACGCCGTCCCCCCTGCCAAGAAGTAGGGCCCCACATAAATATGCTGAACGTGTCCCCGTGTAATTTTCAGACGCGTTCAGCAGCGCCTGCACGTTGTCTGCTTTCGATTCAAAGCAGCGTGCAGGCAGGAGCTTTTTTTCACCTCCAGCTGGGCCGAAGTTAAGGGGCCATCAGGCCTCCTTTTGTCTGAATATCCTGACTGAAAGGGGCCTGGAACCTCACACTTAAATTTAAATGCCAGGGAGGGGAAACAAAGGCACACAGCTTGTTATCTCTTCACAAGTACTTAAGAGCGGCATCCTTTTGCCTTTGTTCAGTCCCTGTATATAATAGATGCATGCACTTTAAGAATGTCAGGTGTGTTGGTCTGTCCCAATAGTTACACAAATAACAATTTCAATAGCACTATTTTATTTCTTTTATAGCGCTATGCAACCCAATGCAGGGTGTCAGAGCTCTTTACATAACATACACGTTATACATTGACAATAAATCATGTACATGTGTAAATCAATGTACAAGATGAGTTGCATGAGACAGTGAGGGTTACAAGGTATAGGAGCCACATGTCCATACCTCACTGTGGTCTTTTAGAAGGATTACAATTTATGAACTGCAGATAACAAAAGGATCTCTGTGTTAAAAGCAGTAACCCACTTTACTATCTACATAAAATAAAAATCTGTCATCTGCGTGTTAGATGATGTGCTTTGCAGGAGACACATTTACCTTCTCTACTACTTTTATTCAAATCTGGGACTTTACAAAACACAAATCTCTCTAGCAAGTGCATTAACCACCAGAGTTATCTCACCATTATTACTATTCCCTTAGATTTACTGGGCACCTTCACAGCAGATGCCTTAACCCAATCAAATATTTTAAAATGTAGACTTTGCAACCAATTAAGCATAACAGATCTACTACCATGCTTCTCATTGTTGCCAATTTCTTTGTGGCAGGGTTTAAAAAAATAAATGTATTAGTTGAGGCCCAGATTTTGCGTCGGGATTGTGCCACTTTTTTGGCACAATCCCAACGCCAAATCTCATTTGTTAAATCTCATAATGCGCTCAAATATACTCATGATATACCTGATAAACATATGTGTGAGGTCTTAATATCTGATGTCACTTCTTGTGATGTCACTTCCAGTGAGGTCATGTGCAATGTCACACGTCGTGCGCTGTGATGGCACGTGTCATGATTTCACTTGCATACTGCCTAACCTGGTTAGTCCCCCCACTTCTTTTTGTAGGACTTGTGCCCTGGGTATATGGGAGATCATCGTAGTGGAATGAGGTTTGGAGTGAGTCAAGGAGGGATAGAGGAGGGAGGAGTCAAAGGGTCTTAGGGGAAACATTGTAGTAGAATAAGATTTGGGATGAGTCAGAGTGGAGGTAAGATATATTGAGAGAAGCATAGGATGAGACATAGAGTACAGGGAGTTGAAGGTTTTTTTTTCTTTCTTTTGCAGTAGGCCTAAATAAATATGTAGATGCATAACTACATAGAAAGGGTATATATGTATAAGGAAAATAACTGAGATATAAAATTATGTGCAAGTATGGCTAGAAAGTTAGAAATTCAGACTTTCAGGTGTTGCTATTTGTAAAAGCTAATTTATTTGAGTATTTTTATAATTTTATTATATTTAATTTTTGTTTTTCTCAATATTTCAATAGTGAAGCACTTATAGATGCAGTTATGATCATATTTACCTATTGTGATAGATAAATAAAATAAGCCTGAGACCCATGAGCATCTAATCAAATAAAGTATAACTATATATTTATACATGTACATCATTTAAAGAATATCTATACATTTTTAAACCATTAGTGTGTGTGTGTGTATATATATATATATATATATATTTTCCATCAATTAATCCACTGCACTCCAGAAGTCGTGTTGTTCAAAGGATTTTATTTAAGCATAAATTCCATCACCATTACCACCACCATGGTGGTAATGGTGGTGGAATTTATGCTTAAATAAAATCCTTTGAACAATACGACTTCTGGAGTGCAGTGGATTAATTGATGGAAAAGATGAAAGCGAGGTATGGTCTAACCTCGACACGAGCGCCAGCTAAATGAAGAGCGCACCGATCTGGGACCGTTTGTTTTATATATATATATATATATATATATATATATATATATATATATATATATATATATATATATATATATATATATATATATATATACACACAGAGAAAAGCACATTTCTAAATAAAAAAATATATATATATATATTCAAATTATACATGGTTAGATGCGCAGGCATGTGCTGTACAGTTGTTTGAGTGTGGTAGTCATGTAGGAAAGAGCCAACTCTTGAGTAGTCTTCTGAAGATGGGATAGTTTATCCATCGCTCTTCTAACACTATTTTTGACATTGGCTTGAGGTTTAATGTGGCTTTTTTTTTTCTCCATCTTTTACAGTGAATAATGTGGGTGTTTCTTACACCTACCCGGAATATTTCCTGGACATTCCCGACCTGGACAATGTGAGTATAGCATGCAAAGTGGCTTTTGAGGTAGAGGGGGAGAGCCAGTAAATTAATAGGGAGAGTGGAGCCAATGGTCTGGCTTGGCTTTGAGCCTGTGTACGAGCCGATCAACGAAAATGTTTGGCATGCAAATCATGCAGCAAACATCATATAAACATAGGATAAGAACTGTGAACGAATGTCACTTTAGCAGACATGCAAACATTTGCAAAGCAGAAAGAGGAAGATAAAAAAATAAAAATAACAAAACCTCAGGATATATATATTTTGCTCACTATTTCAGGCAGTAGGAAGCTAAATTAAAGCTATTTTCGGGTTTACAAATCAGATTTTCTAACCTGAATAGAGCCTGTTTGCATGTATGCTTTAGTATATTCGATTAAATCAGTGCATTGAGTGGCAATTATTAGAAGTGAGTTTCTAAAGATTAACTTGCGAGCAACCCCTTTCTGCCCTGACGACAATGCCATTAGTGAACCCTGGGAGGCAAGTCGGCTGTCACGTGCCCCCTATATTTGGCCTAGGGGGCTATTCTAAATGGCGCCTCATTTTAGTCTATTAAATCCCGCACAAGAAAGCTTTTTGCACAGTGCACACCCTGCACTGGTGTGTTTCAAGCATGCCTAGGATCACACAGATTGATCAAGAACATTGGATTGATCACACTTTTCCTTGTCCTCAATTGTGCATTTCATCTTCGAGATGGGTATCTGTTTCCTGTCTTACTTCAAATGTTAGTGTTTTATGTTTAACTCTCTGAGGAGTTAAATCAGTGTAATCTCAAGGCTGGGTACCCCTAAGGATGCCACCAGCTTCTCATGACATAACAAAGAGCGGACTTTAGGAGCGGCTCTACACTTGTGCAAAGTTAAATGTACATTTAGCAAAACAAACCATGTGGGAGATCCAACCCTTAGCACCTCTTGTCATCAATAAAAGGGAAGTCTAGTGCTATGGCAGAGTTCCCACTGTGAAACCTTTTTGCATTTGTTTTTACACCCCTGTGGGCGAGGCTGTGTAGATGGGCTCTGCTGCTCTTTACTCCCTCCCCTCTGTGTCATGGCCGTGCTGGGCAGCACTTCTGCTGCAGAAGGGGCTGGGGAGGGAAGTGGAGATTTGCACAGTGAGAGAAGTGTGACAGCAGGATCCAGAAGTCTCGTGAAAGCTCGGCTCGCTTTGGACTCAAGTGTCCAGGAGGACCTTGATCTGAATGCAAGACCGGCCTCTGGCTCCGCTTCAGTGGCTCGCCCACCTCCATTTTAAGGTGGAAGATATGGGGAGCAGTGGCAATGCATGTCAGTACTTCCTAGCTTTCTAGAGGTACTTCCTTAACAATATTTCAAATCACATGGCCACTTCAGAATAGCAGAGTTTGGAAGTGAAGGACACAAATAGATATGTCCAGGGGTTTGGAATTCCTATCGCCCGACACCCAGGATAGAGTGTTTGGGGTCAAGGATAACAAATCTTCATGTTTTTAACGTCTCCTGAAAGATTAGGCTTAGACCCCAGCAGCACAAACCAGTTTGCAGTGGCACAGTATGGTAGTGGGAAAGAGCTTTCTTTGCTGTTAGGCTAAGAGATTCGTCCATGGGTACAAGATGTTCAGAATTGTGTAAATGATTTATTAATGCAAAACATTTGTTGGTGTGGTGAGCATTCTAAGGAATTTTTTGTAAACGATAACTCGCAGTCCTTGAAGATTAAGAATATTTAATGAAGAAGTAAATGACTGCAGGTGATGCTCCCTTTCCAGCCAGCAATCAACTGTCTGTCCAAGGAACACACACTGCAGAGAATACAAAGAATGTTCCAATACAGAACCACAGTACATCATACTCATTAAAGGTATACAACCAATTACAACACATACTCTTCCCTTTACACATGGAAAACACATGGTGATGAAATGAGCAGAAAATGAAACAAACCAAATGTATAAAATCACATCACTTGCAAATATCCTTCAAATACCTGGGTGGACATCTATTTCTGTAATTTCCTCCACCACTTTCCATGCTTCTACCCTGTACACTTCCACCCAAAACCTCACGATCATCCATCAACATACAAGCACTACAACCATCCCTCACACTCACATCTTTATCCAAAGGACTAGAACCATTTCTCCGCACTCTCTCATACAAAGCCACCCTGCGCTTATTACACTCCTCACCATTCTCCAAAACAACATACATTTCATGCACATCCTTCACCCGGAAAGGTCCACGAAACTTTACACCAGTTCCTTCAAACCTGCCACTTTTGACTTTGACAAGATCACCAGATTTCAAACTTTCCATTTGTGAAACGACAACCGGATCACCACTTCCTTCAAAAATTCTCTTCATCCAAGCAGGAGACATTTTGGTATTAGCATTTCGTCCCCTCATTAGTCTAAAAGGAATTTCTTTAGTAACACCATTTTCTGTAGTGCGATACGCCCACACAAGCTCCTCAACCATTTTTTTTACATTAACCCTACCTGCATAAGCCATTTGCACCACACCTTTGATTAAGCGATTCGCCCTCTCAACAACACCATTTCCTTGTGGATTATATAACGATGTGTGAGAGTGACATATACCACAAGTTGCCAAGAATAGCCTCATTTCTCTAGACGTCAACTGTGTACCATTGTCAGTTATAAGTTTAACAGGGTAACCTTCCTCTCTAAAGACTTCCTCCAACAACTCTATGGGTTTCTTGGTTGTGATTTCACGTAAAAACTTAACTACCAACCATTTTGAGTGCACATCGACCATGACTAAGGCAAACTTGCATTCAGAAGGAAAAACTCTCATAGGTCCAATAAAGTCCAAGCAAACCGTGTGCCAAGGCTGACCAGGATTTGAAATTTCCCCCATTTCTGACTGACTACCTATCTTCAACCTTTTCTCTCCTTCCTCACAATCTACACACTCAGTAACCCAGTCAGTGGTATATTGATCCATTCCTGGCCACCAATAATTTTCACGAAGTCTTCTCTTGGTGAGAGTTTGACCCAAATGGCCTTCATGTGCTAACTTAATCAATTCAAGTCGCACACCTTGAGGAGGGATAAACTTGTCACCCCTAGATATTAGACTCACACCTCACGCTGACAACTCATCAATTATTTTAACATAAGAGCGAACTGCTACAGGAACAGTACTCTCCCTTCTGACTCCTTTATTTATCATCTCCAAAACTTGAATTAAAACTACATCCTCTTTCATACTTTGAACCCAACGTTCCTTTCCAATGGCACCTTGGGTTGTGCTAACCACATCATCAACAAATGCTACAGCACCCTCATCACCATACGCCTCCACACCATCCTTATCAACTTCTTGCCATGGTAAGGGCAATCTAGACAAACCATCAGCTTGAGTGTCCTTCCAACCAGGTAAATATTCTACTTTATATTGATACTCCTGTAACCGAGCAGCCATACGGGCCAATCTTGCAGAAACATTCTCCGCTCCACCTGGCATTAAAATTTTCTCTAAAGGTTTATGATCAGTGCGTAAAATAATGGGAACTCCCCAAACATATGTCCTAAAGTACTCAGCTGCCCACGCCGCTGCTAAAGCCTCCCTCTCAACCACTGAATAATTTCTCTCAGAAGAAGTGAGGGAGCGGGAAGCAAAAGCAACGGTGCGTTCGCCATCCTTGTGCATTTGAGAAAATACAGCCCCTAAACCCACAGCACTAGCATCTACTGTAAGAATAGATAACCTGGTGTCAAAAGGGGTTAAAACTTTCGCATCACATATTTCCTGTTTGATATTTTGAAAAGAGTTCTCTTGATCATCAGCCCGTTCAAATACACACCCTTTCCTGAGAAGTTTCTTTAAATGCTCTGTTTTCTCTGCAAAGTTATTAACAAATTTCGCATAGTATTCCACTAGGCCAAGAAAAGACCCAAGTTGATCCTTATCCTGTGGAGATTTAACTTTCCTTATTGCTTCTCATAAATCTTTCTTTGGTTTCACACCAGATGAAGACAACGTATACCCCAAGTATTCCACTTCAACACAGAATTTGCATTTCTCTTTCTTAAGAGTTAACCCAGCATCACCAATGTTATCTAAGACTCTTTTCAAAATTATATTGTGACTGGTGATTGACTCTCCAAATATTAAAACATCATCCTGGAAGTATACAACACCATCAATGTCTTTTAAAACTTGGCCCATCATTCGCTGGAATACACTGGCCGCTGAAGAGAGTCCAAATGGCATTCTGGTAAATTGGTAAACTCCTTCCGTAGTAATGAAAGCCGTGAGACCTTTCGAGTCTGGATGTAGTTTATCTGATGATATGCACTTATAAGCAGTGCTTAATTTGAGCCGGTGCTCAGCACCGACACTTAATTGGTTTCCGGTGCTCGGCTCCTAACTGTTCTAAGTATGGTGTTGACAGTCTACCACATGGTGGCGCTGCTCATCTAATTTAGAGATGAGCAGTACAACAGTTGTTAAGGAATACAATATACATTAAAATAGTGCTAATACCTGCCTCCCAAGCCATTCCTTTAGCTGTGGGGACCTGGAATAATCTGACTGTCGCATTTACATGCGAGAGAGATGGTTAGTAGTTGTTTTGGCAGCAATGACAAGGGTGATGTGTGGTGCAAGCCTCAGTGGCCTCCTGGTCAGAGCCCTGACACTTAATATTTTACAAATTAAGCACTGCTTTTAAGGTCTAACTTAGAGAAGTATTTTGCACCTTTTAAAGACAAAACCAACTCCCCAATATTTGGTAATGGAAAGTTGTCTGTGATGATGTTTTGATTCACAGTGCGTAAGTCAACACACAAACGAAAACTTCCATCAGGTTTGCCTGTGACTACCACTGGAGAAATCCAACTTGATGTTTCAACAGGTTCAATTATTCCTTGATAAACCATTTCCTTAAGCATTCGTTTGACCTCTTGTCTAGCCACAATAGGAACTTTCCTAACTCTGTGTTGAATAGGTATAGCACTGGGCTTAACCAAAATCTTATGAACATAGTTTTTTAAAAGACCAATTTCATCTGAAAATACTTTTCCTGCTCCATCCACAATGTCCTCTGTACGCAGCTCTTCTACTACTAACACCTGATTTGGTGCATGTGGATTTATGATGATACCCAAGTCATATTGGTGTTGCCACCCAAGAATAGGAGGACCAGATTTTGCCATATAAACCTTCCAAGGGAGAGATTTACAACTCTCCCTTGGAAGTTTATCTCAGTGGTCATGTAACCTTCAATGTCAAGTTTCTCTCCTTGATAACCCCCAGGATTTATATCTTTTGGTAGCAAATTCACATTTGGCCACAATTTTTTAAACATATCTTTAGGTATAATTGTATATAAGGATCCAGAATCTACCAAAAGTTCAACAGATGCATTCTCAATGATAAACACAGCCTTGGGTCTAGAACTCCTGGGTGCATTTTCATCACCATCAACGCACAATATCTTATTTATTATGAACTCCTTATCTATAAGAAATCTCGTCTCGTATCACAGCAATACTTGAGTTGTTATTGGTTGTGCCACTGTTGGATCTACACATGCGTGCAAAATGACCTTTCCTACCACAGCGTCTACATTCATTAAAGTCCGCAGTGTGATAACTGCTCCCACATCTGAAACATATCCTGCTTTGTTGTTTGGTATTATCAATGGTTCTAGCAGGTGTAGTGTTACTACTTCGTTTGCCAAAAAGATTATTCTTTACTTCCTAACTTCCCTGCATTTAATACTGCAACAGCTTCACTTTCTACGGAAGACACTTCACCCTCTACTTTCCTTTTTTCCATTTCTTCATACAATGCTCCGATTGCAACCTTAGCAATCTCTATGGCATCATGCAATGATGGATTCTTAGCAGCCCAAAGTCTTTCTTGCATTTTCTTATTCTTACACTGCACAGTAAGTTGATCCCGGATCCTTTCTTCCCTCATAACACCAAATTGACATTTAACAGATAGTTCCCTTAATCTGGAAACAAACTGATCAACGGTCTCATCTATTTTTTGGGGTTGAGTATAAAATGTATATCTTGACATTACTATATTAGTTTCCTTGGCAAACCTTCTCTCTAACCTAACCTTGGCTTCTAAATACACATTTGTAATCTGTTGTCCATTTCCACCCGTAGCAACCGGTAGGTATTTAAAAATATGTTGCCCTTCCTTTCCTAAAGTACTTAATAATAGGGCCTTCTTCCGTGAGTTTGTAAAATCACCGCCATCAAGTGCTTCAATGTAATTTTCAAATACTTCAATCCAATCTTCCCACTCAATTGATGGAGTTCCAGCTTGTGCCAAAAATACCGGTGGTGGAATTATTGCAGCTTCCATGACTAAAAATAATTTAAATTACTAAAATATATCTATTGAAGATGTTATCTATTATTACTAATTATTGTACATTAATTGGCTTATATACTTAACATACTTAACAGTGTGTAATAAAACAAAAGTATTTGGTGTGCCGATCACCGATGAAAGTGCAGGCAAAAAATAGTGTGCCTGTCACTGATGACAACTCAACTACATAAAGCTTACAATACAGTGGAGCGCATAATAGAAGTTCATGAAAACATACGTGATAATAATGGTGGCTTATCACCGTGATGTGTTAAAGCACAAAACAACGTTATATAAGCCAGTGTGCTTGTCACTAAGTATGGTAAAATAATAAGTACCTGAAACCGGTATCCAATGGTGTGCTTGTCACCGATGTACTAGTGTACTTTTTCACCAACGAAAAGCACAAATTATTTCTTTAAAAATCTGGTGTAAATAAACAAACTGTCCCTTAAGCCGATGACAAATATTTTAGGGACGCTAAATTATACACTGGTAAGTATATATATTGTAGAGACGCTGTGCTGTGCGCCGGTACGGGTTGCCAGGTAATTTACCATAAACCTGACACACCCAAAATGGCCGCACGTTGCGTTGCGTGCGTCTTACGCGTACATACGTGATAACTCTATACGTACGCCGACGACTGGAAGGTGGAATCCGGACTGTCGCAGGAGATGGTGACTGGAATCCGAAGTTTCCGATGAAGTTTCAAGTCTCCGGTGGGGTTCCAGGTTCCAGTTGGTGTTCGTCACGTCGCGTGTACAGGTATATGTATATTTGAATATACACAGGCTGCTCCTCTGTAACCGTCGTCAACAAGAAGCAGTAAATCCAAAAACATCGAAGTACTTTACATAAATCAGCACTCGTGCCCAGCGACGTATCGGTATCAATCTTCTTTCAGGCACCTTTCCTTGGATTTTCCTTCAATATCTCCCAAAACGTGTAAATTCATAAATCTTGCTTGAAATTTCGTGAGTTCTCGTATCACCAGGCAGCAGTCATTTATGGCTGGAATCGTCGCCAATTTTGTAAAAGATAACTCGCAGTCCTTGAAGATTAAGAATATTTAATGAAGAAGTAAATGACTGCAGGTGATGCTCCCTTTCCAGCCAGCAATCAACTGTCTGTCCAAGGAACACACACTGCAGAGAATACAAAGAATGTTCCAATACAGAACCACAGTTCATCATACTCATTAAAGGTATACAACCAATAATAACAGAATTTGAGTGAGCTGTAAGTTCAGCGTATATTAATGACTGGTTCCTGTATAAAAATGTGTGCATATGTTGTAAAATGTAATAATTTGTGGCCATTTATAAATGTCACAGAATGCTTTTTATCTAAATGCAAATATACATACAGAAAATGGAAGCAAGATTGGAGATTTTACTTTGAAAGCAATTGATGCACTCAAATATTTTTGAAGTAAACAGATCAAGGTTGGAAACAGTTTTGATAAACTTCTAGCGGTTTGTTTTCAAAATATAATCTACCCCCAAAATATTTGCTATTTGAAAATAAATTAGTTTGGAGGTTACATACAGTTCTGTTAAACTACTGTGTATCTAAAAGGACAACATTAAATACTATTTCCCTGAGGCATCATTTAATAAAATGTTTGATCCAGCACGTGATATTTTAGCGACAG
Organism: Calotriton arnoldi; assembly: GCA_963921515.1. NCBI lineage: Eukaryota > Metazoa > Chordata > Amphibia > Caudata > Salamandridae > Calotriton > Calotriton arnoldi. Next base: position 2,183,871 of record CAWUFW010001040.1, read on the forward strand.
AAGATCGCACCCACTGCATGCATCTTCAAGAAGACTTTAACATTTGTTATCAAGCTCCATTCTAAAACAATGTTTATCTACAATTTTGATTTTCATTCCAGACCCTGAACAGAATGATTAACGTTAACATTACCTCCGTGATGCAGGTAAGTGTCCTTTGGGTTCTGCTTCCGTATGTGGCGTGTGGGCTGCCCCACACTGTAATAAAACATGTTGTTTTCCTTCTATTTCTGTTTTTTGCTTGGAATATATATTTGTTTTATTGCATTTTGCTAACAGGTGGGGTGCCATTGCTTGCATCTGAACATAAATACAAGCTAGTCTGGTATGGTTTCTTAGCAAGAGGCTTGCTTAGAGTAGATACGAGAATTATTAAATTGGGTGGTTATTTGCAGCGCTTGGAAACTGCAGAAGTGTGAAGTTAAACACTGTGTAATGGTTATTGTACATTTCATGAAACATGGTGGAGTTGCATGCTTTGCTGGTTAGGGGTGAATAGGAGACATGCACACTTAGGATTGTGTAGAGTGTGTCTGATGCAGTGGCGGTTCCGTGGGGTTGTCCTTCCACAGACTGTTAGTTTTTACAGTGATTGGGTGTAGCATCCTCTTCCAGCGGATTAGAGTTTTCCTATTGGTTACATTATCAATAGTTAATTAACACTGAACTGCCTCTGATGTATAATTGTAGTGCGATTGTCTAGTGTGGGGGCAGTTGCAGGCCATATCCTGCTTGACTTGTTTCATAGGGGCCTGCACGGAGGGTGTCCTGTGTGGGAAGAGTTGGGTGTGGCCAAAGGCATGTTCTAGTCATGCAGTGGCGGATTTGTTGTAACAAAGCAAGGAGGCGGTGCAGAGAAGTGTAATAATTATATTTGGTATGAATTCCATCCACCCCCTCATCAGGTCATCTTAGGCCACTTATGAGCTGGAAGACTTCCCCTCTCTCTGGTGGATTTAGTGTTGAGGACTGAGTGGCACTATCTCTACGTAGTCTTAGGATAGATGGTAATGCCGCCCAGGCTAGCGTTCTGTTACATCAGGATTACTCAACCCTGGTGTCCCTGTCATCAACACAGAGGATAGACTCCTGGTCTGTTCAACAAGACCTCAACAGCATGCATCATTTCCGTTTCTGAGTACCCCTATCTGAAAGAGACACGTTAGTGACAGATTCCTTACCTTAGAATATCCCCAGGCGTCAGGCTGGATCCGGAAAGTTTTTTGCGTAGCAGTACCCTTGCGCGTCGGTAGGCGGAGTCGTGCGGCTCCACGTCCGTCGTGGGCGTCGTGATCGGCGGGATGACGTCGCGGGCAGTACTTAGACGCCGCTCCTGCGCGCTGACGTCAGTTCTTTTTCCGAGCCAGTAAGCGCAGATCCGGGAAGAGCAGTGCCCTAGTCAATTTTTGTCTAAATTTTTGGTGAATTTTTTCACTGTTTCTTTTCGAGTCTTCTCGACTCCTAGGTGTCGGTAGGGATGCCCGGCTTCAAGCCATGCGGTGCCTGTGGTCGAATGATGTCGATCACAGACCCGCACTTAGAGTGTCTATACTGTCTCGGCCGAGACCACGACACAAAGTCGTGCCCTGACTGCTGGAAACTTCACCCGAAGGCTTTGCGAGAGCGGTCTCGAAAGCTCCTGGAGGTCCGGCAGTCGGCTCCGCGCCGCACCAAGCCCCGGTCCCGTGAGAGGTCGAGGGGCCGGTCGCGGAGCCCCCGCCGGTCGTCGGAGTCCAAGTCTTAGCGCTCCTCGGGTAAGTCAAAGCACAAGAAGTCTAAGAAGCACCATCGCTCTAAGACTTCACCTCGCCGGTCTCGCGGCTCGGCTGAGGCCCCTGTCGGCACCGTCACCGCGGCTCCGGATGTGCCTGTGGCGCCGCCCCCGCATTTCCCGTCCTTCCCGGGTTCGGGGGCGACTCCGGCCGAGATACAGGAATTCCTGTCGGCCATGGCCCGCCTCTTCGGGCCTCAAGGTCCCTCCGGTGCGCCTTCGGGCCCCGCGGGCCCTGATGGGGTTGCTCCGGCGTCGCCGACGACTCCGGTCCCGGCGTCGCCTGTCCCGCCAGCCTTGGCCCCGGCCTCGATCCCGGCTCCGGTGGTACCGCAACCCCGATCGACGCCGGTTGACCTAACCACGCCTCCGCCAGCGCCGATCTCCCCGGTGCCGTTCCCGACGCCGCCCGGGGCTCCGGGCGGCGTTGTTCCCCGGTTCTCTCCGGTTCCGGACATGGAGCCGGACCGACGTCGCTCGACGCCGGCTCCGGCGCTGATGAGACCTTGGGTCCCAGATGTCCCTCCCCCTCCATATTTTGAACCAGAGGAGGACCAGGAGAGCTGGGAGGGGTCGGAAGACCCTCTCACACAGCAGTGTGAGTATGATCAGGACTGGGCAGAGGAACTTGGGGATGCCAGTGGTCTAGACACTTCCCCTGACACTGGCATGCTGTCTCCTCCCGTGGCTACGGAGGAGGGAGCAAATTTCGCAACGGTGTTGCGTAGAGCAGCTGGAGCCTTGCACCTCCAATTGCCTACTGTGGCTGTCAGGACTAATCTCCTGACCGAAGTGCTTCAGCCGGCAGCTTCCTCTTCGGAGACTGTGCTGCCGTTTAATGATGCACTATCTGACGTTCTTTTGGGCACCTGGTCCAAGCCCACCACAGGGGCTCCTGTGGATAGGAACGTGGCCCGACGCCATCGCCATGCTCCGGGCGACCCCTTGTTTCTCTCTCAACATCCCACCCCGAGAGCTTGGTTGTCCAAGTCTCTGCCTCCCAAACCGCCTTCCCTACAGTCCCTCCGGATAGGGAATCCAAACGCCTGGACCAATTTGGGAAGAAGGCTTTTTCTTCCTCCAGTGCTGGCTTGCGGTCCGTCAACACCGCTTGCCTTTTGGGCCGATATACCCACTCCCTGTGGGATTCGGTGGCGACTGTTTTGCCCCAGTGTTCTGAGGAGGTCCAGACACTGCTTACCCGCACCATTGCAGAAGGTAGAGATGCGGCTAAATACACCATACGTTGTGGCCTTGATACCGCCGACTCGCTGGGCAGATCGCTTGCAACGACGGTGGCGCTGCGTCGCCACGCCTGGCTGAGAACAACTGGTTTCTCGGGTGATGTCCAGAATACACTCATGGACATGCCCTTTGATGGAGTCGGTCTTTTTGGTTCCAAAGCAGACCATGCGCTGGAGCGTTTTATGGACTCACGGGCTACTGCCAAGTCCCTGGGCCTTTCTGTTGTGCGCCCTCCGCTAACCTCTGCTTTTCGCCCATTTCGTGGCCACGGAAGGGGTGCCCAGTCATGTCCGCAGCCCAGCCACCGGCCCGCGCAGCAAGCGTCTTCGCGTGGCCGGGGCTCCCGCCGTGGCGGTTCGGGCAACCAGCGTGCGGGTCAGGCCACCACCTCCGCCCCGTCCGCGGCCTCCAAGCCCTCCTAGTCCCTCCTTTCAGGTGCACAGCACGCCAGTAGGGGGCAGGGTCCGCCATCACCTTCACCACTGGCGTGCCATCACCTCGGACAGGTGGGTCTTGGACATTGTCCGAAGGGGCTACTCCCTCCCCTTCGAGACCACCCCCAGCCATGCCACCTCAATTCCACCGCATGTCAGGGGATCACTTGGTGCTTCTGCAGAAGGAAGTCACGGCCCTCTTGGCCAAGACGGCCATCGAGCATGTTCCGACCCCAGAAGTAGGACGTGGTTGCTACTCCCACTACTTTCTGGTGCCCAAAAGGACAAGGAGGACATGCGTCCTATCTTGGACCTCCGGAACGTCAATCGCTTCCTCCGGAAGGAGAAGTTCAAGATGCTCACCCTAGCTCAGGTCTTGACTGCCCTCGACCCTGGAGACTGGTTGGTAGCGTTGGACTTGCAGGACGCTTATTTTCACATCCCCGTCCTGCCGGCCCACCGGCGTTACCTTCGGTTCACGGTAGGCCTCGAGCATTTTCAGTTCACTGTGCTCCCCTTTGGCTTTACAAGTGCCCCTCGGGTGTTCACGAAAGTGATGGCGGTGGTCGCAGCTCATCTGCGCCGGGCAGGGGTTCCAGTCTTCCCCTACCTCGACGACTGGCTGCTGAAGTCGGGCTCGTCCCAGGCAGTCGTCTCCCACCTCCAGACTACGGCCGAACTCCTGCACTCGCTGGGGTTCTCCATCAATGTGCCGAAGTCGCATCTGATTCCTTCTCCACAGCTCCTTTTCATCGGAGCAGTTCTGGACACGGAGAATAAGCTATGAAATGGACAAACGGCGAGTCCGGGATATTCAGGCTATGATTCCGATCTTTCAGCCTTTATCCTGGGTTTCGGTACGGATGACCCTGAGGCTGCTGGGCCTCATGGCCTCCTGCTGGTCGATCATGCCAGATGGCATATGCGGGCTCTGCAGTGGGACCTGAAGTTCCAGTGGGCGCAGCACCAGGGCAATCTGTCCGATCACGTTCAGATCTCGGAGGGGACTGCAAGACAGTTGCAGTGGTGGCTCTCGAACCGGCAATGGGTCATGGGCAGATCCCTCTCCCTTCCCCAGCCAGAGCACACAGTTGTGACGGACGCGTCCCTTCTGGGATGGGGCGGTCACATGGGAGAGGCGGAGATCAGAGGCCTCTGGTCTCTGGCGGAGTCCCGGCTCCATATCAACCTTCTGGAGCTCCGGGCGATCCGACTTGCACTCAAGGCATTCCTTCCCTCTGTCAATGGGAAAGTAGTGCAGGTGTTCACAGACAACACCACCGCCATGTGGTACTGCAACAAGCAAGGCGGGGTGGGGTCGTGGACCCTATGTCAGGAGGCTCTGCGCCTCTGGACATGGCTGGAACATCAGGGCATTTTCCTGATGGTTCAACACCTGGCAGGTTCCCTGAACGCCAGGGTGGACGAACTCAGCCGCAGGTGCATGATGGATCACGAATGGCGTCTTCACTCGGAACTGGCGCAAGGACTCTTTCTACAGTGGGGAGAGCCTTGGTTAGATCTATTCGCCACCGAAGAGAACGCGCAATGTCATCAGTTCTGCGCGTTGGAATTTCCAAGGCAGCACTCGCTCGGCGACGCTTTTCGTCGCGAGTGGAGTTGCGGTCTGTTGTACGCTTTTCCGCCTATACCACTTCTACCCAGAGTGTTGAAGAAGATTCGGCGCGACCGGGCCCAAGTCATCCTTGTGGCTCCGGACTGGGCTCGAAGAGTTTGGTAACCCGAGCTACTCAGTATGAGCGTCGATCCCCCGATCCGTCTGCCTCTTCGGGAGGATCTTCTGTCGCAGCAGCAGGGGACTGTCCTCCACCCGAACCTGTCCAGCCTCCACCTGCTTGCGTGGAGATTGAGCGGCGGCAGTTGATTCCTTTCAACTTGCCTCCCGAAGTTTGTGATGTGATTCTGGCAGCCAGGCGTCCCTCCACTAAGGTGGTATACGCCTGCAGGTGGAACAAGTTTGTGGCATGGTGCACAGCAAAGGCTGTGAATCCCCTTTCTGCCCCTCTTTCAGAGGTTCTTCTGTTCCTTCTTTCCCTGGCCCAACAGGGTTCTGCCCTGGGTACCATCAAGGGCTATCTTTGTGCCATCTCGGCCTTCCTCAGGCTTCCTGATCAGCCCTCCCTTTTCAAGTCCCCTGTTGTTAACAGGTTTCTAAAAGGCATTACACACCTCTTCCCTCCTATTCCGTTTGTGATGCCTCAGTGGGACTTGAACTTGGTTCTTACCTTTCTTATGTGCGCTCCCTTTGAGCCTCTACATAACTGTCCTCTTCGTCTTCTGACTCTGAAGACAGCCTTTCTGGTGGCCATCACCTCCGCTCGGCGGGTGAGTGAACTCCAGGCTCTTTCATGCAAACCTCCCTTTCGGTCTGTCCATCCAGACAAGGTTGTTCTTAGGACGCGTCCGTCCTTCTTGCCAAAGGTGGTTACTGCCTTCCACATTGGGCAGACCATCACTTTGCCCACCTTCTTTCCGCATCCTTCCAGAGAGGAAGAGAGGCTCCTCCGTCTGGACCCAAAACGTGCGCTTTCCTTTTATATCAACCGCACACAACACTTCCGGGTGGATGACCAGCTCTTTGTTGGCTACGTGGGCGCCAAAAAAGGTTGGGCGGTGCACAAGAGAACCATCTCCCGCTGGGTAACCTTGTGTATCAAAGCCTGCTATTCTTTGGCTAAGAAGGAGCCTTCTGTTGGGCTGCGTGCCCATTCCACCAGGGCAACGGCTGCTACCACGGCTTTAGGCCGCGGTGTTCCGCTGCAGGATATCTGTCAGGCAGCTACGTGGGCCTCGCTGCACACATTTACAAAGCATTACTGCCTTGACAGTCCGGTCCGGAGGGACGGCTTCTTTGGCCGTTCTGTCCTCCGGGACTTCCTTGTCTGATCTTTGTTCGCAGACCCACCACCGGGGTTGGTATTGCTGGGGTATCTATTCTAAGGTAAGGAATCTGTCACTAACGTGTCTCTTTCAGATGCACAAGTTACTAACTTGTGTAACGATATATCTGTAAGAGACGGTAGTTAGTGACAGATTCCTACCGCCCACCCATCCTCCCCGTTCTGCGAACTGATTTCTAGGGTTAAGGACATCCCTTTCAGGGCCCTAGTATTTTTCAGACACCTATGTCAGCTTCTTGCATGGCTCTGCGTTCCTGGCGCGGAAAGTCGTGTACAGAACTGACGTCAGCGCGCAGGGGCGGCGTCTAATACTGCCCGCGACGTCATCCCGGCGATCACGACGCCGACGACGGACGCGGAGCCGCACGACGCCGCCTACCGACGCGCAAGGGTACTGCTACGCAAAACTTTCCGGATCCAGCCTGACGCCTGGGGATATTCTAAGGTAAGGAATCTATCACTAACTACTGTCTCGTACAGATATATCGTTACACAAGTTAGTAACTTGTGCGTCAGTACAGTGGCTAGTGAATACTCCACTTAGTACATCCAGATGTAATAAGCCTGGTGGCTAATAGTGCCGAGGTCCCAAATACATCTGGCAGATACAAAGTTAGAAAGGCATAGTTCTGGCTTTGTATGCTGTACTCATTCCACCAGTTTTAATATGTTACAGTAGCTTTTGAATGACCCCAGGCCTTGGTACCCAAGTGAAATCAATGACTGGAAATCCGCCCATCTTCCCAGTCATGGTTGCATATAGTCAAGATGCTGAAGTGGCTGAGATTTACTCCAGTCTAATACCTTACGCCATGGAACATACACAAATTAAAACATGGCAATCGATAAAAGTAAAGGAAGGGATCATCCTTCGGAATCTGTTAAAAGTATCCCAATCAGTCCCCGTACAAGCCTTACGCCTTGAGCTCTCTCTAACGAGCACATTTGCTCGAGTTGTCTCCAATATTATAAGGTGGGCCTTTAATCTCTTTCATGCAGTCCCAGGCACTTTAAGATATATATTAAAAATGGAGACTTTTAGAGACGAAGCGTCTCGGTACACCTTCAATAGGAACCTTATAAAATCCCTTGAGGTGTCACAATGTACCGCTGCACTTTTGCAGGCCTGGTCCCCAGCGCATCTGAAGCTCTTTTTAAAACATATGACGCAGAGAATAAGCTATGAAATGGACAAAGAATATTGTATCCAATTAAAGCACTACAAAACTTTTTCTGAAAACATAGTATTTAAAACCCCCGAACATTATCTACAGCTCCAGTTATAGCACAGCGTAAGGCGCTGTATCTTTCTTTTGCTATTGGGTATTCTCCCTTTAAAAACATATTCCGCCAGATGGGCCGCCCCAAATAATTCTCTAGGCAAATGTGACTTGTGCAACGGCGGATCACAAGATCTCTACCACGTATTATTAATTTGTCCTAATCTGATATTGGTAGAGGCTCGGTGTCGATTCATAAAGCCAATCCATATAAGAGACCACGCTATTTTAGCTCCAGATCTAATCATGGTGTGTAAATCTGATAGACATCTAGCCGCAGATTCCTTAACTTAGAATATCCCCAGGCGTGAGACTGGATCCGGAATTTTTTTTGCAGCAGCACCTCTGCGCACCGGGGGATGGTGCCACACGACCCCGCCCTGACGTCGTCCACGTACGTGACGTCAGCGAGGTCATATAAGTCCCTCCCGGCGCGCTGACGTCAGTTTCCTTCTTTTCCGCGTGCAACGCGGATCCGGAGTGAGCGGTTCCTCTGGCCTGTTTTCAGGCCTCCCTTTCGACGCTTCGCATCTGGAACAGTGTGTCGATGCCTTCGGACTTTAAAACTTGAGTTCCTGTTCGCGGCAGATGTCCGCGACGGACCCTCATCTTATTTGTATGTGGTGTCTGGGCGAGCACCATGACTCCACGGACTGCGATGCCTGCCAACACCTGAAGCCAAAGTCTCAGCGGGAGCGCCGTATGAAGCTTCTCTCGGCACAACTGTCCCGTCGGAGTCGTCTCGTCCCCCGGCCTCTTCATCGCCGGCAGGTCCCTCTACTATCCGGTTCTGCCGTCAATCGCCCTCTGGGGTCCGGGGCCGTCGTTCGCCACTGGGTAAGTTGAGGCGCTTGTCGCCGAGGTCTTCGACCTCCCTTTCTCCTGTTGTCCGGGGCACTGGTTCCCGGAACTTTCCGGACGTGCGCTCCCGGCAGTCGCCCCCCCCTCTATCCGCCCTTTCCGGGTGTGGGGGCGCATCTGGCCCAAATGGAGGCATATGCCGCGGCTTTGCAGGCCTCCCTTGGGTCCTCTCCCGTTCCTGGGGCGTCCTCGGGGCCTCCGCTTCTTCTGAGGTCTCCGACGGACTCGCCGGCGGGTTCGCCCCCGGCGCCAATTGAGCCTTAGCCCCCCGGGAACGCCGGAGATGTGGTGTCGTTAGGGCGCGGCCCGGTTGGGTCCCCCTCTACGGTCCACATGGAGTCGTCCCACGGCGCCTCTGCTGCGCCGCATAGCCCTGCTAGGCTCCCTGTGGCGTCGCAGGTGGTTGCTGGTGCTCATAGCCCTGCTTTGAGCACACCCCGGGCTTCCAGGCAGGCGGCCGCCTGTCCGGAGCCGGGGTCGGCGCCATTCCGGCGCCGTAGGCTCGCCTCCCCGGCTCCGCCTCTGCTTCTTTCTCCGGAGTCGGAGCCTGTCATGGATGGGGCAGAGTCGGCGCCGGTGCGGCGCCGAAGGCTTGCCTCCCCGGCGCCTTCTCCTTCGGAAGGGGAGCTTATCATAGTTTCGGCGCCGGACGGCGCCGACTCGACGCCGGATGCAGCAGAGTGGGCGCCTGACGAGGCACGATCGGCGCCGGCACGCGTCGTTTTGGCGCCGTATCGATGCCCGATTGTGGACTCTTTTCTAGCGGCCTCTGGAGAGAGTTCGGCGCCGCCCTCACGCCCGGCGTCGCCGGAGGTGTTGTTGCCACTGCCCCCCTTGGAATTTGTGGAGCCTCCTCAGGTGTCGTTAGGGCGCGGCCCGGTTGTGTCCCCCTCTACGGTCCACATGGAGTCGTCCCACGGCGCCTCTGCTGCGCCGCATAGCCCTGCTGGGCTCCGTGTGGCGTCGCAGGTGGTTGCCGGTGCTCATAGCCCTGCCTTGAGCACACCCCGGGCTTCCAGGCAGGCGGCCGCCTCCCCGGCTCCGCCTCTGCTTCTTTCTCCGGAGTCGGAGCCTGTCATGGATGGGGCAGAGCCGGCGCCGGTGCGGTGCCGAAGGCTTGCCTCCCCGGCTCCGGCGCCTTCTCCTCCGGAAGGGGAGCTCATCATAGTTTCGGCACCGACTCGACGCCGGATGCAGCACAGTCGGCGCCTGACGAGGCACGATCGGCGCCGGCACGCATCGTTTTGGCGCCGTATCGACGCCCGATTGTGGACTCTTTTCTAGCGGCCTCTGGAGAGAGTTCGGCGCCGCCCTCATGCCCTTCGTCGCCGGAGGTGTTGTTGCCAGTGCCCCCCTTGGAATTTGTGGAGCCTCCTCAGGAGCTCCCAGATCCGGCAGGCTCTTCGCCTCCCCAGGAGCCCCATCAGGATCCTCATTCTTCTATGGGGCTCCCTTCCGTGGGGCATTGGTCGCACCCTCAGTGTCTTGGGAGGATCAGCTTACAACCCTCCCCCACTGATGAGTTGTTGTCCCCTCCGCGGAGGGCTACCGAGGCTGGTGCGGCTTTTTTGAGAGTGGTCTCATTGGCCACTCATTTTAAACATGCAACCCCCTTCTGCCCCCTTGTCTGTGGACCCCTTGCTCGAGGTCCTTCACCGTGACTCCGGGAATGTGGAGCCGCTTCTGCCCTTTGAGGCTTCCCTTTATGATGCCCTTTTGGGTACCTGGGTTCGGCCTGCTTCAGGTGAACCGGTGGCTCGTTCAGTTTGGCACCGCCACCGTCCAGCTCCACATGATCCTGTTTGTCTTTTTGTGCACCCTGATGCGCAGGGGTTTGTGTTGCAGACTGCCTTTCCTTCCTTACCCCCACTAACACTTCCTCCCTCTCGGGAGTCCAGATGGCTTGAGTCATGGGGTAGGAACATCTTTGCATCCACTAGTGCGGCCCTACGGTCCTTAAATACAGTGTGTGTTTTGGCTCGGGCTACCTCTGCCCTTTGGGACTCTGCAGAGTCTTTGCTTTCTGCCACCTCTGAAGGTGCTCGCGTTGATCTCCTTCACCTCCTCCGGGATGGCCGCGACCTTCCCGAATTCACAATCCGCTCAGCCTTAGATACTGCGGATTCTTTGGGCCGAGCTATGGCGGGTTCTGTTGCCTTAAGGCGTCACGCTTGGCTGCGAGATAGCGTCTTCCCTGAAAATATCCGGGAGCGACTGGTTGACTTTGATGGGGTTTTACTGTTTGATGCTCACGCCGAATCGGCGGTTCACCGGCTCCCACTTAGCTCTTCTTAGGCCTGTCTTCCGTGGTGGTACTTTCTCATTTCGCATCCTCTTGATGCGCTCTGTGTTTAACATGGGCAGTGAGTCTTGCGTCCTCTTTTTCTGTGGTCAAGGGTGATTTCCCCTTTTATTGGCAACCCTTGGATGCATTTTGCTTTGAGCTGACTGTGGGCCTGCTGTGGCTGTGTTCCACAGGTTGCTGTGTCCGGTCCTCTGACTGTGGTGTTAAGCCGGTGGTTCACCTCGGTAATGTCATACGGCTCGGAACTCATGTTCACGGGTTCGGCTCGTTACTGCGCTCTTTTGGCTTGGCTTCTTGCCCTAAGAGGTGTTCCCCGTTGTTTGGGGTGTGCATACTCCAGGTGGGGTACTTGTATGCTATTATATAGCTCTGTTATCTCACCTGGGCTTGGAGATCCTGTGGGCTCCATGCATCGCTTGGTGGTCCGCTGTACGGTGTTCTGTGTTTTTCCCTGGTGCCATCTTCTTACGCCATGCTCATCCTGCCTGTGCCTGTTCCACCTCCTTCGGAGGTTTCTTAATCTCCTCTTCAAAAGCGGCTCCTACCTGCCCTTACTGTACTAGGTATGCTCCGGTATGGACATGTTCATGCTCCTGGCTTGTTCTGTCTCTACATATTTATATGTTTATAAATTTATGTATACATGCCGGTTGCCTTGGTATTCCTCTTCCTACGTCGCCACCTCTTTTCGAGGCTGCAAGGTCTGGATCAAATCTCCATGTGTGGGGGAGCTTTTCTGAGTTGTTGCAAGTTGCCCATAGGTTCCTCCTTGCTTCCGCTTACTGGGGTGATTTCCCAATTTGACAAATGCTCCCTTTTTGGTGTTTGACACTGTACGTGTCTTTTCTGGAGTGCTTGGTCTCGGATTCTGAGGCTCTTCCCACCATTCGTTACCTTGGTGTTCTTGGCCACTTCCTTCGGATATGCCTTTTTTCAAAATTATCAACTACTATTGTTAAAGCTACGCCTGCGGGACAGCTCTTCTGATGGCAGTGGTCTTTGACTACTGCCTGCAGGTCTAGATTGTGGATTGTTTCTCACTTTGGCTTCATACTGGCCGGTCGGGCACTCTTATGCTTCTTATGTAAGCCACTTTACTGTCTCTGTGGCCGTTTGCCTGCTGCATGTTTCTACCTGCTTCAGCGGGTTTCACGTTGATGCTATTTGCCCCTATTTTCCCTTTTTGGAATTGGGTGTGCACTTGGTGTGTTTCTTGTCCCGCCGGCTATTCCCAGCGCACTGCTCTTGCCTTTTGACTCTTGGCACCGGCTCCTTCAGCCTTCCTTCTATAGGCTAGTCTGTTAGGCTCTGGTTGCATCTCTTCAGGTTCTTTTCGAGCATGGTTCGGTGTCCTCATCGTGCGCCATTAAGCGGAGAGTGGTCCTTCTTTCTCTCTCTCTCTCTCTCTCTTTGCTCTGGTATATGGCTCATGCCGTTCTACCTGTCATTTCTATACGGGTATGATGTTGCGCCATTGTGGCATTTTTAGGATATCTACCATCCCGTTATTTCTGCCGAGCTGCTTGGGTTGCTGTCTGGCTGTTCCGCCACAGCCTCCCCCCCTTTATCCGTCACTCTGTTGCCGGATCGGATGCTTGGCGCTTTCTGTTGTTTTGTCGCAGACCCACCTCCCCTTTGGGGTATGGCTGTGGTATCTATTCTAAGTTAAGGAATCTGCAGCTAGATGTCTCTATCAGATGTACGAGTTACTTACCTTCGGTAACGGTGTATCTGGTACAGACGTTGTCTAGCCGCAGATTCCTTAACGGCCACCCAGCCTCCCCGTTCTGCGAAAATCTTGCCAAGTGGGGTTCTCCGCTGGCCTCTCTGTTGCCATTGGTTTTTCGCTCACGGGTGCTCACATTGTTGCATTCCTTTGAGAGTTGCCATATACAATTAACTCCCTCTCAGGGGTTTCTTACATCTAAAATGATGCCTTTTTTCATTAACCTTCACCAGGAGATTCATCTTCATTTTCTTTTCTTATCCTGCTGCCTTCCCTCCCTCCCGCCTTCTCTATTGGCTCAGGGTTCTGGTCTCCTCTACAGTCGTCTTCTTTGGGGATCTGTTAACCTCTGTTTCAGACCTCCATTACTATAGGGGTAGTGCCAGTCTTTTCATTTTTCATACCTTCCTGCGGTGGACTGTTCTCTCTGTGCTCTGTTCTTGCTAGACAACACAGTTCTACTAATAACAGTCTAGTTCTGTCTGCTGTTCTACGTGGTAATAACAGACTATTTCTTTCTGTTCAGATGTTCTTCCCTTGTTGCACTTAGGAAGGGTCTTCGCATTGCTTGCGGGGTCCTTTATCACAGCTTTTCATTTATATGTACGCAGTATCTAATTCTGTCTTTTACGATGGCGTCTTGCACCATCCTCCTTCTTTATTCATAGATTTTCATCCCTCGCACACTGCTCCCATACTTTCACATTTTTTTTGGGTGGCTCCGCGTTGTGCCGCGGAAAAGTTTCTCCGAAGAAAACTGACGTCAGTGCGCCGGGAGGGACTTATATGACCTCGCTGACGTCACGTACGTGGACGACGTCAGGGCGGGGTCGTGTGGCGCCGTCCCCCGGCGCGCAGAGGTGCTGCTGCAAAAAAAATTCCGGATCCAGTCTCACGCCTGGGGATATTCTAAGTTAAGGAATCTGCGGCTAGACAACGTCTCTACCAGATACACCGTTACCGAAGGTAAGTAACTCGTACGTCTCCCCCAAATGAATTTGTTTGCTACAACTTGTTTAAGTGTTTTAAGAGTTTCTTAAAGTTATTTTAAAGAAAAAGTGCACAAATCTAATAGTTTTAACTATTGTATGCTATTTGGGCGGACCACAAACTATTATTACCTGTCTTTTCTTATAAAGAGTTAATTTTTATATCATTTTTAAAAATATAATCTAACATCTATTTTATGTAATTGTATTTGTTGACCTCAGTTGAGGTCTGAATCATATAACATTATTTGTATTGTATTGTAATACCTTACTCTTTCCACCCTGATGTAAGATGCAAAATCCCCCACATGTGAAAGCTACAGAAAGAGGTGGGAAATTAACCATCCTCTAGACCCCCGGTTACCATCCCAAATGTAAGATGCCGAGGTGGCTTTGATTTAATTGTAGTATGTACCCAAGTAATGTTCACCTCACTGCCGGTTCAGGTGTAACATGGAAGGGCAGCTACCCCTGCCAGGTCTTTGAGGTCAGTAATGGGTAGTTGGTGAGTTGAAAGAGGGGCTTCCTTGTAAGTGATGCTAGTTGGAGGTAGCAACATTCTGGTCAACCTGACCAGACGCAGAAGGCACAGATATGATCCTTTATGTCCCTGAACTCTTCTACCCTCCGCCAAACAGTGCATGATCGGGCAGGGCACAGTTGTCATACTGCTGTAGATGATCGCATAGTTTGTACTTGCACGCAATGATCCTAGCGAGGAAACCCCATCCTCTGCCTAAATCGGGTCTTTGGGATCAGGGTGGAAGTTGTCTCTTTTGTATCAACTGAGGAGCGTTTTTTGAAACTTTGACTTACTACTGACTTGTTTTTCTTATCATATCCATATATAAAAGTCCTGTCCACCCCATCTGACTCCCTAAACTGTGGTTCATCAGGTCAATGTGTTCCTTAAGAAACACTTCCTTTCTTTAGGTAGAGACGTGTCTTATTTCTGCATTTTTGTGTCCGTTTCTCGACCAGTGTACTTTCCTAACATCATGCTATTAACTTGCCCAAAAAAACATTCACCCGTCAACCGAATTCAAGAAGCCCCTTGAAATTTTACACTGAAAAAAATACTGCATTGCTCGCCTCAAAACCTTCATTTGTGACCTTTCAAGTCTAGGGAGGTCTCTCACAGAAGAAACTATCCATTTATAATGCTCACCATCGTGAGTATTAGGAGATTGCGAAGAAATCTGTGCATCAGATGTGCCTGCCTCCAAGGCTGCAAAATACTTTTTGAACAGGCGCTCAGCAACCGAAAACGGGTATGCTGTTCATGACTTCATTACAAATCATACAATGGACAGGAGGCGTGATACTGGGTCTTCACCCACGCGCAGCTACAGTCGACAAATGCTTTTTCGAAACATGCGGGATCCAAAGAAAGGGCTTGGGACTTGTGCCTAAAGATCCGACTTTCAGTGATCATGGTGAACCCATAACACATTGATGCAGTCTTCAGTCTTACCTCAATTCTGGGACTTGTTGTGTTGCTGGACAGACACACCCATTTAAAAATGCTTTTACAAGCACTGACCTAGTGGCTCCTAACGTCACAGACTACAACAAATGTCTCAGTGCTGGGATAGTTTAACACCTGGCTTTGCTGCAACACCTCAGGAATAAGTAATAGCAGTGGTTCTTAACCTGTGATATAGGGACCGTGTGGGTCCACAACACCAACTCCGGGGGGGCTGTGACAGGCTTAGAAAGGTAAATAATATGAACAGATTAATAAAGTTTATGTAAATAAAGAAACAAAATGTAATTTTTTTTAAATGTTATGTAAACGTGAAGGAATTTGTTGATGTCCTCAGATTGATACGTGGGAGTAGTACATATGCATGAAATAGAACATAGGGCCTCAGTTGTATTTAGAAAATACCTGCCTTCCAATAAAATGAATATTTAGATTTTTTTTTAAAATATTTAATTGTAATTTATATAAAATATTTCACTATTTGAGTGTTTATGTAGTTGTTTGAATTCTTTTTTCCGTATTTTTGTGTATTTTTGAGGTTCATATCAAAATTGCTTAGCTGAGAGTCTCGGGTTCCAGTAATGACTCAGCGGGGGTCCCCAGATTCCAATAATGATTCAGTGGGGGTCCCTGGATTCTAGTAATGATTACATGGGGTCCATAGCAGTCAGATAGCAAGACCAACCTTAAATTCCACTAGTAGGTATCAGATCCCAGAGTATATATAAGCAGGTGAGATGGCGGACCTGGTCTTTAGCACAAATGATCGAGACTGATGGTGCCATACTTTCAAATTAAATATTACATTACTTTTCAAAGCCAAATCCAGGTCAAGCTGGAAATAAAGACGCATAGCAAAAGTAAACTTGCAATACTCTG
This sequence comes from Calotriton arnoldi, assembly GCA_963921515.1. Lineage (NCBI taxonomy): Eukaryota > Metazoa > Chordata > Amphibia > Caudata > Salamandridae > Calotriton > Calotriton arnoldi. The sequence continues at coordinate 2,199,768 of CAWUFW010001040.1, forward strand.
GGTTATATAGACGCCATAGTCTCCTTGAATCTGGAGCCTCCCAGGTGCCATGGTGATTTCTATGAATGGCTGTCTAGTATTACTTTAATAAAGACATTTGACTGCTACATGTTAAAGTTCACACAAAGCGAAATGGAAATGAGCACTGCCAAAGTCATTCAGTCAGCCATTGGCTACCAACATTGGCGTTGCTAATACTTGCTTGGTCATAGTTTTGGTAAAAAGTTCTTGGGGGAGCTGCCTGGCCCTTGCCAGTATATTAAAAAACGCCTTGTCCTAAAGCAAACTATTTGTTTTTTGGTCTTCAAAAGCATACATTTCAGAGGAGTCCCTGAGACTTAAGGGAGTGACTTTATGAATGGATGTTCTCCTTGTTAAAGAGCAGAATGACATTCCTCACAGAGATGAGTCAGTGGCTGCAGTGGGCTGGCTCACCCCATAATGCTCGAAGCTGTAGTGGGCAGAAGAAAAATTTGAATGACAATAACCGACCAATAGATGAAGAGGGCTGGCTGAAACCCCTAAAAGGTCTTGGGTGCTAACAAGGAAAGTTAGATAGAAATTGGAGTGGATATCTTAAAAGACAAGTAATGGCATTCAAAGCCTGCCAGGCCCAACCGCAGTCCATGAAATTTATTGTTCTTGATCCTTGTGTTCTATCCCATAGCTCATAGATATAAATATTCCCTGAAAAAAACAAAGGTTACAGGGACGTTCTAGTTAGGCTCACATTTTACTTGTACAAAACCATAGAAATTCAGCCGATCCCGGTAGCTTCGCTAACTATAACTTACGCCCCCGCAATGCACTGCTTATGACCTCACATATTACATCACTCATGACATGGTCAGTGACATCACTAATGACATCTCAAATTACATCACTGATGACATCATCCAGTAAGTGTAAGTATTTTCTAAACGTTTTGAGTGTTAAACCTATATACTAAGCTACTATAAAACTCACATTTATATAATGGGTGTACTACTGAGTAATAATACTTCTAATATATATTATGTCAGTGGCTATGTGACTGTGTGTATCAATGGGTGTGCAATTGACTGTGTGTGGTTGTAGGGATGTGTGTGAGAGAGAGTGGGTGTGTGAGTGAGTGAGTAGTTGTGGAGGTGAGTGGGTGTGTGTTGTTGTATGGGTTTGTGAGTGAGTGTGTGATTGATCCTATGGGTGTGTGACTAGGTGTATGAGTGGTTGTATGGGTGTGTGAGTGGTTGTGCAAGTCGTATGGGTTTGTAAGTGGGGGTGTGAGTGGTGTTAGAAGTGTGAGACTGGGTGTAAGTGTCTGTGTAGGTAAGTGAGTGAGAGTCTAAGTTCTTGTATGGATGAGTGAGTGGGTAAGTCAGTGGCTGTATGTGTGAGTGAGTGTGTGTGTGAGTGGCTGTTTGGATGAGTGTCTGCATGTGAGTGGCTGTATAAGTGGGTGTGCGAGTGGCTGTATGGTGAGTGAGTGGCTGTATGGATGAGTGAGTGGTTGTATGGATGAGTAAGGTTGTGTGTGAACGGTTGCATGGATGTGTGAGTGGGTGTGTGAGTGGATGCGTGAATGGTCCGATGGATGACGTCATCAGTGATGTCACTGACCATGTAATGAGTGGTGTAATATTTGAGGTAATAAGCAGCGCATTGCGGGGGCATAAGTTATAGTTAGCTCCACTAACTAGAACTGCTAAATTTCTACGGTTTCGTATGAGTGAAATGTGAGCCTAACAACATTTCAGTAACCTTTGTTTTTTTCAGTGAATTTCTAAGGTTTTTTAATGTTAATTCCCAACTATAACACCCCTGTAACGTTTGTTGTTTTTAGTGAATTTTGAAGGTTTTTTAAATTTTATTTCCTTACTGTAATGTTTGAGAGTGTGTGTGAGTGACTGTATGGGTCTGTGACTGGGTGTGTGATTGGTTTTGTGGGTGAGACTGGCTGTATGGGACTGGGAGTGACTGCATAAGTGTCTCAATGGGTTTGTGAGTGCCTCCATGAGTGTGTGTCAGTCTGTGAGGGTGTGCATGAGTGTCTGAATGAGTCTGTGAGTGAGTGGGTGTGAGAGTCTGAGTGGGTCTATGAGTCGGGTGTGAGAGTATGAGTCGGGTGTGAGAGTATGAGTCAGTGGGTGCATGAGTGTCTGAGTGGGTCTACGAGTGCGTGTGAGAGTGTCTGAGTGGGTCTGTCAGTGAGAGTGCCTGAGTGTGTCTGTGTAGGTGTGTCAGTAGTTGTCAGTGACTGGGCTAAAACGGAACCACACCTGCCCCTTAACCCAACAAGAGTCCACAGTTCGGCACAAAATATATTCCCAAGTAGAGTACTTTATGCTGGTTAATTACTAAGTGCTACCGCCTTATTCCAAATGCATCTTTATCCAGAAATATAACATGAATCTTCCTTTAGAGAAGACAACAAGACTACAAAGAGGTAGATCTCCCCCAAGCAAGGGTCTTTCTTCTTAACTATATGAAGCAAGTGCTTCTTTGTTTGGTGGAGATGTCCTCATATTCCATGGCATCTAGAATGCGTCACCAAAATCGGTGGGAAACGTGCTGGGGTTGGCTCGCTATGCTGTCCATCATCCTCGCAAAAGGCAGGAAGACCTTTGCATACTACGTAGGTGGGTGAGAAAAACGGCAAATCTTCCAAGTGATTTGTACATTTGAAAACTCTTAGCATTTTAAAGTGTGAACCGTGGACTCTGCTCTCACCAGGTAAAGACAAGAAAGGACCCACTCGTCCCACTGACTATAGACTGTGCTCCAATAGATCAACAATGCATTTACCTCCATGAAGTGTTTCAGATAGTCTTTCAATATGGAATTGCTGAGAAAGCACACTCGCTTTACCGTTGCCAAGTCCAGGAGTTAGGATCATTTGTCCTTTAAAGAAGTGAAGCTCCAGCTGTGGCACCTGCTATGTTTATATTTGTATGTGCTTCCTGATGAGGTCTAATTTCTGTGAAATGAGCATCAGGGCCAGAACAGCCCCTGGGACCCCATCCCCTTGCCAAAACTTAATAGGGAAGGGGGGCTGCATGGCCTTCCCTCCCCTGGCCGACTTCAGCCCTGGTGAAACAATCCCCTGGGGCCCTGCTATGTCTCCATGGGTGCCCGAGAGCCCATCCGAGGCACCCAGTGTGCATGTTGGTGACCGCGGGGGATACCTCAAGAACCCTGCAATACGAGCTGGCTCCCCACCTCCTGCGGGAGCCGGCATTGCTCTCGCACATGGGGAGCTGCTGTTAATGTAGCTCTCTGCGTGCGGGATCAACAGTTTCACCTCTTTCCCTGCCCGCATGTATGCATACATGCGGGCAGGGAAAGAGATGAAAACTTTGCTTCCAGCAAGCAAGAGCATTTTGACAGCTCCCGCTTGCTGAAAGCGGAGTGTTTGATTTTGCTTGGTGGAAGCTGTCATAGCTCCCGCCAAGCACAAGCAAACTTCTGTCTCCTGAGGGTGGGCACCTCAGGAGGTAGCAGGAGCCAACCCTGGGGAGTTGCTGTCCCCAGGGCCTATATATAGCTCCAGGATGGGTTAGTGTGGCCCCCCTTCCTTTGTTCTGCACAGGTCCACCCCAGGGAGGTGGTGGTTCCCAGGGCCGTTTATGGCCCGGGAGTGAGTCCGCACAGCCCTCCTTCCTCTTTTAAAAAAGTAGTTGGCCCTGGGGAGGTGGTGGCCCCAGGGAGTGTCTGCGTGACCCTCACCCCTTCCCATAAAATAGTTTGTTTATGGCCCTAGGGAGGTGGTGGTTCCCGGTGTCGGGGTGGGATCCACGTAGCCTCCCCCCCCTCCCTGCCATATGCAAATGAGTCTTGACCCTGCTCCTCATGGGAACAGTCCAGCCCGAACTACCAAGGGGGGAAGAGGGGGGTCCTTCCTGGACTGGAAACAAAATCCTGGGACTGGTTTCTGGGTAACTCCCCTCATCAGTGAGGCTAGCTTGAATCCAGTGAAACAGCGCGCAAGGGACCCACGTCTGGGCATACCCATCTCACTTAGGGCAAAAAGTGCTGCGGCAACAGGAGGAGTGGGGTCAAGACTGATTTGCATATGGCTGTGTCCAAACTGAGGTGTCGTTGTGAGGAAAAGAACGATGGATTTAACCCAGTTCTCTTGACTGGGGGTGAATGTTTGATTTACTCAGCTATCTGTCCATCATTTGTTGCTGTAGCTCTTTTCGCCCTAAGTAGGATGGGTATGCGCAGACGTGGGTCCCTTGCTCGCTATGCCACTGGATTCAAGCTAGCCTAGCTGATGAGGGATGAAACCCCGAAACCGGTCCCAGGATGCTTGTTTACGGTCCCGTGAGGTCCCGTCCTGGCAGTTCGGGCTGGACTGTACCCATGAGGAGAAGGGTCAAGAGTGATTTGCATATGGCTGGGTCCAAACTGGGGTGGCGTAATGGGCAAAAGAACGATGGATTCAACCCAGATCTCTTGACTGGGGGTGAATGTTCGTTTTACTCCGCATTCTGTCCATCATTTGTTGCTGTAGCACTTTGAGAGCTGGCATATTCTTTTCCAAACCATTTGGTGCCTGAATCCTGGGTCACATAAGTAGGTCTAGCTGGCAGTTAGTGTTTGTGTATTGCTTCCAGACAGTGAGACAAAGGGGGAATAGGTGTTGGTAGGATGGGCCATCTCTGAGATGATAAGGGGGAGGAGTTGTCACCTACCACGCATACACATCACAAAGGTTCTGCCTCAACACACTAACTAAGGGTTACACACTAGTCATTTTTCCCCCCTGACAAGCCAGTGCAGGGAGGCAGGAAATTTCAAACACCTCTGGGGGTGGAAACCTCCAGAACTTTCTCCTACTTCAAAGCTGGCACCAGGTGTAACTATTGAACCTTAGACCCAACTCTTCAGTACACCTCTGGACCTGTGGAAGACTCAGGACTAATGTGTTGATCTGCTGGATAAAGGTCTGCTGTGCATCTACCCGAGTGAGAAGGACTGAGCCTGCATCTTAAACCCAGAACCACCAGAGTGACTCCAAAGGCTAATTAACTGGCCTCCTGATCAGATCCTTAGGGGCAGACAAAGCTCCAACCACCTTGAACCAAGCACCTGGACTCTTTTGTGAGTCTTGCCCCACCCTCCAAGTGGTGCCAGCCCAGTGCTGGACCATTGGAAATGAGCCTAAAGGTGCTCTACGATCCCATCTGTGGTCTTTAGAGCAGAACTGACAAAGTGCGGGACATCTCCATTATCAGAACCTCCGCTGCGTGATGCCTCTCCAATACAGGACCAGCCCGCGGCTCCTCTGAACCATTGCTGCGCGACATATCCCCGACACAGGACTTTGCATTGCAAGCCTCCGTCAACTGCATCCTCTAACGACGCAGGACCTTGCATTGGCAGCTCAGTGGAAAGCTTCATCTGGACCGCCGCTATGTGCGGCATCTCCAGGGCAAAACCTTGCATTGCAAGTCTAAGACAAGCGCATCTTGTACCCAGGACTTCGCATCGTAGCCCGCTGCTTCTTTGGAACTGCCGCTGTGTGACGCAGGATCTTGCAGTGCTCAACAAGTAGGATTTGAAGTACTTTGTTCAGCGGGCCTAGCTTAGTCCCTGTATCCGGCCCGTGCTCCAGTCACCCAGAAATTGTCCCCATCTGGCGCGACCAGATACCCACAGTTGGCACTTTGTGCTTTTAGGCCCGTTTTTCCTACATTTTATAAGTTGCATATCTCAGTTTCTCCTGATTGGGTTTTTGTTGTTTTGGTGTTAAATAATTTATTTAAATGTACTCTATTTTTCTAGATTGGTATGGGATTTTTCTTTCAATTTATTACTGATTGAAGTACTTCATAAATACTTTACACATTGTCTGGAAGTGAAGCCTGACTGCTTTTGTGCCAAGCTACCAGAGGGTTGAGCACAGGCTAATTTAGGGTATGCTTGTGTGTCACCCAGACTAGAATTGTGGTTGCTGCTTAAGTAGGGTTTTAAGCTCCCCCCCCCCCGGCCCCCATCAACTGAGCCTGTCGGGTTGACAGTACTCTGATTGCATCACAAAGAATCTTGCTAAACTAGTGAATGGTATTAAGTTAGTGCGTGTGGCGTGAAAGGCTTCCCAATTTTTAACAGTCTTCACTCAGTTGGACTCAACACTGAGGCTGTTACGCAACAAAGTAGAAGATGTTGAATAAGTGACATTATGAATGCGTCAAATGTTCTAATTTCTGTGATCACACAGCCTAGCTCCTTAATCTTTTTTGTTTCTTTGTTGTTCATCATGGCTGTATAAAATGCTTTGATGACCTGTACCCATTAAAACTGAAATGAAGTTGCTTAAAAAAATGAAGAAAAAAAAATCTCGACGCACAAAGAAGGGAAGCGATCTTGAACTCCCGAAATTCTCAAGGAGGCAGTGTATTACATTAAGAAATAGCTTCCGGGCTCAAGTTAAAACCGAGAAGAACCTCATTTTACAGAAATGCACTGGACACGCCACCTCTTTTACCAACAATAGAAAGTCCTGTGAGCTGCAGAATGCAAATGATTGATAGATCAAGAAGCCTCTAAGTCCTAGGTGTATAAGTGAAACGTGTGGCACGCTAAAAGGTACTATGGACATAGGAGAGGTCCAGCCAAACACCTTCCAAGTTTGAACTTTGAGACCTATGCTAGGCTTCTCGCCTTTCTGAGAAGGGTAGAAAATGAGAATTACATTTATAAAAAGTGTTCTGTTTCAAAAATAATTCTATTATTGTTTACAGATAAAGCACTACATCCAGCCACTACTACAAAAACCCAGATACAAAGCCAACTAGACTTGAGCATTAATCAACGCTATGACGGGACAATCAGTAAAGATCTGTGGCCCATAGTCTATGTGATGACGTTCTGTATTACACAGGCTGGTGTTACTGTGAAAAGTGGGAGTAAATGGGAAGCGGTAATTGGGCAAACCTGGGAGTATATGGAAGAGGATTCGGCTTTTCAGGGAAGGACAGCTACATCTTTATCTCCTCCCTGGTGAGACCTTCACAGGAGAGTAGCACCATGCTTACATTAGCAAAGAAGAAAGTGCGTGGTATTTTAGGCCAAGTAAGAATGCTGATGGAAGTGCGATTGACCAATACTTGACTTGAATATGCTGAAAAAAATATATAGTTTTGTGGACCAAAGAGGCACATAGTTTTTGGGAAAAAATCTCTGGCACAGGTGCACAAACATTTCCAAATCTTAGGTCTTTACCTTTGGGTTCATGCAATATTTGCTGTAAAAACTCTTACCCCCAATTTTGGTAAGCAAAATACAAGCCTTATGTTGATTCTAAGCGACCATTTTTTCTGGTAGTGTTATGAGTACGACGTCGCCTTTCCTTCCAAAAGTGGGTCATGATTTTTAAGTATACAAAACAATAACCCTTCCCATTTTGTTTATAAAACAAACCCCTCAAGCTGAGAGATCACTACAAAGGTTGGGTGTTAAGGGGTGATGTGTTACGGTCTAGAAAAGAGACATCTAAATAGCAAAACAATGACAAATGTGGCTCTGTTTAAATGGGTCTAGTTACCATCTATCACTTGATGGATTAGTTCATGTTTAAAGCTGTGCTCAAGGAAGGCCTACAAGGCCTATGTGGAGGCCACAAGATGATACCACGAGGGATACCCTGGCATTATGGGCCTGCTAGGAAATCTTCCCATTTTCACATTGCACAAATCAGTGATAAGGCAGTCTGTCCAACCTTTTCTAGACACTGGTTTCTAAATGTAGACACCCATATGGATCATCCAATGCATAATATTTTGTAAATGCCATGGTTGATTGTTTTCAAACCGTTTTTATTGTTATCTATTGACCCTTTTAGTGTGATATTAGTCTGCTATACTATACTGTATGTTTAGGCATATAATGAAAATGACTCGACTGAAAAGGAAGCTACTTGTAATCCTAGTTCTGCATCATGGGAATCCTTATTCGCATCCTAAACTCCTCGCCCTCCCCCGGCAGTAACAGTAGGGCCCTGTTAGTTTGGATTCAGGATCCTGCACTCCCTTACATATGTACTGAGACCACCTTTCATTACTGGGTATTGTGGCAGATGTTGGGTTACCTTTTGTGCAGTTTGCCCTTATTCCCGTTAAATTGTCCTTTTAAAAAGTATTACTGTTTCGAGAATACTCAGTCTAATGACTCCCATTTCTATAACTGTTAGTTGAGATATTGCAGCCTATTTTCTGAAGAGATTTCTCTCTCTTTTTGAAAGTGCTGCGATACCCCAAATCTAGTTGTACAATTCAGTAAAATTGGCAAGTAGGGCCAGCAGAAAAAAGTATTATTGACATTTGTGGTTTAGACAACAGCATGCCTAATGCTCTCAAAGGAATGTTAACACCCATGGTTGTCCTTGACCGCAGTCCCCTCTGCACTTTAACAACTAAACCTCAGAAGTCTGAGTATGTCACAGATTTCTATGATATTATAAAACATTGACCTTATCGACCATACAGTGTGCTTTCTTGAAGGTCGCTTGTATCTTATTCCTGAGTCAGTGTTTCTAGCTGGGCCAAAACTTTTGAGACTGGACATTTCATAGTCCAGTTCAGGAGAGAAATCATTGCAAAGAACCCTTTCGAGCAACCTCTCCCACTCGCATACATATGGGTAAAGTAGCAGTGGTGCTATTAGTGCAGAAAACTAAACCGAGAGTAAGTAACACTAAAATCCGAAGTGCAAATCTAACCCACCACTTAAGGGAGGACGTATTCATGAGATTACCAATACTGTTGGCCTATTTTGGTTCCAAGCACGGGTAAATGTATCTGAGCCACAAGAGTATATGTTTAAGATAGTTGCTCCAGTTGACGTCAGTAACCATGCTAGTTCAATCTTTGACAACTGTCATCAAAGGTGTCTGTTATGCACCAATTGTGATTGGGTAAAGTATGGGAAAGAGCACCAAAACAAACTAAATACGTTTTATTTAATTGTTCAAATTCCCTACAAAAGACTCCTTTTGATATGAAAGTTCTAAAATATGAGGCATTTGTTCAGAAGAGCAGTTGTATGTTAGTGCACTCATGAAACAGTAGGAGTTCAGAGTGTGCGGCTGAAGTGCCACTGAGCTGCATTTTGAAATCATTTTTGGGGAATATTTTAAGGTAGGGTTGGAAATTTGATGTCCTGACTATAAAATGTACTTGTGCTGTTTTGGGCGGCAGGCAAATACAAATTAAAGGCGGGACTGACAAAATGGCAGAAATCTGTCAGAGTGTACACGGTTGCTTGCATGCCACCAAAACAATGACCTTGAATGGAAAAGGACTGATGACTAAAAGAAGCCCCAGCTTTGGGAGCGTCTGACATGGATGCACCATCTTGGCAATGTCCTACGGTCTTGCCAGATAGGTTCATCTACCTATAGTTTGGGTGGTGTATTAAATTCCACGATGAATAGTGTGCATAGCAACCTTTGCGAGTAGTGTAGAGGCTAATCCTTGATGGCCGTGTCGTGCCTTCATGAAGGTTAGGTGGCTGCTTGTTGTACTTACTGTGTTGTGGTATTCCGAGTGGTTTGCTTCCATTGAAGTGTATCTTCAAATGTTAATTTGGCGAGTTTGAAGGATCATTCTCATAAACGCCACTTGTTGCGACCATTTTCCTCCTATTAGGACACTTCCAAAACAAATCTCTATTTGAGCTTTGGTGTCCAATTTTTTTTTCTTATTCTTCGCATTGCAGAACATTTCCCAATGAACCTTTCTCTTCCCGCCCCCTGCTGGTGCATCTTCCGCCCCCTCTACTCTTGCTGTAGACAGAACCAATGCGTTAGTCTCAGACATTCCCCCTGAACAACACGAACCAACACCCACGCAGGCTGCTCTCCCACGCAGCTCCCCGCCCACGCAGAGCCAGACACGCTTCCCTTGCAGCCCCCTCACCGCTGCTGGCTCAAGCAACCTTTTCAAGCTCCATCTTTCTGAAGCTAGCTTTAGCACTCCTCTGACGCACAGCTAAAGTGTGCGTCACACCCCATTATAAGAAATAAAAAATTCCAAATGCAAACCAACTATTTAATTTTTCAAACTGTTTTTAGGATAAACCTAAAAATAAAATGTACATTATCAGTCTGTAAAACTGTATGGGTAATGAAGGAGTACGAAGTAAGGCCTACCCACATCAGACTGCGTCTGCAGGATCTCAGGCAATCCACACCACAAAACAGTTTGCCTTGTCCACCCCACAAAACAGTTTGCCTTTTCCACGCCACAAAACAGTTTGTGCAGAATTTCAACCCATGCACTGGCTACAATACAAACGACTGCAGGGCTCCCAGACTATGCAGATTGTACACTATTTGGCCAATAGTCCAGTGCACCATCCTCACTAACACTGCCCAAAAACGTCAGCAACACCTTTGTGCCACAAAACAATGTCTGCAGGATCCTGGGCAATGAGCCGTCCACAGCAACCAGAAAACAATGCCTTCAGTCCCTTAGCCCACCAATGCCACATCCACACTGCACCAGATTGTTGCAGCCTCTCAACCACCTCTACCAGGACCTCGGCCAGTGCACCACCTCTACCAGATCTCAGCCAGTGCACCACCTCTTCCAGGACCTCAGCCAGTGCACGAGCCCCATCACAGAGCGTCTGCCTAACTTGAGCCCATGTACCTTTGACTACCTCAGAACATGTGCAGTACCTCAGCTTATGGAGCTCCGAAAACAATATCTATAAATCCTCAGTGCAAGCACTACCCACACGTCCTGATCGACATGTCAATCGTCTACACCATAAAACTGTAAGCAGGACCTCAGCCCAGCCCCCATCCCTGGCTCCCACAGTAATGAAACAGTGCAGCTGCCTTTGCTACAGAACAAAGGTCAACCTAAGTTCAAGCCACAAGACCAGGTCTGTGGAGTCTAAACCCGTGCAGCAGTACTAGGAGGCAGCGGTACTTACAAAGGTGGAAAAAAACTGGGTGCTAAATCCCCTGCAGGGTTTTTGTATGCGGTAAAACGTCATGGAAAGCCCTTTTTGCTGCTCTGGCCTTCCTTTGTGGTCTCAGGTTTGGCTTTGGTGGTGCTGGTGCCAGTAGATGTTCCTCCTGCGTGTGGTGTCTTCTCAACTCCCCAATCATTGTGTTTTTCTTTGGGAAGAAAATGACGAGCCGGTGATCCTCTTTAACGTTTCCCAACCCTGCAGCCTGGCAGTAAGTGACTGCTTGACGGCCATCTTGGTTGTATTAGCCGAGCAAACTAGCCAAGCATTCCATTCGACATGTCGCATTACCGTGTGCGCCATATTGGTCATTTTCAGAGTAAGCGGAGTTCACTGTTATCTTACTGTAGTCCTGCTGCTGGTGACGTTGGCGGTCGTGTCAGTTTGGTGGCCATTTTGGATATATTTGCTGAGAGATTAAAGCGACGTTCCAGTTGTTGCACTTTTCACATGACGTAAGTGCACTTGTGTGAAGTGGCCAATTTGGTCCCATGGAGGCACTGTGGTCGTATCTCTGCGAAGCTGACGTTTTTTTTAAGCAGGCAAGTGCCGGGAAATTCTAGGCCGCATTCCCTGCCCTGTTTGTTACAGGTGCGTAATTGCATTGAGCAGCAATCGTAGAGGACAGTGCACACTAAGCTCATCAGTAGGAGGGAACAGGTATTTTTGCAGTTGCGCATCGGTGATGCGCACACCTTAATGGTAGACTGTGTTATTAAATAAGTGTTAAAATTGCAGCTATATGCACGCTTGATATGGATGCATACCTTGACAGTGATATATACACTTAAACTTGGGACTACATTGGCATAAGCTGTGTGGGAGTGAGCCGTTGCAGTGAACTATTTATAAATTCTGTGTCTACAATTACATGTCATAACGTTTGTGCTCTGCAACAGTGATGTGCACATGGGGCATTAGATGCATGCACTTTCTGTGATACGCACACCTGAACATTAGACCTATTAGTTCTGGATATTGTGAAACATAAATGGCATACTAGTGTTAGGTGCAGTTACTTATGGTTATATGCACATTTTTTTTCACAACAGCGAAGGGTCTAGAAACTGCACATATTACTTTAGGCAGGTTAACAGCACAGTGTGAAGAATGCAGCAGAACATAATTCCTTCTCCTTCTATTCTTCCGAGTCCTGGCCACCTTTCCATAGATTGGGACTAGTGGAAGGAAGGTTTTGAGGCAGATCTTGATGCCATTGATAGAGATTACTTTACTCTAAAAAAGAAATCTGCTTTATTGAAACATTATTTAGGTCCGGAAGGTAGAAAAATATTAAAGCATTTACATTGTCAATCTGTCATGGGTGAGGGTGATGCTGAAGACGAGTATTTATCTGCACTTAACATGTTAGATGCAAGGTTTAAACCTCATAATAATGTAATTTTGGAGAGACCTAAATTTTAAAAACGCCCAACCGGAAAGGAGGAGTTTAGGGGATACTTTGTTCTAGGTTACGCACAGTTATGTCACACATAAACGTCTGACTTGCATATGCCTGCTGTTGTGCACCGTACTGTTACATGGACTTTATCATAATTAAAAAACAATCAACAGATTTTAAAATATAACGTGAGCTGGCATTACAATGAATTAGTATCCATGGGGTCCATTCATTGCAAGCATGTTCGAGCCAGCCTTTCTGTGGTTGTGCACCCATCCTGCACAATTCCTTCCTTCAACAGTCTGCACCTTTACCCTCCTTACCGGCATTCAGGAGAGAGCTGAGGCGATACCTGCTTAATCTTCTCTGGTCTGACTCCACAGTGTAACTACTTACTTTATCTACAAGCATCAAGATCGGCGTCTTTAAGTATCAAAATCTTGCGTCATATTGCCCATTGCTGCATCTTTTACGATGTGACCTAATAACTCATGTTGCTCATTTCCGATGGGCAGAACCAGGTCTGAGGTTGCGTTCTGTTACCGAGGGGGTGTGGCCAGCAGTGAAGTTTGACTCTAAGAATGGACCAAGGCCAATATGTTTATAGTTGGTCTCTGTCTGTAAACGCAGAGTTGTATCTAAAAATGATTGAGTGGAATTACTGCTGCTTTGGATCGGATTACCATCCATCGCTTTGTGCTGTCTCCGGCTAGAATTGAAGCAGGGACACCACACCGTACTTGGTTTCTGGCACCCACATATTTACAATTATATCAAATGGCACAGCCTTGTATTGCAAGCCACTGCCCGGCTCGTTAAATGCCTAGTAAGGAGCAGATCCTTGCATATAATCATTGAACTTTCAGGATGTGACTCAGGTGCTCACTTGAGTGCTTCGGGTCACTCCCTTGAGTAGCGCTCAATGGCTTATGTTTTACCTCCTTGTGTTCGTTTGTAATCCGTTGGGTTGAGCTTCTCTACTGAGACCAACCAGGCCCATTGAACCGTTGACCACCACTAGTTACATTAGAGAGGCTTGCAGTTTCCTTTGCAAACCAAAAATAGTTCAGACCCAACACTATTTTATATTTATCGATCCCCACGGGCCTCCGCAGACTATAGCCAGATAATTCTGAAGCTGGATGAGGACCTTCAGTCTGCCTAAGTCAACTTCCAAAGCGGACTGTCTGCTTCGGCACCAGGATGAACAGGAATTCTTTCAAATTCAGCATGGAAAACACCTGAGATAGTTACTTAGGCAGTGACATTTGGCGTTGGTCTTTGACTTGATGACCTCCTGAGCTTGGATCACTGACTATCCGTGCTCATACTTTTTAATAAATTTCTCTATCTCGCTCCCCAGATTAGTACGATATCTTCTGTTTGATTTTTAATTTAAGGATAGTACTGAAAAAGCTTGCCTTTTGTTTGACTAACATTTTACAATTATTCAGGGTGTTCTATGGTCTCCCTAATCCTGTGCATCTAACCTATCTGCTGAATGGGCTTAAATGAACACTGTGCAAGTTTGTTTTTATCCTCTAGTTCTAATTAGGGGCGGTGGAACTCGTGGAGTTTCACTCCGCGGAATTCTGCGGAGTTGCATAAAAACTCCAAGATTCCGCGTAGTTCCGCAAGCAGGTATAAATTGACATGTTGCACTGCTCGCGCAGATTTTTAGCACCAGGAGCTTGTTCTGCTCTGTAAAATCAGTGCCACACAGCGTGCCAGAGGGCGATGTTTCTTTCTGCTGCTCAAGTACATTTTCTACTCGAGCAGCAGCTTTCTCAACGCAAACGGCTGCAACTGTCCGCAGTGAGAGATCTTGCCGGGAAGGGTTCTAGCTCCCGAAATCGCGCTAAGGGATGCAAATTCTCACTCGCCAACCTAACGGTGATGAGCCACGCGCCAGAAAAAACTCCGCCATGCAGTGGTTGCTGGAGTTTCACCGGAGCCCATATAGGAATGGGCAGAACTCCGCCAGCGGAGATGAATGATTTGTCCGCCCCTAGTTATAACGTTAAAGGTAAACTACAATCCTCAGAATGCAACTTAATATTGCCTTAAAATTGAAGTTTGGCTAACGTTTTATACATTACATGGAGCCTCTTGAAAATAAAGCTAACTGTCATGGGACTATTGACAGCCAGGTGGTGCAAAACTAATCTACGCACTGAAACTGAAACTTCACACCCTTGGGGGACAGATGGCAAGAAAAAGAGAGTGCTCAGAAAATGGAGCCAGGTGAAAGATCCTATTTGCCACGTGGCCCCTTATTATGTATAATGCCTTCAACCAACCATGGAGTTTTAGCAAACAACATTCTGTGTATTTTAATTGGGCCAATGGGGCAGCAGTGAAGCATTTGAAAGGCAGTACATCATTGGCAAAGACAATTGCGTTGTACGTTCAGCAGTAGCAGCCAGGCCAATTGGGATTGCCGTTGCTTGTTTCCTGCTGCCAGTGGCCTGTAAAACGGGGCTTTGCAGCTGTCATTGATGACCAGGTAACAGGAACTTAATGCTTTCTTTTTTCATGAATGCATCTGTGGACACCAGGAGGAGCCCCATTTTTGTTGCATCGATGGGGTTACAAACGTCATGAGAAACAGTTTTGCTGTCGTTGCACCTTTCTGAATCTGGGAATGCGAACCCAGGTGGCAGATGGGTGGAACCTCGCCATGGTGCTAGTCTGGCACTTCTAATGTTCCTTCCAGGCAGGATATTTTTTGGGGGTAGAGGCCCCAGTTTTCCCTGTGCTTTCCTTGGACCTAGCTCCATACATTTGTAGGATGACTTGGAGAGCCTCGCCTTACCCTCTGGTACTAGATGGAAGTACAGAGAAGGCCACAGGTAACCAGACCTTTCTCTTCACCATCCCCTCTGGGGAGCCTAGATTGTTGTGCCAGTACTCGCTAAGGAGTAGGAGGTCGGCCGGCTGTAGCCTGATGGCTTGCATCTGTCCGCACTCTTGACCTACATGGTCACCCTAAATGTGGAGATCTATACACTGCTCAGTACATTAAGGGCAGGAAGGAAAGCTGGGTCCATCGCGGCCAATCCTGCCTAAGACAGAAGCTGGAAGCTATTAGAAGTGGGCGGAGCCAGGGAGCTTTGCAATTAAATATGGAGTTATTTCGGTGCAAAATCTAAAACAGGATGGCCCCCAATTCTGGACTTTGGCTTCTCAGTGCTGAAGCTGCACCCTCGGGGTCTTCCTTAACAGCACAGAGTGGTCTCAGTAGGTTCCAGGTAGAGTCTTGCACAAAACTAAATATGTGGGTGGGCCAAGTTGAGTAGTTTTTTCCCACATAGTATGCAGAATTGTGCTTTTACTTGTGAGTGAAAATCGGGGCTTTTACGAGGCTTTTCATCTGAAGCGCCCTATTTTCAGCCTTTGTTTGTGAGGATAGCTGCTCAGAGTACCTTTCCCTCACAGCAGCACAGTTTCTGTAGGTCGTGCCAGTGCATGCGGCTTCACATTTCTTGAAAACATTTCTCTCAAACCGGAGAGAATGCTAGACTGTCCGTGTCAGAAAATTGCGTCAGATACAGTTGCCCATTAATCAGGGTCTCAACAAAATCATGCCCTTGTGGTGAAAATGAGCCCTTGGCCCTTCTCTATGTATTATGCACTGTGCATTCCCCCTGTACCTGCCTGTAAAGTCCCTGCTGCTCCCTTGGTCTCTGGGACTCCAGGACCATGCTTGGTGCCGCCTAGCACACCCTCATTTAATCTGCACACATGACATTCCCAGATATCACTTAGAGTCTAGGAAAGAAGAATTTAACTTACTGCCCCTAAACTTCTAATAAGAAGATGCTGTGTCCAAAGATTTGACCGGTTTGAAGCCACGGTGCCACACGTCAGCCTTTTATGGCGCCAGCCTAGTTTCTTCCATTCAAACCTGCATGTGCTGCTGATTACAGATAGACTCGTATCCTGCCCCCTTACCAGCAGGTCGTGGGCCTGGGAGGGCAAATTAAAGCAGCTTGAGAGCTGCTGCAACAAGGGAGGACCAAGCTGCAGTGCGACTATCTATGAATCGCTCTAGCGCAGAGTCTGCCATCTCTTTGAACAATCTAGATACATCGAAGGGCATGTTTATTAGGGATGCGTGGCCATCCCCTGAAAACCAGGTTGTTGGCATCCAGCCAAGCCGTCTAAGCACTACACTGGGCCAATAGCCCAGCCTATGCAGTTGGTGGTGTCAGTGACTGCATGCCACACATTTAGCCTTATCCTGTCCATCTTGGATCTTTTGCGCCAGTAAGTTCCTGGTGCCCCCTGGAAGAACGGAGCATGGTCTTGCGAGCTATGTCTTGTAAAGCATGGGTGTACCCACCCAGAAGGCGCACAGTATTCAAAAAGTGTAAAACATGGCTAGCTATGGGGCAGTTTGAAGGTAAGAATTCAGATTGACTTGTGCATTGTTGCATCACAAGACTTTCAGGCATTGGGTGTCTTTTAAAATCAGGGTTACCAGAGACTGGTCTTGTTTGTCAGGCCATGGATCAGCAGACTGGAGAGGCTGAGCATGGCTTAGACCAAGTGGTCAGGAGACTCGATAAGGGCCTTGTTGAATGGTAACAGTGGCGAAGATGAAGTTTGACCTGCTTTAAGACGTTCAGTTAGTAGATTTGCTCTGGTTTCCATGGTACTCAATTGCATTCCAGCATTATTCGATGAACCACTGCAGCAAAAGAGGCACTATTTTTGTTGGTGGACCAGCCAATTAGTTCAGCTTAGTTTATAGTGAGGTATGTAGCTCACCAGCTTTTTGTAAGTCTTAATACAGTCTGTGTAATGAGGGGGGGGAGCGATTGTCTGACTCCTTGTCATCAGTGTCGTGAGGGACATTGGGTATGCCCTGGACCACATCAGAGTTTGAGAAGCTGATTGCCCATATGCCTATAGCCTAGTACTGGCACCAAGAACGAGGCTGAGACAGGGTCTGGCTGTATAGCCATGGGTTGCACCTTAGTTATTTCATAGCGTGACGTAGGTTTGGTGCAGGCAGATGTCGCTTCGGGGACAAAAAAACCTGCATCTCAATTGGATCTGGTACGGGCATGGTCGGCATTGGAAGCAGCACGAAAAGAACAGGGCTGGAGTGGAAGTCTAGACCTCCTTGGGTATAGGCACAGGAACGGGCCTTGAGGGAGCAGTGGGCACCAGGGGATGGCCCACTGGTAGACGTCCAACAGGCTGTCCCCTGCAGCTCTGTGGGGCTTTATGGCTCACCAGAGGGAGTTGGTAGCATCTGGAATGTTCTAGCATGGGCTCCCTGAAGGCTGATATCTGCTGCTGGGTCAGCAGCAGTCTGAGGAATTTGAGGCGCACTGGGACCAAATAGGGTACGGGCTCTGAGTCGGAAGACACCGGACCTTCCAAGTGACACCTATTTATTTATTTATTTATTACATTTATAAGGCGCAACAGCTACCCAAGAAGGGTTTCCCGGCGCCATGGCAGATCAGAGACTGTGTGAACAGCTTACAGGTTACTAGTTAAAAAGCCAAGTCTTCAATGATTTGCGAAATTGGACATACTCTGTTTCATTTCGAAGAGCACCTAGGTGACTTCTTACCACTGGCTTTCATAAGCTTATGGTGCATTTTCGAATTTGCAGGATCAACCTTTTGACTGGATCGAGAACGTCGCCACAGCTTGGAGCGGGGACTCTGGAGCAGGACCTCTTCTGATGCTCCCTCATTGCCTTTTGGCGCACTTATCATACGACTTCGAGTTGTGCCCAGAGCCCAAGCACCCCAGGCATACTTTGGGCAGGTTTATGGCTGACATCGGCTTCCTGCAGTCGCGGCACAGCGTTAATCCGATTGTTTTTGAGGAAGCCCTCTGCCCTCGCACACTGTCTTTGAGACAAATATTGGAGTCTTCATAAAACCGACAAAGTTGGGAGTGGAGCTTCAGGTCCTCATTGAAGGCTAGAGAGAAAGGAACAGACGTCCGCTTTCAAGGGTGGTGCTTTTTTGCGGCTGTGCGCAGTCACTTCTTTGGCGGTGTAAAGTCCCTGTAGGGCGATATGGCACTAGAAACATCTCAGTACCTTGGCATACTCTAAAGGTGAGAAATCTGTGCTTAGCTTAGAGTATCCAGCAGAAAGAGTGGTAAGTAAAGTGTTCTTTTAGAAGAACAAACGCTCCGTTATCTTCACCCATCAGACTCTAGTCTTTAAGTTGCAAAAGCAATAAAAAGGTAATACCAAAGATCGCAACATGAGCAAGTTGCTTAGAAGCAGATTCATTCATTTAGGCACTGCCTTTATTGGCAAGTCATGTGATGGATATGGACTCGTAAAGCGGTCTTGGCATTTTATTATTGCATTGCTTTGTGAATATTTTTATACATAATGCCAAAACTGCCTTTAGTCGGGGGAAGGGGTGGTCGTGCTTGTTTCTGATTTTGATGGGGATATGCCTTTCCTTATCGCCACTTAATACCAGAAAAACTGGCGATCACTTTCTAGTAAAGCTTCAGAAACCAACAACCTTTTTTTACAGGTGATTTGGTCTTCTGTCATTCAGATATTCCCATCCACCAAACAATCCTTCCCTACTCTTTTTTTTTTTTTATTCCTAGATCACTAGTGGGCTAAAGGTAATCGTAAGCTACAAGCGGCATTGACGAGATTAGCTCTGCAGTCCTACTCCTAGACGGTCTTGCCCATTTGTCGCAAAGGTTCTTGCCCGGCACGCCTTTTTTCCACTTAAGACGCTTTATGTGCAAGCTACTTTTTGCACCGTTGTAACAAATGTTCACTCCCTTGGCCTCCTCCATCTAACGGAGGAAGCACTTTTGCTCCGCTCTGTTTCTGTGCTTTGAACTTCTCTGTTTTGGGAATCTTTTTTTAATTTGCATATGCGTAAAAAATATCAAAACAAGAGTGGGGTTGCACTCGACGACGGTTGTAACCCTAGAACCAGTTTGACATAAAGTGAATTAGTTTAGTGGAAGAAACACAGACTTGGCGTAGAAGACCAGAAACACAAAATGTGACGCCTTTTCATAAACTGTGGTCATCCCTCGTCTTCTCTCTGCCCACAGCTAGATTCCACTCTGAGCTGCATGAAGACTGGCTGCATTTCTTCTTGCTCAAGACTTCCAGCATCAGTGATGCTTTTTTCTGCATCACTATACAGGGTTCCCACTTGATGGACATCTGAAACCTATAATAATAAAACACTGATGCTTATCCGTGTAATTCAAGGACCCTCCCAGCGCTGCCTGTGCTGCGGTTCTGTTAGCACGGCAACAGTCGCACTGGAACCCCTTCACAGGTATTTGCTTACAATCGGACACAGGAACCTCTTTAAAACGTATGCTTGCGATCAGACACGCCACTCTCTACAAGTGCATGCACAAGTCATCAATCCCATTGTAAACAAAGTTTTGAATACCTCATTCCCATCAGGAACTGTTCCGGTGCAGTGGAAAACTGACAGAATTCTGCCTTTGTTTAAAAACCTACGGCTGATCCCAAAGTCACAGCAAATTATGGGCCCATTTCCCTTCTCCCTGCTTTTTCAAAAGTTTTAGAAAATGTTGTCAATGACCAACTCTCACAATATTTGGATATTAATGATCTTCTGCACCCGAGTCTGGATTCAGACCTCACTATAGCACTGAGACAGCCCTATTAGAGGTCGCAGAGCGGATTTAGGGCACTCTAGACAAAGGGGGGGAAGGCCGTCTTGATTATGTAGGATCTATCGGCTTCCTTCAATAGTGTCTCCCACTTGAGACTCCTTGACCGCCTCCAATCAATTGGGATTGGTGGTCTAGCTCTGAAGTGACTCACTTCCTTCTTGGATGAAAGAAGCCAAGAAGTTTGGCTGCCCCCTTTCTCCTCCACAGCTCGTGCGCTAACTATTGGAGTGCTTCAGGGCTCAGCACTCAGCCCCATCTTCTTCAATGTTTATCTCATGCCCTAAGCTGTGTTGGATGAGACCTTGGGGGTTAAGGTAATCTCATATGCTGACAATACCCAGCTTCGTTTCTCCTGTGGAAAGGGAGAAAAATCGCTTGAGAAGCCATTAGAAACTTCCTCTATGGCGCCAGGCATACAGCTCTATTGCGCCAGGCATACAGCTTGTAATATGGTGGGGATTGAAACGGCCACCAAGATTGTCTCCTATTGGTACCTCACACCTCCTCGTTTACACAGAGGCAACCGGATTCGAAAGCCTGAGTGTTGGCGCAACTGTGATTCCTTGGGCACATTACTGCATATTCTATAGGAATGTCCTACACTCGCATCTTATCGGACACAGATATTGGATGACATAGACACCCATTTCAATACACATCTCCCCCGTTTCCCTGCTTATGTTATATTGAGCTTACCTTAATGCACTTACTTTCCCACTTTAAAACTCGACGAGGCAGACAAATTGGACTAGCCTTGGGTGCAGCTTTACAAAACATCCTATCACATTGGGGTACGGGTCGGATACTGACATACCAGGTATGGTAACATCGACTATAGCCCACCCTAGGGATGGAGCGCATCTCTCTCTGTATCGAACCCAGGAACCTCTTCTCGGGTCTATGACTGCCATTTCTGACTTTGTTGTCCTCTGAATTCCGAGAACTTACCTGCCCCAAATACTTGCGTTTTCTTCGTCTGACTGAGACACCCCGCAGCTCACTGTGAATGCCCATTGGCTAATTCTCTGGTTGAGTTCTTGAGTTCGCTTTCTTAAACCATTCTTACTGCTTTGGTCCCGGGGTTGGGTGGGAGGTATGTTTGGATTATTCAGGAATTTTGTAACGAGAATAACCTCAGGCCTTGTATTGCTAAATTCCTTGTTTATGAACATAAATAAAGAGATTTGAACCATAAAATCTGCCTCTCTAATGTGTTTCACTGGCTGTCCATCAACCAATTAAAATGTCATCCTGACAAAATGGAGATCGTGTTTTTTGTCCCTACATCACCAAACTTATGGAGGACCTTCTGGCCGAAGGATGCCCTCTATCCCAAGCCCTTAATACTACACTGTAAAGAATTTAGGAATCCAATTGGCAGTGCCCCTGACTTCCAACCACAAATCCAGGCCATGGTTGGTTCCTGTTTCGGGGTGCTACGCACTTTGAAACATTTCTTCCTTTACTGTCTGTTGAAGCTAAGAAAACGGTGATCCAAGCCTTGATAACTTCCAGATTGTATTATGGAATGCACTATACTTGGGTCTTCCAGATCATTTTCTTAACAGACCTCAAGTGGTGCAGAATTCGGCAG
Organism: Calotriton arnoldi; assembly: GCA_963921515.1. Lineage (NCBI taxonomy): Eukaryota > Metazoa > Chordata > Amphibia > Caudata > Salamandridae > Calotriton > Calotriton arnoldi. Next base: position 2,221,400 of record CAWUFW010001040.1, read on the forward strand.
CCCGAATCCTCCTCAGTCTTCCCCCGAAAACCCATATGTCCTTGCATTTGAAGGCCCTTCACTGGCTTCCTATTAATAAAAGGATCCTTTTCAAATCTATGGTCCTTGTTCACAAAGTCCTGCACGATACTGGAGCTGGCTATCTGGGAGAGCGGATTTGTGACTATGTCCCTTACACAAATCTACGTTATGTTATGTTATGCGGACTTATATAGCGCTCAGCTGCCCCAGCAAATGGGCGTCCCGGCGCTGATGGCAGAAAACTGCGCAGCCTCTAACAAGAAAAAAGGCCTACAACGGAGGGAAAAGGAGTGTTTTGATTGCTTTGCGAAATGCCAAATAGTTCTTCAAACTGCGGATGGAAGTAGGGAGTGCTTCCCCCTTGGATCAATTGGTCAGAGTTCCAAAAGTCTGCCAGGCTAGACCTGGTGGTAAGTCCTTTTCCTGTCTCGGACCGGTCGCTTGGAATAAACATCCTCTGGAGGTACGTGCCACGACTGAGCAACCCACCTTTAAGCAAAAATTAAAGACCTTGCTTTTTCAACAAGCTTAACAGGACGATCTGTGTTTTGTAGGTAGCCTTGAATCCAGCACCGGGAATCTGTGTGCTATATAAATCTCATATCATCATGCATGTGACCGGACACTGGACTCCCTTTACAAGTGCAGGCCTGTGATCGGACACAGGACTCTTTACAAGCGCATCTACGATCAGACTGTGGAATCTCTTTATAATCACCGGCATGTTACCAGACATTTCCAAATAGAGCCTCATCTAGCGAACGAGTTCATCTCTTTGCTCATGTTGATCTTCTGGGAGCGGATACCAGGGCCAAACCGCGGATACCAGGGCCAAACCAACGCTGAGCGCAGCCGTGCGAGCTAATATTGATCTCACCACTGGCTGGTTGGCCAAAGAGGAAGATTTAGCTCGTCTTACCGCTTACTTATGATAATTCTTTTGTTGGAATCAGGTGTGCCAAAGGAACTAGAGGTCCGTCACTGATCTCCATGCCCGTGCAAATATCAAAAAAAAAATTCAGCGTCTCCCTTTCTCCTAGATATCACACAGACTGACTTCCATTTCTGCAAGTAGGAACTCGTTGGATGCTAAATAATGAACTGACTGACACAAGCGGAGATCCGAATGTTTGTTTGGAAGGTCCATGAAGATAGTATAGATAAAGAATATACACGATTTCAATGTAGACCACAGTGGGAACTATGGGGATGTTTTGAATTCACGGATCCGGTCAGCTGCCCCGGTGGGTCATGGCTGATACAGTGCCCTCACCATGGCATCACAGACTCTCTCGGTCTCTCTTCCTCCCTCCCTCATTATCCATTAGCTCGTGGACCAAGAGTTATCCTTGAAGTTCATTCATGCAAAGCCCTTCTGTCTGGGTCGCAGTTCTGTGTCGTATTCCGTCTGTGCTGCCTGGAAGCATCTTTTATATCGGATGCTTTAAACCACCAAAAAAAAGTTCTCAATGAAGGAATGGCCACTTATTCTAATCTGGGTGTAGCTATCGATGTTACACGCACACGGACCCTCGTGGTTCTGGGGCGGACAGGAACTGCGTCAGCTGCAGGGAGGTGTTAGGGTCTGGGTGATGCTGATTACGAGATAGTGTGTGAGTGTATGCTGAGGAATGAGTAAGTATTTGACCCCAGCTCCCGTGGGGAGTATTTAATTCACATGCTGTAGTGCTGGGGGAGATGCTACACCGGGGATCACCCAACATACTGAACACTGGGCAGCTGCAGTGTTTTGCCAAAATGTGCTGGACTGTGGGGGCAGGGAAGTGAGCGTGTGGATGGTGTTATGTTACAAGATGTGTCTTGTTCATGTTCTCAATGTGCTGGCGTCCTTTGGAAAATCTTTTCAATTTCCTAACTGATATAAAGCCTCTAGGAAGTGTCGTACTAGTGTAACACATGACCCTTGTGCCACTAAAATGCACTCAGTATCTAGATGTACACTTTAATGTATGCTGGAGATGCTCAGACTCTCAAACAGGACGTCGAGTGTTAAAAACAACACAGGTAAGTGTATTTGAAAGCGTTGATTGCAGGGGCATATGCTTTATTTTGTGAATGAGCCGGTCTTCGCTGCAGGAAGTCAGTGTATGTAAACTGATGCAGAGTGAAGCCGGGTAAGTATTGTGTGCGATGCTGCCCAGCGCCTCGAAGCCCGCCTGCGCCTGGTGTGCTCTGTGGAGGGGGCTTGAGTGCACCTTGGGTCAGTGGAGGCTTCAGGCTCTTGCTACGAGCTGCGGGGGGGGGAGTTACTGACTGTCTGTCTGTCTGTTGGGGGGTGGCCGGGTGGGGGGAGTGACTGTCTGTTTAGTATCCCAAGCGCCTCTCTTCCACAGTCACGCTCCCTCATGAACGCTCCTCACTGCCCGGTATTTACCTGCCCCTTCTCTCCCCTGCAGATGACACGGATGCTGCTGCCCGGCATGCTGGAGAGGTGAGTCACGACAGCACACACGGCACACACGGCGGTGACTCATCGGCCCGGCCTCCATCCTAGCGCTGCGGAGCGGCGCCGCCGCCGATGACTCACCGGCGGCGGGGGATCCTGGGCCTGAGTCACCTCGGCCGGTGCGCGGGGGCGGCTGCAGGCAGCGGAGGACGAGGGCTTCCCCGGGAGGAAACTTCTCCCGGCGCTATTGTGGGCCTTAGTTCCATTCTTAGCATCTGCTTCTGTGTTGGTAAACACCGGGCCTGGGCTGGCGGCGGCAATGGGCCTGTTCCCTGTTGTAACCCAGTCTTCAGGGGGGTACGTGGCGCGCCCTTAGCTTGACCCCACCCGTGACTGCACCAACCCTTTGATTCCTCCCCCCTCAGTAGCCTATACACGCCCTTCGCTTGACCCCACCCGTGACTGCACCAGCCCCTTGACCCCCCTCAGTAGCCTATACACGCCCTTAGCTTGACCCCACCCGAGACTGCATCAACCCCATTGACCTCCCCAGTAGCCTACACGCGCTCTTAGCTTGACCCCACTCCGTGACTGCACCAACCCTTTGACCCCCAGTAGCCAATACGCACCCTTAGCTTGACCCCACTCGTGACTGCACCAACCCTTTAACCCCCCTTCAGTAGTCTATACACGCCCTTAGCTTGACCCCACCCCATGACTGCACGCTAGCAGAGGAGACATCACGCGCTCTTAGCTTGACCGCACCCCGTGACTGCACGCTAGCAGAGGAGATGTCACGCGCCCTTAGCTTGACCCCACCCCGTGACTGCACCAACCATTTGACTCCCCCTCAGTAGCCTATACACGCCCTTAGCTTGACCCCACCCCGTGACTGCATTCTAGCAGAGGGGACGTCATGCGCCCTTAGCTTGACTCCACCCCGTGACTGCACCAACCCTTTGACCACCCCCTCCTCAGTAGCATATACACTCCCTTAGCTTGACCCCTCCCCGTGACTGCACCAACCCTTTGCCCCCCAGTAGCCTATAGGCCCCATTAGCTTGATCCCACCCTGTAACTGCACCAACCCTTTGACCCCTAAGTAGCCTATACGCACCCTTATCACCAACCCTTTGACCCCCCCCCCAGTAGCCTATACGTACCCTTAGGCTGACCCCACGCTGTAACTGCGCAAACCCTTTGACCCCCAGTAGCCTATATACACCTTTAGCTTTACTCCACCCCGTGACTGCACCAACCCTTTGACCCCCACCCCCGTAGCCTGTGTGTTGCTGTGGCACTAGTCAACCTTGCAGTGCCGCCACTCATCTTTGTACCACAAATTTTAAATGTGTACTTATTTGTTTTGCTTAATGTTTGTAATTATGTGTTTTTAATTTTACTATGTTTTTTTCCATGTTTTCAGTGTTTTAATTTAAACATATTTTCCTTTATGTGGTTTTCCTTGCAATCCTGCTTTCTTCTTTTTAGGTCGAGCTTTTTAGACCGCGCATCTGCGGTCTCCTTCAAGACACATTGTGGCCTTACCAAGAACTCTCAGGGCATGGATCCTGCCCATTTGTTTTTACCACTAATTGTGTAAGAAAATGGATTTTTTTGGAGTGGGCAGTCGTCCACCTCAAGCAATAATAACCCTAATTTGCCAAGGTGAACCCCACAGTCTCTATATAAACCTGAATTCATCCTCCTGGATCAGACAGGCTGAACTTGAACTATATATGCAGTACCAAAACCGTAATAAAACTAGAATACCAAACAATAAATATCCTAAACTGAATTAAAACAAGCATTGGAAATGCCAATAGGTCTGGCTTTAAAGGAATGTCGTATGATAATGTGAAGCATTACCAGTAGATACCATGGGAATGGATATCCATTTATGCAGAACAAGAAATGCAGAATAATAATGACGTAGGTTAAAAGGTGAGGTAACGGGTGCACTGCCAAGCCAGACCCAAGAATCCATGTAAGTTAATGGTTTGCCTCCTCTCGTAAGTGCTGGTGCCAGGGAACACCATCATAAACTATCTAGTTATCAAAGACAGTGGCGTGTGTAGTCGTGAAAGTTCAAGTTCACACAGCTGGATAAATGATCACAGATCTGCGGAGGGCAAGCTCTTTTTTTTGTGTCAAAGCACACAACTGCTGCCCAACCAAAGCGTACTCCTGGCTCCCCACATGTGGGCATAGCCAAAGCCCCTCTTAGTGAATCTTGCATAATTGTCTGGCGACAGCTGTGCTGTCATGTCTAACCGTAAAAATGAAGTGCATTTTAATGAACAAAATGACCCCCTAAACGACAAAAAATCCAATAAAGAGAACTGGAGATGAGAATTTTTAAGTTTTAAGCAACAGTAGCACCAAAGAGTACTAATAGCCAATGATAGTCTATTGAAGCACAAGACATTTACCTAGACACAATTTCGAGAAATAACTGCCAAGATAAACTGGTTTTAGCCAAATAAAAGTATGAGATGCTATCCAGAGCAAACAAACCTCCAGTTGAGAAAAGCAGTTCAAAGTGGTAAGGAGTGCGCACAATTCCTTGCTCACCAACACTCCATCCAACCCCCTCTGAAATGTGGGAACGCCACAACAGCTCCAACAAAATCCAAACTGTTGCTTGCTCATCCTCAACTCTAGTGTGACTATATGCCGGGCCACTGAATTTACACAATTGTTTGGAAACTGCCTTTTTTCCATAATTATGTATTTGCCTCTTATCCAACATCTGCTTCATAATCTGCAGATTTGAACAAAAAAGAAATTTTCTAGCTCAAACTGTTCAAAAGTTGTTAAAAATGCAGCAACACTTGTTACCGCGCAGTGGAACACCCTTTGCAAAGGTTGACTGGTTACCTTTCTGTTGCTTATTGCTATATTTGGATGTTAGTGTAAAGAAAAAGGGGTCGCCCTGCTAGTAAATACAGTTGCTAAGGCAGGGAAAATATAATCATGGTCTTAAAATATTAGGCAATTTAGCATTTAACAAAACAAATTTAAATCTATAGTTGATTAACACAACATAGAGGGCACACAAACAATGGCAGGGAAGGCATGACAATATAAAATCAGTTTTTTTGATATTTAATTCTTTTTATAGTGTTAAAATATATGAAAACTATATAATCCAATTATCTGAAATAAAGCTCCACGTTTAACATCACACATCTCCATTAATCTAATCTATCATACCCTCTCATGACTCAACAGAATACATCAATTGAACTTAATAATGTTCCTATTGAAAACTTGGTAACAATGATGTTGAATGAATCACAAATACAATATGATAATTGTACAAAGAATATCTCTCAGTGGCTTTTCATTTAAATTGTCTACGCTTGTTTCGGCTCAACGCCTTCTTCAGAAATCCACATGTTTAGAACCAACCGCTGTATCTGTGAACATAATGCATCCATATTTAAAAACACATGGCCCTCATGTAGAAGTAACCAATGGCTACAAACATGATAGATTAAAAGTCAAAAAAATGAAAATGCTCCTCTTCCAAAAACATCTAATAAGGTCTTCCCATCAGCATTCAACCTACAAGAGTCCTGCTATTATAAAGTAAAGACTTTGTATTCGCAGCGCCAGGTCGCTCACATTATCAAGTGCTGGGAACTATCGCCACCCTGTGGTGGGACCAAGAACGGCTCATTAAAAACGATTTAACCTGTGGTCTTGAAACAGTGTTACGTTAAAGCAACTTGAATAATATCATTAGGTGGCCCCTACCATGCTTAAATTCTGTAGTAGGTAATCTTTACTCTTACTGGATATGTAAAATCTTATCAGCGAAAGTGCATTGTCAAATATCTGATAGACATCTAGCCGCAGATTCCTTACCTTTGAACTTCCAGGCGTCAGGCTGGATCCGGAAGATTTTTTCTCAGCAGTACCCCTGCGCGCCGGTAGGTGGCGTCGGTCGACTCCGTGTGACGTCATAAGCGCCATGTTCGTCGTGACGTCCGCATCGTAAATATAACCACCACTCCGGCGCGCTGACGTCCGTTCTTTTCTTTCTGCGCCATTAGCGCTGATCCGTTGAAGAGAGCTACCCCCTGTCATTTTTTGACATACTTTTTTTGACTTTTTGTCGACTTTGTTGGTGTGTAGGTGTGTCATGTTGAGGAAGAATTCTTCGGGGTTCAAGCCTTGCGGCGCCTGTTAACACGCCATGTCGGTCACGGATCCTCATTTGGTCTGTCTTTAGTGCCTGGAGTGTGACCACGACTCCAAGTCGTGCTCCGACTGCCCAGCCATGGCGCTGAAGGCTTTGAGGGAGCGGTCTCTTAAGCTTTTTGCGGCCCGGCGTCCTGCACTGCGGAGGTCGCCTCGGTCCCGGTCCAGGTCTCGGTCAAGAGGAAGGTCCGAGCACCGCTCCGGTGAATCGAAATCCTCTTTGTAGAAGTCTTAGAAGTCAAGAAAGAGGCACCACAAGAAGTCGAAGCGTGCTTCGACTTCGCCCTGCCCGTCAGACGACGCGGTGGAGGAACCTCGGTGTTCGAGGCCCCTCTTTGCTGATCGGGTGCCTAGGTCAGCTCTGTGTTTCCCTCCCTTTGCCCCGCCCAACTGAAAGAATTTTATGATGCTATGTGCGTCATATTTGGGCAGCCTGACCCTGCCAAGTGCGCCTTTAGGCCCCACAGGCTCAGAAAACGGAGGGGGCCCCTGTGGTTCCCATGTCGGCAGATCCGGCTACACAGCCTGTGAGTGGACCCATTCCTGGGTCCAGACCGATGCCGGTTGCATCTCCACAGCAGCCTTCCCCAGCGTCGCGTCCAGCGCAGAGGTCCTCGGCATCTCCGGCGCCCACCGGCAGCACTTCCCCTATCCTCATTCCCGGCGACACGGAGCCAGTCGGGCGGCCTCCGACGCCGAGACCGACTCCGACTAAACCGTACGGCTCCATGCCGTTTTTTTCTGCCCTATTCGAAAGGGTTACGAATGGAGGAAGAGGATTGGGAGGGGGAGAAGGATCCCTTAGAAATCACGAAACAACAACAAGATCTGGACTGGTATGAGGAATTGGGTGAAGCCAGTGGGCTGGACACCTTCCCAGACACTGGCATGCTTTCCCCTCCTACCCTGGCTATGGAGGAGAAAGCATGTATAGCCATGGTGGTGCGTAGGTCTGTAGAGGTCCTTGACCTGCAGCTTCCTACAGTGGCATGTCTTGACAGAGGTCCTGCAGCCTGGGTTCTCGAGTTCGGAACCCCTACTGCCTTTCAGTGAGGCCTTGATAGACGTCCTTCTGGGGACATGGTCCAAACCCAGCACAGGGGCTCCTGTGAATAGGACGATCGCCCGCCGCCATCACCCCGCACCGGGGGACCCAACTTTCCTCACCACCCATCCCAACCCCCCCAAAGCTAGGTGGTCGAAGCTTCCACTTCTCGTGGCGTATGCCCTTCCACACCCCCGTACAAGTAATCCGAGAGGCTGGAAAATTTCGGAAAGACATTTTTTTTTCTTACGCCAGCCTAGCATTGCGGTCAGTAAACACTGCATGCCTCTTGGGCTGTTACTCCCATTCCATGTGGGATACGGTAGCGCAGGTGCTGCCCAGAGTCTCGGAGGAGGACCGGGCTCTACTCTACCAAGCTATATCAGATGGGAGGGATGCAGCTAAGTTAGCAGTCAGATGTGGCTTGGACACAACGGACTTGCTAGGCAGAGCGATTTCCATGACGGTGGCAGTACGTTGCCACGCCTGGCTGAGAACATCTGGTTTTTCAGGGGATGTCCAGGCCAACCTCATGGACATGCCCTTAGATGGCTTCCGTCTCTTCGGAGACAAGGCGGATGCTGCCCTTGAGCGCTTTAAAAACTCTCAGGCCACGGCCAAGTCCTTAGGTCTCACTACCGCCCCCAGGGCTTCATCCAATTTTCGCTCCTTTTGTGGCTATGGAAGAGCGTACCAGCCGCGCCAACCCTACCCCAGCCAGAGGGCCCCGCAAGTTCAGCAACCTCTGTGAGGCCATGTACGCGGTTCACCCCGGCCTCATGGGTCAGGAAACTAGAAGTTGAGCCAAGCCACCATCACCTCCTCCACTGCAAAACCTTCCTAGTCCGATCCCCCAGGATCATTCTCGACCAGTCGGTGGCAGAATACGCCATCATCTCCACCACTGGCAAAACCTTACATTGGACAGGTGGGTGTTGCAAATAGTCCGAAGTGGCTACTCCCTCCCCTTCGAGACTACCTCTCCATCCATGCCTCCAGTGTATGATTGGCTGATGGAGGATCGCCTTGCTCCGCAAGGAAGTCTCAACTCTCTTGGCCAAGGGAGCTATAGAGAGGGTTCCCGGGCCCGAAGTAGGCAGTGGTTGCTATACTCGCTACTTCCTGGTCCCGAAGAAGAACGGAGGCCTTAGTCCTATCCTAGACCTCAGAGCTCTCAATTACTTCCTCAAAAAGGAGAAATTCAAGATGCTCACTCTTGCTCAGGTATTGTCTGCCTTGGACCCAGGAGACTGGATGGTAGCGCTGGACTTGCAGGATTCCTACTCTCATATCCCCATCCTGCCTGCCCATCATCACTATCTGCGGTTCACAGTGGGCCACGGGCACTTTCAATTTGCGGTGCTCCCCTTTTGGCCTCACCAACGCCCCCCGGGTATTCACAAAAGGGATGGCGGAGGTCGCAGCCCATCTGCAGAGATCAGGGGTTCCAGTCTTACCCTTTCTCGACGACTGGTTGTTGAAGGTGGGCTCGCCCCGAGCAGTTGTTTCTCACCTCCAGACTACGGCGTACCTCCTGCATTCACTGGGGTTCACTGTCAATGTGCCGAAGTCATACCTGACTCCCTCTCAGAAGCTCCTTTTCATTAGGGCTGCTCTGGACACTGTGCAGTTTCTGGCCTACCCTGCCTAATGGCGAGTCCAAGATATTCAGGCTATGATACCGATGTTTCAGCCTCTATCTTGGATTTCGGTGAGAATGACTGAGGCTGTTGGGCCTCATGGCCTCCTGCATCCTGCTAGTGACCCATTCAAGGTGGCACATGTGGGCTTACAATGGGCACAGCATCGAGGAAATCTCACCGACCTGGTTCAGATTTCAGAGGGTACTGCGAACGACCTTCAGTGGTGGCTAGCGAACCGTGATTGGTTCAAAGGCAGTCCTATCTTCCTTTCTCCACCCAGAATTCACAGTCGTGACGGATGTATCCCTTCTGGGCATGGGCAGCCATCCCAGAGAGGTGGATATCAGAGGACTCTGGTCTCCTGCGGAAGCCAAGCTTCATATCGATCTGTTGGAGCTTCGAGCGATCCGGCTGGCACTGAAAGCCTTTTTGCTGTCAATAAAGGGAAGGCTTGTACAGGTGTTCACGGACAACACTACTGCCATGTGGTACTGCAACAAACAGGGCGGAGTGGGCTTGTGGACTCTTTGTCAAGAGGCCCTGCGTCTCTGGACTTGGTTAGAACATCAGGGCATTTCTCTGGATCCAACACCTGGCCGGTTCTCTGAACGCCAGGGCGGACAAGCTCAGCCGAAGGTGCCTCGCGGATCACTAATGGTGTCTCCACCCCGAGGTGGCAAAAGGTCTCTTTCAGCGGTGGGGAGAGCCTTGGTTAGATCTGTTTGCCTCCGAAGAGAACGCTCAATGTCAACTGTTTTGCGCGTTGGTGTTTCCAAGGAGGCACTCGCTCGGCGACACTTTTCGTCGCAAGTGGAGCCCAGGGCTCTTGTACGCCTTTCCGCCCATACCACTCCTGCCCAGAGTGCTCAAGAAGAACAGGAGCGACCGGGCACAAGTTATTCTTGTGGCTCCGGACTGGGCACGGAGAGTTTGGTATCCTGAGCTTCTGGATATGAGCGTCAATCCTTCGTGCAGGCTGCCTCTTCGGGAGGATCTTCTGTCGCAGCAGCAGGGGAGGGTTCTCCACCAGAACCTGTCCACTCTCTGCCTCCTTGTGTGGAGATTGAGCGGCAACAGCTTTTGACCTCCCTCCCAACGTCTGTGAGGTTATTTTGGCAGCCAGACGTCCCTCCACGAAATCGGTATATGCCTGCCGATGGAACAAGTTTTGTAAATATTGTACAGACAGGTCTGTTGACCCCTTATCTGCTTCATTATCTCAAGTCCTTCTGTTTACTCTTTCCTTGGCCCAGCAGGGCTCAGCTGTGGGCACTTTGAAGGGCTACCTTTCGGCCCTTTCTTCTTTTCTTCGGCTGCCGGATCAGCCCTCTCTATTCAAATCTACTCTAGTGTAGAGGTTTTTGAAGGGGTTAACTCACTTGCACCCCCCCTTCACCTTTCATCATGCCACAGTGGGACCTTAATTTGGTGCTCACTTTCTTGTTGGATGCGCCATTTGAGCCACTGCATAACTGCCCTCTGCGGTTGCTCACCATCAAGACAGCTTTTTTGGTGGCAATAACCTCTGCCAGGAGAGTGAGTGAACTGCAGGCACTGTCCTCACAGCCTCCTTACCTGATGATCTTTCCGGACAAGGTAGTACTCCGGGCTAGGGCATTCTTTCTGCCTAAGGTGGTAACACCCTCCCATCTGGGACAGTCGGTCACCCTTCCCACCTTCTATGCACCCCCACATCCTTCCAAGGAAGAGGAACGTCTCCATCGTCTGGACCTAAAAAGAGCGTTGTCGTTCTACCTTGATTGAACCGAAGTGTTCCGTGTGGACGACCAACTCTTTATTGGATATGTGGGTGCAAAGAAAAGCCATGCTCTCCAGAAGAGGACTATATCCCGATGGGTATTCTGTATTAAAATTTGTTATGTCTTAGCATAAAAGGATCCTCCTGAAGGGATTAGGGCCCATTCCACCAGGGTGAAGGCGGCCACCGCGGCTCTCCAGCGTGGTGTTCCCGTCTCTGATATATGCCAAGCTGCCACGTGGGCATCTCTGCACACGTTCGCCAGACACTACTGCCTGGATTCTCAGGTCCGCAGGGAAGGCCTGTTTGGTCGCTCTGTTTTGCAGGACTTTCTGGTCTAAGCCATTCCGCAGCCCCTCCTCCAGGGATGGTATTGCTTGGGTATCTGTTCAAAGGTAAGGAATCTGCGGCTAGATGTCTCTATCAGATGGTCAAGTTACTTACCTTCGGTAACGCCTTATCTGGTAGAGACATGATCTAGCTGCAGATTCCCTACCGACCCAACCATCCTCCCCGTACTGCAAAATTGTTTTTTTAAGTGTCCGGGATGTTCATTTTTTAACACACCATGGTCAGTCACTTCATGGCTTCGCACTTCTGGTGTGGAAAGTCGTGAAAAGTACTGAAGTCCGCGCCGGTGTGGCGGTTATATTGACGACGTGAACGTCACGCCGACGAACACGACGTCACGCAGTGTCGACCGACGCCACCTACCGGCGCGCAGGGGTACTGCTAAGAAAATAATCTTCTGGATCCAGCCTGATGCCTGGAGGTTCAAAGGTTAGGAATCCTCGACTAGATCATGTCTCTACCAGATAAGGCGTTACCATAGGTAAGTAACTTGTCCTTCTTGACCTTCAGAGATGCAAGTCCACTAGCTTACAGAGCCTGGGTCCTCCACCGTGCCTTGCACCGCCCTCCCTAAAAGTGGATGTCCTCGCAGTTTCAGGAGCACTGCTGCATGGAACGGTGCACCCAGTACTGAGCACTTGCATTCTACCCACAGCTTCTTTTCCGCCAAGGACTGCAGACTTTTTAAAAATCATTTTTATTAATGAAAAGTCACTTTTAACATGAGTATGTTTATGATTTCATTAGCACCAATGTCATTTCCGACAGTTGCAGGGTCATTAGATATTCACATAAGCATGACGTGACGCTGGCAAAAGGAAACTTCCGGAAAAACATACATCTGTGTTTCATGGTGCTGTAAATAATAAATGGAGGATTCTGTCAGTGAGAAGTACTGCAGGGTGCACAATTACCAATTTCCACAATGTTAGCAAACCATTGCTTTCCTTTGTGTGTCGTATATTCTCTGGGATCATTAAACATTTGCATCTCCCATGCCCATCAGGCTCACAGCGGTGAGGTGCAGTTGTGGCCTCTCACGATTCTCCGTGGCTGACGACCACTCTTGATTGGTAGTCTTTGGGGCAGTTCTGGTAGGAATAATGAGTGGAGACCGTGGGACTCACTACTAGTAAGGGACGGGGTGAAGTCCTGGTTTCACTCGGATTGTGTGCTTCCTCTGCTGCCGCGCACACTCAGAGCATGCTAGCCTCCCTGACAGGATTTTCTCCTGCAGGGCCAGTCACACTCCTTCTCTCTTTCAGGAGGCAGGCAGGCTTCTAGGCACCAAGAAGACCCTCCGCTTCTCCAGCAGAAAATGCAGAGGTCCGAGGATGTCTCTTTCCCTCCGAGAGCCTGACAGTCAGGCAGACACCAGGGCGGGTTACGCAGCTGCTCCTCAAGTACTCTGTGGAGCACTCCACTCCCTTTATTGGTCAGGAAGAACTTGGTACTGGAACACAGTGGGTGGTTTGGATCATACTTTTATACATCTTTTACAGACTGGGAGGTGGATCTACGGTCTCAAACTTCTGAACCCGTTTGGGGTGGTTCTCTTTTCAAGTGTCCTTCTCAGGCTCTTCTACATGCACAGCCTTTGTGTAAAGTGCCACAGTGCTACCTGCTGTGAAAAGTGTCAGTCTACAAACAGGGCCACCTGCCACATGGACATAATGAAGTTAGTTCTCTGCACCTAGCTGTTGTCAGCCTTTCTAAAACAGTAATCAGAGAAAGATAAAAGGCCTGATCTGGTCTAGATACGTCCTCACCTTGACTAACACTGCAGTCCCACTCTCCACCCCAACTATCTACCAAATGGCAGAGCACAGGAAGAATTCATTAGCAACCTCTTGCTAGCAAAGTCTTCTGGGAATTTCTATGGGTAGACCTGTCGCCACTGTCCTAACTTCAATGTCAGTCTCTCCACCTTCCAGCCACAGGAAGGCAATTAATACCTTTCCACAGTCTATGGAGCTGTACTCACTTTCCAGCTCGTACCATGCTAAATCAGGGGTATCCAAAATGGAGCTCAGTGGCTTCGGTACTCATACACATAAAGTACCTGCCCACTGTACATGTACTTCGCCCATACTGTACACACGCAAGCACTTGACATACACACAGGATGTCAGTGTAAAATTCTGGAGCACACATAACATGGAAACAGTACACAACCATGGTCAACAGACCACACTGTCACCGGTGCAGATAAAACTATCTTGTCATACTAGGGATTCATAAATGCAGTGCACTGCCACTATCGTTTAATGCGCTACTCAAGGGACAGGGATAGTAGTCCTCTGTCCTCGTTGAGGGCACGCTTGGAGCGCCCTGCAAAGACACCGGGCCAGACCTGGATTGCTCATTGTCATGGATAGATTTAGGCCTTTGGGCATAAGCTAGATTAGAGTGACTTCAAGATTTTTTTTTAAGTACATCTGAATTTCTACTGATTGTCTAAGGTGGCAAGTGAGAAGTCTGCACACCTCTATAGCCCACTGATGGACGGTGAACGAAACTTTCTCTGCCTTCTGCCTCTACCTTAGAGCTATCAGTCATGTGCCATCATAAACTGTAGTACTTGCCTAGAAGTCTACTCAGGAGCAGCAGAGGGGCAAAGCATAGAAGGGCATTATTTCCACAAAGGAAGCCTCTGGTAATGATTCTTAGCTGTATCAGATATATGAATACCTATTTTGCTGGGAATAATTTACATTGAAAATGTTTTTAATGAAAGGAGGACACGACCTCTTATTGGTGCTTCAATACATCTCTTTAATGTCACTCACCGGAGGACATGGGGCAAGCGACCGGTAGCATATGCGGTCTTCTCTTCTCTCACCCAGAGTTCCAGTGATGCACTTAACATTCTCTTAGGTGCATCATCACTATTTAAAGAGGAAGATACAACACATCTTCCATTCACAAAACAACAAAGAAGAAAAAAAAAGAAAGGAAAGAATAATAACTAACAACAACCTATTAACAATGACTAATAATACAAAAGATAAAATGACAGTGCTAGAATAAAATCAGCAAAAATGCAAAACATAAGTTTACAATATAATCATTGAAAAAAACAAGAGAAATTTGAAACATTAAGTTAAAATATAATCATTGAGATGCAATGGAGATTTCCTCCTCCTTTTTTCCACAGACAGATGTTCAGAATGAGTTCCAACATGGAATTCATCATGAACCATCAAATCCTTCTTAGGAACAACAGTGTCACGAGCTAGAATGTCTTTCCTGGAATCTGCCACAACACTCTTGCACTTTGAGAGCCTAGACATACTCCAGACATCACCACCATCCAACATTACCACATTCTTCATGACCTTGATGATGCGTTTGGGTCCAAAAAATTTTGATTGACCTTTGGGAGACCAAATTGCTTTCTTTACAAACACCAAGTCCCCCACATTCCAAGGATTTTCTTTCGCTCCACATTTAGCATCATACCTTTGCTTGTACATATTCTGATAATGCTTCACTCTCCGATTAGAATCATGGGAAACCAAACCCTTTTTTCCACATAACCACAACGGTGTAAGTTTGGATCCGGCTAGTCTACTTCTGAGCCTTTTAAAAGGAGACACACCAGAAACGCTCTTGGGCGTATTCCTGTGTGCCCACAGTTTTTCTCTTAAAATAGACTTTAATGGTACGTTCATTTCCACAGCGGACTGAGCACTAGCTCTTACCAGTCTATTCATGCTCTCAACAAGTCCATTGGCTTGTGGGGAGTAAAGTGCAGTGCGATGATGAGTAATAGAAAGATCTCTAAAAAATTCTTCCATCTCCAGGGACGTAAATTGTACACCTTTATCGGTGACAATAACATCCGGAACGCCTTCACAAACACGTCTTTTAGAAACTCAATGATATTCTTGGTAACTACTGAACTCATGCAACAGGCAGACACCCACTTGGACGTGTAATCAACAAGAACCACCATGAACCTTTCATTCGGTGCTAAAATATCAAAAGGACCCACAATGTCCATAGCTAGTTTAGTCCAAGGCTGTTCAGGTAGTTCAACTGGCGAAAGGGGAGTTGCTCTTATCTTTTTAGATTTGTCATTGTTTGCACAGGAAATGCAGTCCCTAACAACAACCTCCACCTGTCGGTCAAGTTCAGGCCACCAATAGGACTCTCTGACCCTGGACTTAGTTAAACTGCGTCCAAGATGGCCTTCGTGTGCAAGATTGATCAACTTTTGGCATAAACTGGCAGGAGGAACTAATCTATCACCTCTGTAAAGATTCTTCTCAACTATGCATAACTCATCCCGGACACTCCAGAAACCTTTTGCACATAGGGGAACATAGGCGAAGGCAGGCCAACCATTTACAACAAAATCCATAACCAATTTCCTAGTCTCATCATCTGCAATGCCCGGCTCCCACTCAGACTTGTTGAGAGCTGGTTCTTTGACCCATAACACAGAATTCTCCTTGTTATCAAAGTTAGAATTGTCTAGAGGCATCCTGGAGAGAAAATCAGCAGGAACATTCCTCAAACCAGGTAAATATTCAACAGTCAAATTATATTCCCACAAACTTTCTATCCACCTCTTGATCCTGGGTGTGGTGTTTTCAGCCTTTCTGCATGCGAACATGTGAACCAAGGGTTTGTGGTCTGTCCTAACCCAAAAAGGTAAACCCCTAAGGTAAAACCTGAAATGATTAATGGCCCATGTGCAGGCCAACGATTCACGTTCAATAACGGAGTAGCGTTCTTCAGCTCCCTTAAGTGAACGTGAAGCGAAACCAATTACCCTCTCTTGGCCATCACATATTTGGGAACGAACCGCACCTAAGCCACGGACACTGCCGTCCGTGGTGAAGATGGTTTTCTTAGCAACATCAGTGTCCTAACGTTGGCATGCAAGAAATTTCCTCTTTAACCTGTTTAAAAGCTGCCATACACTCATCGGACCAGACGAAATCGGCACCCTTTTTTAGTAATAGTCTTAATGGTTATACAACGCTTTCAAAGTTTTTAACAAATTTAGAATAATATTCGGAAAGACCAAAGAACGATTTAACCTGGTCTTTGTTCAAAGGTGTAGGAGCCAGTGAAATTGATTCAGCCAAATTAATTTTTGAACTAATGCCTTCACTAGAGATGGTATGGCCCAGGTAGGATACAGAACGTACACTGAATTTGCATTTTTCCTTTTTTAAAGTTAACCCACGCGTTTGAAGTCTCGATAGGACCTTGTCTAGTGTCATGTCATGCCCAAGCTTGTCTTTTCCAAAAACAAGGATGTCGTCCTGAAAAAACAGAACTGAATCGATACCCTTTAAAACCTCCTTCTTCACCCTCTGGAAGCAAGCAGCTGCCGAAGCTAGCCCAAAAGGCATCCTAATGAACCTGAAAGCTCCCAAAGGAGTAACAAAAGAGGTCAAAGCTCTGGAATCCTCATGTAACAGAACCTGGTGATAGGCTGACGATAAGTCCATCATGCTTAAGATAGTAGCATCGTTTAATTTGGCCAAGGCTTCGTTGATATTAGGTAATGGTTGTCTGTCCACCCATATGCAAGTATTAAGACTTCTTAAGTCAACACGCATCCTAATTTTCCTTCCATTGTTCTTGGGCGCCAAAACAATTGGAGCCAACCATTCAGAGGACTGTATCTCCTCTATGACTCCAGATTCAAGTAATCTGCTGAGTTCCTCTTGTAATTTTTCTAACATAAGATTGGGTACCTTTCTCACTTTATGAACTACAGGTTGTGCTTTGGATTTCAAAATTATTTTGTGTTTAAAACCATTTAATAGGCCTAAATCTTCACTAAAAACAGAAGGAAATTTCTTAAAAATATTTAAGTCTTCACCTTGCTGCGAAACTAACATGACCTGCTCATGAGCATTAGGATTTAAGATAATACCAAGGTCCCTTTTGGTGGCACCATCCCAGCAAATTGTCACCTCTTTTGGCAACATAGACTTTCCCTAAAGTCTCTCTGCCCTTAAATGTGATGGATTGAGTAGAATATCCGACCAAATTGATATTCTGTCCCCCGTAACTCACAGGGTTGATCTCAGGAGGTAGAAGAGTGATATTGTCCTTTCCAAAGGTGGAATCCCAGATTTTGTCACTGATTAGGATGTATGGAGAACCCGAATCAGCTAAAACAGAAAAGGATTTGATACCAATACATATTTCACACTTTGGCATAATCACTACGTCAGAATCAACTCCTTTCACATCCTGGATGGTATCACTGCGAGTTTCAGAAATGTGGTGAATGATTTGCTGAGGATATGTTATCTCTTCATCAATGACATTTACCTTAGTATTCCTACACATGCATGCATAATGTCCCCTCTTACCACAATTTCTACAAATTACACTTCTAGCGAAACAATTAGGGTAATTGGGGCCATGATTTTGGCTGCCACATTTGGAACACTTCATTTTAGGATCTCTGCTGGGATAAGCATTCCATCTGGGTTTCTCTTTCTTTATTGGATTCTTGTCCTGTTTGCCAGTAGTTTTCTGAATTGCAGCTATCTGTGAATCTGGAACACAACTTCCACACTCACTAGGAAGTACTTCAGCTACAGAGTCACTGGGTGTGATCGCATTCCGCATTTCCTTCACCGAGCACGAAGTATTTTCAATGGTTTCAACAATACTAATAGCCTGCTTAAGGTTTGGATTCTTTGCAAGTAATTTTTCTTGAATTCTAGAGTCATTGGTGCAACGGACCAATTGATCTCGTATTAAGGAGTCAGTCAATTGTTCAAATTCACAAGTGTGAGCCAACGACTTGAGTGCTGCAACATAGTTCCCAACCCTCTCACCCTTTGCTTGAACTCGCATAAAGAATTTGTGTCTTTCCATTGCAACATTAATTCTAGCTCCAAAGTGTGTTTGAAGTAACAGAACAGACATTTCATATACATCTCCAGGTTCCCCAGCTCTTCTACCAATGGGTACAGGGTCTAAACTGTCAAAGATATTTCTCCCCCCAATTCCAAGGTTATGAAGCAAAATAGCTTGTTTCCTTGCAGCTGAAAATTTTTCTCCCCCAATGGCAATTAAGTAGGAATCAAAAAGGGGTTTCCATTTTTTCCAAGGGAGAGTTGGTTCATCACGTTCCGACAGAAATTGAGGTGGCTGACTCATGCCACTTGACGCCATGCTAAAAACAAAGCTAAATTAACAAGCTAACACAATAAACTAATACAATAGATTAACACAAAAACTGTCAAAATAATCTAATATAACAAGATAAAATAAATAATTAAATGAAATTGTGGCCTTACTGTTGATAATCCATCCAATATGTAGGAGAAATAATCCCTTCAAATCTTCTCCATGTTGCAAAATCAGGAAATCAAATGAAGATAGATGTTGTTCATAACTCTGATAAATAATCACAAAAAAAAATGAATATAAATTGTCTAAACGGCCACAATATAACACTTTGGTCGCAATTTAAGTAAATCCGGACTCTGCGCGGTGAAAAAACAACTCTTCATACGATGTTCTAAGGCATTGAAACTGATGCGATTGAGCGTATGTATCGCTGAGCGCTCTAGTTGTTTCACTCTTGACATCAAAAGGAAGTGTCATTAGGGTGCGTCCACTTAGAAGGAACGTGCCTGCTTGCGTCAGCAGGAAGTCTCGCTCCAGAGTGCGAGCTTCGGACGGGACCGTTGCAGCTCGCGGTTAGTGTCCGTTGTTTTTTTCCAAACTGGGCTCACGCGCGTACTGTTATCCATAACAACAGCCCAAAATGATTATCTTTTAGGGCATTACACGATTCACACAGCCAGTGCGAGGATATTTACTGGAAAATTATTAAAGTCCCGTGTCAACACAGATTAGACTGACCTTTTAAATGAATTTAATCTCATCCGCCCGGGTTAAAGATCAAACGTTGAAGTGGATTTCGGCCACCCGGCCTGAAGATCACACGCTGGGTTCACTGGTGGGTGCAGTCTACTCGTCACCAATAATGAAAGGAGGACACAACCTCTTATTGGTGCTTCAATACATCTCTTTAATGTCACCCACCGAAGGACACGGGGCAAGCGACCGGTAGCATATACGGTCTTCTTTTCTCTCACCCAGAGTTCCAGTGATGCACCTAACATTCTCTTAGGTGCATCATCACTATTTAAAGAGGAAGATACAACAGTTTTCTTTCTGAAAATGAGACCGTAAATAACCATTACTACGTCTGCATAAGAGCTAGTGACTTTCGGAGCATCTGAGACACTCCTGTTTTCCCCTACACACTGCTTTCTTCTGTAGTCTCACTCTGTTCACTACTTATGCCTTTTGTTTCACCCTGCATCTTCCTGAAATTCTCCATCTGTGCACTTTCACACTATTTACAATTGGCACATATGCAACTCTGTGCATTCTGTATAGAGGCCAATGATTGGATGTGCATGAATGACCTCTATGACCCACTTATGGGCAGTGTAAGAAACTACCTTCTGCCCATATTTCGGAGCTCTCAATGATGTGCCGTCATAAACTGCAGTACATGCCAAGAAGTCTGTACAGGGGACGAGAAAAGCATAAGATGGCATTATATAACCAGCCTTCGTGTATGCTCCAAGTGGTCAATCCAGGCGCTGCAGAGGAGCGACCTATAGGACAGCATTACACAAAGTAACAGCTAGTGACTTTCGAAGCATCTGAGACACTCCTGTTTTCCCCTACACACTTTCTTCTGTAGTCTCGCTCTGTTTGCTACTTATGCCTTTTTTTCACCCTGCATCTTCCTGAAATTTTCCATCTGCACACTTTCCCACAATTTATGATATCCACCTATGCAACTCTTTCTGTGCACTCTGTAGAGAGGCCAATGATTGGATGTGCATGTAGTCTGCACACCTCTAGGGCCCATTCCTGGGCAGTTGAAGAGCTCCCAATCATGTGCCGTCATGAACCACCATCAACCACCTAAACTCACTTAAATAACCTGGAGACAACTCTGTTCAAAGTATGTGCTGTGTAAGACTCGTATGTTGCATGAAAAAAGCGCAGAAACGTCTTGGACAAAAACCCAGATATTCTTAGGGAATTAAAGAGGATGGCTTTTACAGTCGTTTTTTTAAAGATCGATCAGTTTTTTGCAAGCAAAGTTGAGGAAGTGATTATAGAGCCCGGTAGGGACCCGTGTCATAGACTATTTTTAGGTACTGCCTGGTCTAAGACCCGTCCTGCTGAAAGCCTCGCCCTTCGCCATCGCCACTGCTTATCCGTGGATTGCAGACGTCTGGGCTCTGTAGGTATTGCAACTTTATCACCATTTGCCTTACAAAACATCTATATTGAATAAAAATGGAAATGACCATTGGGGCTTGGCGAGAAGATGCAGGCGGCAACAGTTGTCCACACTCTGGATGTCAACGGCGTCCAGAGCTGCCGACATTGGCACTGGGGGACCAGGGTCCCGTCTCGGCGTCGGCTGAACGAACACCATGTCATTCTGGGCAAATCACTTTAAATTGCCGGTGCCTCAAACACGAATGTCACCTTGTGCAATATAACTCGTGCTCATGTAAAGCGCTTCAATAGCTTGGGGTCGAGTTTGCTCTATACAAAAACTGCACAAAACAAATGCCGTCACGAGCGCGCTGCAGCCCGGCGAGCTCCAGTCCTATTGGGCAGGCAGCGATTTCTGAGCGCGTCCACGACCCTCGTCACCCTTGCGTCCCCAGTAGGGCCTGCGTCGTGCCTGACCGTGAACGCGCATCCCCGCTCCTGAGCCATTGACTGCCTCTGCCATCCGGCCATTGTATTTATTGCAATGAAAACGCAGCAAGTGCATAATTACATTACAGAAGAAACACGCATCTTCCCTCGGTCCCCCCACCCCATCCTCCTCCCTGGAACTATAAACATTGTGTACAGCTGGGATGGGAGGAGGTTGGCATGGCAACTGTGAGAGCTAAATTTAGCATCTGATGTACTGTACTGCTTAAGGTGGGCCAGTGCGTACCTGGGTGTTGCGTGGGCTCCGAGGTTGGGGGGGGGAGGGTTGTGGGCGTCTGATTTCTGCCCCAGCCTTTTCATGTCCTACTGAGCATGAAATGAAATTGTGAATTAAGGAGTCGAGGGCTTAGAGACTGAACAGAAAGCAGCAATGTCTTAGATTCTAGTTCAATTGCCTTTCCTCAGTTTCACACGTCATAACGTTTCTGCGCCCTGCAGAGCATCTTTTTGGTAAAAAGCCTTGTTTCGTATTTTGTAACTCAACGTACGCAGTTGGTCAGCAGACGTGTCTGCGTCATACAAGGTGCCTACCAGCTGGATAACAAAACAGAGAGCAACTATTGAACCAACATTCAATCAATCAATCAGGATTTATAAAGCGCGACAAATTACCCTTGTCTGTGACTTGGTGAAAATTAGAAGTGCAGCAGAGTGCTGCCATTGTATGTGTGAATATACCACTAGTTTTGTGTTTGTGCAAGTGTGCAAGGAGTCAAAGCACTGTGCTGGGAGGAGAATAGCATGTTGGCCTCACTTGACATGGTATGGCCATTAGTAGAGCGCTTGTTCAGTCATTGGTATGGCCTCATGGCGCTCAACAGCCTGGCGAGACTCCACGCGGTTCTCTGGTTTCTGTGTCTGATCTAGTTGGTGTTGTTGTGTTAGTGTGCTCTGGTCATACTGGGAGCTTCGCTCTTATTCATTGAATTGTGACCCTGTGACATTGGTGTCCTATGCATGATTGTCAAATTGAGCCATTGCCCTTATTGGGGGGAGGGGGGGGGAGTGGGTGTGTGTGTGTTTTTTTTTTTTTTTTTTTTTTCAGGCGCTGTTGGGGGCCTTGTTAGCCGATTGTGTTGGGCGTATGTTAGAAGGTGTGTCCTGAGTGGTCTGTTGTTGTGAGGTATATCCAGTGATAACCATGTGGCAAATCTGTGGTGTGTTGGATCTTGGTGAGGTGTTCTTCCTCATGCGTGGGGCGTGTCTTTTTTTTTTTTTTTGTGTTGTGAGGCATGTGTCATTCTTAGGGAGTGATGGGTGTAAAAAGGTGTTCTATATACGTTGAATTTTTGCGTCTTAGTGGTAAGTTCCATTGTGCACTGCCTGATAGACTGTATGTTCATTGTATCCGTGTCAGACCGCCAATGCTGTGCAGTACAAAAACACAACAAAAAGTTAAGTCTCTTTCCTCCCTCTGTGTCCCCCTAATGTCACCCGACCCCTAAACCTACGCTTGCACTCACCACTTCTCGCTGCCCACATGGTGCAGAAAGTGCTCTGAAGTTGGCAATGGTGGCTTGTTGGAACAGAAGTAATAAAAAATGAATCTGTGGGAGAGGAGGGTGCGACAAAACACTCCACCCCTGAATCATGTGGGATTGTCGAGCTTTGAAGACCTTGCGCTGATGCGTCTTTCACGTTTGCCTGCAGGTCTAAAGGTGTGATCCTGAACCTTTCATCGGGCAGCGCTCTGTACCCAGTGCCACTCTTGACGGTGTACTCTGCTACCAAGGTAAGGTTGCTCTGGCTAGGCAGAATCCCTAAATGTTGACAGACATGTGTTTGTTATGTTATGTTTATTTAATAAAGAGCAGAGAATCACACCGAAGGTGTATCGAGGCCTCCACATAAGCCAGGTTTTTTAACAAATGTTTTAAATTGAGCAAAGTCCGAGCAGCAGCGAAGGTGGCTTGGAATCTGGTTCCGGCCATTGGGGCAGTATAGAAACGCGCTCTGCCCCATATCTTGAGGCAAAATGCGGGGAATGGAGAGAAGCGCCTTGTTGCTGGATCTCAGTGTGCGAGAGAGACAGTAGTAGCGTAACTTGTCTTTAAGATAGAGGGGATGGGAGAGTACGTAGATGACTAAACAAGGAAATCTTAAAAATATAGCATAATACTTTGCGACCCGTCTGGTCCCACTAATCACATCCTTAGGGTTAGGACTCTAGTACCGGAAGCGTTTGACACTGTGCTCCATTGCATGCAGTCGAAGTGCCTGATAAAATAAGCGCAACTTGCTAAAGAGCGAATATTATTCTCAAAACAACGGAACTGTAAATTAATTTTTTTTTAATTGTTTGCCGCCTCCCATTGGCATCTGGTGCAAAGGGCTCAGCTTTAAGCATTATATTGACTGAAGAGCATCCCTTGGCTCCTAGATTTCCTGTTGAACTATTACTGCTTTTGAGAGATTTTGAATATCATTACTTATTTGTTCACTAATTTCACTTTTAATAGTGATTGGTTTATCTTGTAGTTGAATGAACACTTCGGAGAGGTAGGGTTGTTAAATACAAGTTTATTCGGGAAGCGAGGTTCCACTGCGATGCCAATACATCCGTCCCTCTGCCAGCTCCACTCCAACTGCCACCTTTCGAATACTCTCCCCAGAACCTGGAACCAGACGGCATGCAAGGTTCGTCGGCTCCTGGCATTGAAGTACAACACATTCCCTTCCCTTATAACAATACAACAATTACTTAAAAGAAACAAAAGGAAAAGGAGAGAAAGATAAAACATGGTAAAATGCAATAACCTTAAAAATTAGAAACCATGTAAAACAGCATTCAAAGAAATCACATGCTGCAGAAGGATCAAGTTTTTTTTTATCTTGACTAACGCACATAATCATCAAGATACCCAGGAGAATGCCGAACTCTCCTTACCCTACCTCCTTGTGTAGTGGAACCAAGAGATGATAATAAGGAAGCAGATTGCGAGGCTGAAGCTGTGGCATCAGATCGTGCCAAATCAACACACACATCACCTGCACCTGAGGAACGTGTAATTCCCCTGGACTCGTTCTGCAAAGAGAGGGATAACTCACCATCTGACATGAGCATGAAAGGATTATTTGTGAGGGAATTGTCATTTCTCTCACTTACACCACATGATCCACCCTTCTGGTACAGAGCCACATGCCTGTAATGCCACCTTTCTCCATTCTCCAACACAACAACATGACTTAAGGCACGCATCACCTAATGAAGCCCTTTAAACTTGAACAAGCCACCACCACCTCTACCACTTCGTACTTTCACTCAATCACCTCGAGAAATGCGTTGGGAAACATTACTCCCCATGGAACTTTCAATGGATGTGGTGGCACAAATCATCTCACGCAACCAGGCAGGAACCAACTTCGTTCCTGGTAGCCTACCACGCATCACCTGAAAAGGAGTCTTACCAGTCACACTATGGGTACTAGACCGATACTCCCACAACATCTCGGCCACCAAATCACGAACATCCTTTCTACTTGCTAAAGCCATTTGAATCGCTCCCTTGACCATACGGTGCGCTCTCTCGACTATACCGTTTCCTTGGGGATTGTAAAGTGCAGTGCGATTGTGCTTGATACCAAATGTCTCTAGAAATTCTTTCATCTCACAAGAAGTCAGTTGGGTACCGTTGTCTGTGATGAGAACTGATGGCAAAACCTTTTCACTCCATATCTCTCTCAACATAGTCATGGTGGCCTTTGTGGTGACTTCTCTCATGAATTTTACCACAAGCCATTTCGAATGCACGTCTACAACCACCATGGCAAATTTCAATTCTGCCCTTAACTCATACATACGACCAATAAAGTCCATGCAGATGGTATGCCAAGGTCGACCAGGATCACTTATATGTCCTAAATCATTTTGCACTCCCACTTTCAACCTCTTCTCGCTCTCCTTGCAGACAAAACATCTCTTCACCAATTCATCCACCTCAGCATCCATTCTGGGCCACCACCAATCCATCCTTAATCTTTTCTTGAGTTCTTGTTTGGCCCAAGTGCCCCTCATGCGCCAACTCAATCAGTTTCTGCCTCAAACCTCGAGGTGGAACAAACAGATCTCCTCTCATCAGCAAGCAATTCTCATACCCCGACAACTCATCCAAGAGTTTGAGGTAAGGCCTTACCGATACAGAAACCGTACTCTCTCTTCTTCCACCTTGCAATACCAAACGTATCACTTCATTCATAGCAATATCAGATTCCATCTCATTGATCCAATCTGACTTGGTAAACGTATGCAGACCTGCCACAGTCAAGACGTCCTGAATGGAAGCTACAGCCCCTTCACCTTCTTTTGCTCTAACCTCTGGACCATCCACATCTTGCCAATCCAGAGACAACCTCGACAAGCAATCCGCTTGCGTGTTCCTCCATCCCTGGATATGTTCTACTTGATAACAATCTTCTTGCAAACGAGCAGCTAACCTGCTGAGCCTAGCAGAACATTTGCCTGTCCCCCCTGGTAAAAGTACTTTCAGTAACGGTGTGTGATCAGATCGTAACACAAACTTGGTGCCCCACAGGTAAGTCCTAAAGTACTCACAACCCCATGCTGCCGCTAAAGTCTCACGTTCTATTATGGAATAATTTCTCTCAGAATCAGTTAATGTTCTGGATGCAAATGCCACAGTTTTTTCCTCCTTGCCATGGACTTGTGCTAAAACCGCACCTATACCAGTGGCACTGGCATCCACAGTGAGAATCGACTTTAGCTTGGTGTCAAATGGCGAGGACACCAGCTTCACAAATCTCTTTTAATCGAGTCAAACGAACACTGTTGGTCATCTCCCCACACAAAGCTAGCTCCCTTCTTCAAAAGTGCCCTCAACATCTCAATTTTCTCAGAAAAATTCCCAAACAAATTTAGCATAATATTCTATAAGACCTAAGAACGATCTTAGTTTATCTTTGTGATTTGGCGTAGGTGCCAGCTTGATAGCATCCATCAGATTCTTCTTCGGTTTCACTCCCTCAGCGGATATCTCATATCCCAAGTATTCTACTCTATCTAACAAAAATTTAAATTTTTGACGTCTGAGTTAATTCTGCCTCACCTAGCCCATGCAGGGCTTGTCTCAGAACTAGATTGTGCTGTTCAACTGTGCTCCCAAAGATGAGTATATCATCTTGGAAGAACATAATATTTGTCATATCCTTTTTTTTTTTTTTTTTTTTTTTTTATAACTTTATTTATCTTTGATCATCAAACGATCACAAATTACGTTTCAGTTGGTTCAATTGTCCATTATGCAATATAACAAAAATAACAATGAAATATAGTCATCTCTCCTCTTAACACCGAATGGTTACTCGTCAAATTATCCTAGTCCATGTGTTGTGTTGACCAGAGAAATGTGTGTAATTAGTAGTGGTGGGGTTGCGCCTGCGCCAAATGTCTATCAGTGAAAACTGGTCACAGAGGTCACGGACCGCTCGCCTCGCTCTAGGTTTGGTGTCTGCGGTGCAGGACGTGCTATCCAAGCCTGGATTCAAAAAGAGATTGAAATCCCCGCCTATCATAATCAATGCAGGTTCTAGTTTGGAAAGTTGAGTGTGTAGGGAGTGGAAAAACTCCGGGGAGTCAGTATTGGGGCCGTAAACACAAATCAGATTGACCCTGTGTCCCATTACCGAACCTGCCACTATAACATACCGGCCCTCCCTGTCCCTGATGACCAGTCGGCAGCTAAAAGGGACTCTCTTATGGATTAGAACTGCCGTGCCTCTCGCATAATTGCTATAATTGGCAAAATACCTATGGGCCCCCCAACTGGCAGCAAAGCGCGCCGCATCAGTGACAGGTAAATGAGTTTCTTGCAGAAAGGCGATGTCTATGTTATGTCTATTCAAGTAGTGCACTACTTGCCGTCTTTTACGTTGATTATTAAGACCCCTGACATTCCATGACAACAGGGACAACTTAGAGGGACCTGCGCTGAAACCTAGCTGTGCCATCTAAGAGTCTTAAGAAAGTCTACGAGGATAAATGTCATGGTGTGGACAAATAACCAATACCAAGCACAGCATGCATGATAATCAATAAAGAAAACATTAAACCCCTTCCCAAACCCCTCCCTCCACCCAGCCTCACTACGAAAATGGTCAGGCCTACCCCAACCTGTAAACAAAAACCAAAGTACCAATCGACTGTACAATCATAGAACGCAATTATAAACAGGTACATTCGAATCAGCCTGAAAGAACCCAAGGTATCCACCTAGGGGGGTGGCGACGCCACGTCAGCAGCCCAACTATGAAAAAATATACTCAATCAAGTTATATTGTGTCCCCAAGTATTGAAGGAAGGAAGGAAGATCAAACACTCAGCAATGTTCACAATGTCACCCCACACCGGAGCCAGAGAACAGGTCCACGCTTGCAACGGATCCGCTGTGCGGAGGAGACGGGTCGTCCCTGCCGTCCCGCCGCTGGCCATTGTTGTTTTTATAGGTGCAACAGAGTTCTTGGACCTCTTTGGGACTGTCAAAGAATCGTACCCGGCCCTCAACCTCCACTCGAAGACGTGCAGGATATAACATGCCGTATTTAAGGCCAAGGTTCCGGAGTGCGGCTTTTACCCCAGTGAATTTGCGTCTGGCATCTTGAACCATCACCGTGAAGTCAGGGTAAAGAGCGATTTTTGAGCCCTGCCAGGTTACGTCGCCGCGCTCCCTGGCCAAACGCAGTATCGTATCTCTGTCTCGGAAGTTCATAATGCGAGCTATCAGGGGGCGAGGCGGGAGGCCCGGGTTAGGCCGCGGACCGAGAGTGCGGTGGGCTCTCTCCACCACAAAGCCAGGCGTAAAGGAGTCCCTCCCAAACATGTCCGCCAGCAAAGTTTCCACAAAACTATCTAAGCGGCCCGTAGCTGTGGACTCCGGAACCCCAAGAATGCGCACGTTATTGCGGCGGCTGCGTGCTTCAAGGTCCTCATTCTTGTTGGCCACTTCCTTTAGTAGACGGTCCATTCGATCTAGGCGTTTGGTTGCCTGTGCGGTACCATCCTCGATGTCGGAGATCCGCGCCTCTGCCACATCCAGACGCCGATCGTGCGCTTGGATCTTTGCGCCCATGGATTCGAGCGTTTTGTCCAGGGAGTCGTAGCGACCGTCCAATGCCCTGAAACCTGCTCTCATTTCTTGCATCCACTCCGCCGCAGGGGCCATGGCTGATGCATCTCCAGCAGGGCTGCCTACCCGTTCCCCCATGTTGGGGTCTTCCTCCGCTGTTTTCTCCGCCAGTTTTTCAAATGGGAGTGTCCTTTGTTTCGGGTCTTTGCGTCCCATGCCTTCGCGCAGGAACCGGAGACTGCCCAGCCGTCGCTGCTGCCCCACGGATGCTACTAGCCGCGTTTGGGATGTCGGGGTGGAGGAATATTTTGAGAGCTGCTAGGCCTCGCAGTGACCCCGGAAGCTTCAGGTATGGCAATAGTGAGCTGGCAGAAGGGCAGTGCAGAGGGTCGGTGGGCGTCAGAGGCAGGTGCCGGCCACTCTCAAACAGGATGCATGCGTCTGCTCCTTCAAAGCAATTGCGTCTTGTGTGTGGAGACAGTGGGGCCAAGGGCACTGCTGTGGAATAGCTAGCGCGTTCTGTCGAGGCTCCGACCGCTTAGACGGGGGACCGCGCGGGGGCCACACCAGGCGCCGGGGGCATCCAGCAGGCTCGTGCACTCATCCCCCCCTCGCCCTCTGCGTTGCTTACGGTCCAGCCTCGCCTGCCCTGCATCAGTTAGTAGCGATAGTGGGGGTTGGGAGGCAGCGTGGCCGGACCTTCACAACAGCGCCTGGGTGACACTGCCTCAGCCACGAATGCTGCGCGTATCGTGCAGAAGCGGGGGGGGGCGCCGAGACTACCAAACCGGCACCCGGGCACTCACCGCACCGTAGGACCCAGCGCCGACCAAACAGCCGCGATCGTCGTCCTAGGCCGCCATCTTGCCTTGCTCCGCGTCGCAGACGGAACTCGCGACAGGGCCGCTCCGTGTGCGTTCCATCCCTCGAACGACACCCAGCTCGTGTCCCAGCGGATCAGGGATGCAGCGACGCCTCTGCCACCGTCATGTAGGTGCTATAGGGTGGGGACAGCGTTTAGTTCGTCGGACTGCCGGCGGAGCTTCAACACCGCGCGGCCATCTTAGCCCGCGGCTTGGCCACCTATTTGTCATATCCTTGAACAGTTCACCCATCAATGCCTGAAAAACGCTTGTGGCTGAACACAACCGAAACGGCATTCTGGTACACTGGAACAACCCTTCCATTGTTACGAAGGCCGTGAGTGGCTTGGATTGTTCGTGCAATCGTATCTGATGGTACGCATCTTTTAGATCTAACTTAGTAAAATACTTTCCTCCACCTAAGGCTCAAATGAGTTCACTAATGTTGGGTAAGGGATACGTGTCTACAACCACATTCTGATTGAGGGATCTCAAATCAATACAGAATCGAAATCTTCCATCGTATTTCTCTGTAATCACTACGGGAGACACCGAACTAGCACTCTCAATAGGTTCAATCACTCCAGATGCTACCATATCTTTGAGTAGTTCCTTTATGGCTGCATGAGCCACCAACGGAACCTTTCTGGCTTTATGTTGTACTGGTATGGCATTGGGCTTCAAAATAATCTTGTGGGAGTAACCTTGTAAACATCCTAACTCCTCTTTGAGCACATCCTTAGCTTCAATTAAAATGTCTTCTAGACCCAAGTCCTCAATCACCATCAGTTGTATTGGTGCCCTTGGATTCACTACTATACACAAGTCAAATTGGTGCATCCACCCCAGTATGGGTGGACCATCCACAGCTACATAGACTTTTCCCATGATGATCCTCCCTTGAAACTCTATTGTAGCATTCAAGAATCCAAGCAAGTTTATAGTTTCTCCTTGATACCCTCCTGGGTTAATATCTTTAGGTAGTAACTTCTCTTTTGGCCATGTCTTTTCAAATGTGTCCTACGGAATAATGGTATACATGGACCCTGAGTCCACCATCAATTGCACT
Source organism: Calotriton arnoldi (assembly GCA_963921515.1). Taxonomy (NCBI): domain Eukaryota; kingdom Metazoa; phylum Chordata; class Amphibia; order Caudata; family Salamandridae; genus Calotriton; species Calotriton arnoldi. Next base: position 2,251,599 of record CAWUFW010001040.1, read on the forward strand.
TCTTTCCCATTAATCTTGAAGACCGCTTTGGGTCTGTTCCTTCTACCCAACTTCTCTTCGTCTTCACCAACACTTAAGATTTTGTCTCCATGGTGCACCACATCATTGGCATCATCCACCATTGCCACTTTAGGTTTCCCTGGCTGTTTGCACACTGCAGCAAAATGTCCTCTGCGACCGCACTTTCTGCAAGTTTTGTCTAAAGCAATACATCTGCAATAATCTGCGGTGTGATTAGCACTGCCACATCTATAGCAAGATTTAGAGAATTGTTTGATTTTGGAAATATTACGATTGAATTTTGAAATTGCAGCTACCTCTATCTCCTCATTATCGACAATGGAAACTACATCTCATCTTCCTTAGCGTTCCTTGTCTTATCCATCTCATGCATGCAACGTTGAGACTGTTCCACCACTTTGGCTATGTCAATCGCATCTTTGAGAGAAGGATTCTTAGCAGCCCATAAACGTTCTTGGGTTTTCTTACATTTGCAATGAACTATTAATTGGTCGCGAACTAGTTCATCAGTCATAGCTCCAAATTTACATTTAAGTGACAACTCTCTCAACTTTGCAACAAATTCATCTATAGATTGAACATCCCCTTGGTGGTGGGTATAGAATTTGTACCAGTTCATGACTAAATTAACCTCCTTGGCAAATCTGAGTTCCAATCTTTTTTTTGCTTCTGCATACACATCTTCAATTGGATCACCATTGGGTTGTGTGACTAAAGGCAAATATTTAAATATGTGTTGCCCCTCTTTGCCTAAATTATTTACCAACCGTGCTTTTTTTCTAGCAGCACTGAATCGTACACCATCAATGGCCTCAAGATATGTCTCAGACATTGTTAACCAATCCTCCCATTCAATTGAGAGTGAACCTGGTTCAGATAAAAATAACGGTGGAGACACAATGGCGTTATGCGCTTGCATGCTTAATTCTAAATAGATGATTTGCAATAAAAGTATTGGTGATGGTAATTGGTGTGCAAATCACCAGAACATAAGGTCGATTTATGGTAAATCACAGCAGGGAAGCCGATGTGTAAATTGCAGAGAAAAGTTCAATGTTCGTAGAAATATGTTCAAAAATATTAGCAAGTTCCCAATCCAAGATGGCGGAAAGTAAGTAAATGTAGACCCCGAGGTTGGGAAACCTCACAAAATAGCCTCCAACGTGATGCGCGTCGTGCGTCACGTAATGCGCGTTGTGCATGTGACGCGGGTACTAACACGGAGCAACGGCTGAAGGGACCTTCACAATAGTACTCACCGCAGCATTTTGTTTCACCGCAATGCTGTGACTGGGTCGGAAAGATGATCGAGAAATGTGTCAGCAGTGCAGGAAATCTCGAAATCCCAGAAGAGAAGGTTGCTGATGAGACGGTTGTCTCACATGATGTGGGTCCCGGCGGCTGGCGATCGCGGAATCAGGCTGGCAGATCGTCGCCAATTCTTGTAGTTGAATGAACGCTTCGGAGAGGTAGGGTTGTTGAATGCAAGTTTATTCGGGAAGCGAGGTGCCACTGCAATGCCAATACAGCCGTCCCTCTGCCAGCTCCACTCCAGCTGCCACCTTTCGAATACTCTCCCCAGAATCTGGAACCAGACGACAGTCAAGGTTCCACGGCTCCTGGCATTGAAGTACAACAGTTTACAAAGTCATACAACATATTCATTTAGTTCCCAGGACTGGGTAGGGCGATATCAGTACGTCCATGACTGGACCGTGAGCTTTTTTTAAGCTCTTGTTTGTTTGTTTGGGGTTTTACGAGCATAGGTTGATCCTTCTTTTATAAGGTTCCCAGATAGTAGGGGAATTTTCATTTGATTTCATATCCACTTCATTTTCACTTTCTAGTATGGGTTAAAGGATGGCCCATTGTGATAAATGGGTATCACTAAGAGTCACACACCAGATGCAGATTTCAAGCTCCCTCGCGTGTCTCTGAGACACTTAGACCTCGATATTTCTGCAACATTGTACAGTTTGCAAGGGATGTCACCCTCTAAAACAACAGGATTTAAACCCTGTAGGAGCGGTCGCAAACAGATGTCTGTGACAGATCCCTTTCAGGTGTGCCTGGGGTCGAGCCACGACCTCAGGCACACCAAGGCCTGCAGCGACTGCACACCAATGAACCTGAAGGCCATCAGGGAACGTGAGACGAAACTTTGTTGCCAAGCATAAGAAGACACTGTGTCAGGACCGCGTTGCCTCTCATTCCCATAGTCAATGGAGCCGCTGGTCCTTGCTCTTCAAATCCTCAGTTAAGCGTAAGAAACATAAGTCAAAGCGGCGTTCCGCTACCTCCGTCACTCCCATTCACCTGAGCAAGCATGTGGGCAGCGCCATCCCTGTTGATTTCGAACCTAAAGTCTGCCGACTTTGGAGCCGATCCTGCAGCTGGTTCTATTTGAAGTGGAGTTTCCGTGGCCTACAGTCACACTGAATCAGATCCAAGAGTTCCATGCAGCCATGCCATGGCTCTGTGGATCCCTACGTGTCTTACTCTGGCATGCCTTCAGACCCCAAAGAGCCTTGAGGCTTTCCACCTGGGATACTGCCAGCGGGTCTTCCCTCTGTGCCAGCTGGACCTTCTGCACTTGTCTTGCCTTGGACTCCTGCTGATGCAATGACCCTCGGCGGTCCCGGGCATGTTGACTTCGCCACCTGAAGTAGCAGCGCTGACTGTCCAAGGTCAGCGCACTGCCTACCATGGGCCCCACCTGCCAAACCTCTTTAGCATGCCATTTCAGGGCCACAGTCACCCGTGGGATACAAAATCTGCTGATTGTCACCTGGCTGACAAGCAATCACTTCGGACAGATGGGTCCTTCGGATTGTTGGCAAGGGACACACCTTACCCTTTCTCTCTTTTCTGCTGCACCTTCCATTGTCCCCTTGGCGAGTGACTAAGGACCATCTCTCCCTTTTGCAGCAGGAAGTGCAAGTCCTTTTGGCCAAAGTGGCTGTGGAGAGGGTGCTAGAAGTAGGGCGTGGTTGTTGTTCCTACTACTTTTTGGTGCCCAAGAAGGATGGAGGACTTCGGCCTGTTCTAGATATGCGCTCTCTCAACGCTGTTCTCTAGAAGGAGAAATTAAAAATGCTCAGCTTGGCCCAGGTTTTTTCTACTCTTGGCCCTGGAGACTGGATGGTAGCATTGGATCTTGAGGGCACCTATTTCCAAATTCCCATTCTGCCAGCCCATCGGCGCTACAAGCAGTTCGTGGTGGGAGAGGAGCATTTTCAGTACAGGATGATCCCCTTTGGTCTCGCCTGTGCCCCTCGGGTGCATATGAAGGTGATGGCAGTGGTGGCGGCACACCTTCAGAGGTCAGGGGTGCCAGTCTTCACCTACAATGACAACTGGCGTTTGAACATAGGCTCTCCCCAGGCCGTTGTCACCCACCTCCAGATTACTATGAACCTCCTGTCATTCTTATGTTTCACTATCAATGTGCCGCAGTCACACCGGACTCATTCTCAGATATTTCTCTTCATCGGAGCCCTTGATGACTAACTTTAATGAGGATACCCGGTCGACCAAACAGATACAGCAGCCCTGAATCCAAGTAATAGTTTGAATTTCTGACGTTGTCTCCTTGTCCGTCTTTAGGTTTGCTACAGTTTTTTAGGGAAGAGGGTGAATGGGTGCTATTTGTTCTTATTTATGCTGGGAGTTTATCTTACTGCGCATTTTGACTCCGTGATTGTTTTAAGGCATTATCTCCCCAGAGTTACTCCTCCCTGCCGAGGTCTTGCCCCGGTCCCTGTTTGGCTGAGTTCCCTGTCTGCGGTTGCTGCTGCCTGGTGTTTGCCCAACTACCCAATACCTGCTGTATGGATGTGGTGGCTGGCGGGCTTCCCTGTAAGACTGGTGCCATTTGCACATTCGCGGCCAACGCAGCCCCCTCAAGGGTGGTCTTTTTCAATTTTTGTTAGACCAATTTAGCAGTGTCTCCCTGGGCTTGCTCTTTTTTTCTAGTTTCTTTTTGTTGTAATGTAATATGTGAACTTTTATCTTCCGCCGGGGTTTGGTGTCTAACCCAACCACACTGTTCAGTCCGCTCTGTATCTCGGTGGACATCCCTTTTTGAATATATTGTAAAAGAATGCAATTTGTGGGCCTGTATCAGTCCACGGCTGTCCTGTCTCTTGTCCCCACCGCGCTTTCATTCTATTCAGGAAATCTGTTATGCTCTCCCCTAGTTTCATAGCCTCTGTCATTAACCATCCTACGTCAGGGCAGTCGGGTAACATCTCTCTCACGGCCATCCATATTTGGTGTCTGTATGAATTAAATGCAGCCCCAGCATGCTCGGTGTCTGTCAACATTATTGCTGGGATGCGAGCTTGAACGAACACCGCATTTGTCTGCTCTCCAATAAGACTACTTAGCAGACTTTTAATTTCGCCTATCACTAGGTTTATTCCTGCAGTGTTGTTAAAGCAAGAGATCCATTTCCCCGCTCCATCCAGCAATGGCGGTAACTTGGTTATTAATCCCTCTTTATCCATCTGAGGCCATGGCACATATATGGTCCCTGACGTTCCATTCTGTAGTAATGGGTTCATTCTTACTACGGGTAGCTTTTCGGGTTTCTGTCTGACATTCCCATCTTTTTAGGCATTCCTGCATGTAGGGGAAGTTCCACTTGGGATCTCCTACCCTATGTCGGATGCAATCTTCCGCTATGGCCTTGTCCTCTGGTTCGAAAGATCCTTCCTACGGCCCAGGTCTATCGTACTGGTCTCTTTCCTCTGGCTAGCAGGTGACAGAATGGGCCTGCAAAGATCTCACCTACTCTTGCTACTATCGCCTTTGGTGTCCGCTTGTCCTTACTGTGCGTTCGGATGGAGCAGCTTACGTCCTCGTCGCTTCTCCCTATCTTGCGCACGCATAGGTACCATTTTATTTTTCCTATGTCTTAGCTGGGTCAGTGCTAGGCTGCCTTTGTCTCTTATTTCCTGGTCAGCCCCTCTCCTAAGTTGAGTGATTGGTGAGGCTCTGAATACTGCCAGAAGCCTCATCTAATTGTACCTCTGATACTTCCCCTATTGGTGCCCTGTACCTACCCTGCTTTCCTTATATGGGGGGGGGGGTGCTCTGCTCTGTTTTCTTGCTGTGCTTCCTGGGCGCAAGCTCTTTCTCTCTCTAATCTTAGCTCGTGCCTTTCTTCCTCATCCCGTCTAGTTTGCCTCCTTCGCTCAGAACTAAGCAATATTCTTTTTGGTTGGGCTTCGCCCTCAAATTCGCTCTGTTTCCTCGGCTACCTGGACAAATCCTGTAGCCTCACCCTCATTGTTGGTTCCCGGGGAACTGGGGCTCCCTTCCTCACCTGCATTAGCTGTGTCACTGTCTTACACCGCTACAAATCACCCTGCCACTCGTGTATGTCTGCCAGAACCATTGGGATTGCTTGTTTTCTATGCTGCTGGGTTTCTATGTCGGGCGCAGGAGATGGGGGTCGAGCTTCAAGGAACCTTTTCACCGGACTTGGGTTGCGCTGGAATTGTCTAGGCGTGTTGGCCTGTTAGCTTACTTTTCTTTCCTAACCATTAGTCTTTCGATGGGAGGCCTGCCGGCTTCTACTATTGGCGGATTGAAATATCCTGATGCGGGAGGTACTGGTGAGAGTACCTTCATACCTGGATATGGTGGGGGTGGTGCGGTGGTGCTTACGCCTTGCTCTCTGTGGTGTAGGATTATCGATCTGGGTCTTCTTGAAGATGGCCTGTAGTTCTAGCAATGCCTCTCTCCTGTCTTTCTTTTGACCTGTATATTAGTTTGTATGTGTGTTCTCATATGTTCAATTGTGTTTGTGTCAAAAGTTCCCTCCTTCGGGCAGGGAAATGTCTGCCTTCATGTGTGCGTGCCATTCTTGGCAAAAAAATATTAGTTTTTTTAGCCTGTGGGGGGAGACTGGTTTGCATGTGTTTTAATGGTAAATCCATGATGTCTGTTAGTTTTAGTTGGCAAAGTACAACTTAGCTCTTTTCAGGGAATCTTTGTTTCAATCTAATCGTGGGGAGATTGTACATCGTGCACTCTTGTAATTGCATATTAAGAGCTTAGCACTATCTACAGATGCAGCAAACAATTCAATATGAACATTTCAACACAAATAACAATGCATATGAAGGGTTGCAAAACAGGTAAAGAGTGCAGTTGTCAACAAAAATGGTATCCAAGCGATATCAATCTTTGACGTCAAATACAGTTTGCAAGAAATAACAGCATCCTCATATGAAACCTTGAATCGTCGACGAGAAAAATAAATGCAATATTTAGGACAGTCTTCGATCAACTTTTGTACAACATACAGTTTGCAATAAATAACAGCACCATACCATCACACATACATTACATCAACCTCAACAAAAACTGACAGAGAAAAACTGATTGCTTTGTCCAAAACCTCTTAGCCTGCTACCACATGCTATCCTGTGACCATGGGAAGCTCTGTGTGGTAGGCGGTACTAAGTGAGCCTCATAGTCTGCCAGTATAAGCTCAGGGACAAAGGTAATAGCAATAGTTTGCAGAAAAGCCACAGGCCCCTCTTGGCTGCACACAAGTTACCATATACAAAATATGGGAGGACTGAGAGCAAATAAAGGTCAAGTACCCACGCCCAAAACACTTTAACACTAATGTATGGGGGTACTGTTCCTATAGTAGGAGGAAAGGGAAAGGTGGACAAATCCACAGGGGTGCTGATGATTATTTTTTGGTGCCCTCACTCATTCAAATGGATGTCATGCTACATCATAGGGCGTGCTCCTCTTGGGACCGGCGCTGTAATGGCCTGAGAGCCTTGCAAGGGTCTCTTTGGCAGAGATCTTTTTATTTTTAGCCGTAATGAAGTATGTATGTGTAGCGGCTTCAAATGTATAGGGTGGAGTGAGAATATATAGTGAGGTAACTTAGAACTAAAACTGTCTAAGGGATACCAAATTATGTTTAATGTGGTGGTTCCCTTGGAGGGTTAAAATTAATAATGGGAGGCATACTGGACCAAGATAGCCTGAATGAGTGGGTGCGGTCAGTTCTACCTGTTTCGTGCCTATTGGTCCAGCCGGATCTTTAGCGCTTCCTCAGGAAAATAAAAAGATCTCTACCCCACATCTAGGAAGTGATGTGTAGTGCCAGGTACTCCCCCTATCGGAAAATACCTACATAAAATGATCGTCCAACCCTTTGTATCAATCAGTAGCTCCCCTTAGGAAGAAAGCAAATACTAACACACTGCTGTTAATAAAGTGGTCTTGTACGGAGAGCGCTAGAGACCTACCCAAACTCTGCTCATAGTACAATACTTTCATACATTAGTGCACAACCAAGTTACATCCTAATTTCCCAGGTTCAGTTATTTTTCCCCTAAATGTCCTAACCGCACCCTATACAACACCCAGAGGCCAAGCATACCATCTGTCACACGCCCAGTGGTTCAAGCGAACAACACCTGTCACTCCTTTCAGATACCAACAGTGTTAATAAACCAGTGGCACTGAGAACCCTTTTTCGACTACAAAATATAATATTGAGGTGCCAACTCCTCCCAATCAAGATAGCTTGATCACAAAAATAGCATCCTGGGAGCCATGAAGGGTTATATGATAAATATTCACCTGTCCTAGCGTGCTGACTATCGAAAAAGGTGACTTCCGCGGGATCGTCTCCGAGGCTGCCTTACAGCTAGGACCTAAAAAATAGGTAATATGCCATATTCTGTCAGTGGCAGGGCGCTCAGGTTATCTTTTTACGCTTCTCCCTAGTTTGCCATATCCCCCATGCTTTACTAATGTTCTGATGTAGTCTCTTACCCTCTGCGACGGCTACTTCAGGAAGGACCTCCGCCCCGCAGATTCAGCAGAACTTCCGGTCAGTTGCGGTGTCTGCTCACCTTCCTTGCTGCGCAAATATGAATCCGTCCGGGAGAGTTCTCCTTCCTTGGCTCCAGTCGGGTTCGAGGTACCAATCCACTCCAATGGTGGCTCGCCAAAATGTTGCTTGAACATGAAATACCTTGAAAAAACACAAGAGATGAGGCGTTTGGTGAAACAGGAACAGTTAGTTTAATTAAACAATGCGGCCAGGAGCACAGTTACAGCCATAAGCTCTGGTGACTGTCTCAATTTACAATCGATCTGAGACGCTCTTTTATATAGTTCGTTGTATGCCATAAACGGTGATCCTCGTATGGTAAGCAATGTAGTCGCTGCCTTTGGAGTCATAAATTACTTATTCAATGGATAATCCAGGTGGGCCTCGACCTTGCGTGGACACAATGTGGCCAGTGGGTAACCTGTCCAGATGTCTGGGATGTCCGGCATGGGGGGGCGTGTGATCACTGTGTGTGCTGTATCCTGATTGGCTATATGGTCCTAACTTATGTGGTAGCTGACTTTATGGTGTTTTAGGAGTGCACGTACCCACTCCGACCATGTGTGCTTTATTGAGGCCAATCTCCCTTGACCATTGTAGACTCGCTGCACCTGTCTGTGGGATTTATCTGAAGTTTCCTGTCCATGCGTTTGTCTGCTGGATACATGCCATCCCACCTGTGACCTGTCAATCAATAACCTCAGGCCTAGGTCTCAGAGCCTGCCTCATTACATATTTTAGAGTCTGGGTTGGCATGGAGTTCACAACGGATGAATTTGTTAAAAAAGATGCAATTCCCTTTTTATGCATATCCGCATCGATTCTTTCCATATTAACATGGGTACGCTCCAGTTAAAAGCATTTCTCCCGGGAAAGAGTTTAGGACATTCAGGCTATGATCTCGATCATTCAGCTTTGGTCCAGGAGTTCAGTGAGGCAGACTCTGAGGCTGCTGGGTCTGATGGCCTCCTGCTGGTTGATGAAAAAGCAGCCTCCGGAAGGACTGCATGCTCATTCTACCAGGGCCAAAGCTGCTACCACGGTGTTGGCAAGCAGAATCCTTGTCCTAGACATTTGCCATGCGGCTATGTGGGCATCCCTCCTTACGTTCATGCAGCATTATTATCTAGACAGTCTGGTTTGCAAGGGGAGTGGGGGGATTTTTTTTCCGCTGATACAGGCCTTTCTGGTTTGTGCCCATTCACAAATCTGCCTCCGAATAGGTATTGCTCTGGTATCTATTCAAAAAGTAATCTGCAGCAAGAAGTCTGTTTCAGAAATGCTACTTATCTTTAGTAACACTTTTTGTACAAAAGACTCTATCTTGCCGCAGATTCCTCACCGACTCTCTCATCCTCTTCGTTCTGTGATTGAACCCTACCCATTAATAAGATCCCAAAGTCAAGGAATCTGCACACTAGTCACACCAATTTCCTTTTAGGGCTTTGCATCTGGAGGCGCTAACAGTCTCGAAAGCAACTGATGTCAGCCCACGTGAGTGGCTCCTATGTAGGCCCGGCACTTCATTTCTGGAGCAGAACAGTGTCTGTATGGAACTGCAAGGTGCCACCTTCTGGCGTGCAGAGGTACTGCTTTGAAGTTTCCAGATCCTGTCTGATGCCTGGGAAATGTTTAAAAGATGAGAAATCTGTGGCTAGATAGAGTAAATTTTCTAACAGAAGGAGCGTTACCAAAGGTAAGTAACTTGTTTGTTTGGTTTTTAGTTATTCTGTTTCTATGAATTTTCTTCATCAATGCAGTAGCCTGTGAAATAATCCATGGTCAACGTGAAATGAAATGAAATGAAAATTGGTATTTGTAAAGCGCTAACTGCCACTCCCAAAGGAGCATCCTGGCGCTGGTATGGAGATGAGCGGCTACTCAGAAATTCTTAGAAGAGAGAGAGAGGCAAAGTTCATCTGGGGCTCCAAAAATCCAAGTCTTTAGTTCTTTCCTATATTGTGTTTCAGATTTATGCGTTCTCAGATGCGGTGGCAGTAGGTTCCAGGCTCTGGTGCCTAATGCTGTTATTGTTTTTCTTCCCCTAGTTTTGCATCTGAAACTGGGAGGTTTGAGTAAGTTGGCTGACGATGACCTGAGGGTTCTGGTTGTACTGTAGGGGGTGAATCTTGATGCGAGGTATTGAGGACCCAGTTTGAGTGAGGCTCTGTAAGTGATAAGGAGAATCTTAAAGAGTACTCTCTTGTGTAATGGGAGCCAATGAAGGGTTTTCAGAGCTGTAGAAGCGGAGGACCTTCGTGGAAGTTTTAAAACCAGCCGTGCTGCTGCATGTTGGACCACTTGGAGTCTTTTTAATGTTTGTTTGTTGGCTCCTGCCAAAAGACTGTTGCAGTAGTCCAGTCGCGCCAGTATCAAGGCGACCGCTACTGATTTCCTTGCCGCGAGTGGGAGTAGATCGAAGAATTTTTTCAAAGATTTTATAAGGCTAAACAGGTCCCTGCAACCTTCAGTGCATGTGGTTTGAAACTAAGGGCGGAGTCAAACTGCACTCCTAGGTTTCTTGCCACCGTTACCATATCAGGTGGGGGTGACGTACCCTCTGGCCACCACTCAGCTGGCGAGAAAGAGACTTCTTTACCTATTGATAATATCTCAGTTTTTTTGGTGTTGCACTTGAGGTGGTTATCCTTCAACCACTGGAGGACCTTGGAAAAGCATCTTTTAAAGTTAAGTTCGGCCTCCTTAGAGTTTTGATCTAGAGATGGAATCATTTGGGTATCGTCTGCGTAGGATGTAACTTCGATCCCAAATGATGTTATTAATGAGATGAGTGGCGTCATATAAACATTAAATAACAGAGGGCTCAATGAAGAGCCCTGTGGTACTCCTGTTGTGATTGTGCGTTCCGCCGATAAGAAGGTTCCAAGGGACACAGCTTGCCTGCGCCTGGAAAGAAAGGATTTTAGCCATTCCAAGGCAGTGTGTGAGATACCGCCTGATTTAAGCCTGGAAAGGAGGATGCTATGTGATATGGTATCAAATGCGGCCGATAGGTCGAGTAGGATCAGCACTGCCTTCCTACCTCTGTCAGCAATCATTTTAAGAGAGTCCGTGATTTCCAGGAGTGCAGATTCGGTGGAATGCTTAGGGCGAAAACCGGATTGTTGGGGGTGAAGGATGTTTTCGGCCTCTATGAATTTAGTTAGCTCTTTATGCACAAGTTTTTCAGTAATTTTTCCAAGTAATGGAAGGAGTGATATGGGACGTAGATTGGAGAGGACCGATGGATCAATATTCGCTAACTTCCAATCTTCTGGCACTGCCCCTGAACTTAAAGAGGAGTTGACAATCTGGTTTATAATTGGGTTGACTGTGTCAATAATCTGGTGAAGAACTAAGGGGGAACAGGCGTCTAAGGGAGATCCAGATTTGCATGTTATGATAGCTTCGCGGGTTTGGTCCAATGAAACTGGTTCAAATGAGCAGATAGAATATTGGGTGGTGCCATGTTTGTGCTCTAAATTAGCATGTGTCGAAGAGCTAGTGTCCGTGTTAAAGTCTTTTTGGATGTTCATGATCTTTTTTTCAAAGAAGCAAGAGATTTGGTCGCATAGCCTTTGTGACGGGGGAAGTTCTTTTTGTAAAGCTTTAGGATTTGTGAAAGACTTTACAACGGAAAAAATGATTTTTTTGATCTAGTTTGGCCTCCTGTATTTTGCACGAGTAGTAATCTTTTTTAGCTAACTTAATCTGTTTGTGGTAAAGCATTCTGCTTATTTTAAATGCTTGCTTCTCTTTGGCATCATAACCTTTTCTCCATTTACGCTCTTGTAGTTTACATTGGTTATGTCTGTGCTGCTTTGAGTGTGGGTGTGAACCAAGGGGCTCTCTTGGGATCTATCTTTCTATTTATGTTGGGTTTATCTAGTGGGATAAGTTCGTTGCTTATTGCAGTCATCCAATTGTGGAAGAGGCGTGAGTCTGCAGCAGTGTTCCCCGTGAGGGTAGGTATCTGTGCCTTAGCGGTAATGGCCAACTTAGGATGGCGGGCTAATTGTGTCCAATTTCGACTGGTCTAATGCACCTTTGCTTGTTTGTCGAGGTGATTTTTCATAGGAATATTGAGTGTGAGGGGGACTAGGTTGTGGTCAGACCATATTTGTGGGGTGGGTGGGTCTACCGAAAGGAGGGTGAAGTTGGAGCAGACCCCATCCAGTGTGTGACCAGCTCGGTGCGTAGGAGTATCCACCATCTGGGTCAGTCCTAAAATTTCTATTATTTGGAGGAAGTTGTCTACTCCTGGCTCTTTCTTATCCTCAAGGTGCAGATTAAAATCTCCTAATAGGGAGAAGTTGGCATATCTCAGAAGGAGATGACTTAGGGTGTCTCCTAGGGATTCATTAAAAATGGCACTGTGACCCGGTGGGCGGTAAATTAGGGCTCCTGAGAATGACACAGAGGCATTTAGGGAGATACAGAAACCAAGACTTTCTGCTCCCTTAAGTGTATCTAATTCATAGGTAGTGCAATGTAGAATGTCCCGAAGGATAATGGCCAGTCCCCTCTGTCTTTCCTATAGATCGTATAGAGAGGTGGCAGAGCTACCGCAATATCTGGGTTGCACCACTCCTTCAACCAGGTCTCAGTAATAAATAGGAAGTCTAACTGTTGCTCCGCAATTAGATCTCTAATGTCTTGGCTGTGTTTGCACAATGAGCGGGCGTTAATTAGTCCCCCTTTTAATTGGGCCTTGTTGAATGATACACTTGGCTTGGGCAAAATGCCTATAATTGGGATTTCCAATTTGCAGTGAAGACATGAACATGTCCCTTGTAGCTTCTCTGGTGCCATCAAGCTCTTACACAGTCCCCCATTATTAAGAATTTGTAATGCAGCTGAAGAGTACTTAGTTTTTGGGCAATTTTGAGCTGCGTTTCCTGCCCTTGTCGAGGACTTGGCGCGGACGGGCGCAGACGGGCTTACCTTTGGCGCGCCAGCGGCGCGCCCGCTGCGCGCGTTCGCTGTGCGTCCGGCCCAGCATATGACTAAGTAGCTGGCCTGGCGCAGGAAAATACTTTGTTCCGGTTTCTCCACCGGAAGTCAGGCAGATCAGGCCTGAGGGTGTGTCCGCTTCCCTCCAATCAAACGGCGTTAGCCGCGTCGGACCGGGGAAGCGGAGACTAAGTTTAGAAGCCCACCAGAAATAGCAGCGAGGTAATGTGCAAATGCGCTAAAAGGTATTTAAAACCAAAAATGTGCAGGATGCTAGCATAAGATCATTAAAATACAATATGCAGTGTGCCGAGTAAAAGAAAGCAAGGCTAAAGAAGATAGATTATTATAACAGAGATCAGTTGTTTGTTGCTCGGTGAGCGCTAGTCTCCCCTCCAGTTCCTCTTGTGCTTACTGTTGGGCTTGCAGTCTGAGCACTGGACTTTTTGGCCTCTTTTCTTAATGGTATGGAGTATAAAGCATCAATCCTAACCATACTTGCCGCTGTGAATACTCATTGGCGATTTGGGAGCTTGTAAATTAGAATTTGATTGGGGTGGTTGCCTTTTGTGCACCTTGCTGGTATTGAGAATCTCTGGTTGGAATTTCAGTCATAAGCATGATGGTTTCCTTGCATGGTCCTTGATGCCCTGTAGTTAGAGCTATTGGGCCTTGCTTTAAGATTGTCAGTAAATGGTCTCCTAATCTCTGTGAGTTTTCTATGTTAAGTGTTGATTTTTGGATTAACCCATGGCAAAAACAGGCTTTGTCTTGTGCTCCCCTGGGGTTGGAGCTCAAGGTGGTAGAATCTTGTTGACTTAACTTCCTCTTTTTATTCCTGCATAGCTGTGTGTTCTTGGCAGTATTCAAAGTCATAGTCGTGTGTTCTTGGCAGTATTCTATGTTATAGCGACCCCTGACCTTGACTGGTAGGTCGCTCCCCCACCACACAGCTCCGTCTGTGTGCCCTGCTGCTGCCCTTCATTGTGCTCGTTTTTTCCTTTCTGTGCCCCCTTGCTGCCCCTGATTGTGCTCGTTTTTTTTTTTTCCTTTCTGTGCCCCCTTGCTGCCCCTGATTGTGCTCGTTTTTCCTTTCTGTACCCCCTTGCTGCCCCTGATTGTGCTCGTTTTTTTTTTCCTTTCTGTGCCCCCTTGCTGCCCCTGATTGTGCTCGTTTTTTCCTTTCTGTGCCCCCTTGCTGCCCCTGCTTGTGCTCGTTTTTCCTTTCTGTACCCCCTTGCTGCCCCTGATTGTGCTCGTTTTTTTTTTTCCTTTCTGTGCCCCCTTGCTGCCCCTGATTGTGCTCGTTTTTTCCTTTCTGTGCCCCCTTGCTGCCCCTGATTGTGCTCGTTTTTTTCCTTTCTGTGCCCCCTTTCTGCCCCTGATTGTGCTCGTTTTTCCTTTCTGTGCCCCCCTGCTGCCCCTGATTGTGCTAATTTTTTTTTCCTTTCTGTGCCCCCTTGATGCCCTGATTGTGCTCGTTTTCCCTTCTGTGCCTGTTTCCCGCCGCTGCGGCCCCGCCCCCTCACTGCCCATTCGCTGCCCCATTCCCTGCTCCTCCCTCCCACCTCCCCATTTATGGCGGCCGCTGCGTGGTGAAGAGAGCGACCCCTGACCTTGACTGGTAGGTCGCTCCCCACCACACAGCTCCGTCTGTGTGCCCTGCTGCTGCCCCTGATTGTGCTCGTTTTTCCTTTCTGAGCCCCCTTGCTGCCCCTGATTGTGCTCGTTTTTCCTTTCTGTACCCCCTTGCTGCCCCTGATTGTGCTCGTTTTTCCTTTCTGTGCCCCCTTGCTGCCCCTGATTGTGCTCGTTTTTTCCTTTCTGTGCCCCTTGCTGCCCCTGATTGTGCTCGTTTTTCCTTTCTGTGCCCCCTTGCTGCCCCTGATTGTGCTCGTTTTTTCCTTTCTGTGCCCCCTTGCTGCCCCTGATTGTGCTCGTTTTTCCTTTCTGTGCCCCCTTGCTGCCCCTGATTGTGCTCGTTTTTTCCTTTCTGTGCCCCCTTGCTGCCCCTGATTGTGCTCGTTTTTCCTTTCTGTGCCCCCTTGCTGCCCCTGATTGTGCTCATTTTTTTTTTTTTTTTTTCCTTTCTGTGCCCCCTTGATGCCCTGATTGTGCTCGTTTTCCCTTCTGTGCCTGTTTCCCGCCGCTGCGCCCCTGCGGCCCCGCCCCCTCACTGCCCATTCGCTGCCCCATTCCCTGCTCCTCCCTCCCACCGCCCCATTTATGGCGGCCGCGCCGCTGGCGCGCCGAAGGCGCGCCTAAGGCAAGCCCGTCTGCGCCCGTCCGCGCCGTGACCGCGCCCAGCGCCAGACCCCTGGTCCGGGCATCCCCGCGCCCGCCACATCAACAGACGCCGATACGACGCCAGCACCCTCCACGCACTCAACCCCGGAAAAGATCACGCCTGCTACCAGGCCACCCCGAAGAGCACCCAAGGGCCCTTCACCTGCCGGAACTGCAGCTTCGCCAGCACCCACCCCGCCAAACCACCGCCCAGGAAAGAACCCAACTACCTCAGATGCATCCTCCTCAACACCCGCTCCGCCCGCAAACACGCCATCGAACTCTGGGACCTTCTCGACTCAACCTCCCGATACGTCGCATTCCTGACGGAGACCTGGCTGAATCCCGCTTCAGCCCCCGACATCGCCATTGCCATCCCGGATGGATACAAGATCACCCGCAGGGACCGCACCAACGGAGTCGGAGGAGGCATCGCCATCGTCCACAGGAACACCCTCAGAGTCTCAACCAACACCGACGACACCCTCAGCACCGCCGAACACATGCACTTCCAGATCCACACCGATCCCAACACCACCCTCAGAGGAACCCTCATCTACAGACCCCCGGACCCCGACCACAGTTCAGCGATTCCATCGCTCACTTCGTCAGCACACACGCCATCGCCTCCACGGACTACATCCTCCTCGGGGACCTGAACTTCCACCTCGAGAACAACAAGGACACCAACTCCACCACCCTGATCGACAACCTCGCCACCCTCGGACTCAGACAGCTCGTGACTACACCCACCCACGCCGCCGGCCACACGCTCGACTCCATCTTTTCCGCAAGCCCACACGTCTCCTTCAACCACACCTCCGAACCCCACTGGACTGACCACCACTGCATCCACTTCACCTACAGGAAGCCCACCACGCACCACCGCACCGAACAAATGCCTCGCCGCTGCTGGAGCAGAGTCACGGAAGACCAGCTAACCACAACCCTCGCCCTGAGCCCACCCGCCGAACCCTCCGACCCCGACACCGCCGCCCGCAACCTCAGACAGTGGATCGACGACTGCGCCAACACCCTCGCCCCGCTCAAGAATCCGCCCAACAGCCACACCAGCAAGAAAGCCACCTGGTTCACCGAAGACCTCCAGGCCTCCAAACGAACATGCCGAAAACTGGAGAAGATCTGGCTCCACGAACGGACAGCGGACAGCTATGCCGCCCACAAGAGCGCCACCCGCAGTCACCATCACCTCATCAGATCCGCCAAAAGGGCCTCACTCAAAGACCGCCTAGACAACAACGCACACAACAGCAAAGAGCTCTTCAACATCGTGAAGGAACTCTCCAACCCCAGCTCCAACACCAACGACATCCAGCCGTCGCGAGACCTGTGCGACTCACTGGCCACCTTCTTCCACCGCAAAATCGCCGACATCCACGACGGCTTCAACACCACGACCGCCCCGGCAACCACCGAGACCACTGCCCCCACAACCGCCTGCTCTCCTGGACCAACATCAACGACGAGGACACCAGCGAGATCATGAACACCATCCACTCCGGTTCACCGCTAGACCCGTGCCCTCACCACATCTTCAACAAAGCCAGTACAGCCATCGCGCCCCATCTCCGGAAAATAATTAACATCTCCTTCGAGACAGCAACCTTCCCGGAAAGCTGGAAGCACGCCGAGATCACCGCCTTACTCAAGAAACCCAAGGCAGACCCCAAGGACCTCAAGAACTTCCGACCCATCTCTCTGCTCCCGTTCCCCGCGAAGGTCACCGAGAAAATCGTCAACAAACAACTGACCCGCTACCTCGAGGAGAACAACATCCTGGACCCTTCCCAGTCCGGCTTCCGCAGCAACCACAGCACCGAAACCGCCCTCATCGCCGCCACCGATGACATCAGGACCCTGCTAGACAACGGAGAAACAGCAGCCCTCATCCTCCTGGACCTATCAGCCGCCTTCGACACGGTCTGCCACCACACACTACGAACACGCCTTCACGACGCCGGGATCCAAGAGAAGGCCCTGGACTGGACCACATCCTTCCTTTCCGGCAGAACACAAAGCGTCCGCCTCGCCCCCTTCCGATCCAAGGCCACCAAGATCATCTGCGGCGTACCCCAAGGCTCCTCCTCAGCCCAACGCTGTTCAACATCTACATGGCACCCCTCGCCCACGTCGCCCGACAGCACAACCTCAACATCATCTCCTACGCCGACGACACCCAGCTGATCCTCTCCCTCACCAAAGACCCTCACACCGCCAAAGCCCACCTCCACGAAGGAATGAAGGCCGTCGCCGAATGGATGAGGACCAGCCGCCTGAAGCTGAACTCGGACAAGACGGAGGTCCTCATCCTTGGTTCCAACCCTTCAGCCTGGGACGACTCCTGGTGGCCAACATCACTGGGAACAGCCCCGCCAGCCACCGACCACGTACGCAACCTAGGGGTCATCCTCGACCCCATCCTCTCCATGACTAAGCAGGTCAACGCCGTTTCCTCATCCTGCTTCAACATCCTCCAAATGCTCCGCAGGATCTTCAAGTGGATCCCCACCGAAACAAGAAAACAGTCACCCAGGCCCTCGTCACCAGCAGGCTGGACTACGGAAACGCCCTCTACGCAGGAACGACGGCTAAGCTCCTGAGACGGCTGCAACGCATCCAGAACGCCTCTGCACGTCTTATCCTCGACATCCCCCGACGCAGCCACATCACACCCCACCTGAGAGACCTGCACTGGCTCCCTGTCAACAAGAGGATAACCTTCAAGCTCCTCACCCACGCACACAAAGCACTCCACAACTCCGGACCAGCCTACCTCAACAGACGACTCAGCTTCTACACCCCCACCCGCCAGCTCCGCTCGACCAGCCTCGCCCTCGCCACAGTCCCCCGCATCCGGAAACGACCGCCGGCGGCAGATCCTTCTCCCACCTCGCCGCCAAGACCTGGAACACCCTCCCCACCAACCTCCGACAGACCCAAGACCTACTGGCCTTCAGAAGACTCCTCAAGACCTGGCTCTTCGATCAGTAGCAGCACCACCCCCCTCTTCCCCCAGCGCCTTGAGACCCTCGCGGGTATGTAGTGCGCTTTATAAGTGACATGATTGATTGATTGATTGATTGATAAACAAAAATTTCTCTTGGATTACAACTCACAGAGGGTCAATTCACCACATTCGACCATATACAGGACATGCAAGTATACTAAATCCACTATTTTTTCAAAACCCATAAACCAATTATAAACACCAAAAGAATCTTACGTAAGTATTGCAAAAATTCATTTCTTAAAACCACAATCAATAATATAAAACACGGTAATGTAGCCAATTATATCTACAAAAGAACAACTAAAGAGTAAGGAAATGGAACAGGAACTTGTCCCTTTCCCAGAGTAATATACAAAAAAAAAAAAAACAACTTGGACAAGTCCTTAGTTGGTTAGGGTCTATTCTACGCATGGAGGAGCGCAGATACGTAAGACATGCATGATATATGCTGTTTGTTATAAATACACTTGTCGTATTGTACCTTTCTTTACAGATACTCATCGCGCAGGATCTGTAAGTAACAAGATCCCACCACACTCACAGCGCACTTTAGGGTGTGCGCTGATATAGAGATACATACACCCTAGTGGCCACCAAATCCTTTTTGGCCACGCTCACTCCTTTGGTCCTGACGAAAGCCTCAAGAATATCATAGAAGGCTGAAACTAGTAGACCCACACTTTTTAGGGATATTGAGGCACATTGTTACCTCATGTATATCCCTATCATGTTTTTACTCATGTCCTAGGACCCTTCTATTAAAACTTTTATAAGGGGATTTCCTAGAGACATTTTTAGCATTTAATTCACTATTCACATAGCACTTCCTCTTTCTCACAAATAACCTGCTCCGCTGTAAATCAGGCGTTGAAGCACAGCTGGTTTGCACTCGGCAATCCAGCTGGGCCCCGATGATGAAGCATGCCACCTACTAGGTAGGTGGGTGAGGGGTTTCCTAAGACTACTAATGTCTGTCTGCGTTCCTCTATCAAGGTGAAGGTCGCCAATTATATCTAGACAAGTTAAAACAATTATATATTTTGACAAATTTGTACATGTAACAAATAGATTTCAATATACATGAGACACAAAAACAAGCTCTTCGAGTAAGCACAGTGTCATATGTGCCTCGTCATGGCACTGTTCCATCAAGAAGAGATAAATGCTAATTCGTAGAGAATTTTTAACATATGGTATCTTCTTGTTTGGGATTGTAGGTTCTGGAACTTTGATGTTCTCGTATTTCACAAAATGTCAACCGCCAAACGATTAGGCAGTTCTATACCAGTATTTCAAAAAGGCTGACCAATGTAAACGGAATTTGGCAGCCCTCCAGTCACAACAATCTTTTCAGTCGCGTGAAGGAACATCCGGTACTGCTCCGCAATAGGAAGACTATTGCGGAGCGGTGCCGGATGTTCCTTCCTTCACGCGGCGGACTCATTTTCTTAGAGAATCCTGTGAGAACGCATTGCGAGAACATACCGGGATACAACTTATTCATTAAGGGAGATTTGAAACCCCTTCATATTGGACGGAGGACTGATTTGCCTCTGGTTAAAAGATTGTTGTCAATGGAGGGCTGTCGAATTCCGTTTACATTGGTCAGCCTTTTTGAAATACTGGTATAGAACTGCCTAATCGTTTGGCGGTTGACATTTTGTGAAATACGAGAACATCAAAGTTCCAGAACCTACAATCCCAAACAAGAAGATACCATATGTTAAAAATACTCTACGAATGAGCATTTATCTCTTCTTGATGGGAACAGTGCCATTACGAGGCACATATGACACTGTGCTTACTTTAAGAGAGACATTAATTTTAAGAGTCCTGAAGAAGGTGGCGTAAAAATACATTGCTCACCGAAACGCGTCGACGCTCTTTGCTATTGTCAAATTCGAGGAACGTTTGAGCCTAATTATAAAAGGATTGATAGACTCCAACGCAACAGATTCAATCGAATTAACGCATTTATGATGATTTTTAATGTCACTTGTTTTTGTCTCAAGTATATTGAAATCTATTTGTTACATGTACAAATTTGTCAAAATATATAATTGTTTTAACTTGTCTAGATATAATTGGCTACATTACCGTGTTTTATATTATTGATTGTGGTTTTAAGAAATGAATTTTTGCAATACTTGCGTAAGATTCTTTTGGTGTTTATAATTGGTTTATGGGTTCTGAAACAATAGTGGATTTAGTATACTTGCATGTCCTGTATATGGTCGAATGTGATGAATTTGACCCTCTGTGAGTTGTAATCCAAGAGAAATTTTAGTTTATACACTTGTTGTATTTGGTACCCCATCTCTTGGACAGTGGGGCCACTCCCTCTTTTCTTTGAGTATTTTATGTTAGTCATGGATTCATGGTGGTATTCCATGCCATGGGTACTTATTGAATAGTCCTTGTACGTTGGTTCTTTCTTGTGGCTCTTCCTGGGTTGAGCCTGTTTTTTTTATAACCAGATTACCTTTCACTTGCATAAACACACTGGAGAGATGTAGTGCGGCTACGTTCACTGTTTCTCCCGCGAGTGCTCCCTGGTGAATTTGTAGTTTTGATTTCTTGGTTTATAGAGTTTCCTCTTATTCGCTGAGCTTAAGATTCAGGGTGGAACTAGCTTTCTTCTACAGTTTGTTGATTAATCCTTGGTCTAGGGACACTTATGCCCCTTCTGGGCTTGAGAGTGGAATTAATTACTTTTAGTTGCTGCAGTTTGTGGATAAATCTTTGTGTAAGCAAGTTCGCTCATGTGTCAAGCTGGGCTTGGGGTTGGAACCAGATTGCTTTCAGCTTCTCTTACATGGATTGCACTCTCTGGCTTCTGCCAGTGTGTTCTCTTGCATTGGGATTTTGAAAATTAACAATTGGTGTATTGGGTTCTTTTTTTTTATTCTTTGCTAGGTGCTAGATTTGAAGTTTAGAACCTGATTGCCTCGTCTTTCACTGGTAATTCCTGCTATACCTAGAAGGTGTTACATGGTGTTTATTTTGAACTCTTGGTGTACTCCCTGATGTCTTGAAATTCTGGGCCATCTTGGTTCTCTTGTGCCTTGCTGGACTTAGGCCTGGAGGTCCTAGAACTGAGTGATATTTTTGCTCCGTGCTACCTTGTGATGGAGTGTTGGGTTGTAGTCACTTTGGCTTCTTGATGTCTTCTTACTGAGTCAGGAGGCTGTAGGCTAATTCTTGACCTACTAATCCCCTCTTATTAGTCCGTATGGGTGCAGTGCTTGAGCTGTTTGAACTTGGTCGTGTTTATTTCTTCTTCTTGCTCAGCACTGGTTATGGGAGATCAAGGCATATACTCATACTGTTGTGATTGGTAATGGAGTTGGTAGCCTGGGTATTGTGACTTGAACTTTGCAGTCTCATGTTCCCTATTAATACTAAGCTTGAGCTATTGGAGTTGGGTTGATGGCCTTCTTTTGGTACTTCCTGTTGTGTGGGAAGTGTAAGGTGTTAGACCAAGGTCAAGATAAAATGTGATAGTGCTTCTGCTGATTTGGGAATTGAGTTTTCAGTTCTGAGCACTCTGATCTCCTTTTATGCTCCTCTATGGGCTTGTGCTTAAAATATTGTGTTTAATTGGCTTCCCCCGAGTTGGCCCAGCTAATTAAGTCCCTAGTATATGTACCAGGGGTTCCTAGGGCCTGTAAGTTGAGGTATCTCTCATGGACTGCAACACCAGTTGTGCCACCACGAGTACGGCAGAGTAAAACATGACTCTCAGGCTGCCACTACAGACTGGAAGGACAGTTTAAAACTGCTAACTCAACTCTGCATTTAAAGTAATGCCCAAAACCTCCCTTTTTAATGTATGTAAGTCACCCCTAAAGTAGACCTATGGATCCATAGTGCAGGGTGCTGTATATTAGAAGGTGGAACATGTACTTTTTCATGTTCCAATAGTTAAAAATCCAGACTGTCATTTAAAAAAAAAAACATTTTTAATAATCTTTATTGGCATTTTGTTACGATTATATTACACTGCATAATGGTTAGGTTACATTTGTTATTACATCTCAGATTGTCAGTTTTACTATGGAAAGGCTATTAGCCCCATTGGCAAGTACAGAGTTTCAGGCTGCCATGTCTGCCTGCTAACTTCTGAATGGGTTTACTAAAGTCGGTACTATGAGGTACAAAAGAATTGGTGCATTAAATCCGATTTTATGGTGAAACTGAATTTAATGTCACTGGTGGGCAAAGTGCAACTTTCGAAGTTGCCACTTTAGTTGCCTAAAGCTTCAAGTGCTCATTTACTGTTGTACACTGGGTCTATCCCGCAGACAGCTATCTGCCCTCCTGAGCAGATGTGCCAATGACTCCCAGGAAAGAAGACAATTAAAGCCTGCACTGGAGAGGAGTTATCTCCCTTCTGTAGGAAGCTACACAGGTGTTGGTCCAAAAGGCAAGCTTCGAAGGAGAAGCTGCCTTTGAAGAGCAATGGGTAACACTTGGGAGAGGGGCTGCTCCATTGTCTAGATTTACTGGCTGGCACTAGGGACAAAGCAGGATAAACCAGTTGCCAAACCCATTTTTTAGAGGCATGTAGCCCCCCCCTTGGTAGTAACACCTCTGGGTTGGGCTAGGCAGCTCTAGATGTTGAGAGAAGGGTTCTGCTATGCTGAGAGTGAGCAGAATGGTACATCCTGGTATAGCCAGATGTGACACTTCCTGGAGTTGGTCATCAAGAGGCAGTGAACCTAGTATCCCATCGGCTACTAACCGAGTCTACCCTGAGGGCACTTTCTGAGCATAAAAAGAGCACTCCTGGCACCCAGATCTTGTCTGGACTGGGAGAAGGACAGAAGAACTGCCCTGCTGCACTGTGAAACCGGCAAAAAAGGCAGCACCAATGTGGACTGCACCTGCTGAACATAGCGGCTAGCAAAGTAGAGGGACTGTGGCTGCTGTGGCCTGCTCGTGGAGAAGTCGTCTCCGGAACCCAGACGAAGCAAGAGACTCCAGGGGTCTGTTGGCTGACCACCTGTTTGCAGCACAGGGACACAACAGCTGAAGAAGCTTGCTCGGGCAAGTTAGTAGCCCAGAATCTTCACACCACCACCAACCCTCACCATGCAGCACCAGAGACCAGGACCGGGTGCTCAAAGTTGCTCCCAAGTACGCTGGACCTGGGAGAATCGTCTGAAATGCAGCTTGGTTGCCTAGAAGACGAGTTATCGCCCAGGGAAGGATTTGGCTGTGACCGCGATATCAGGCGACTGTACTTTCAGGGGCGTCGACCCCGTTGCCAGGATGGCCTCACCCCCTCCATGGACGAGGAGTATCCACATCTCCTTCAGTTGTTTGGTGCTGTTTAAATGCTTTACCCTTGTTCCTTTGTGTAAGCCTTGCTGCTCAGAGCCACAGCTACCCAGGGTTGAGCTACAGGGCTTAACATAGGAAACCTATTGGTCCTAAAGGGGTTGGTAAGTATATTACACGGTGAGGTCGCAGAACGAGACCATATAATACACCCTAGTTCCTCACACTACGCTACCATGAACCTTGTGGGTTAGATTTTAGTTTCAGGATCATGGTTTTTCTCGTTTCTTCATTCTACTGAACGTCCTCCTAAGAGGAGTCACCATGACGAATGTTTTGTGTTGGTCGTAGCTTTGCTGGGGATTTAACGGATTGGTTCATATTTCTCCTGCCTTGTTCCTTCTTCATGATGATGATCCACTGCTAAGCCTTTAGATCTTTTTCTTGGTGGAGCTTTGTCTCCTTCACTAATGTTTCTTGATCATTCTCTAGCATCTGGTGGTTTTTTAATTGTTTTGGACATTATTTTTGTTGGACATTGATATCCTTGGGTACCTGTGGCTCTGTGCAGGGGAGTCTAGATTCTTTCTTATGCGAGTCTTTCTTGACCCAGGCTGAGCCTCCATTCAGTTTTGTTCAGATTAAGAACACTGAAGGTTCAGCTCAGATAAGCTAAAGTTTTTATTCAGTGCCTGTGTCTCTTTATGGTTCTGAATGTGTAGTGATCTGTCAGTCTTTGTGGGTTCTAAAATTCTTGTGTCCCTTCAGATGTTGCCATATTCATTCTATTCCTGTGGAGGTAGTTGGTATTTTGTAGGGATCCGGTTGTGAGTTTTCTACTCTGGTATATCCTCATTTACTAAGTCCTGAGATGAGGTAGGATTGAGAAGGTAATGTGCTGTACTTACCGCTAATCTTAATTAAATCCAATCATCCTTTCTCGGTGCTCATCGCCCATCCTCACTTACATGATCACGACCTTGATCCTTTGTGCTTGGGGATTACAGGTAGATATTATTGGTCTCTGCTGTCCCTTTATGGTCTTTGTGAGGAGGGATCTGAAGGCTTGGAAAGGAATGAAGGGAGGCGACTTTTTTAGTTTGCTAATTCATGTGGTGTCTGGAAGTAAGTGGACACACCTCATTTAGTAAGTACTGGGTTTAGGAAGCATGAATGGAGTAATGAAGATTGCTGGTAGGTAAAATGTAAATCCAGTACTTGTATAGCGCACGAATCACCCCCGAAGGGGTATCTCGGCGCTGGGGGCCGTTGGGAAGATTAAGCGAGCTATTGCCCAGAGTCGCATGGTGCTGGGCAGACCCCTGCCGCCGGAGCCAGGGATCGAACCGTGATCCCCAGCGTCCAGTGTCAGTCGCCCTGGCTGCGGCGCCACATTTAGCCTTTATCAAGGATGCATCTAGCTCTCTGCACACTCGGTTTCTCACCTAGTGTATATATATTTTATGCTCAGTGGCAGAGTATTTTGCCCCAACAATCGTAGCCCTCTACCTTTTTTCCCAACTTTCTAAGCTTTTTACACCTCTTTTATTGGAAGATTTTAAAAAGGCAATGTGCTAGCTTAATCAAGAAGCAGATATAAGTTAGTCTAATCTTCATCGGTTTAGAAACAGTGGGTCTGTCGAGCAACATGCTCTTAAATTACTATCTACTTTATCGGCCCTGTGATGGCCCTGAGCATCTTTTATTTTTGTTAGATCCATGTTTGAGAATATTTTAACAGTTTGCTTCAGAATTGTGCAGTCCTAATCATGAATTCTGCCATGTTTCTCACGTGGCCTCTGCGTGCCTGCCAGGCTTTTTCTTTAAGCAAGCACAGGATATTAAAACCTGTTCCACGATCACTTTATTCAGGTGTTTTCATTATTTAGCCTTTTATTTTCCTTATTCACTTTTCGTACATAGGCCATTCATTTTAGCATATTTTTGAAGGCCTTTCTATTTCACAAAAATATGATTTTAAGGACCGAGATTAGCTGTATGGCAACGAACTGTGACATTCTCTCAAGGAGTGAGTCCACGGTCTAGTGCGCTTTAGTCTGTGCTGCCAGAAGGTTCTAGGTTATTCACTTGCTAAATAGTCTCCAGTGGATGGTGACACTTTTGGAGCAATATCTTGTCTTCTCTGAACCTCACCATAAACCATCACTGAAAGCTCTGTTATATTGGGACCATGGTAACCAATGTGGACCAATAGTCAACGAGAGCTCCTCTGAGCAGGTATACGGAAGCAGTATCTTTCCAGCACAGTCCCCCTCACTCAACCGGCATTACCACCTGCTACCAGTGCAGCCTCACCCATGACTGCTGCTGCTTGGTCATCAAAATCAAAAGGGGACTGCTCTGTCTTGGATCTTGCCCAGATCCAGTGGTGGTCTCCTTGCAAGAGATGCACAAATGGGGGCTCAGGGCACAACCTTAGAGCTTAGTACCATTGACCAGCATAATCTGTACCCAACTATGTGCTCTACTATGCTGTCATGGCTGAGGTTTTCAACCCAATGTCCCATTGAGATCCTGGCCGATCACTCAGTAAATGAGGGCATCTATGCCTTGCTGGATGCAGCAGCACTCTCTCTAAAGACACTCCTGGTAAAAACCTCAGGTTCTCAAGACTGGGTAGGGAAAGTTGAAGGAAGCCTTTCTTCAAAGCTACTATTAGTAATTTTACAAAAAATACTAGGCTCCAACGGACAATACAACTTAGGAGCCCGATTTTGAATTTGGAGGCAGGCTACGCCATTGGAAACGCAACAGAGTACTCTATTCACCATACTGACGGTCTGCATGCCTAATATAGAATCAGGCTGGACCATAAGTGTTCCATCGACTGTACCCCCAATACTTCATCTGATAGCCTGACGGAGTACGGGCCATGGAGGAAGGACTTAACACTGTGCACACTATATAGGGTCAACGAAGCAAAGCCTTTTTTCCCCTCTGTCAGTTACCGCCAGGAAAAACCTATTGGTAAGGGACAAAAAAAATAACAAAATGATCTGCACACCCTGGGAAAACCTTCCCAGGGTGTGCGGCCATTCATCTTTTTTCCCCCAAAAAATAAACTCCCAGTTTGGGAGTTTGTTTTTGACAAACAAAAATGTTTAAAAAGTTTGACCGCGAGCCATCATGGTTGACTGTACCATCTGTCAAACGTTTCCTACATTGAAAGCAACTGCCATGATGGTGGCTCCTGTCACTATAGAGCGTTGTCCACAGGGCTGGTGGATAACTCTAAATGTGAATTTGGCAGGTGGAAGTAACTCAGGATGGCGGAGGTATTGTCCTCTGCCATCCCGATGGAGTTAACTCCTCCCACCAAACTCTAAATCAGGGCCCTTAATGTCTTACACTACCCCATCTCAGTCTATGTTGGTGATGGAAGCTTCCCTGAAGGGTAAAGTGGCACCCGTTACCTGGGGACTTATGGCAAGAGAATGAACCAATCTGGACATCTTCCTTTGAGAGAGCTGAATGGCAACATTATGGCCAACTACAAGCTCCGTCGCTGGCACAGGTTCGGCCACTATACTTCCTTTCTATGTCAGCGTTACTTGGCACAGTCTAATCACTACTGGCCAAGACCTTCTGCTCTCTTCAGGCAGACACATTGCTTCTAGTCTTTAAACCTAAAGTCTAGATCACCCATTCTCCCAAGCCCCAGCTGGAGCTTCTTCAGAAAAGAGGCAGTTGAAGAGGAGGTGCTACAGAAAGACCAGGCCTGCCTACTGACCTTGGTGAAGCTCAAGAAGTCCAAGTGACACCCCCGGTGACCAGCTGCTCCCCACAGCACCATTTTAAGAAGCTCGCTGCATAATTTCCCTCTGTGACCACCACTGGACCCGAACAACCATTGAAGCTTGAATCCTCTTAAAGGTGAAGAATACCTATGCTCTGTGGCAGCTATGGCCCCCCCCAGCTGCCCTACCTCAATCCCAGTCTCCATCCCAAGAAGGTCTGCAGGAAGTAGAAAAGGTCCTTCATTTTGAAGCAAGCTAGCAGGAACTGCCCCAGAAACTAGGCATTGCTTGCATTCACATAATTTCCTAGTAGGTTAAAAGGGAAGAGGGGTTTGCCCCTTCTTGGATCTTGAGACTCTGAACCAGGCTCTTCTCTTGCGGAAGACTTTGGCTCAGGCTGGTGACTCTGTGATCTGTGGATCTTCAGGACACCTACTTCCATGTAACTTAATGGAATTATCTTTTACAGTAGTAAACTGCACTACCAGTGTAGGAGATTGCCACTGGTGACAGCAGAAGGTCTATTGATAATCCATACTTACATATCCGTCTCAGCAGTACAGCGTTGAAGGAGGCGCCAAAAACCAGTTGAGCCTTTACGCAGGATCCCATGCAGGCTTAGGTTCTTGGTGAACTAACCCAAGTACCCCTAGGTTCCATTTCAAAGGAGTCATTTCATAGACTCAAGCCTGAGACATGATTGCTTGGCGGTTCCAGAGACTTCTGGGGCTTCTGGGATCTTGCCTATTAGAGGTACCCCATGCCAAGCTCCTCATGTGTTCCCTTCAGTTCAACTTTTCGGAACAATGAGACAAGCTGCTGGACAGCTAGTCAAAACTCATCCCAGCCCACCCATCTTTGGTTTCAAATTTGAAATGGTTGGCAAATACTCCCAGCCTCTTTGTGAAATGTCTCATAGGCCAGTTGGCTGTTCGTGAGAGTTGCACAAGAGCACAGACCTTGTGTAAGTGGAGGAAGAGAAAGTACATTTCCATTGTTCCTCAGGCCAAGCGCCCGGTTCTGAAGCAGTGGACATTTCAAAATCGAGGCCTGTCATAGAACTAAGGGTTCTGGCAGCTGCCAAGACATACTCCACCAAAACCAAGTATGAGTAAATGCCTGAGGTTCTGCTACGAACTCAAGACAATTGTAGACCAACCACCTCCTTACATAATCTCTGAATAATTGTCTTTTTTTGCTTTTCTTGAATGCTTGTGGAAACTTGAGAGAAAGTAGATCTTACAAGGAACAACTGAGAGGAATCATTGTCCTTGATCAGTGAGGCCATCAAGAGGCAACTGTGGTCATAATGTGCCCATCATTGACCTATCGTACAGGCTAAGTCTGTTGCCGTCACCGGAGTTGGAGCATTCTATCAAACAGACACCTTCTTATGGTCAACTCAAACCCCAGTGCAAACTGGCTGCATTAGGTAATAAGGCATGATTTCCCTCATTTAGGCATTAACGCAAGCCTAGCTAGAATGTGTTACGTCTATGGCTTCAGGACATCCTTGGTATGGAGGCGTTGGAGCACTGTGACTTGTATGCTGCCCTTTTCAAGTTCTAGTAAAGGGTGATTATGATGTAATTTTCCTCTTAGTGGCTTGGACAAGAGGAAGCTTCGCTGTAGACGGTGCAGGTTGCCCTGGTGCTTCGCCTAGTTCTAACATGGAGTGATTGTCTACTGACCAGGGTATTTGGAAATGGACCTTGCTATCCTAAATGCTGTGTTCTTAACAGACATATAAACATGGAGAAAAGCTCCATAGACTCCCATATTGCCCCCACCTATTAGAAGTAAACTGCTTATGTGGGCATTCATGCTACCCACTGTACTGTACCGACTTCTTTAAGCATCTGTGCTTCTTGTTGGACTTCTCTCCTTTAACAAGTGCTCAGGATGTTACTATGGACACCTCTTTCTTTCCAGTGACCTTGATAAGCAAGACTGTACATTTTCTGTTAGTCCTAGCTTCTGTGCAGCTGATCTCCACATTCCTTTGAGCTCCTGAAGGGTCGATCTGTGAAGAACTAATATTGACACCTCAACCGCTCTCTTCCCTCAAGTCTTGCCAAGACTTCCAAATTACAATGCAGCTCTGTCCCATTCATAAAGATTTTATAGTAGACACCTGTGAAAGCTATGGTGTAGCTTGTGATGGATACTTCTAAAAGCAGATTCTTCACCTTTCTTTAGAATATCTCCAGGAAGCTGCCTAGAGCTGGAAGCTTTTTCAGCATAGCCCCTGTGCGATGCTAGGTGGCATCATGTGGCTCTTTGCCGATGCCACTCCTCCCAGGAAGTGACGTATATAGGTGCAATCAAGGCATGCTGACATCCGTTCCTTTCTTTCTGTGCCATTTTATGCTGATCCGGCGCTAGTTTTTTTTCTTATCACTTGAGAAGCTTTTTTCTCTCAAGAAACTTCTTCTAGTGTGTAAGGTAAATGTCACCACCTAAAACCAGACATTAAACCTTGTAGTGATTATCTCAAACAAATGTATGTGACTGATCCCCACAAGGTATACCTCTGGTGTCTAGGGTCTGGCTAGTACTAAGTCATCCGAGGAGTGTGCCCTGATAAATCAGTTTCTGCGGCATGAGTCCAAGCAATATACTGCTGAGCTTCTCCGGAAGTGGCGTAGAGGCTGCTACTGCTTGAAGACAAGGACTCGTACATGTTCCTGTTCCTTGAGCCGATCCTGCAATGGATTTTTGTTGGTAAGTTCAAATCAAAAAAGAAACCTAAGTCCAAGCTGGCCTTTTTCCATCCTTATCACTCTTCTTCTGAGAATAGGCGAGGACATCAATGTCCCCTGCACTTTTGCTCCAGTTCCCTGCTGAGGAGCGGATTCCACAAATGGTTCCAATGCACCTCCAAGATTCTGGGTCTGTCAGCGTTGCTGCAACATAGTGAAACGTTTAAGGAAACCATGCTTCGTATCTTTGGCACCTTTCTGAGTCTGTGAAGGCCTCCTGCTGGGTTAACGCAAATGGGTCTTCCCACTACGCTGGCTCTGATTCCCCACTTGGGGTTCAGCTCCAAATCCGGGAGCAGATTCTCCATGCAGCGCCAAGATCCAAAACGGTTCCTGCTGTGTCTGTCGGAGGAGGATGTCTAGACCATAGTTCTGTCCATCTCCGAACCAAATCCGTCCCGATCTTCAACTAACCTGAGCCCGAGTATGTGCCCAGCACTCATTCCTTCTGACCCAGGCAAGACAATGCCTTTTCCCAGAGTCCGTCCTCTAGTACATCAATAACTCTGACTTTGATCAGAGCCAACTTGCTTTTGGAGACCATGGTGATGGGGATTTTTCCACACAATACAATGATGTTCACATTTTTCGTCTGCCCACTGCAGCATACAGCATGGGACAGTGAGTCAGTGCACTATGGTCATTGGATAACTTCGCTGTGAGTGAAGCCATTGTTCCCTTTCAAAAGAAGCACATCCGCACCCAAAGTATTTCCCATCCCAGTCCGTGATTACTATGAGAATGTTTGGGTTTTTTTTAGATCAAAAAATAATTTTGTTTTTAAATATTTTTAAGGGATTGCTCAAGGCCTGGCAACTTAAACAATAAAGTTTTGCAAAAACTGTGTGTGAGGAAAGTGCACTTTTCGACGGTCACCTCCACTTTTTGCCTGGTATATGATGTGGTTTTGACTGGAAGGGCACTGGGTTCCTGCTAATATTCCCCAGTGCCAGATCTCTTTCCCAAAAACTGTGCAATTGTTTCCCCCAATGGGCAATACCTTTATTAGAACAGTTTCAAGCCTGGCCTCCCTGTGCCCAACCAAAGTTCAGTTGAGTCAGGAACTATGTGAAGATATCGCCAAGTTCGTTCTGACCAAAGTGGAGACCATCTTCTCAGCGTTCCGCGGCCCAAGCACAGCAGGGATGGATACGGTAAGGGAGGAACTCAAGTCTACTGAAGTTCCCCCTCACACCTTTGACAAGTTCGTGCCAATATCTTCGAACGACACTCTTAGGCTCCTTATGGCAGCAAGATCGGGGTCGCCCTATGATCCTTGCCCGGTTGCCGTGGTCAAACTGGCACCGGGTCTGGTTGCCCTATCACTTACATCTATTTGCAATGCTATGTTTGAAACAGGGCACTTCCCTAAAATCTGGAAGGCTGCCTCGATACTGCCTCTTCTAAAGAAGCCTAGCCTGGACCCTAAGGATCTAAACAACTTTCGCCCAATTTCACGTCTTCCACTTCCAGCAAAACTGATGGAAAAAACGATGAACCTACAACTTAGTGCCTTTTTATGCGAAACGCAAGCCCTGGATCCCACTCAATATGGCTTTATAGAGGGACATAGTACTGAGTCAGCTCTCATCAAGGCCACAGAGGAGATTAGGGAAGCCATGGATCGGGGTGGCAAGGCAGCCCTTATCCAACTGGATCTGTCCGCGGCCCTTGATACGGTCCATCATGACATCCTGATGGATCGTCTAAAGGCATGTGGGATCCAGGCTAAAGCATGGGAACTTGTAAAATCTTTTTTAACAGATAGAGTACAAATTGTATCCCTGGGTGAATATCACTCCAAACCTTTTGCGCTGCCCTGTGGAGTTCCGCAGGGGTCTTCATTAAGCCCAACACTTTTTGACGTGTATGTTTCATCACTGGCCTCTCTTATTAGCACCTTTGTGTTTGGTCTCACCTCGTATGCAGATGACACCCAAATCGTGGTGTCTCTGCTACCAGGACAGGAGGTGGGAATGGACAAACGCTTCCAAGACTGTATGGATTCAGTCGGGAGATGGATGTCCGAAAATTGCCTAAAGCTTAATTCAGGCAAAACAGAAGTCCTACTATTTGGAAATGATGCCAACTTCTGGACCCCAAACTGGTGGCGGGTCTCTATGGGCACTCTTCCTGCGCCCACAAAAAAAGTAAAAACTTAGGAGTAATAGTGGATGATAAACGTAACTTTGGCGACCAAGTAAACGCAGTGGTATCGACAACAACGCATGTTCTCAGAACAGTTAAGAAAATACTGCCGTTTCTACCACCCGCTAGCCGGCAAACAGTGGTTACTGCACTGGTCTTGTCCAGGCTGGATTATTGTAACAGCCTCTACTTAAACATTCAAGAACGTTTCATGAATAAACTCCAGCTGCTGCAAAATGCAGCCGCTAGACTACTCACTGGTACGTCCAAGTTTTCCTCAATCTCCAAAGAAATTAAAAAATTGCACTGGCTCCCGGTGAGGAAGCGAGTGCGTTTTAAATCCCTTTGTACCGTCTTTAAGGCTCTTCAAGGAATAGGACCGGACCATTTAAAACGCCAGTTCCAATGGTACACACCTAAAAGAACTCTCCGCTCATTGGGAGCCAAGTTGGTCACAGTACCATCCACCAAAAAAGTAATGTGGGGTGGTAGAAGCTTCGCTTTCTGTGCGGCAAAAGCCTGGAATGACCTTCCTTTCCACCTGAGAAATGCCATTGATCTTTTGTTATTCAGGAAGGGCCTGAAAACCTGGCTTTTTGACAAATCTTTTCTCTTCCGTTCACTGCTCAAAGGATAAGTAACTAGCGCCAGGACACCCTTGGGTAACCGTTGCGCTCTAGAAATATCTGTAACATAACATTGTCCTCTGTTAGTTAGTCCCTAGTAAATGGTACCCCTGGTACCTAGGGCCTGAGGTACTAAAGAGGGTCCCCAAGGATGGCTGCACAAATCGTGCTCCCCCTAAGAAACCCCTCACCAAGGTCATGCAACCTGCCACTGCCGTTGCGTGTCTTGGTGCAGACAAAAAGTGAAAAATAGGCATGGCACACATCCCTGTGTCATGCATGCAGTATAGGTAAGTCTCCCAAACAGCAGGCCTCACAGCCCTAAGGCACGGTGCACTATACTACATGTGAGGGCATGACTGCATGAGCAGATATGCCCCTGTGCTGGTCAGCTCCATTACTGCCTGTAGAAGTGAACAGGGAAACCATTTTGAGTACCTATTGGACACTGATGAAAACGAGTTCCCCAGCTGCATAATGGCTTCACTGAAAACAGGGCTGTTTGGTATCAAACATTCCGTACCAATAAATCCACACTGGTGCCACTGTCGGATTTATTAATACATGCACCCAGAGGACACCTTGGATGAGCCCCCTGAAAACCTACCAGTTAATGGTGGGTTGGCTGGCTGGTTTTTGCCAGTCTGCCACCATAGATTGGTTTCTGACCCCCAAGGATGAGGAACTTTGATCTCACAGAGCCATAAACCAAGCCGGCTCAAGCAGAGGGTGCTTTGCACTCCCTGCCCACAGTATGACCTGCAGATTAGCATTCCAGGGCCGGAGACCTTCAAAGAGGCCCACCACCTTTGGTATGTGAATCTGGCTTCTCTCACAAGAGAGGAAACTGACCCTCTTTGTCTAGAGCCTTTGGCACCTGGACAGGTAGGAAAATTAGCAAGGCAAAACATGCATGTCCACCCTCAGGCAAGTACAACCCCTGAACTGGGCTACCGGAAGTAGATGCGACCATCTTGGTGAGAGCAAATTTAGGATCTCTGGGACAGGGTTTTGCACATTTCACCCAGAAAGTGGTCATATAGGGGATGTAGTGACCCTAGAGGTAAGTTGCCCATTGGCTCCTACCCTATACTCCCCTAATGCCCCTAAATTCTTTATTTAGGGAATCCCTGGCACCAGGAAAACAAATCCCGCTGATCAAAAGAAGGGCTAAAGAGCCGCGAAAGCAAGAACTGCAAAAGCAACTGAATTGGCACCAGCCCTGCCGGCATGGCTGCTGTTTCCTGTCGAAACTGCGGCAAAGACTTCTCTTTCTGCAGCTGTTTTGCCTCCAAAGCCTGGGAGGACTGCCTGTTTTCAGTAAAGACTCAAGAACTCCCGTGGAGCAGCAGAGCTGCTTCCCTGCATCCTGCAGGCACCCCAAAGAAATCTAAGGGGTCTAGACTGCAAAAACCAGATGCTGCCAAACACCACTGCACCCTTGCTTTCTAGCTCGAGCTGAAGTGGGCCAACGGTGCCACCGTGGTCCCCCTGTACTCCAGAGACAAAGCCTACCTTTGTCTTGCCCATTGTGGACTTTCTGATGCTGCCTGCAGCCTCTATTTGCAGAACCTCTCTCCTGCGAGTTCTCCCAGTGATGAAAATCCGACACCTAAAGACACCTTTGCACCCGCCGCCCCTGGAAAAGAGGACTAAAGGTGTGTCTCCCCACGTCCCTGAGCATCGCAGGAGTTGAGCCCCCCAGTTGGTTCAGCCCGACTGGTCCCCCAGTCCAAACCTGCAGCCTCTTTTCTGACGGATCAATCTTCATAGACTTGAATCGGCACCAAACGCTGTAAGGCACCTCTGCACCCAGCTGCCCCAGTGTGGCCAGAATTTAACTAATGGTGCTGCCTGAAGTGAACTGTTGGAGCAGCCTTGGACCTTGCCCCACACTCACCTTAAGTCCAGAAGATTGGTCCTGTAAGTCGCTGTTAAGTGCCTGAATGAAATGCATGTTTTTCCTCCAGAGGTTAGCATTACCCCGAAGTGCTTCGATGATAATTTAAAGTACCAAATCACCCGATGCTGAAAAACACACCTCTGCACCTGGACACACGAGTGCCTCCCGAGGTGACCTGTTGGTGTTGCCTTGGACCTTGCCCCATACTCGCCTTAAGACCCGGGGAAGGGTCCCGTAAGTCATTGTTAAGTGACCGTATGCAGCGTATGTTTTCTTCCTAGGTTAACGTTGCCGCCAAGTGCTTCAGTAATGATGTAAAGTATCAATAAATCAGTTTTCTTCAAATCTGCTATTTTAAAAAGTACTTACCTGATTTTGATCTTGGTGCCTGAAGTTATATTAAAATGTGTTATTTTTATATATTTGGTGTGGATCTCCTTATTGAGTCGTGTGCATCATTTATAGACTATTGTGTGTATTTGAAGATATCGAACACTCCGTTCTGATAAGCCTAAGGTTGCCGGACCACACCACCTCCTAACAGAACGCCGGCCCATTGCTCCGTGCCCGCCTTCTCAATCCGAGGCTGCCTATCTGGGAAGAAGGGTGGAGTGGTGTTCTGTCTATGAACGCAGCGCTAAAGTTAGAATGCACAAGTTACAGTTGTCGTTGACTAGTGGCTTCATTTTGTTCTGAAAAACCCATGTTATGTGCGAGGTTACCTGTACTTTCTTTAAATCCAATTTCCATGCCCTGACTTGTTTTATGTGTTCCTACTGTGATTATACTCAATATTTGGACTCACGGAACTAACTAAACTAAAAATACTATTTAGCACTCGAGCAGCTGCACACTTATCAGCTATGAAGCCATCTGTCAGTAGTTCCAAGAGACAGCTCAGTGAAATGAACTTTTGCCACCTGATCAGACCGGTTATTGCAGTTTTTCATTTGGTCTGTATATCTCCACCAATTCACCCCGTGACGCTGACCAGTGTTTTGCAAAAGGATACAAACGTTGAATGGGACCCACTTTTATGGGGGCTGCCTCGCCTATTTTCGTAATTCGACCCTGCGCATAGGTGCACAAAAATACAAAACTGATCCACTGGTAATTCGCAAGATATAGGCCAGTTTTACCTGGGAAGGCTAGGTGGCAGTAGGACAGAACTGGCAACAGTTTGGCACGTAGGACGTCTATTATTGGCTCGTCAGTAGGGCTGTGCAGTTGGCAATTTAGGCGTCACAGGCTATGCATCACCCCCGGCTCCCTAAGACCAGAGACGTTCAGGTGGGCTACTTGATTTGCCTTTTCGTTGAACCAGATAGTTGTAGCTGGTACAGGTTGCGATTTGTAATCCGCCTATTCGCCAGGGCAGGTATTTCTTTCGTGGATGGTGGCCGAAAACTATTACTTTAGTTTTTGACTGATTCACCATGAGTTTTTTCTTTGTGTTGTAAGTGTTGAGGGCTCTTTGTTGACCCGTTCTTGTTTGGTCCACATTGACGATGTCATCGGCATATTACATGGTCTGGAGACGTGCGCCCCCGAGCTTTGAGGCAACTAGGCTTGCGCCTGCCAAAGATTTATGCAGATCAGCGGTGTAAAGGTTAAAAAGTAGCGGTGCTAGTACACAGCCTTGTTTTAGGCCGTTTTTTGATGGAATTTATGCAGATACTGTTGTGGTGCTGGTTTTGATCTTCACCCAGTTCTCCTGATGAAGTGACATTAGTGCTGAGAGAAGTTTGGAGGGTATCCCCCCCTGGAGTTTAGTTTATGCCATAGAGTTCCCCGGTCGAATCTGTTGACCGCCGTGCTATAGTCCACAAAGCAGCAGAATAGAGGTAGCTGTTTGTCCTGAGTGGCTCTCCACGATAAGTATGCCATCGCTGTTATGTTGTCTGTTGTTTAACAGCCCGATCTAAATCCTGACTGGGTGTGGGGAAGGATACTTCATTCTGTGGCCCAGGTTTCTAGTTCAGCCAGTAGGATGCGGGCGTAGGCCTTGGCTTCGAAGTCCAATAGCGCTATTAGCCGGTAATTGGTTGGATTTGAGCATTTGCCCTTTTTATGGATTGGATGCAGTATTGAGCCCTGCCATGTGGGTGGAATAGTGGCTGTGAGAAAGGCATAATTAAAGAGCGGCGTGAGGAGCCCTGCCAAGAAGGTTTGGTTTGATTTAAAAACTGCTGTGGGTATTACGTTGGGCCCCGGAGCACCGTCACTCCTCGTTTGTTTGTTTGTTTTATTTAACTCTGAGATCCCACATACCACGAGGAGTATACAGGTGTTCACTTTTTATCTCTGTTGAGATCCCACATACCATGAGGAGTATACAGGTGTTCACTTTTTATCTCTGTTGAGATACCACATACCATGAGGAGTATACAGGTGTTCACTATTTTACTGTTGAGACCCTACATACCACCAGGAGTATACAGGTGTTCACTATCTAACTCTGAGATCCCACGTACCATGAGGAGTATAAAGGTGTTTACTATTTAACTCTGCTGAGATCCCACATACCACGAGGAGCATACAGGTGTTCACTATTTAACTCTGCTGAGATCCCACATACCACGAGGAGCATACAGGTGTTCACTATTTAACTCTGTTGAGATCCCACATACCACGAGTAGTACAAGGTGTTCACTATTTCTCTCTGAGATCCCACATACCACGAGGAGCATACAGGTGTTCACTATTTAACTCTGTTGAGGTCCCACATACCATGAGGAGTATACAGGTGTTCAATATTTAACTCTGTTGAGGTCCCACATACCATGAGGAGTATACAGGTGTTCAATATTTCTCTGTTGAGATCCCACATACCATGAGGAGTATACAGGTGTTCACTATTTAACTGTTGATATCCCACATACCACGAGCAGTATACAGGTGTTCAATATTTATCTCTAAGATCCTACATATTTGTCTCTGCGATGCCACATACCACGAGGAATATACAGGTGTTCACTATTTAGCTCTGAGATCCCACATACCACGAGGAGTATACAGGTGTTCACTATTTAACTGTTGAGATCACACATACCACGAGGAGTATAAAGGTGTTCACCATTTAACTCTGCTGAGATTCCACATACCACGAGCAGTATACAGGTGTTCACTATTTATCTCTGAGATCCCACATACCATGAGGAGTATACAGGTATTCACTATTTAACTCTGTTGAGGTCCTACATACCACGAGGAGTATAAGGTGTTCGCTATTTATCTCTGTTGAGATCCCACATAGTATGAGAAGTATAAAAGTGTTTACTATTTAACTCTGTTGAGGTCCCACATACCACGAGGTGTATACAGGTGTTCACTATCTAACTCTGAGATCCCACATACCACGAGTAGTATACAGGTGTTCACTATTTAACTCTGGAGATCCCACATACCACGAGGAGTATACAGAGTGTTCACTATTTAACTCTGCGTCCCTGTACCATGAGGAGTATACAAGTGTTCACTATTTAACTGTTGAGATCCCATATACCACGAGGAGTATACAGGTATTCACTATTTAACTCTGAGTTCCCACATACGACGAGTAATAGACAGGTGTTCACTATTTAAATCGTCTACCCTCTGAAGCAGGATCTCTTTTGGTTTGAGGAGTTCAAAGTTGTTGACTTGTTTACTCTTGGTCGGCTTCATCCATCATTACAGGTAAGTAACTTGTGTCCTATCAGAAGCCATTCTATAGCCCAGATAGCTGTGTGACATGTATGTTGACGCTAGCTGAAAGCTGAAGGTGAGGCCGCGTGCTGCATTTTCATGGACAGTGAGTACTTTATTTTGCTCACACAAGATCCAGCTGCCTGTCGGGTAGTTTTACTGGGTCATTCATGAGCAGGACATATTCATATTGCCCAATAATAGTTTCCACAAGAAATAATGTAAAAATGTTTCACAAAATGAACAACGTTTCAGTCGGTCACTCCTCCTAGTGCTGAGTTCTCTTACTCTGTGGGAGTATCATGCCTCATCAAAGACGGAACCTGCACAGTCACCTGTGCAGACTAGACTCTCTACTTTGTCTTATCAGATGCGTGGACGGAACCTGCACAGTCACCTGTGCAGACTAGACTCTCTACTTTGTCTTATCAGATGCGTGGCTGCCTCCATGAAACATCTGGAGAGGGTGTGTTTTTTGGGAGAGGCAGTGGGGGCTCTCGCCTCTCGTCAGTAATCCCTTTTTGTAGTATCTGCAGGAAGGCTGCATCCCCCGTGCTGGTCAGGGAGAAACTGATGGATGGGCGCCCGACAGGGCGGGAACACGAGGGGGGACCTCCAGTGAGAGGACCCCCCAGGCGGAGGACCCCCCAGGCGGAGGACCCCCCAGGCGGAGGACCCCCCAGACGGAGGACCCCCAGGCAGAGGACCTCCAGTCTGTGGCGATGTTCCAGGTGCCTACGGTCCCTCAGTGGTGCGGCTCCTCTTGTGCACCTTGCATCCTTTGGAGACTGCGGGGTTGGTGCAGGCTGCTTGTCGATCTAGGGAGGCCTGTGAGTAAGGGGCCGTGGGAGGAAGTAAATCATCGACCCCAGCAGGGAGCTCCCTCCTTCAGCAGCCACCGAGCCCTCAGCAGTGCAGGCAGGTGTTTGCTTTCCCTCTTCATTGAGTGGATGCAGGGAGAATTGGGGGCGGGGCAGTGGGGTGATGGGCGAAGTGGTAGGTCATTGGCTGGTAGATTTGTCTGCCTAAATTGTAGAGCCCATCGGGGAGCTCCCACAGGATCTCCTACCTTGTTGTCCTAAGTGCTGTTACACACCCCTGTATATTGGCTGCCCGAAATAACCTTCCCTTTGACAC
This sequence comes from Calotriton arnoldi, assembly GCA_963921515.1. Classification (NCBI taxonomy): domain Eukaryota; kingdom Metazoa; phylum Chordata; class Amphibia; order Caudata; family Salamandridae; genus Calotriton; species Calotriton arnoldi. The sequence goes on from CAWUFW010001040.1 coordinate 2,291,070, forward strand.
CAACATGAATATGGACGAGGTTTTGCTTAACAGGGGTGCTGCATCTCTCTGAAGTGGTAGACATAGACCCTGCATTGGTGGGTGTGGGTGGGGTAGTCGCTGGTTGTTGCACTAATGAGAATGTTTGAGCTTCTCTCTGAAGTGATACACCTTGCAGTGGTGGGTGAGGTGGGGTGGTCGTTGGTGGTTGTTGCACTAATGAGAATGTTTGTGCTTCTCTCTGAAGTGGTAGACCTTGCTCTGGTAGGTGTGGGTGGGGTGGTGGTTGCAGTACTGAGAATGCTTTTTGTGCTTCTCTCTGAAGTGGTAGACTTGCTCTGGTGGGTGTGGGTGGGGTGGTGGTGGTTGCAGTAATGAGAATACTTTTTGTGCTTTTCTCTGAAGTGGTAGACCTTGCACTGGTGGGTGTGGGTGGGGGTGGGGTGGTGGTTGCAGTACTGAGAATGCTTTTTGTGTTTCTCTCTGAAGTGGTAGACCTTGCTCTGGTGGGTGGGGCGGTTGTTGCTGTAATGAGAATGCTTTTTGTGTTTCTCTCTGAAGTGGTAGTCCTTGCTCTGGTGGGTGTGGCGGTCGATTGGTATTGTTGCAGTAATAAGAATGTTTGTGCTTCTCTCTGTAGTGATAGACCTAGCACTGGTGGGTGTGGGTGGGGTGGTTGTTGCCGTAATGAGAATGCTTTTTGTGCTTCTCTCTGAAGTGGTAGACCTTGCTCTGGTGGGTGTGGCGGTCGATTGGTATTGTTGCAGTAATAAGAATGTTTGTGCTTCTCTCTGTAGTGATAGACCTAGCTCTGGTGGGTGTGGGTGGGGTGGTTGTTGCCGTAATGAGAATGCTTTTTGTGCTTCTCTCTGAAGTGGTAGACCTTGCTCTGGTGGGTGACGCGGTCGATTGTATTGTTGCAGTAATAAGAATGTTTGTGCTTCTCTCTGTGGTGATAGACCTAGCACTGATGGGTGTGGGTGGGGTGGTTGTTGCAGTAATGAGAATGCTTTTTGTGCTTCTCTCTGAAGTGGTAGACCTTGCTCTGGTGGATGTGGCGGTCGATTGGTATTGTTGCAGTAATAAGAATGTTTGTGCTTCTCTCTGTGGTGATAGACCTAGCACTGATGGTTGTGGGTGGGGTGGTTGTTGCTGTAATGAGAATTCTTTTTTCTGAAGTGGTAGACTTTGCAGTGGTGGGTGTGGATGGGGTAGTGTTTGCAGTAATGAGAAGGTTGTTTGTGCTTCTCTCTGAAGTGGTAGACAGGCACTGGTAGATGTGGGTGGGGTGGTTGTTGGTGTAGTGGTTGTTGCAGTAATGAGAATGTTGTTGGTACCTCTCTCTGAAGTGGCAGACCTTGCACTGGTGGGTGTGGGTGGGGCGGTCGCCGGTGGTTGTTGTAGTAATGAGAATGGTTTTTGTGCTTCTCTATGAAGTAGTAGATCTAGCACTGGTGGGTGTGGGTGGGGTGGTGGTTGCAGTAATCAGAATGTTGTATAGCATTTTCACGTACCGGCTACGGCCTTGTGCCTACAGTACAATGTGGGGTTGAAGCTGTGCTGCGCTCCTTGGCACACCCCCCACCACGGTGCACCCCCAGAGGCTACAGTGTCTCCATGCTCAGTACTTTCTGCCGTAAACGGTGTAGTGTCTGACTGTATCCTTTCTCTCTCCTCCAGGCGTTTGTGGATTTCTTCTCTCGAGGCCTCCACGCCGAGTACAAGAGCAAGGGCATCATTGTGCAGGTGAGTGAAGTGCTTGACTTAAGTATCCCTGTTATTGTGTGGTTGCCACGGCAACTGCAGGCTGTCTTGGCAACCGTAGGGAATGGCATTCACTCAGTTAGAAACGTGACGTCTGCAGACCGTACGAGGTGGCTCCATCCCCTCGTACTGGGTTCCTCAGAGGGCCCCCCAAAGCTTGCAAGCTGGGGTCCCCCGAAGCCTGCAAGCTGGGGCCCCCGAAGCGTGCAGACTGGGGTGCAGATGGAAGAATAGCCCAGTGTGTGCACGGGGCCCCTGGTTTTGTCTGATCCATTCCAGCTGTGCGCTTTTAGCGACCTTGGAGGGCTCCTGGCGCGCTTCTTGCGCACGCGCATTACATGTGGTTGTCTTTAATTAAGAGTGACGAATCGTCACCCCGTGCCTTCACATAACTTAAGCGGAGTTTGTTTCCTTGCGTGGTTTGTGCGCGGGATGGATATACTATTTTATATATCTGTTTAAAATATAATATATATCACCTACACCTGTAGGCACTGACCATTTTAGAGTTCACGTAAGAAGTACCTTTATCTCTTGACTCTAAAACTGCAGAAGAAGCCCTCTGTATTAGGTCTGTAATAGAGGTGGACACAAGGCAACAAATTAACAAGGAAATCCAAGCCAAGGGTCTGGCTCGAATGTGCGAGCCCATGCACGAGCCGAGCCCTGAAAATGTGTGCGATGTAAATCATGCAGCAAACATCATGTGAAATATGATAAATTCTCTTCAAAATTCTAAAGAGTGCATTTCTTCAACTTGTAGAAGTTTGACTTTAATACGTCGCATTATAACACCGCACTGAAAAGTACTTATTTAAGTGATGGTTCACTAATGGTTCATGTTTAAAAGCTAAGAGGCCAGACAGTTGTCACATAAACCCAGAAGGTGGCCAAGATTATTACAAGGCAATATTATATAGTATTAAATCAAACACAATAGGTTTTTGTACAAACAACGTTCTGGACGCACATATTTGAAAGTGCTTTTGTTGTAATCCAAAAGAAGTCCAGAGGTAGCCATGAGGTAAGTTGTAAGTAAGAGGTTTATTAGCTTAGTTACAGGATGGTAGTTACAGGATGGTAGTTCATAAGTTGAGCCCCACCAGGAGCAGCATCCTTGCTGCTCAGCCCACACACCAACTGTCTCTCTCTTTACTCCACCAGGCACTCCAGCATTCCACTACCTCACTAAGCATTCTAACATTCCACATACACATCACATTCATACTGGCTGAGCAGCAGGGAATGGGTAACCAGGGAAAGGATGCATTCTAAGAAATCAAGGTATAACACATCTCCTTCCCTTGGGAAAACAATTAACCAGAGAAAGGATGCATTATAAGAAATCAAAGAATTTCCCTGTAAGGAAGATTCTTCATCATCTAAAGGTGATATTTTATCCTGTACATAAGTTCCTAAAACTTGTTTAGAAAGGCCTCTAGGAATTCTATTATTCAAGGTCATATCCTTACTCCCAACCACATTCGGAGGTACCCATTTCGAACAAGAAGGCACACCCACACTTTCCTATGCAAGAACATCTTCTAACATGTCACACATTTGACCTTCTCTCTTTTCTCACACGTCATTCTCACATTCCAACATACTACTTTTAGTAAATCTTTTCAGATTCCACACTTTGCCATCACTCAACCGAACCGCATTGCCTAAGGTCTCAATAACCTCTAATGGTTCTGAAAATCTGCTGTCACCTTTGGGAATATTTCCTGGTTTCTTTACTCCGACCCACTGGCCCACGTTAATCTCCACTGGTTTGGTATTAAGTTTATGATCATAAGCCATTTTATACTTCTCCTGCTTTAATTCCAACCTTGTTTCAACATCTTCAACATTCCAGTGTTCCATACTCGGTTTAAACAACCAACCTGCATTATACTTTGTTCTGGGATTTCTACGACTCATCACCTCGAACGGACTCAAACCAGCAGCATCATTATCATATACTCGGTAATCCCACACAAATTACCCTAATTGAGCTTCCCAAGATAGACCCCTCTTCGCTGCTTACTGAATCACATTCTTAATGACTCAGTTGAAGCACTCAATCAAACCATTTCTTCTGGGATTATACAACGATGTAGTTTTGTGCTTAATCCCAGTCCTGTCAAAATACTCTTTGGCATCGTTAGAAAAAAACTGAGCACCATTGTTGCTTAAAATATTGGTGGAAGTACCTACAATATCCAAGAATTTCAAAACAGAATCTGTGTCAATTTTTTTAACGATCTCTGCAACCGGCCACCTTGAAAACACCTCAGTTAAAGCAAAAACATATTTCTGTGATTCTCCAACGGAACTGTAATATCCAATTTCTACAGATTCCCATGGAGTTTTGGGAACAACACATGCCAACATGGGTGGTCTAAGAGTTTTATGCGATTTCACAGCCTTAACGCACGGTAAACACTCTCTTACAAACCTATAGATGGCAATGTTCATTCCAAGCCACCAATACAATTTTTTCACCACTTGTTTAGTTCTGACAATGCCAAAATGTTCTTCATGACATCATTTCAGAATATCTAGACTCCTAGAATTTGGAAGTACAACTCTTTCTCCCCTTAAGATAATTTCATCCACTGCAGACATATCTGATCTATCCTCCCAAATCGCTTGACACAGTGATCCAAGGTATTTCCCCCAGGCCAGCCCTTTTGTATGTGACCAGTCACTAACTGCAGATCAACATCTTTTTTTTATGCTCACCCATTTTCCTTCCTGATGGCAGCATGTCCAAAATCATGAATATGCGCTACATGAAATTCATTCCATACTCCATCCTCCCATTCCTCTTGCCATTCTTGACAAGAAGTCTGCTATTATGTTAATCTTACGGTTCTCCTAGCTCGCATTCCATTGCATCAACATGATAAGGCGTTACCGAAGGTAAGTAACCTATCTGTTAACACAGTGGCACTAGAGGATGGATTAGTACAGCAAATTAATTAAGGCCTTGAATTTAGATTGAACCTGCACAGACAGGCTGATTTGCATTTCTTGAACTATCTAAACCAGGGTTGTCCAATGTAGGGCAAGGAGGACTGCATCCATGCCAGATTTTTGGAATGGCTTCAGAAGATAAATTAACACGCTGGTTGTATGAAAGAAACTCTTTTATGTTTTTGGATGATAATCCTTAAAATAGAGTATAGATCGGCCTTTCTAGACCTGCTGTATGATGCAGATTTAACACTAAACCTGCTAAATCAGTATCACTGCTTTCTGATAGAGTCCTCCAGCTGCAGATTCCTCACCTTTTGAATATTCTCCAGGCGTACAGATGGATTCAGAAATTTTAAGCAGTACCTCAGCACACTGTCAAGTGGCATTGTTCAGCTCCTGAAATGATGAGCAGAGACTATATAGGCACCACCCCTGCACACTGACGTAAGTTTTTTTTTTTTTCCGCGCCACCTTATGCATATCCCGTGCACCATTTGTGTGTTTTGGAGAGAGTTTCCCCGAAACGTTTCTTCCATCTTCAAGGAAGGTCCCCCCAAAAACGACTGTCGCAAACAGATGTCTGTGACATATACCCACTAGGTGTGCCTGTGGTGTCTGGGGTTGAGCTATGACCCCCAAGGCCTGCATCTTCTTTGCGTCATGTACCCAAAGGCCATCAGGAACGCAAGACAAAACTTTACATTGCCAGGTCGCAGGGTGTGTCTAAAGTTCGATCTAAGTACCGCTCCTATTCCTGGAGTCGATGAAGCTGCTCAAGAGGTCAATATTTATCGCAGTCAAAATCATCAAACAGGAGGGTGAGGGCACACTGCCTCACATCCCAGCACTCCCTTGAGCTACAGTGCGATGGTGGGGGAGCTGGAGATCCATTACCACCTCCGTCCTTCTGTTTGGAAAGGCTCGCTTGAGCAACTGAGCTGATGAGCTTGTGTTGATGCACCTGCACCCAGTGATGGTACACAGACCTGAGAAAACGTTGGGCAGCATTTACAGCACCCCAAAAACGGCCTGTTGCTCTCTACTGATGAAGGAAGGAATCCAGAAACACGTCTCTAGAGTTACACAGCACAAGCTGCACCAACAAGGGCGAAAAATTAAACACTACCACTGAAGTAAGTGTTATAATGCACTGCATTTACCATGATGCATTTAGGCAAATTGAGTGCTGTGATGTGAGGCAGTGTGCTCCCACCCTCCATCAATTACAAATTACAGTTGAGCTGGGTAATAGTCTTTAAAATATTCAGCATCAAGTGATACCCTGTAAGCACATAACACATTACCCTCCGGTTTGTGCTTTATAAATCGCAATGAAGCAGTTGGGACACTATACAGAAGAGCATACTGAGGTGACTTGTAATAGTCTTACAACACACATGGTGGTGGTATTGTGGATTGTAAAACCATACAAGCATTGGCAAAGCCAATAAGTCTTGCCTGCGCAAAAGCTATTAAAACACACTGATAAAGCACAGCTCCCCCCATAGGCGAACTATTGGCTTTGCCAATGCTTGTTTTAGTTTTACATTCCATTCACCAACAAACGCGCTGAAGAAAACCAAATCCGAGCAGTGCTTAGTAGCTGCTTCTCTTTAGCACTACTATCGCATCTTTACAAAGAATAAGTACTTCCAGACCTAGAAGGCTTTGCTTCTACCTCTCCTGAAAAAAGCTAACGCGGACCCCAAGGTGCATTACAATTTTCGGCCCATCTCCCCGCCTCCAGTTGCTGTGAAAATGCTAGAGAAATGGGCTAACCATCAAATCTCCAGTTTTCTGGAAAATAACAATTTGCTCCATGATACTCCGATACGGTTTCCGTGCAGGGTATAGCACGCATTCCGCTCTGTTGGCAGTCACTGAATTCATTAAGGTCAGTCTTGATAAGGGCTCGGTACCGATGGTTGTCCTTGATTTGTCATCAGCCTTCGATACGGTTTCCTGCTCTATCCTTTTGGGCAGACTATGGGATATGGGTATCCAAGGTTAAGCTAGGGCGTGGCTGAAGTCTTATTTGGAGGATCGCTCACAAAGGATTTTCTTCCACCTTTTACATCCACTCTGAGCCCAACGCTTTTTAATATTTACTTAGCTCCTTTGGCCAAGCTAGTGGAGGCATGGGGCATAAGGATCATCTCTTGCGCAGCTTATACGCAGTTGATGTTCTCATTCCAGGAGGAAGAGGTAGACGCATTGACAGTGTTTAAGGGCTGCCTGAGGGCTGTTGGTGAATAGATGAATGAGAGTAGTCTAAAGTTAAACTCTGATAAAACAGAGATTCCCTTTTTTTGGCACTAACCATCATCCTGACACCCTTAACTGGTGGCCCTCGGAGCTCAGCCCCGCCCCACCCCTCACGCTACAGCAGTAGTAAGAAACCTTGGTGTCAAATCTGACACCAATTTATCCTTTGAGCCTGAGATCAGTGTCTGCCAGCTGTTTTCATACGTTGAAATTGGTTAGGAAGATGATTCACCTGATTATGGAGGAGAGTCATAAGTCTGTCATCCATGCCTTGGTAACAACAAATTTAGACTATGCGAACAGCCTGTACTTGGGGTTACTGTTGTAAAATATAATCCTCACGCTGTAAAGTTAAAACATTTATTGCGAGTCTCCGTGATCCGCAGTCAGTTTACAAATGTCAAGCCTCACACTGAACATTCTAATGTGAGCTTCAATGCCAACTGCTGGAATGTTCCAAAGGAGGATAAGAAGAGGGGGCAGGAGGTACCAAGAAAACGAGGTAAGGGAAAACGACAACAAGGGAAATAATGACTGACAAATATTATTATTTGTAAGATTACAACACATTTTCCCCCTTAAAATTAGGAAAAGAAAACAGATGCATACAACACAATTACATATGATAGTCTTCATTCCATTTAGGGGGAGGACCTAAGTCTATTATGTCTGGGGGTACCGGGGTTAGCTTCTTGCTTAAGTCCAGGCATGTCTTTGGATTTGTTCTACACAAACGGGGCCGCTCCCACTAAAATGACCTAAATGGTGCTCAGGGGTGTTATGTGTATGTGAGTGTAGGTATCTCACAAAAAGTTTAGGACTGGCCTCACACACCACCTGGTGTCATGCTTCATCATCGGCCGTCCTCGCCCTCTAAAAACTTGGTTTGATAGAGGGCGGGCATACACCTGACGACAGGGATGCACTTCTAAGCTAAGTGGGGGCCCAAAGTGAGTGAGTGAAATTAAAAACCATTACAGTCGCCTCACTAAATTTTAATGAACTAGGTAACTGTATGGTATCTAAAAACAAGTGAACGGCGGTATGGGGAAGGTTATTAACCCCTCGCCGTGACACACGTGTTACACACCTAACCACGCGCGCTTAAAATGTGTGGAGTGGTTCCTACTTTTACATGACTGACCTAAATATCCTGATGGTTGTTTTGTGCGTTTCTTCTTCTTCCTTCACAGGGTACAGAGGACCCCCAGGTAGTGGAGAGTGACAAAGGTCACCCCATCGTTGGTTTTCTAACCACATTGTTGGTAAGAGTGGAGCCCTTTATAAATATAAAGATAGGTCCTGAAGAATGCCATGTACCACTGCTGACACTAGGCAGAAACATGTTGACCCAATTCTACACGGCGAGGGGTTAATAACCTTCCCCATACCGCCGTTTACTTGTTTTTAGATACCATACAGTTACCTAGTTTATTAAAATTTAGTGAGGCGACTGTAATGGTTTTTAATTTCACTCACTCACTTTGGGCCCCCACTTAGCTTAGAAGTGCATCCCTGTCGTCAGGTGTATGCCCGCCCTCTATCAAACCAAGTTTTTAGAGGGCGAGGACGGCCGATGATGAAGCATGACACCAGGTGGTGTGTGAGGCCAGTCCTAAACTTTTTGTGAGATACCTACACTCACATACACATAACACCCCTGAGCACCATTTAGGTCATTTTAGTGGGAGCGGCCCCGTTTGTGTAGAACAGTTTATGTTGGAGGCTGGCCGGCGCCGAATGCCCTGTTTTGCCTCTAGTTCCCTTCCCCAGCAGAGTCTGGGGCTAGTGTGGTCCTATGTCTTTGGATTTATCAGATACATTGCTAGGTGGTGGAAAACATTTGGCCAAACGGTCCTAGCTCCAATTTTGTCCATTGTCCATGACTTCTACATTACGTTTGATTCCTACAATAAGCAAAGGTGCAAAGAACTTTGAGACACCATGGTCCCTTTCTGTAGGTTTCTTAACATAGGCTAGTTCACCTAATTCCCACTTGTAACTTTTTGTGCCATGTTTGAAATCGTATGATTCCTTATACTTGTTTTGATGGGATAACATTTTGGATGTAGTGTCTGAAAGGTTAGGTTCGAATCTTTCGCCTCCCCCATTCCAATTTGGAAAGTACTTTGTGCCTTGCTTCCTTCTTCTGAGAGGAGTGAAAGGTGAAATACCCGTGACCTGGCTGGGAGTGGTGTAATAAGCCCATAGCATGTACAAGGTCAATTACCTTGTCCCTTATGCCTTCAGGGGGTATTATTTTGTCATTTCTGCTTATTAAGTTTTGGTCTAAATTGATTTTGTGGCGAATTTCCAAGAATTCTTTTGATCTTCCCTTGACCTCACTGTAGGAATTAGGCCAACCCTGGAGGGTGTATGATTTGAGTTGGTCAAAAGTGTTGTCCTTGGCAAAGCAATCTTCCCATTCTTGGGAAGTAATGGCTGAACAATTAATTTAAAAAATGGGATATTCAGGGGTGTCGTACTGTTCTTCTTTATTCAATGGAGATCAAGATAAGAAATCAACTGTCATATTAAGGTTACCAGGGACATACTCTACCTTAAAGCAAAAACCTTCCAAGCCAAGGACCCACCTGGCAATGCGGGGAGTGCTATTGGAAGAACCCTTTGGGCTGAACATGAATGTGAGAGGTTTATGATCAGTACAAATGGAAAAAAATTTAAATGTTTTACAGCCCAGAATCATGCAAGATCGTCTCTCTCCACTACTGAATAATTCATTTCGGATTTAGCAAGGGTGCATGAAGCGAAAGCCACAATCCTTTCTTTGCCATCAACCACCTGTGACAGAGTGGCCCCTAAACCTTTCATGCTTGCGTCAGTTGTTAAGATGGTCTTCCTGCAAGGGTCAGAATTGCACAAAAAAGGAGCTGATAGGATGGCTTACTTGGTTTTATCAAATGTTGTTTGATGCTCTTCTAGCCACCTGTAGTGTACATGGTTTTTTATGAGATCCCGGAGGGGACTGGTTAAATCTGCGATTTTTTTTTTTTAGATATTTGCTCATATATTCCGCAAGTCCATGGAATGACTTAAGTTCATCGTTAGATTCTGGGGCTGGAGCATCCTTGACAGCCTCAAGGAGACACATTTTGGGTTTGAATCCATCTTTGGACATGTTATGTCCCAGGTACTCCACAGATCTGACACCTATTTTACATTTCTCTTTTTTTTTATGTTAGCCCTGCATTTTTAAAATTTGGTAAAGACCTTTCTCAATAAAACATATTCATCCACAGTGGCCCCATAGACTAATTCATCATCTTGGAAACACAAGGTTTTCGGTATTCCCTCTAATACTTTCTGCATAATTTTCTGGAAAACCGCAGCCGCGGATGCCAGTCCAAAAGGCATTCTGCAGAACATGAATGTTCCCATGGGTGTGGTAAATGCCGTTAACCATCGTGACTCCGGATGGAGTGCGACTGGATGGTAGGCAATGGAGAGATCCAGCACGCTGAAGCATGTAGGTTCCCCCATTGTGCTTAGCATTTCGTGGATGCATGGTAAAGGGTGTCTCTCAACCCAGATATTATTGAAATGAAATGAAATTTGTACTTGTAAAGCGCACTGTTACCCTAGGGTGTCCTGGCGCTGTACGCATACCGCTGTGGAACCCTTCCTGTCTTTTTTCCCTGTGAAATGTCCACTCCTGGGCACCCCCAAGGTGAAGCCAGGCATCCCAGCGCTGGTGGGGCCGTTGTGGAGATTAAGCAAGCTATTGCCCAGAGTTGCAGAGTGGGACCCATGATTAGAATAGGCACCGAGGCGAGAATCATCAGGTCCGAGGAAATTGAGCCCAAGACCCGCCGAGGCGGGAATTGAACCCTGGTCCCGGGCCAGATCTCTGCATCGGGGTCTGCCGCTCTAACCATTGAGCCACACTTCTCTATTATTGAGGTCACGTAAGCCCAGCAACATAGGAGTTTGGAAATCCTCAGCTCCCGCCCAAAAGGGTGGAGAGGCAAGACAAAAATTACGTAGAAATGTGCAACACCCCCGGAAATAGGACAGTCGGCGTCTGACAAGGAATACGAGGGAACGCAGCCGAAGAGAAATCCAGATATAGCAAACAGTACCTCAACCTTGGGATTCAAGGTTTAATCCAGTCGGGGAATGAGAGGTCGCAGCTGCTCAGGTTGCAGTCCTTGACGTTGGCGGATCCACAAAACAAAAGGGGAAGAGCCCGTGGCATCCGCCCCCTTGCACAGATCGTCGCCAGTGTTGTAAAATATAATCCACACACTGGTAAAGGTAAAACCTTTATTACGAGTCTCTGTGATCCGCAGTCGGCTTACAAACGTCCAGCCTCACACTGAACATTCTCATGTGAGCTTCAATGCCAACTGCTGGAATGTTCCAAAGGAGGATAACAAGAGGGGGCAGGAGGTACCAAGAAAAGGAGGTAAGGGAAAACGACAACAAGGGAAATAATAATGACTAACAGAAATGTTATTATTTGTAAGATTACAACAGTTACCTTCCTGTCTACTCGACTGCCTACAGATTATTCCGACTGCGGCAACTCGGCTGATCTTGAAGTTACCCACACGTGCTTCTGTCATGGCCTCCCTGTCAGTCCTCATTGGCTGCCTATTGCTAGCCGCATCAAATTTAAAGCCCTAATGCTCGCCTACAGAGCTTACATGCATAAAGACCCGGGCTGTCTGAGAAGAGCACTTTACACCAATTGACAAAAACTTTCAGATATCCAGATGATCAGTAAGGCAAGAAAAGGGGACCGCTCAGTTTTCTACTTAACCGCTAAGCTTTGGAATTCTGTGCCTTCAGCCCTTCGCCTCACATCTTCTGAACCTGTTTTCCGTAAACTTTTGAAAACATACCTGTTTGACAAGTAGGCACTACGCTTCAGTATGGGTCTTTTCTTTTAGTGCAACTCTGAATTGTTAGTGCCGGGACGCCTCCTACGGCGGCAGCCGTGCACTTTATGAATCGCATTGTATTGTTTTTGTGAGTGAAACTTGGGGAACACTGCTGGAAACACCTCATGCATAAAGTTACCCCGCTGGGAAGAGGTGCTAAAGGCAGAGAAGATAAGGAGTATGAGGAAGAAGGATAGAAAAGAAGAGAGAATGGAGCAGTTACAAGACAAAAGAGAAAGAAAGGGAAACGAGTGAAAGATGAAATGTTTGGAGTGACTAGGATAAGAGAAAGATCAGAGAGGCAATACGAAGAACGAAACAGGAAAAGAAGCAAGCGCAAGGATTACAGAAAGAAAACAAAAAAAGCCAGAGAGAAAGTGGATAAAAGAGTCGAATGGGGCAGAAAGGCGTTAAACAGATAGATGGAAAGAAAAATGGAACATGAAGAGCTAAATGACCAGGAAGGGAAGGCAAATGAAATAATCAGAGTGTGAAACAGTGTGTAGAGAAAAAGACCATACAGAGGAGAAGAAAAAGAATAGAGAGAGTGGCAAACATCGGCATTCGAGCTGCACAACTATCGCAAGTGCAGAAGAATCAGCACACCTTCAGATTCCAACATTTTTCACTTTGCACAATCCCAGCAATTGGCTTTATGCCTGCTATATATATATATATATATTTTTTTTTTTTTTTTTAATGGATGGTAACAATATTCACTCATTTTCAGAACGCATTTGAAGATTTGCATTTTTGTTGTGCTTGGGGCGTCAGATGCTCTGTTTTGTGATTTCTTGACGGGGGTAAGAAAAAAACAAATGTATTCCTGTTTCCTGCTGGGAGACAGCTTAAATGTACTTGACTGTAGCCACAAAACTGCAAATGGAGCCAACTACAGAGGCGCTCAAGCTTTTTGGGACCGTTAACACGTTAATGAAGAAATCTGGATAAAATATGATTGCAAAGGCATTGAAAATGAGGACCCAAATTCAGTTTTTGCTGCCAATGTGTCGTTCTACAAGGGAAACAGAAACTTGATTGTTTCGAAATCCAGAACTTTTTGGAAAGAAATTGATGCTGTTGGAGGGGCACTGCGCTTCCATCAGAATTGGCCACTTGCATGATCTTTAACCCGGTCATTTTGCATGTTATATACAGCACCCTCAACTTGTCAGTGCCTTGATTGGAAGGTATCGGCGTCAATGTCCTACCCCTACCCTGAACCCCTTGACACCACACTTGAGAGATTCAGCGCCAACTCATGAAGGGTAAAATATCCCAAAAATCTCTCAAATAATGTGAAATAAATTTACAAACACAACCAACTCAAACAACTTCCCGAAAAACTAGTAGCTGATACCTACTACAGCACAAGCAACGTCAATGTGAAAACTGACTTCATTTTCTACTCCACGCGACCTGCAAAATGGAGAAACATCATCCTACACCTACAAATTTCAAAAACAATCAAAATTCACTTTGGAACTAAACTCACCACTGCCCCCTCCCCAAGTTTTAGTGGGTAAATTTTCATATCTATCTTCAGGACGGGGAACAGACTAATTCAAGCAGCAGACCATCACTGTGCCACCTTTGACCGACACTTCTGGCCTCTTTCCGCATTATTATCATATTATCACAAGTTGGTCCTGTTCCCCACCCACCCTCCTCCCTTCTTCCCCCGCCCATTAACCCTGAACTCATTCACCTCTAGGACTCCACTGCCACACTTTGCACCATCATTGCGCCCCCTGACACACTCCTTACTCAAGAAAGCGGCAGTCTGACCTCAACTGCACCCACCCCAGCTAACAGCCGCACTGAAACACAGACTCTTACACATTGGACATAATAGCGCCAGTCCCAACGCGAGATCTTACATCACTGAGCCCCCTCTCAACACTACCCCGACGGAGGACAATCCCAGCCCACACAAACCCTTTACACTTCCCACGTCGATGACACATCCCTACCTTCTATTGAAGATCTCTTACCTTTTATACACTCTGCACCCACCTCCTGGCCTCCCACATACAGAACAGGTACCCTCTCTTGATGCTCTTACTCTGTTCATAAGCCAAATTGAAAGAAAAATGGATTCTCTAGCTAAAGATATTTCTCACCGAAAAAACGACCTAGTTAACACCGAATTCCTCCCCAACAATCGAGAAATGGTCTACCCATAAAGGAGCATCAAGAAATAACTGACACACCTGCTCGACTCCTCTTGAACCGCCTGTCCCACAGACCGTACCGAGCTCTCAACCCTTTATCCTCAAAAGGAGCGGAATCACTCTGCGATTCATACAGCACAAAAACCCCTCAAATAGACCTCAAGTCTCCCTCCAGAGTCCCAGTAATCTTGGGCATAGATCGAATCCCTCGAGCTGGCATATCACCCAGACCACTCGCTTAATACACCACTATCCAGACACTACACACAACAACAAATAGCCCTAGCCCCTTAACCTGTATGCTCCTTAACTGCAGATCAGCAGTGAAGTATGCCACAGAGATGGCCAAAACTATATTGGCTGACGTAATTGACATTGCATTTCTAACGGAAACCTGGCTCAGCGAACACACAGCCTCTATTCTAGACATGCTCACACCACCTGGCTATTCCGTCATTAGATGGGACAGACCAGGGTGAAGAGGGGTCAAGCTAGCAATCATCCACAACGAAGAAATCCAGTTTAGCACACTAGAGACCTGGAACTACTCGACCTTCGAATACCTCCGAGTCAAATTCATATCTAAGGGCTCACTCCTACCAAACTCCACACCATCTATCACCCCCCTGGGGCTCGCACACTCTTCACCGAAGAACTAACCGACCTAATTACACAGTCCTTCCTAACTGACACCAACAACGTGTTCCTAGGCGACTTCAACCTGCACTGGAATGGCACAGAAGACGTAACCAACAGACCTACAATAAAGGCTCTACCCTAGATGCAATAATTACTAGAAGTGAACTTGTCTCCCTTCGATCCATCATGCTCATAGACCAGTTCAACCACCATCTAATAATGTTCAATCTCAAGGCTCACCCCCTATCCTACCCAACCCCATCCAACAAAACCACGCACTGGGCAAGGAATATCAAACGAATCCCACTAATGGAGCTGGAATCAAGGATCAGCGCCCAATTACATTCGCAACCTCTCCTTCACACCGTAGATAGCCTCACCGACCACTTTAGCTCAGCGATGACTGATGTTCTCGAACAAGTGGCTCCGCTCAAGCGATCCCAAAAAATCCAATCTAGATGCTAGTTCAACTTTGACCTTAACAACGAGTGGTGGTAACTAAGACTGACCAAAAGGCTATGGAGACAGATCCCATCAGTGGAACACCCCTCACTTCTTAGATACGAACAACTCTCCTTCAAGAAACGCATCTTTAGGGGATAAGCCACTTTCTTTTGTAACTAACTTGACCATGCGAAGAACAGACCAAGGGACTCTTCAACATAATTTGACAGCAAACTAACCTTACTTCACAGTATGAAGCAACAGCCACCAACGAACGCTGTGAAGAAATAGCCAAATTGCACACTGACAACGTTGCAATAATTGAACGATCTCTCATCTTTGACCCAAAGTTGACATCCCTGCCCACTTGTTCCTCTGACACAGTCCTTCACGGAAACTGCCTCCCAAGACTTAACTAATGACCGGAGCAACACAAGAAAAACTAATGACAATAGTGACCCCTCGCCCCCCCCCCCCCAACTAAAAACAATGCGAAATGGGCAGACTACAAACCCATGGCAGAAGGTGAAGTCTTCAAAATAATCGTAAAGTTGAAGCCCACATCCCATGCTGCAAATCCCCTCCCCTCCTCCCTAATACAGAACCTCAACCATCAACGCCTCTCTCCTTAGGCCGTGTTCCCGACTCACCTCCGCCCCGCCCCCCAACTAGGACAAGTCACACCCATTCTCAGAAAACCAGGAGCAGACCTTAATGACCTCAATAACCTCAGACCTATACCCAACCTCCCTTTCCTAGCCAAAACAATGGAGAAATGTGTCCTACTACAACTCAACCAACACAGAGGAATTCAACCTCCACGACCCATTCCAAGCAGGATTCAGGAAAGACTGTGGCACAGAAACTGCTATGCTCAATATATCAGATGACATCCTTAGATGAAGGCAACTCCTGCCTCCTAATCCTACTCGACTTATCAGCGGCATTTGATAAGTAAATCATCCAGCTTTACTTGAGACACTCAAGAGCCGCACCGACATCACTGGCACGGTCCTGAGATGGTTCACGTCCTGTCTGCAACATCGATCTCATCAAATAAAAATCAACAGTTGTCTCTCGAAGCCTGTTCCAGTCCCACAAGGTGTACTTCAAGACTAAATCCTCTCCATAGCCGCACCATTTAATCTCTTCATGGAATCCCTTGCTGTTATTTAGAACCAAGCAGGGGTCACATATCACCTTTATGCCGATGAGACAACGCTACTACAAAATAACATCACCCAGAGAAATCCAGCACCTAAATGCCACACTAATTAAGATGCAAACTTGACTTAACACCATCCACCTTAATCTGAACCCCAGCAAGACTGAACTACTACTCCTCTACCCAGAAAAGAATCCTTGATCTATTCTCTTTCTAACTCCGTAAAGTACTTGGGTATCACCCTGGACAAAAACATGTCAATGAAAGAGCACATCAGAAACTCAGCTAAAGGAGCACTCTACGCACTAAAACATCTCATGAAAATCAAACAGTTTTTTCCCCCTGAGGATCTTTAGACTGTAGTGCAGTCACTAGTTCTCTCGAAATGTGATTGAGGCAACGGCATCCTAACTGGAACTCTGAAAATTCACCTTGCCCCCCTAAGAGCAACTCTCAATGTGGCTGCCAGGCTCTTTACAGGAATTAAACAGTTTGATCACATCTCACCTCTCAATAGACTCGAGTGGCTTCCCATTGAAGGAAGATGCATCTTCAAGACCGCTTGTATCACCCATAAAGCCCTTCACACAAAGCAGCCCAAATACCTTGAAACCAAACTAGCAAGAGGAGTAAGAGCCCAGGCACTGAGAAGCTCCAGCTCTCTTCTTCTCATACCTCCTAACCTGACGAAGAAATAATCCCAGCCACGTACATTCTCAGGAAACGCCCCCAGGATCTGGAACTCCGGTCTAAGGACTTCCGCTGCAGCCCATCTCTTTCTTGCTTCAAAAGGGACCTCAAATCTCTACTGCTTAACAACTACTTCAACTTGCACTCAGGCTGAATGCGTTTCCTACAGATCCAACCCACATTGACAAGATCCTACGAGTCAGTCGCCTAACTCTGTCTCTATTCTGTAACCAATGCCATTATCTTAATGCTATATTGTTATCTACTTTTCATGACTCTCTAACTGTTAGTGACCTGTACAAATACTTACATGTACTTCTAGTTAACTTATATGCATAACACGTAAAGCACACTGATACCTTTGGGTCTAGCTAGTGCTATATAAAGCTCAAAAATAAATAAGCTGGGAAAGTAATTAGTCATCAATATGTCACAAAAGACCAAAATTGTTATGAAACCAAAACCTCCACTTTATGCGTTTTTTTCAATTGCTGACGAAGATCAAAACAATATTATGCAAGTGCACACGAACAAGCAGAATGAGTATTTGATTTAAATGTTTTTGCCAGAATTTTCATCTCGGAAAGCAGACATGCAGTCCTACCTTTTAAAAAAAAAAAAAAAAAAAAAAAATGAATGTGAACTTGTGTAGTGTAACTGGTGCTCACGTTAAGCGCTCCAATACCTTCAGGTCGTGTCGAGTTTGTGCTCTGTAAAAATACCCAAAAGAGAAATAGTACCTCCATCACAGCACGAGCAGCGTATGGTCACCAATTAAGACAAATCAATCTGTATTTGGTTCATGCTCCACATAAAGGCAAGGAGGTTGACACAGGAAGTGACGCCTCACACAAGCTGGCAAATTAGTAGGCAGCAAATAAGAGTGATAATTATGCCAACAAATGGTAAGTCCTGGGCGGGCTAAAGCTCCTTTTTAGATTTTTGTTTTTTTTAAACATCCTATATCGTTTTTAAGCGGCAGCGCATGCGCGCTCCCTGCAGGCTCGACCTAAAAAGAATGAATATTGTCCTTCGACGCAGTCAGTATTTGCATTTAAAATTTTGAAAAAGTTGTATTGTTTAGGAAGGGTGTTTTTCTTTTAGTGTACAGCTGTCTGCTAGTTTGTGTTTAGTGTGGAGGATGGTGATTTCTCGTTTAGTGTCCATAACTCCTCGCTAGCAATCCAGTTGCATGATTCTGATGGATAAGTCTTCCTGCAGTTTCCTCAGTTTAAAAATGAGCCTTCCAGGCTCCAGACTAGTCAGCAACAGTTTTTCCCAAGTAATTTGTCTCCACGCCGTCAGGTGGCGCCATTTGGGTGTTGATGTTAGTTTCTGTTTTTTCTGGCTTCACCACTGTGATTCCAGACCTTTATCTTGCCGACCAAATTCCTCATCAGTTCAACTGCGACTAGATGAAATGTCTCCTCTGAGAGTTTCAGGGTTCAGGCCATGTTACAGATGCCACAAGATGATGTCGCTTTGGGTGCCACATGATATTTGCATTAGTTGTCCAGGGACATTTGATAGCGTAAGGCCAGGTTGTTGTGGCTAATCCCTGCGGTGAGATGCACAAGCATTCTTCTTTATCCAAGAGTCTTGGGTGCCATTTTCCATCACCAAACTCTTCTTCATCGTCTGACAAGATCCTATTGTTGAAAAAGATGACTTTCGAGCTTAATCTGCCAACCCCGTGCAGGTACAGGTCATCTTGCTGGCTATGCAAGGTCTGTTCGATTCGTCCTGTACCCTCTGCCCTGCCTTGCTGCAGGCTTGGTGACTCCTCCTGGTGTCCACCGCCGCACCTCCAGGAGATCTAGTCTCGGGTACCATCCCACATTCGGTTGAAAACTTCTTTGGCATCGCCATAGAAGCAACTCGCAGAGTATACTAACAAGGCTACTGTCGAAGTTATCGATATAAGAGGAAATTTATACTTGCAGCATAAGAGAAAGTTACGATGACGTTTAACAATGTTCCATTGGCTGAGCACCTTCCTAGGGATCACAGATTCTCCCAGGTGGAGGAGGAGTTTGTATCTGATGCTCTCACTTTGCCTGATGGGGACTGTGGCTTTATAGAGGATGATGATTCAGAGGCTGATAACCTCCTTCCCTACTATACTACTGATGAGGTCTTCTATCTGGAATCATAAAATGTGAGTAACCTGATAGTATTATTACTGCCATCAATGTCTCTATAACTATTTTTGGTTTTTGTAACTGTCTATCAACTGTAATCTCCCTTATGTGGCTAAAGTATGCGAGAAATCGGTCTTCAGTCAACTAAATATCCAAGTGGAGATTAACAGTTTTCTGCAACCTCTGTAAACTGGCTTTCAGTCTGGCTGCAGCACGAAGACTGTGGTAGTAGCGGCTTGGATGAGCTACACCGCACCACTGATTTAGACCATCTGGCAGCGTTGATTTTACATGAGCTGTTGGTGGCTTTTGAGACCGTAATCCACCAGATTTTCCGAACCCATCTGGAAAATCTGTCAAGGACACCGCTCTGTTTTGGTTTAAAAACTTCTGCGCCTCAGGACCTTTTGTGTCCACTGCCCACCCTCTTACCCATGGTGTTCCACAGGGTTCTATATTGTCACCATTACTTTTCAATCTAAATATTATGCCCTGGGCACTCCTCATCCAGTTCTTTGGTGTGTTGCTCTGTCACCATTTGAGAATGTAGTCCACAGGTTTCTCTGGAGACGTACAGACCTCCCATATGGCTATGTCTTTCGATGACTTGCGCCTGTTTGGCTAGAAAGCTGTTTCCGACCTGAAGGCATTTTAATTTGAACAGGGCTACGTCCCGCTCCCTGGGCCCCTCTGCCACTGCCAAACAATTGCCTCATGAGTTTAGAGTTGTGAGGCTACTCCAGGGAGTTTGCATTCAGGCACCGCCAGTCTGGTCAGCTCCTATTGCAATCTCTTCAGTCATTTCAAGGCGGGGACGTAGATCTGGCAAGGAATGCACGGGTCATTATGAGCATCAGTCCTCCCAGTTCCTCTCTCCTGCTTTAGCTGATCACCAGTGGTGCACAGCCAACATGTGGGAGGCAGGTTCCATGTCTGGTAGATGGGTCCTCCAAATATTACAGCATGGCTATACCGTACTGTTTCTTTCTATCCTGCTGCACTTTCCTCCCACATCAGAACGGCTCAGAGCATTCCTCTACAAAGGAGCCATCAGGAGAGTTCCAGACTTGGAAATAAGGAGGGCTTTGGTCTAATATTTTCACCCTCTGACTGCCTTTCTACTGAAGGATAAGTTCAAAATGCCCAGAATCTGTCTGCCATGATCGGGGCGATGGATGGTGGCCTTGGACCTGCAGGACGCATATTTGCATATACCCGTCTTGTAGTCTCCCTCAGACATTATCTGCAGTTCAAGATAGGCCAACGGCATTTTCAGTTTGCTGTTCTCCCTTTCGGCCTCGTCAGTGTCCCTCGGGTGTTCACAACAGTGACAGTAGTAGTCACCATCCATCTTTGAAGTTTGGGGATGCCAGCCTAATACTACCTCAGCAACGTGTCTGTTGAAGGTGAACTTGCCACAGTTGGTGACCACCTCCCGACAACAGTGAACCTCCTAACATCATCGCATTTCTCGATCAGTGAGCCAAAGTCATTTATGACTCCTTCGCAGAGGCAGCCTCTCATTGGAGATGTCCTGGATATGGTGCAATGCAGGGCCTTTCCTCTGCTACAGGGAGTACAGGACATACAGGCTATGACTAGATGTTTCAACCTTGGTCCTGGATCTCTGTGAGAGCTGCTCTTAGCGGCTGGGCCTATTAACTTTCCGCATCCTGCTTTTAGACTACTCTAGGTGGCATATGCAGGTTCTGCAGTGGACTCTGAAGTTCCAGTGGGCCCAGTAACAAGGAAGCCAGTCCGATAGCCTGTCCGATGCTATCCAGATTTTGGAGGAGACTGCACGTTACCTGCAGAGGGGTTTGCTCGACCTCATTTGGACCAACATCACACCCTTCTTTCCACACCCAGAGCGGACGATGGTGACCGATGTGTGACTTCTGGGTTAGGGAGGTCTTCTGGAGCAGGTGGATATCAAAGGACTCTGGTGGAAACCTGGCTGCAGATCAGTCTGTTGGAGTTGTGGGCCATTCATCTCGTGCTGAAGGCCTTACTGCTGGCCATCAAGGGAAGGCTGGTGCAGGTTCTCCTAGACAATGCCACCGCCATTTGGTATTTCAACAAGCAGGGTGTAGCTTGGAGTCCTGCGCCTCTGGTGTTCTCTGGAGCGTCGGGATATCTCCCTGATTAAGATCTTTGAACGCCAGGGGGGACAAGCTCATCCTGATGGATCAGGAATGCTGTTTGCATCTTGAAGTGGCACAGAGCACCTTCCAACTAGGAAAAACCCTGGCTAGATCTTTTTGCCACCGTTGAAAGCTTACTGTCAAAACATTGGAGTTCCCGCAAAAACACTTGCTAGGAGATGTATTCTGTCTGGGATGGACCACAGAACTCCTGTACACCTTCCCGCCTCTTCCGCCGCATGTTCTGAAAAAGATCAGGAACGACTCGGCCTGAATCATCCTAGTGGGTCTGGATTGGGGCAGGACCCCCCTCGATGAGGCTACTACTTTGGGAGGATTTTCTGAGGCAGCAGGAGAGCAGGGTTCGGTGTTCTGGTTCAGGGAGGGCCTCGAGGTTCAGGCTGGGCTGTGTCCATTACATTGATTTTTATATGGGTGGTCCAAACTGAGCTGGGGGGTGGTGGGGGAGGGCAAATAACGGACTGGGATGCGGCCTGAGAAATTGTCAGTGGCTAAGATTAATTCAAGCATTCCTTCCATCAATTGTTTAGTCACGTTTTTGTATACTCTAGTCTCCTTTCCATGTTGCGCAATGCATCACTTTCCTAGTGTTCTTTGCCCCGCTTTACTCCTCGAAGAAGGCAGAGACGCTCAATCAGTTGACCATAAAATAGCTTTAAGCTTTTCCCTCAGCCGTACCAAGAATCATCTCCGCTATCGTTGTCCCAGTATTTATTTGGTAGGTCGGTGCGTCGGTCTCATGAGATTGATCTTGTAGGTACCACGTGGAGCCTTTGGTGGATAACACTTGATCTGATAAAGAGACCCTTGTTATACTCTCAATGACTCCCGATGCAGTGCTGTAGATGGTTCCCATTGGGACAAGCTAAGGCAGTGGCGGATGCATTCCATGGCCTCGGGTTACGAAACATGGGTGATTTCTTCGAAGACAGAGTACATAGTGATTGGGCGCAGGTTTGCGCGCGAAATGAGGCACCGTCTACATTATCCCAATTTCATATTATCGGGCACGCCACATGATGCGCGCCTTACTGGGTGATTCCCTTGCAGAGCCATTGCAGCCTCCCACTCTCACCTACCTATTGCAGGCGAATTCGCCACTGCGGGCGACTGCAGAGTTATACTCTTTCACAGGAGTCCAGACGGCCTGACGTGCCCAAGGCCTTCCGCGATTGGCAAGAGGACGTGAGCAAAGAGGTTAGCGAAGCGCAGTGGGCTTATTGTTGCTCCGCGACTCGTAGCCTCTCCTTAAATGGGCGCCATAGGCTGGGTAACTTTAACTATCTTAATCGGGTATATCATACACCCGCCAGATTGCTTCGTTGTGGCTTGAGCGAGGACTCTAGGTGCTCGAGTTGAGGCCTGGATGGCGCAGGCTTCGCACACGTAGCGTGGTACTGCCCTGAAGTGCGCCACTTTTGGCTTGCGATTTTTCAAACTTTGCAGGATAGCATTGAGGATTCATTGGCATTTACTTCATTGATGGCCCTACTGGGCTACGTCAAAGACGTTTCGGCGCCTGGTGGCCTTGGGGCTACTTCTGGCGACCTCAGGGTGGCAATGCACTGGATGAGGGGTCCTGTACCCTCAGTAAAGGAGTGGCACACTGATATGGTATATTGCAATACTCATACATTTATCATGACTGTATGCCTCCCTGTAGCCGCCCGGAAGATATACGGGGCCCTTACCAATTGTATTTGGCCCTTGGGAGGAATGCAGCTAGTGGGGAGGATGTGATGAGTCGCTGAATGGTTTGCCTTTTATAACGCCACTATATGTATGTATGTATGTTTGGAGTGCGCTGACCTGTATGCAGTGCATGGTCGTAAATGTGAATGACTGTGCCCCCCCACCCCTTCAACACTGATCGTTCATTTGCAATGGGGCATTTTGTTACATCCGAAGGACCCTTGGTGATGTGCATTTTCCTTAAGTCGTAATTCTATCCGTGATTGCCGGAATGTACCTTCCTCTCCCCTATACACCACATTTATGCTTCACATTGTACACGCTAAGTACCTGTGTCCCATTGATATTCACTACTTTGTATTTTCAGTGTGCCAGAAATGTCATAACTCCTTATCTAGCTGTGTAACTTTGATAAAATGAAAATAAAGTTAAAAAAAAAATCTGCACACAAGAAACTGTTTAGGGACGATTTAAATTTTCACTTTTACAGTTAAGGTTTAGAAATCCTAAATAGTATGTTTGCAGACATGAAGAATAATAATAGACTCTATTGCGAATTAAAACAAGCCAAAAAGCAGTCAGCAGTGCTTCGGAAAAATATATTGAAATCAGTCCGAGTCAAATTATTTAAAAAAAAAAGCTGTAGCTTGTGATGTTTAAAACATGTAGAGAAATTCTATCTTCCCAGTCCTGATTTATAGCGTCTAAAAAATAAACGTAAAAGTGAATATCTCCTTTCTGCTGATCACAATTCGTTTTAGAAAAATAGATCGGAAGGGAGCAAGTTGTCGTTTTTGGTTGTTCAAACTGCACTGCAGTGCTGACCTGCCTCTTCCCCTTGACTGCTGGCTTTGGCAGTATGATGTCATAACTCCACTGTAATAATTTTTTCCAATTGAGCAACTTCGTTATTTTCTTAATACAGGAAAGGAGTGACGTCACAACGCAATTCTATTAAAGGAAATGTTTTCATCTGTTTCTGTTTAATATACAGACTGATGCTAAGACTTCTTTCTGTCCTGTGCTGCCACCTGGTGGTATGTTTGTGCCGAGCAGTCAAATGATGTCTGGTGGCTTGGCATCATTGAAAGGCTAGAATTCGGCAAAACTATCAGGTTTGACTTTTGTATAGTGGGCAGAGCAGACATGCGCAGAACGCTCGAGAAACGCCAGGCACAGACTAAAGCATGTGAAAAATAGATATTACAGAAACAAGCATTTGCAATGCAAACGGTCTCGCATTACTGAAAGTTTGATCTATTGGCGTTGCAAATAATAATGCAACACCAATAACTCAAACTTTCAGTAATGCGAGACCTATTGCAAAGCAAATGCTTATTTTAAATGAGCTGCAGCCGCGTCCTGACCAGGCTGCTCAAGGCACTCTTGCCCCCTTCCAACCATCTACAACAAGCAATGGCAAAGCCAGCAGGTTTCGCCTTTACAAAATCTAGTGGCTCTGTCAATTGTTTTACATATTACACAGCACTTGAGCTGCTGTGCAACATGGCTTATGGTAAAAAAAAAAAAAGCACTATGACGCAGTCAATGGTGCGCGCATCATAGCACTTTGTTTTTTACACTAAGCCATGTTTCACAGAAACTCAACTGCTATGCAATATGTAAAAAAAAAAATGCCAAACCCAATAGATTTCATATAGGCGAAACCTATTGGCTTTGCCAATGCTTGTTGTTAGGTTGGCAGGTATGATGGCCTGAGTGAACTTGTTCTCCCTGTACAGCAGGAAGTCACTATACCGGAGGAAGGGCTTTAAGTGGCTCTCAAACTTGGGGGGCTCTCAAAGAGGCGTGGTCGATGTAATGAAGGGCGTGGCTTAAAAACACAAACTGAAGATCCATGCTTAGCATAGTGTGTCGCCCCACTGGTATTTTGCTGCTCCGTCATTCCATCCAGATACAACAAGTAACATTACACCTACAACAAGCCAGGGCCATTGGCTTTGTCAATGGTTGTTAGTTGCATAAGATAAGTAAGCAACAACGATGGCTTTGATGTACATAATTTTGAAAATGCAAGCATCATACTGCCCCATCCGGTTTGCATTAATCGTCATTGCCCATGCGCCAAGATAACCATATTGACAGATATTGTCCCATCAGGTTTATCCATTCAGCAAAGGCCAATAGCCCAAGAGGTGGACCCACAGCGTGCATATGATACCGCAATCATCCTAGAGAGCAGCTGTGGCTGCTCCCATTAAAGCTAATTCCAGTCTAATGATTGACAGCTTTAAGCACACATACAATATATCGTACTTTACATATGGTATTTTTACACCGTGCTCTAGTTGCAAACAGTAATCTAGTGCTTTATATTTGAGAACAACTTGGTTTACATCAGCAGACGCCAACGCAAAGAAAGCGAGTATGCTATGTAGTGTCATGGTGACAAATAAATAGCACGGAAGGCGCTTTGTCCTTGAGGCCAGGCTTTAAAAGCAATGTTGTTCCGAGTCAAAAGCAAATCTAGGATGTTTATGTGCATTCCAATACGCGTCAGACTGAAAAAGCGTTGTCAAAGCGCACACTGGAGCTACAAACACTCCGTGCCATTAAAAGAAGGCATGGTCTCACACTGAAAAGCTGTACCAAACTCTCAAACTCATTTCCTCGCTTCAGGAAATGGTGTAATCCTGAGCATTATCGCGGTGTTCCCCGGCTCCATTAGTTGTTTAATTTGAGAGAAATATGATACAAAATGAACCGAAGGTATGTAAAGAGGAACTTACAAAGCGCCATCTGTCACCCTCAAGGAGCTTGTGGAGCGCGATCTCTGCTTCATAACAATGCTCATTTTGGTATCGAATTGCAAAAGATTTGGGCACTGAAAGTTTCACTGATCCTGCCGCTCCATGTCACATGCTCCATGGAGAGCAGAGAGCGCTGTCGATGTCCCACTGTGGCAGCCAGGTTCCGGCATGTCTCCAACCCACTTTCTGTCTGCCAAAAGATGAGTTTGTAGGAGCGTTAGACCATGGCGCTGGCAGGGCTCTGAGGCAAGGGCGGCTGCCCGAAAGTACAGCGCATACAAACACAACAAATACTATTATAAAAACGACAGCGGGCCGCCAGCAGCTCAGTACAGCGCACACAAACATTATAAGAAAAACTACAGCGGGCTGCCAGCAGCTAAGTACAGCGCATACAAACATAATAAAAACTACGGCAGGCCACCAGCAGCTAAGTACAGCACATACAAACACTATAATAAAAACTAAGGCGGGCCGCCAGCAGCTGGTCGGGAATAGAGTGGGGAGTGGTGAATTTAAAATAAAGAACTTTCTGTCTGCCAAAAGACGGGCTCTTGGAGCGTTAGCCCATGCCACTGTGGCAATTTAAAATAAGTAGTCCCCCAAAGAACCTCATAAACAACTACAGCGCAAGGTAACTATAGTTGGCCGGTGGTCCGGAACTAAAAAAACGGAAGTGAAGTTCGGAAGCGCCACCAATAAGGAGCCAGGAAATGCAAGTGATGCAAGACTGACCCAATTGAAGCAAAATGCGGGATTACACTCTGTATAGAGAGATTACTGCAGCTTGTAGGAGAGTAGGATCTACCTCTTATGGTTACCCCCACTTTTTGCTAATGTATCACTGTTTTTGACTTAGACTGACTGAGATCCTGCTATTCAGGACCCCAGTCTATCTGCTTTCTCCTATAAATTGATTGCATGTACTTTAGGTACACTCCAGATTGGATACTGGGGTACCCTTATAAGTCCCTAGTATATGGTACACCATGTACCCAGGGCATAGGTACCCCAGAGGCCTCCCAGGGGCTGAATCATGTATTGTGCCACCCTGAGAGGCCATTCAAAATGACACCACAGGTCTGCTACTGCAACCTGTGTAAGGAGGTGCATGCACCTCTTACTTAGATATAGGTTACCTATATCTATTCTAAATCACTACACATATAAACCTATCAGTCACCCCTATGGCAGGCCTTATCAATCCTGAAGGCAGGGTGCTGGGTTTTGTGTGAGAGGGTGCCCCTGCATGAGCAGAGCCCTCTGCAGCCTTCTGAATCTATTCTCCGGGGTTGTCTCTGATGCAGCCAACCATATATACTTAAGTGCATTATAACCTTGCGGTAAATGCTAACTTTAAAACGGCTGCTTAGAAATATGTCGTGTTTGGTGTCAAACACCTTGGAATCATACCTCCACACCAGTAACTGGTGTGGGAGGTATGATTCCTCCCTTGTAGTACCACTACTATGGGTCACCAGTCTACCCGGTACCAGCTTTCTCGACCTGGGCAGCACAAAATGGATGCTGCCAGCCACAGACACGAGTCTGCCCTCCTGCTGCTGAGCCAAGCTCGCGCAGAGGAAGGCCTGACAATAGGTTTCCTGTCACAGGGAGGTGTGACCACCTCCCAGACAGGCTTTAGTGTATTGGGGCTGGGTGGAGGCACTCTTAGAGTGCCAGAAAGTCTGCAATGGGGGCACATTTGGTGTCCCCGTGCATAGTCAAGCTCAAACCGGTTGCAGGAGCCATTTGCTCCTGCTCTGGCGCGAAACTGGACAAAGGACATGGGTGTAGCTACCCCTCTGTCCTGACCCTCCCCTAGGTGGGTCCCCAGAGTTAGTCCAACCCCTTCCTTGGGTATAAAGTAGGAACCCTGACTACAGGACTTTAGATTTTACCTGGACTAAACTCTGCAAGCAGAAACCAAGTACTTTGACGGTCTACACTTTGCTGGACGACAGAAGAATCTCCCTTGGAGTAAAGGAGTTACTCCCCTGCAGCAGCAGGCACCGAAACGCATCTGACCGGTTTGCATCTCCCAAGCTCCTGAGGACTCCGAAGATTTCTGCAACACAGGAGGTTGGTTCCTGAGCGTCCCTGAGGTTGATCTGACCTCTCAGTAATCCTGAGACCAGTATCCCTCATGGGGACCGTGCAACCCGAACCCCTGTGCACCGTGTACTTTTGCAGCAGCATATGCTTCTTGGCGATCCCTGAGGCTGTGCTTTGGACTAAGTGTAGTCCCGACCCCGAGCAGCATTTCCACCGAAGATCTCCGGCCTCCACTCCACGAGTGCTGTGTGGGCTGGTGCTTTGTGATTCAGCTCGAGGTCCCTTTGCGATCCCTGGTCCGTTGGCCTGTGGGTCCTGGCAAGGGTCACTTTGACTTTCTTTGGGCTTCCCTGGTTGCTCCAGACGTGCCCTGACTCCCCATAGCTTGGAGAGTCTCCTGGACCTTGCTGGTCCATACCGTAACTTGTTTACTCTGCCCGCGTGGGTTGCCTTTGCCAAGGCTTGTTGGTGTTTAATCCGGACACTGACCCCTCAGCACCCGACATCCTTCGTGGGACAGCTCGCCTCCGGACTTTGGTCGTCGTCGAAGTCTCCTGGTCCCCGTGGCTGCAGAGTCAAGCATCCTATCTTCACACCTGAAGCACCCGACATCGGTGGGCATTCGTCTATCGAGCCCCTGGTCACCCTGAAGTGACCCAGACTCTGTCCCCTCTGCTTTCAGGTTCTTCTCACCTCGGATCCAGGCTTTGATTCCACCGGACACTTCATCTTCCCGGCAGCAGTACTTCTTCGCATCACGCCATTGAAAACGACGAGGGTTTCTGACACCACTTGACCCCTATGCACCCGGCTCCTCTGGGATAGGTAACACGGGTACCTCGGTACTCACAAGGGTGCTGGCCTTAGAACCTTCTATGTTCAAAGGGTTTGCTTGAAGTCCTCTCCGAAGTGTCCTTAAACTGTAATTTTCCAACCGCGACTTTCCCATAGAGTTGTACGGAGCTCGCGTCTGTGTTCCCACACTACACCCGTCCTCCGTGGGCTCCCTGTGTCACTCCTGTGGGTGGTTCCTTGGGGTCCCAGCGATTCTACGTGCTCTAGGCACTGTGTCTATTGAAGTCGTGGTTGTTATACCACTTTCTTAGTATATGGTTCGGTCTCCCCTGGAGCCCGCTGTGTATTGTGCTATTTACTGTCGTTCTATTGATTAAGTATTGTGTGCTTTATGTTCTAATCTCACATAGAGATTAGTAGAGAGTGTTTATTAATAAATACATATTTTTTTATATAACACTTGTGTGGTTCTCCTTTCATTTGGTCACTTAGGAGGTTCTGTTCTGGTAAAACAAGCTGCTTTGCATTCCTTCAAGATTAAGCCTGAATGCTGCTCTCCATAGCTACCACTAGGATAGCTTTCATAAAGGTTATCTTTGACCTAATCATCAATAAGGGTCGTTTGGACTGGTGCAAGGTGCCCACTTTAATTAGTGGACAGCATATACCAGGCCAACTTCTCACACAGGTCTTGCAGACAGCGCATACGCGCTGATGCTCGACCTAAAAAGGGGTGCTTTACTTGCTGTAGCGTTTATTTTTCAGACGGTTTTGTCAGCGCTAGGGTGACCAATTGGCATGGGTGCAAATTCAGGACAGTGAGTGTAAAAATTCAGGACAAGGTCAAAATTTAGGACAAAAATTCAGGACAGGAGGTCAAAATTCAGGACAAAAGGGAAGTTTTACAGACCCATCAGAGGAGGTTGCGCAATAGTATATATGTAAGTAAATAGACAACCACTTATGTACAAGTGAAAATAAGTGTTCGAGGCATATGAGCTGCAGATCGTACACTGTGCATGAGATCGCCATCTGGTGTTGGGCTCGGATGCTTGCACTTTGTTGTTGTCTTGGAAGAGTCTTTTGTAGTCACGAGATAGGTGACTCCTCCTTTGGACGATAGTGCGCATGGGCATCGACTCCATGGTTAGATTGTTTTTTTCCGCCATCGGGTTCGGATGTACCTTGCTGCGCTCCGGATCCACATCGATCGGTTCCCCTCTCAACGCGCAGAAGAACCTCCTACCGTTCGACGGTATTGTTTTCGATCGCGATCCCCTCATCGCGTCTCCACTCCAACACTGTTTCGAGTCCGGTCGCCGACGTTGGTCCGTTGGGCGTGTCGGCGCCATCATCCAGCATATGGAAAGGACTCCATTTAAAAAATGCAGGTGTGGGGCTACTTCACACACAGATCTCCACGAGATCTGTAATCTTTGCCTCTCTCCAGAACACGAGAGCCAACACTGCCAAGCCTGTGACTCCTTTCGGTCCAAAAAGACCATCCGTGATCGCCGGGCCCGACGACACGAAATGTCCAGGCCAGCCGCTCCCGCACCGGACGACATCTTTGACACAGGCTCCGACAACCCGGACACCGGAGATTTACAAATCGACACCTCCGGAGCCGAAGACTCAGGGTCCGACGACCAACTCATCACACAACGTACTGTGAGTACTGACGTCGATGCCCCTGCCCCCAAGAAACAAAAGGCTTCGGTCACACCTTCGCCTTCGGGCCTAGGTCTGCACCATCACAAAGCTTCAGGAGCCCCGCCTTCCGGCTCGACTCCCAAGCACCTAAAGCCTTCTGGCAGCTCGGGACCGAGCCAGCCACGTCCCGGAGCCAAAAAACACTCATCGGCACCGAAACACAAGACTAAGGTCTCGGCACCAACAGACCCTTCGGCGCCAAAGTCCAAGGTCCCAGACACCTCGACACCGAAGCATACCAAACCTTCGGAGTCGACAAAACCCTCGGTGTCGAAAACTTCACCAAAGGACACCAAACAACCTCGCAAGCCCAAACAACACTCGGAGCCGAAATCTTCGATGCCGACCAAACACGCCAGCTCAGAAGAACTCTTGGTTCCCATCGACCCAAAGCAGAAAACTCTGCACATTGACCCTATTACCGGACAGGTACAATCAGTAATACCTCACAAGAGGAAGATACAGGAACCAACCACACCTGAGCCACCTCATAAGAAGAAAGACTCTTCCACATCACCTATAAGGTCTTTCTCTCCACCTCCACAACACCTCAGCCCTCTACACTCCCCGCCTCACTCTCCTCCACCTTGTTTTTCACCACAAGGGGATACAGACAGGGAGGATCATGATGATGACATGCAGTCACCTCACAACACCTACACTGATGACGACCTTCACAGTATCCCACCACAAGACCCCTGGGACAGTTATGACCTCCCAGATATACCTGTCCCTGAACCATACCCATCAAAAGCCTCACCTCCAGATGATGCTATAGGGTTTTCACAGGTGATAAACAGGGCAGCACAATACCATGGTGTCAAGTTACACTCAGACCCCCTGGAAGAAGACTTTTACTAGAAACTTTTAGCCAGCCTCAAAAGTCTACCCATACTCTACCTATGCTTAAAGGCATTATTAAACATGCCCCTGAGGTCTTCAAAGACCCAGTTAGGGCTAGGGTTCTTAACCCAAGGATCGAGAAAAAATATAAACCTGCCCCTTCTGACCCAGCTTATATTAAAGGCCAACTCCCTCTAGACTCATTAGTAGTTGCTAATGCACGGAAAAGGGCAAACTCCCAGACTACTGGTGAGACACCACCACCAGACAAGGAGTCCAAATTACTCGACGCATCGGGAAAAAGAGTTGCGTCTCAAGCAGCAAACATGTGGCGCATCGCCAATTCCCAAGCCTTACTGGCGAGATATGACAGAGCCCATTACGACGAGCTTGAAAAGCTCATTGAGCACCTTCCAGATCAGTATAAGACCAAGGCCAATGATCTAATACAAGAAGGCAAGATTGTCACAAACACCTCAATAAAGTGCGCCTTGACGCAGCAGATACAGCAGCACGCACAATAAACTCAAGCGTTTTGCTGCGCAGACACGCATGGCTACGAATATCTGGCTTCAAGCAGGAGGTACAATCTACCATCCTCAATCAACCCTTAGACCAGGAACACCTGTTTGGGCCTAATGTGGACACTTCTCTAGAAAAAATGAAGAAGGACACAGACACAGCCAAAGCTATGGGAGCTCTACAAGCCACACCTAGCAGAGGTTCCTTTCGTCGCTCCTTATATAGAGGCGGCTCCAAAACTACAGCCACAGACACCACCTCTGCTAACTACAAAAACACCACTCAAACCTCCTCTAATAGAGGTTACTCCAGAAGTAATTACAGAGGTAATAACAACAGGGGTAGAGGACGCGGGTTTAACACACGCACCTCCCCTACCACCAAACAGTGACTTCCCTCCGTTTCCCCCGATCATTCCACTCCCGTCGGGGGAACACTGTCAAAGTTCCTACCTGCGTGGAATTCCATCACCACCGACAGGTGGGTAATACAAATTATCCAGTATGGTTACTGCCTCGAACTCACTTCTACTCCCCCAACATACCACCCAGACAGCGTCCCATGTCCACGGAACATCTAACGCTCCTCAATCAAGAGGTTCTCTCTATGCTCCAAAAGCACGCAATAGAACCAGTCCCTCTACAACATCAGGGCACAGGGGTTTACTCACTATACTTTCTAATCCCCAAAAAGGACGGTTCCCTCAGGCCCATACTGGACCTCAGACCCCTCAACTATTACATTCACTCAGATCATTTTCACATGATCACTCTTCAACAAATACTTCCACTACTCCAACAAGGCGACTTCCTTGCCACACTAGATCTCCAGGACGCCTATTTCCATATTCCCATTCACCCTGCGCACAGGAAATACCTAAGGTTCATAGTGGACGGACAACATTATCAGTTCAAAGTCCTCCCATTCGGGGTGGCAACAGCACCAAGGGTTTTCACCAAGTGCCTAGCAGTAGTAGCTGCGCACTTACGAAGACAACACATTCACGTGTTTCCGTATCTAGACGACTGGCTAATAAAAGCCAAGTCACACAACCAATGTGTACAGCACACACTCCAAACAGTTCGGCTACTACACAATTTGGGGTTCACAATAAACCATACCAAATCGCATCTCCATCCCTCCTACATACATCAGTACCTAGGAGCCACAATCGATACCTCCAGGGCCCTTGCATACCCCAATCCTTCCAGGATAACAAGTATGCAAGCCCTCATCAACAAATTCCTACCTCAACACTACCTTCCAGCTCGAGTGTTTATGCAACTCGTAGGAATGATGGCCTCGTGCATCTTTATTGTCCCTCACGCACGACTTCAAATGCGGCCCCTGCAAGAATGCTTAGCACGTCAGTGGAACCAAGCTCAGGGCCAGCTTACAGATCTGGTGTTGGTAGACAGCCGCACTCATCGCTCTCTGCAATGGTGGAACATACAAAACATTTCCAAAGGGCGGCCGTTCCTAGAGCCAGTTCCACAAATAGTGCTCACAACAGACGCATCTCTCACCGGGTGGGGAGCTCACCTCCTTACCCACACAACGCAGGGCAGCTGGACCAAGTCACAAAAACTGCTCCACATCAACCACCTAGAATTATTAGCAATATTTCTAGCGCTAAAGTCATTCCAACCGCATCTTACTCACAAGACTGTCTTAGTCAAAACAGACAACATGACAGCAATGTACTATGTACAAAAACAGGGGGGACACACTCTCTACAGCTGTCTCGCCTGGCGCAAGCCATATGGAGATGGGCCATTCCTCAAAACATTTACCTCCTTGCAGAACACCTTCCAGGAGTTCACAATCACATTGCGGATCTGTTAAGTCGACAGACACAACAGATTCACGAATGGGAACTGCATCCGCAAGTTCTACAACCTTTTTCCAAATGTGGGGCCATCCACAAATAGACCTGTTCGCCACACAAGAAAACACAAAATGCCCAACCTTCGCCGCCAGGTTCCCACACCCGTCGTCCAAGGGCAATGCAATATGGATGAACTGGTCAGGCAGATTTGCATACGCTTTTCCGCCTCTCCCACTCATTCCCCTAGTAGTACGCAAACTCAGACAACAGTCTCTAACAATGATCCTAGTTGCTCCCACATGGGCAAGACAACCATGGTTCACAACACTTCTCGAACTCTCAGTAGTTCCACACCACAAACTGCACCTCTCTCCACACCTCTTAACTCAGAACCATGGAGAGATCAGACACCCCGATCCAGGTCAACTGAATCTGGCAATATGGCTCCTGAAGTCCTAGAGTTCGGTTACCTTAACCTTCCACCTGAGTGTATGCAGGTCATTAAAGAAGCCAGACGTCCCACTACCAGGGCTTGTTATGCAGCAAAATGGAAAAGGTTTGCTATTTATTGCAATAACAACAATATCAACCCACTAGATGCCTCCATACAAAACATTATCTGTTACTTGCTGCATCTGCAAACATGTAACCTAGCATACTCATCCATAAGATTACATCTTGCCGCTCTAGCCGCATACTTACAAAACAGACAGCATTTGTCACTGTTTCGAGTACCTGCAATTAAAGCCTTTATGGAAGGCCTTAAAAGAATCATTCCCCCTAGATTGCCACCCTCTCCAGCATGGAATCTAAATATTGTCCTCACCAGGCTCATGGGTCCCCCATTTGAACCTCTGCACAAATGTGAGTTACAATTTCTTACATGGAAAGTAGCCTTCCTAATTGCAATAACCTCTCTCAGAAGAGTGAGTGAGATTCAGGCTTTAACCATACAAGAACCTTTTTACAAATCCATCGTAATAAAGTAGTTCTCAGACCAAACCCCAAATTCCTACCTAAAGTAATTTCTGCTTTTCACCTTAACCAATCAATAGAGTTACCTGCCTTTTTCCAAGACCCAGACTCTGTAGCAGAAAGAGCTCTACACACACTAGATGTCAGAAGAGCCCTACTTTACTACATTGACAGGACCAAACCTTTCAGAAAGACAAAACAATTATTTGTAGCTTTCTCCCCACCACATAAAGGTAATCCCATCTCAAAGGCTGGCATTGCTAGATGGATAGTCAAATGCATTCAAATTTGCTACCAAAAGGCTAAACGCACTTTAATAATTCCCCCTAGGGCACATTCCACACGTAAACTAGGGGCTTCTATGGCATTTTTAGGGAACATCCCCTAAATGACATATGTAAGGCAGCAACATGGTCTACGCCACATACCTTTACCAAACACTACTGTGTTGATGTACACGCAAAGCAGCAAGCTGCTGTGGGCCAAGCTGTTCTTAAAACAATTTTTCAGACTACTGCAACTGATACAGGTGACCACCGCTAGGGGAGACACTGCTATACAGTCTATGCACAGTGTACGATCTGCAGCTCATATGCCTCGAACGGTAAATGCTACTTACCAGTATGCATCTGTTCTTGGCATGTAGAGCTGCAGAGTCGTACACGCCCACCCACCTCCCCGGAACCTGTATCTGTTCCAGTATAATCTTAATTAGATATATTCACATGGACATCTTTTTCTTCTTACTGACTCCATCTTTTCCCATCATGGCGAAAAACAATCTAACCATGGAGTCGATGCCCATGCGCACTATCGTCCAAAGGAGGAGTCACCTATCTCGTGACTACAAAAGACTCTTCCAAGACAACAACAAAGTGCAAGCATCCGAGCCCAACACCAGATGGCGATCTCATGCACAGTGTAAGACTCTGCAGCTCTACATGCCAAGAACAGATGCATACTGGTAAGTAGCATTTACCTTATATTAGGTTGAGACAATTGTGCACTTCATGGTTTTTTAGTATGCGCGCAGCTTTGAGCAAATGTGCAGGTCTTTTTGTGGTAACAAAAACGCCCCCACCCCACCTTTCCAGCCTCCCAGGGAAACGCCCGATGCCCGGTCCTGCCAGTCCGGCCTTGGAACCACGCTCCAATGGTGCCCCTCATCTTCACATAGACCCTCTCTCATGTGTATTCAATTTCTTTTATAGTGCTACTCATCCCAAGTAAGTAGGACAGGGTGTTGGAGTGCGTTTCATCAGTCACATTTATATGAGTCATTGTCTCTATATAATATGTGGAAGTCAATGTATAGGAAATGTTACTTAAGATAATGGAGGTTACAAGGTGTAATCATTCTTTTATCCATCATTGTCTTTCACCATTCATTCTGTCCTTCCATCTGTGTGCCCATCCATATCAATATTCAACCATTTGCAAACCTATCCATCATCTATCCTTCCATCCATCCATCATTCCACTCATCCATCCCTCCATTCATCCTTTCACCCTAGCCATCCGTACACTCATCCATCCACTCTATCCATCCGTACTCATCCATCCATCCATCCATCCATTCACTCATCCATCCAGCCATTTACCCTTTCACCCATCCAGCCATCATTTCACTTACTCATTCATCCACCCAGTCACTCATCCTTCCACCCATTCACCCTTTCAGTCATCCATCCATCCTCCCTTTCTCTCCCCATCCCCCTTTCACTTAGCCATCCATCCTTCTTTCCATCCATCTACTCATCCACTCAGGAATCCATCCATTGACCCTATCACTCATCCATCCTTTCTCTCATCCATCCACTCTTTCACTCCTTCACTCACCCATCCATCCTTTCTCTCGTCCATCCACCCTTTTACTCCTTCACTCATCCATCCTTCTCTCATCCATCCACCCTTTCACTCCTTCACTCATCTATCCACCCTGCCTTTCACTCACTCATCGAGCCTATCATCCACCCTTTCTCATCCATCCATCCTTTCACTTATCAATCCATCCATCCACCCATTCACTCGCCTATCATCCACCTTTTCACTCATCCACCTTTTCACTCATCCACCTTTTCACTCATCCACCCTTTCACTCATCCATCCATCCTTTTACCTGTCCATCTACCCTTTTACCTGTCCATCTACCCTTCCACCCATACATCCATGTATTTACCTTTTCTCTCATCCATCCTTCCACTCACCCGTCCATCCTTTCTCTCATCCATCCATTCACCCTTTCATTCATCCATTCACCCTTTCATTCATCCATTCACACTTTCACTAATACATCCAGCCATCCCTTCACTTACTCACTTTTTCACATTAATTATGAGCTGAGCCTTTGTCAGACAGAAGAGGCCCATCAAGGACTATACCCCTGCTATAGTTCCTAAAGCAAGGGGTGGGGCAGGGGAGGGCTCACTATGCCCATGTAAATAGGCAATCTGAAAAAGGGGAAGTCATGAGTCATGCATGATGCACAGTGCCACTGTTACATGGTGTTGTTTCCAGGGCTTTAAGTGGGATGAAAAAACTTGGGGGTCTCTCCAAAGGGGTTGTTCGATGTAATTAAGGGCATGGCTTAAAACACCTAAACTAAAAATCTGTGCTTAGCATAATGTGCCGCCTGACTGGTAATTTGCTGCTTCTTTCATTGCATCCAGATATATAACACAACAAGTAGCGTTACACCTGCAAGCCAGAACTATTGGGTTTGTCAATGGTTGTCAGTTGCAGAAAATAAAAAAGCAGCAACCATGGCTTTGTTGAATATAACATTGAAAATGCGGCAGTTTTAAAATGATGAGACAGTGAAAGACCCATAACGCTTTTTTTAAACTTGTTTCACCACCTTTTCATGAACTGGATTCTCACCTAGCAGCATGGGCGTTTTTGTTCATTTCTTCCACCTGACTGAATGCCCTGCCCTAGACCGAGGCAGAAGGAGGCCACCACATGCAGCAAGAGCACAGACTGGCCCATTGTCATTCTGTATGTGGCAATCAGCCGCAGACAGAATGACAATGGGCGGGGTGGGGCTGCTCTTGTGCTCAGAGGAGTGCAAGGCGGCCCCATCAGGGAGCTGAGGCTTCATGCAGGGAACAGTGATGTTCCCCGATGCCCAAAATTACAGACAAAAGGCGTCCGTAAAAGGGATCGTCACGGACAACGGACGTGAGACCCAAATTATGGTCGGTCCGTGAAATTCACGGAGGGTTGGTCACCCTAGCGCTATTCGGCCGCTTCCTGACTGATTTCAGATGTAATATATTCCCTAATGCATTCCAGTGAAAGGAAAGGGACAAACCCAAACAGCTAATTGGAAAACTTTGGGACAAAAATACTCCTGTGGGACGATACCTGGTGAGATTGACAGGGTCACAAGCAAATAGCTGAGGTTTTGGAGCAAAAAAGCCGAAAGCTGAATGAGTCTGAACGATGCCCCATGGATGTAAGCATAGGATACATTGTTTGCCATGAATGATGTAAGTTCTATACACGTCAAACCTTACAAAAAAAATTCAATGTAGTACCCAAAAATTATCCATCTCTTCAACACCACAAACTGCACATTAGTCAGTATCGCAGCATAACAATGCGGAATTGTTTCCACGACTATCAGAGAAGTACCTTCTGGGGGGACTTTTTAAGGAGGAGGGGAATATTCACCCAATGCTTAGTTGAGCTGTGGTTTCCGATTCTCAGAAAAGGCACTCAATTGTCCACACCGGAACATATGACAGTCCAACACATGGTGGCACTGTCTGTCTAATTTCGAAATGATCATAACAGTTGTTGAATTGTAAATGGTATTTATATAGCGCTTACTACCCCATACAAGGTACAAAATCGCTTTTCGCCGAGTAGCACGCTACTCCAGAACCCAAAAGCATACCTGCCAACTCACACAGTGCCTATGTGAGACACACAATATTGGCTCCTATCACACGGTCTCCCGATGAGGAGCCAATATCACACGGTGGCAGCGAAAATGAGCTGAAAACCACTGTAAGTAGTGGGTTTACGAGGAACTGCCGACGTCCATTAAGGGGTGTGAAAACACCCCATGACATCAGCACCAGCAAGCTTTTTTTTCCCTTTAGCAGGAGGGTCTTGGGGGGCGGGGTTCAAAAATGCCTCGTAGGTACTACTTTGCACGAGGCCCTGCCCCTTCAAGGTCCCGCCCCCTCCTCACACGGTGAGATTAGATTGTTAAAGTTGGCAGGTATGCAAAAGGATTAGTGGTGGAATATGACACTTTATTCCGCACTCATTTACAACGTGTGCCATTACCCCGCAATTTTTACTCCGCAAAATCTTTTACAACGCAGGGCTTTACAACACAATCCATTACAACGCATTGTCCATTACAATGCAATTTACTATTCTAACTCCACCTGGGCATTGTAATAGAGAATGCGTTGCAATGGTTTGCGGCGTAAAGCCCTGCGTTGTAAAAAAGTTTGCAGAGTAAAAAATGAGGGGTAATGGACTGCGCTGTAACGCAGTCGTTGTAAATGATGTTTACCTTAGTGGTGGGTTAGTATAGGGAACATGTTAATTTGAGCGCTGGGCATGCGAGTCTGAGTTGTATTAAAAAGGATAATGGAGGGATAGAAAAGAGAAGCTTCTAGAAAGTGTTTATTTGGATATCATAGTAATAGGATGAGGTTTGGGATGGGGGAAGAGTCTCTAGAAGTGGATTAGGGAGAAAAATGAGGTCTCGGATGAGTCTAAGGAGGCATACATGAGGGAAGGGTTTAGAAACGCCTGTTTGGGAAATCTTAAAGTAAAATGAGGTTTGAGATAATGCAAGGAGGGATAAAGGAAGGAAGAGTCTAGAAAGGGTTATTTTGGAGATCATAGTAGTAAAATGACGTTTGGGATGAGTCAGGTGGAGGTAGAGGCTATATTAAGAGCGGTATAGGGTAATTCTATATACATTAATAATCACTAATACCTGCTGGCCAAGCCATTATTATGGCTTTGGGTAGCATGGAATAGCCTGAATTGTCACACTTTAGGAGTGTTATGGGTAGTATTTTTTTGGGTACTGTCATTGTCAACGTTAAGAGGGGCAATGGGTGGTGCAGGTTGCAGTGGCCTCCTTCCTGACCAGGGCCCTGGCACTTATTTTCTTACAAATTAAGCACTGCCTTCACCTATCGTTTTAGAGTGTTTCGAAGGTTTCCATAAAGTGGCATTAGCAAGAATTTCATGAACGTTGAATGACACACAAACTTGTAATTTAATTGGATAGCTGACCCATTGCCAACATCTGATCTTGCGTCTGAAAATGCAACTGTTCGTGCACGAGAATGTTAGATGGCCTAAGCGATGAACTTAATGAAATGCAAGAAAACTGTTCATGGAGGTGAATATACAGTTAATCAGTTGTACAAACTGGTAACCGAGGAAGAATCCATGTACCTCTTATCCATTTGAAACCCACTCCATATGTTAATTGACAGATGCGTAAATAGCAATATGGGTCTGTGAATAATGTGGCTTCTGTATTGTCCGCTCTTTCGGAAGAGTGAAGTGACTTCTGAAGAATAACCTATGTCTCCTATGCTAAGAGATATAACAATTACATTAAGAGGATTTTTTTTGGGGGGTGGGCTCCACCTGTTAAGGGGGGATGACTTGGGGATTAATGGGCACCTCTCATTTAAAAAAAAGAAAAAAACAGTAGTAGCCAAGTGGACCGTAAAATCCAATCTCAGACTTGTTTTCGGGTGGTGGTCCAGCCCCATTTAGCCAGCCTGCATAGCTCCTCTTCTCCAAATAACATTTCCAGGGAAAGGTGGCACAGGATAAAAAAGGTTAAGTGGAGTTAGGTGAGACGGATTTACCATGTTAGGACCAAAACTTTAGGCGCTGTAGGTGTGTGTGTCGTTAAACTTGACACACGGAAAAGTCATATAACCTAGAATAACATTACAAAAATGCACTAATAAACAAATATATGTGTTTGTGTATATTAGGGGTGGGGAGAACTCGCAGAGATTAAACCCCTGCTGAGTTACAGAAAAACTCCACAAGATTCAGCGGAAATCCACCAACAAGTGGAAAATATGCAGCTCACACTACAATATAGTGCAAGTAGTGCGAGCAGCGCCGAAAATCAGGGTGGCTGGCACCATGCGTTGCGCAAGAGCCCGTGGCCATCAAGTTGATTTTGCTGCCGCTCGAGTAAAAAATCGACTTGATCGGCAGCAAGCCTACTTGAATGGCAGCAAATCTGCGTGAACGACGGCCCTCTGACCGCGAACGCCCGTTGTAGATAATCTTGCTAGGGAACACCAAATCTCGCTCACATATTCTGAAGCCACACAGGAGAAAAATGTGCCACATGGCGATTGGCAGACTTTGGGCACAACTCCGTGTTAAAGAGTAACGTGTAGTGGCCAGAATTCCAACAATTTGCGGGCGAAACAGAACATTCCACCGTGTGTGTGTGTGTTTGTTTGTTTGTTTTCACTGGGGGAAGAAAGGTTAAATTAACGATCTAGTTAGGTGGATTTCCCCCGGAATGTATGTGTGTATGTACATATATATCCAACGCTCCAGAAAAAAGTCACGAGCACTCACGGGGGGGTATAATATCCTCCTTTGGATTTATTGGCAAAAAATATGACAAAACAAACGCGTTTCAGCGGTACGCGGAAGGCGTACCGCTGAAACGAGTTTGTTTTGTCATCTTTTGTGCCAATAAATCCAAAGGAGGATATTATACCCCTGTGAGTGCTCATGACTTTTTTCTGTTGCGTTGGAGATTTCCGCGAGTCTGCCCTCGTGCATGGGGCACCTGCTAGCGAGTGCAGGAGCATTGGCAGGTTTGGAGCTTTGATATGTATATAAATATATGCATATCTATGCATATCAGTCTGTTCAACGAACGCTCAAATTCTCGAACAGCATATCCATTCGGCGCTCAATAACAGGACACAGCACCTCCAAACAGTTTCCTGGAGCAGTTTTATTAACTCATTTCACCATGTGCAGCAGCAGTGTGAAATATATATATTTTGTCACTGGGGGGAAAAAAACTATGGTTAAAGTAACGTTATAGCTAGGTGAAAATTACAGTGATAGCATAATGTTTTAAACGTACAAAACCACAGATTTTAACGAGTTTAGGTTATCCCAAATAACTATAACTTATGCCCTTAAGTAACTATAACTCGCACCCTCAGCATGCAATGCTAATTACTCTCATATAACATCACTTCTGACATGATCTATGACATCATTGATAATATCACTTCAACATTTG
This sequence comes from Calotriton arnoldi, assembly GCA_963921515.1. Taxonomy (NCBI): domain Eukaryota; kingdom Metazoa; phylum Chordata; class Amphibia; order Caudata; family Salamandridae; genus Calotriton; species Calotriton arnoldi. The sequence continues at coordinate 2,332,843 of CAWUFW010001040.1, forward strand.
CAATAAATTATTGAGGAGAAAACTGTGCATGGTGCGAGTTATATGTTGGGCAGTCCATCACACTTTCGATTTACTGGAGTCGGTAAAAGGCATCTCTTTTCATGGAACTGCAATATTCTAATACTGACTGTGCAAAATGCTGAGCATGTAAGCAGTTGAAACAGAAGGGATTTGGTTTAACCTTACTCAGTACTCTTGCTCTGTAGTCTCTGAAAATCTTGAATGCTACATACAGTGTCCAATCCCCAACACTTGTGTTGCTTCTCAATGATGATAAATTGACGTTCTAAAAGATGTTTTTAGGCAGTTTCTTCATTATAAACAAAAAAAAAAATCCCCTGGTCTAAGACTCGACCTGGTAATAAATAGTAATTCACTCATCCAGTGCTGCGTTGCATCCCAGGAGCGCCAGCAGTGCAGTCGGGTCACTCCTAGAAGAGAAGAAGTTGCCTCATAGAGCTGATCCCCACGCCATATGATTTGTGTTCTTGGTATCCTTTCTTTTTTGTGACCAAATCTTTTTTCAACATTTTCTTGGCCTTGCAGTTCCGCAGAGATCAGATCTTGTGGCGTTTGTAGAAAGACACACATGATTTGTGCATGCAGTGTTAAGACCTGGAACATGATGCAGAGGTGTGCATCCTTGTTGTTTAGACAAACACCAAACACAGTAGATAGATGGAGGCCAAGCATTCCTCTCCACTATTCAGGAGTCCAGTTCTCATTGACCTTCCAAGAGCTGCCTGATAGTTCATGGAGCTTGCCCTTGTTTAGGGAACAATTTACCTGTTGATCTAGCACAAGAAGCACAAAGAACATAGACAGTCCTCTTCCTTTAATCAGAAGTCTAGATCCAAGTCCGAGTAGCACCAGCGTCAGTTGACCCCTGTGAATTTGCTGATCACTTTTAGAGATGCTACAGGTGGATTAACAGCAGCAGATGAACTGTTGCTCTACTTCTTTAGTTCCAGGGGAGATAGAAGCCTTTCTTTCTGCAGTGCTGTATATATTTATCAAATGCTTTCTTAATGCTACATGTATTTAATAGTTTATGGCACATATTGCATAGCTGCTATTATATGTTGCAACTCTGGCCTACTCAGCTGCTCGATTTATTTCTGATGTATACTTCTAACTGCTGATTTTCCACCTTTAGAATATCCCCAGGTGCCAGACTGAATGTGGAAGATTTTACAGCATAGCCCTTGCAGGCTAGTGGGTAGCATAGTATGCCTCAGTTTCAACTCCGCTCTGTCCCAGAAGTGGTGGCTGGAGTCTCATGAAGGTGCCACCAGAGCGCGCTGACATAAATTCCTTTCTTTCTGTGCCTTCAGTTGCGTATCTTGAGCTAACTCCCTATTTTGTTCTGGACAGTTGACAAGCTTTTTCTCTTCAAAAATTTCTTTCCAGGGTCCAAGGGCACATATCCCTTCCTAAAACTACAGGGCGTAAGCCTTGTAGGGCCTGTCGAAAGGAAATGTCTGTGACAGAGCTCCACAAGGTACATCTCTAGTGTTTGGGTTCAGGCCACAACTCCAAATTGTGAGTGTGTCCTAATGCACCCGAAGGCGATAGGGTTACTCAAAGCCAAGCTGTAAGTCACTGGGTATAGTTTAAGGCCCTCTCCCACGCAAGTCGAGGACACATATATGTTCCCGCATCTTTGGGTAAGTCTAAATCCTAAACAAAGTGCAAAAAGTACAAGCGGTCTTTGTCTCAGCCTTACTACTCTGTCTGAGAAGGTGCGAGGATGTCAAGGTGCCCCTTGGTAGGTCCTCTCCCGAGGAGCTAATTCCGCAGCTGATCCCGATGTACACAGAATTCCTGGGTTTATCAGCAGTGCCCCAACAGATTAAAGGAGGCCATGCTCTGCATCTTCGGCACCCTATGTCTCCTTCAAGCTGCATGCATCAATAGAAGCCTTCAGTCAGGTTACCGCCTGCGGGTCCTTCCTAAGTGGTGTCTGTGCCACTTTAACCCACTTTGGGTTTAGCTCTGACTCATACCAGATGCCATGATCCATGCCTGTTCTGCAGTGTCAACGACTTGCCCAATGCCAGAGAAGGACGTCTGTCCCATCATTCTATCCATCTACAAACCAAATCAATCTCTACCTCAGCCGAGTCCCCATTTGGGCATGGTTCCAACGCACCTGGTCCCAGTACTTTGATTCAGATAAGACAGTGCCTTTGCCTACGAGCTGCCATCCAGTACTTAAACAACTGTTTGCGTCGGAATTTGACCAAAGCCAATCAGCCTTTGATAATGATGGTAACAGTAGGGATGAATTCAATCCATAACATCATTTTTATCTGGAGCTGCAAGAGGCAATTGAGCTGGACATAGGCTGGGTTTTGTCTCTGGCCCTTCTACAGAAGTCAGCTTCCTTTGCCGTGGTCCTTAGACAAGCAGCTGAAGTCATTCGACTTGCAGTTGCCTTCTATTGAGGTAAACCAGCGTCCTCACACAAGTGTTACAACCCAAACAGATCACATCTGAACCGCTCCTGCAGTTCAACAAAGCCCTGCCCAGCACCCTCATGGGCACTTGGGCGAAACCCTGCTCCTGTCAGTCTGTGAACAGACAGGTGGCCCATCATCGCAGACCTGTTCCGTGTGACCCTGCCTTCTTGATGCTCCACCCTTTTCCCGAAGGCCTTGTAAATTAGAAGGTTTAAACCCAATTCTTTCACTGCTACCTTCTGGACAGAGTTGGAAAAAATCTTGGCTTTTGGGAAGAGGTTTTCTTCAGCTTGCCTCACCCAATGCCAGCTGTTTGCTGCGAAAGTACTACATGCTTATGGAGCATTGGTGGCTGAGATCTTGCCAACAGTCACAGAAGAATTTCGCGTCTACTTGGCACTATCCGTTCTAGACAGCCAGGGTTTGGCCAAGTACTTCATACGGTCAGGCTTGGACACCACAGACAGTTTAGGGAGAGTGCTCAGCATTACCGTGTTGTTACAGTGCCACACATGGATCTTATCTATGGACTTTTCAGAAAACCTTCAAGCATCTCTCACAGATATGGCCTTTGACAGGTTTTATCTTTTTGGCAACAAGGCCGACTCTTCACTTGAGTGCTTCAAAGAGAATAAAACCACTACTCACTCCCTCGGTCTCTCCACACTCACAAGACAGTATCCACAGCAGTATTGCCCCTTTCGAGGCATCGCAAGGGATTCCCCTAAGCGCAGCATTAAAGCCTACCACCAAACCAGACACCTCAGTCCTGTCAGGGTAGGGGGATCCGTCAGCCAGCGTTCAGGCTTGCAGGAACAGCGAACCCCCGAATCTCCAAACATCCCCCCAAACCCCCTCTTCTCAACAGAAGCCTCTCAGCTGCTTTAGTATGCTCTTAGCAGAAAACGACTATCCCAAGTGAGGCAGAAGCTGTAATTTTCTCCTTGGGGGAGCAAGCCATAATATGCAACAGGTGGTTCTTGCAAATAGTCCACGGGACTACGCCCTGCCATTCCTTTCTGTCCCATTGCATCTTCCATCCTCTGAGTGGCCATCAGTGGACCCTTTGCCCATTTTGCTGCAGGACGTTCAGTCTATTTTGGAGAAAGGAGCCTTAGAGAGGGTCCCGCCTGAATGATCGGAACTGAGTGTTACTCCCATTATTTCCTAGTGCTGAAACAGGGCAGAGGCTTTCGTCCTATTTTAGATCTTCGACCTCTCAATTTCTCCTGCGGAAGGACTAATTCAAGATGGTCATGCTGGCCCAGGTTTTATCTTCCTAGGATCCAGGAGATTGGATGGTGACATTGGACCTGCTGGATGCCTATTTACATATCCTTGTACTTTAGACGTTACCTGTGGTTCAAGATTGGGCCACAAGCATTTTTAGTTAGCTGTTCTCCATTTTGACCTCGCCAGTGCCCCTCATGGGTTCACAAAGGTAACTGCAGTGGTCACAGCGTACCTTCAAAGGGCGGGGTACCAGTCTTCTCCTACCTCGACCACTGGCTTTTGAAGGCGAGCGCACCAGTCAGTCATGAACCACCTCCAGACGATGGCAAACCTCCTTAGATTGCTGGGGTTTACAATCAGTGTGCTGACGTCACACCTGTTTCGTAGAGTCTTCCTTTTATCTGATCCATTCTGGTTTTGGTGCACTTCCAGTTGACTTCAACTTGCTGGAAGTACAGGCCTTTCATTCATGTTGAAAGCCTTCCTACCATCTATGAAGGCTGCTTCAGGTCCTCATGGACACCATCACCGCCACAAGGTATTAAAACAAAGAGGTGCAGGGTGGTGTCTAGGTTCTGTGCCAAGACGCCTTGGGGTTCTCGGCCAGGCTCCATCATCAGGGCAGCTCCATGATCGTACACCACCTGATGTGTTCTTTAAACACCAGGTTGGACCAACCCAGCTGGCAATGCCTAGGGGGGGTCATAAATGGCAGCTCCACCTGGAGGTGGTGCAGGGAGTCTTTCAGTAGTGAGGAGAATCCTGGCTCGAGCTGTTTGCCGCCGTCAAGAATGACTGGGCCCAAGTCATCCTAGTGGCCCCAGATTGGTCCAAGATTGTGGTACATGGAACATCTTGGTGTAAGCAACTGCCCTGCCACGTCAGAAGGATCTTCTGTCATAGCAGCAGGGCAGAATCCTGCACCCAGACCTGCTCGCAGTCTACACTGCCATGCGTGGAGATTGAGCTCCAGCAGTTGACTTCATTCAGTCACCCTCATGTAGTGGATGTCATCCTGGTGGGCAGAGGTCCTTCTGAAAGCTTCTGTTTACGCCGGACGGTGGGACAAATTTATGTGCTGGTCTGGCACCCATAACACAGACCGGTTGCAGGCTAAACTTTTGGGCATGTTACTATTTGTTCTGTCTTCAGACCAGCAAGGCCATGCTGTGGGTACTGTCAAAGGATATCTGTCAGCCCTGTCGGCCTTTTTGCGTTTCCCAGACCAACCGTCCTTGTTCAAATCACCTGTTAATTGTTTTCTCAAAGGTTTGTTCCTCATGTTTTCTCCTAAGCCTTTTGTACTGCCACAGTAGGACCTTAATTTAATCTTTCCTTTCCTTGTCTGTAAACCCTTTTGAGCTGTTGCACAGCTGTTCTCAAAGCCTGTTGAGCCTTAAAACGGTCTTCCATATTGCTATTGACACAGCCTGTTGCATGAGTGAGCTTCAAGCTTTGGAATTCTGGCTTCACTACACCACCTTCTTTCAGGACAAATTGGTGCTGAGAACTAAAGCGTCCTTTCTACCAAAGGTTGTGACTACCTTTCACATCAGACAGTCCATCCCTCTTCTGACGTTCTTTGCTCCGTGTTGCTCCTCGAAAGAGGAGGAGACTCCTTAACTTGGAACCCAAGAGAGCGCTCAGCTTTTACATCCATTGCACCAGAGGACATCTGATGGACGATCAACTCTTTGTGCGGCTCTCTGGGGCGAAGAAGTGAAGAAGAGGACTTTTTCAAGCTGAAAAGTCTCCTGAATTATCTACTATATGTTAATGAAGAAGCGGGCTCCAGAAGGATTGAGGGCCCATTCCACCAGGCCCAAGGCTGCTAACACTGTGCTGGCCAGCAAAATGCATGTCCTGAATATTTACCAAGCTGAAATGTGGGCATCTAGGCACATGTTCATGAAGCATTATTGTGGCCTTGACACCCATATGCGACGGTAAGGTCATTGTGCTCGTTCAGTCCTGCAGGACTATTTTGTCGGAGTAATTCCATAGACCCACCACCAGGGGAGAAACAGCTTTGGAATCTGTTCCAAAAGTGTGGAATCTGCGGTTAGAGGTATCCATCAGAAGAATAAGATTCTTTCCTTCAGTGACGCTCTTTATAGCAGATACTCTATCTAACTACAGATTCCTCACGGCCCAGTGCCCTCTTCTTCCCCGTTCTGTGAATGGACTCTTTTCCATCTAAAAGTTAGAGCTCTGTGTCTGAGGACCTAACGGTTCTCAGAAAGAAATTGACTTCAGCACACTCGGCAGTGCCTGTATTTATGCAGCTCCAGCAGTTACTTCTAGGGCAGAGTGGGCGTGGGGCCGTACAAAGTCACCGACTGGCACGAAAGCTCTATATTAAAGACTAGGGCCTCCTTCTCAGTAGTTCCAATGTTGTTTGTCACAGACTTTGTGGCAATGAGCCTTTTTCTGATTGATAGGAGGATAATTCAGACCCTGAAAAGCTACCTTTGTTCGGACATGTTACAAAGAAAGGGAAACCCAATAACCCATTGCGGGTCTGGGTAACAGAATCAACTAATGGCCATTGGCTTCAGTTGGTTTTGATCGGGCATGGCTTCTTACTGAGTTGCAGAACTCTGGTAGCATTGACACCTCAGTAGAAAGCGAGTTACCAAATGCAAAAATATTTTTGGGTCTCAAAGTATGCAATGCCATACAGTTCCTGGCCCTGAAGGGAACTACTTTGCATGTGATTGTGGGCCTTGTGAAATAGCAGAATACCGACTCTCATGGTGAAGTTGGCCAATGTCTGAAGTGGATTGCCCCATGCTGTAGTAGGCAGAAGAAGAATGTGCCACACCAGGTAACAGTGGATGTAGAGTACAGGCTAAAATTAAGGCTGTAACTGTGACATTTTAGTATCCAGTCTACTGTTTTTAAAATGCATAGCAGGTTAAGTTCATTAGAATATATATCTTTAAGGTTACTGTTCCTAGTAGATCAGTTTATACTCTGTGCTGTTGGTAGGTGGATGAAGCCTTTTGCATTCACCAAAGCGCATCAACTCATGGGTTACTCTGGAAGTGTCTTTTATCCATATTAGACACCACATATTGGCGATGACCAGGAGAACGGAGTGTGATTTCTTTTGGAGGAAGCTATTGTCAACAAAGTAGAAGGGATCTTACCAGGCTTTCCTGAAAGGCAGAGGGATGCTGGACTCAATTGGTCAGACGAGGTGGATCATCTCATGAGAAAAATAAGAGTTAAGAGTGGAATGCTTGAATTCATCTCAGTCACTGTGCCACCCAGGACCAACTAAATGAAAAACTGTTCAAGCCGAGTCCAGCATGTACAGTATTGTCTTAACCACGAGTCCAAGTGCACTATGCTTGGGGACACAAGAAACCTCTGACCTATTCATGCCTTGTTGGACATAGTCGGTTTGATTCCTGTGGCACAGTCCTCTGCCAGGCCTGTTGCAGAGAACCACAAATGGTCGGATGTAATTCTGCACATGATCATCACCAGTGGCTTACATTATCTCTCCTGTTCCTGCCCATCGCAATTTGTTCTTGTAAGTGATAAACATTAAGTGGGATTATTGTCTAGAAGGGGGCCCAGAGTTTGCTGTGCCTTGGGGCCCAAGCTGCACCTCACTGAAGAGGCACAACATAGCTGAAACATATTTGAAATTGAATATGTTCATGTACAGACTAGATGTGGCCTAAAAGTCTGGGCTAGACTGTTCATTTTCGGATCCAAGACTGGTTTGCATTTGGTTTGACACGGGTTGCAGTACTACAGGGAGCATAAAAATGATGGACTGGAATGTGGCCCATAACTAAAAAAGCCGTCTCAGCAGGTCGGGAGCCAGCCGCACGGTCACTCGTGACAAGAAGAATGGACAAAACAATATATTGCCAATTTGGGGCTTCGCCTCACTAAGTACACTGACCTATGACGTTATAGTCTTCCTGATGGAGGATCCTGCTCACTAAGCATAAGGAGCTGGACATAGTTGTATCTCTATATACCATAAGATTTATAAGGAATTACTTGCCTTGAAACTCATGACACTCATAGTGTCACTTCTGCCGCCTGCAACCCATTGACATGTACCGATGTGATTGAAGATTTCCATCTTCTGTAAATAAGATAACCCCTATCCACTTTTCTTGAATCAAATTTTATCAAGTTTGGTCCTGATGAAGGTGGTTGTAATGCCTATCCACCGAAACGTACGTTGACCGACCATATGGGGGAAATCTTCTAAATATCAAAACACAAAGGGGGAGAGTAGAGGTCGGTAAAGTAGGGACCTGTCCTCCACGGCACTATATAAATAATCAAAAGAGGTACCCTCTATACAGAGACGGGAAAAGGGGGGTATTTTATTTCCTTGCAGAAAACAGATGGAAAGAATTTTTTTTTTCTTTTCATAAAACCCTCACCCACCCAGGTTTCCCCTTTGTGGCATGCTTCATCATAGGGTCTATCCCTGCCCTCTACAGATAGGGGCGTGCTACTACCCACGAATACGCGGGAGCACTGAATTGTAAAATACAGGGGTGTCCCTATACACCTAACCACTTATGATAAATCAAAACGGAGTGGGTTTTTTAGCAAAAGTAGAGAAAAAGGTTTAAAAATACCAGATTAGTGGGTATGTATTATCCTAAACAAGTCTATGCTGGTGACACTACATTATATGTTTTATGTTTGTATCGTCTTGTGAGTCTTTGTTCCACAGATTTGGGCACGCCTTTGGCATGGTTTGAAAAATATATTTCACCACCACGACCACGGAAATTATCACAACTCACTAAATACAATTTTGACCTTAAGTGTAGAAATAAAAACCTTCTTAGGGGTTCACTGATACATCTGGTCCTTAAGACCAACAAAGAAGAGATTGGCACAGAAGCTGTAATATCAAAAAACATGTTTTATTAACCTCAGATGAGGGAGATTGCATCTTACGGTACCCGCAGGCCACTGTAGGAGGCATTCTAATGAGTGCAGAGAACAGGGTCCTTATATATGTATTTGTTACATAGTCAGCATAAAATCAAGGGGAGGTCCTAGCACATACAAGCATGCTTATTGACTAATATGGGTATACAAAATTTGCTTGCTCCACAAAGTGGGAGGGAGACTAAACTGCTTACATGAGTAAGAATAGCCTGACAGTTCTATACTAGGAGCAGGTGCATTCTACCAGCTAGGCCTCTCTGAACATGTGCAAGACTCTGGAAGAGGGAGAAAGCACATGGCGAGCACATGGCTAACTAAAATGGCTGCCAAGTACAAAATGGCTTTCAGCTCATGCTAACAGCAATTCCTGCAATCTTTAACATAAGGTCGTGTATTTTTTAACCTTTTTTCTTATATCCTTGCAGGTCTTTTGATATTTAACACAGGCCAGTTAGGTGCTCTGTTTATTTTGCATTTTTTGGTTATTGTGTTTATTGTGACACCTGGAGTGGAAACATCATTTCTCCTTTCTAGGTCCTGACGAAATGCCTTGGGGAGAGGCATGAAACTAGTTGACCATAAAGGGAAACAATAGGCATTCACGCCTAGGGTTTTTCCCACACGTCCCCAGATTTTAGCATACCATTTTGGGGGTAGGAAATAAATTTGTTTTTGGACCCACTAATCTGGTATTTTTAAACCTAATTTTCTCTACTTTTGCTAAAAAAAAACCACTCCGTTTTGATTTATCATAAGTGGTTAGGTGTATAGGGACACCCCTGTATTTTACAATTCAGTGCTCCCGTGTATTCGTTGGTAGTAGCACGCCCCTGTCCGTAGAGGGCAGGGATGGACCCTATGATGAAGCATGCCACCAAGGGGAAACCCGGGTGGGTGAGTTTTAAGAAAAGAAAAAAATTCTTTCCATCTGTTTTCTGTAAGGAAATAAAATACCCCCCTTTTCCCGTCTCTGTATAGAGGAAATCTTCTAAAGACTACACATCAGTGGACACTTTTGAGTTTAAATCAATCCACAGAATTTCTGGCAGTGTATGTCATAAGAAGAAACAGCAGTTTCCATAGGATTGCTTTCTGTGTATGAGTGTGCTGTGCGTGTGAGAGTATTTGGGTTGGTGAGAGTGATTGATGGATGGTTGTTTGTGGGTTTACATGTATGAGGCTATAATGTGAACTTTGCATATTTTTTTGTAATGTCTTTCTGTAATATTTTATCTGTAAATAATCACTTTGTTTTTGTCAAATATGTTTTCTAATTTGACATTAGAAATTAATTGTACATATCTGCACAGATTGAATTTCTAAGAAAAGTAACAAAATATATTGCCCAAAAAGTTATTTGCACATGAAAAAACCTTTTAATAAAAAGTAATGAATTTTGCATTATTCTTGTTGGAAAGATTCTATGTTGTGAAATTGCCCAGGTAAAGAGCCTTCTTAGGCCATTAGAAAAACAATATAGGTCTGGCAAGAGTACTTTTATAGTTATTATTGTTTTTCCCCCTCACTCTTGGACCTAAAAGCATTGTTAGGGGGTACCTTTTTTGATATGCTGGAATGTGGCCTATAGCAGTTACCAATCTGGCTCCAACTATATGAACTGCTGTAACGTTTCGGATCCAGTCACAGTCCTGGAGATATTTCTAAGATGAGGATGCTGCTGCAGAGTAGTGTCCATCTCAAAATAGTGACCGCTTGTAAGTTACTGTTTCTTCTACTTAGACCCTTGGAGATGCCTAACAGAGCTATTTGCTGCATTAATGCTGTGCACATACTTGCATTTGCCTTTTACTAAACCCTGATGGTGATGAAAGGAGCTCGCGAATCCTCGAGGCTTTGAACTCATCCAGTTTTTTTGTCCTCGTGGTATGGACTGTAAGTAGACAAACAATCCTGCTGCATGACTTGAAGAGTGGGAAGGCATGTCCAAACCTCATTAATGGGCCCATTTATTTCTCACCACTTGCAGCCAAAATATCTGGATCAGTCTGAATCGTCCACATGTCCAGTGCTCCCGGTATTTCTCAAGGATGGTCTATTCAACATGTACCCATGTCCCCTGGCTCAGCTCCTCGAGCAGTGCAGGGGAACTCCCTAATGGATGCTGATGATGGGCCTGAGAACCAATCAGCATCACTTCTTGTCTGGATCACGTGTTCCTCTCGATGAAGGGGGGGATCCTGTAGAGTGGTGCCAGGACAACGGTCCTAGTTACTGCGGAGGCAGAGTCCTTTCGCCAAGTGAAGGCTGAACCATGGCACCGTCTTGTCAAAATTAAAGGAGCCTGGAGATCCTTCTCTAGTGCAGATCCCTCCAGTGGTTCAAAATATGACTTCTCAATTTAAAACTTCTAAAGTTCTACTTCTCATTAACAAATAACGCCAAAATAACAACAACAAAAACTAAGGGATCGGAAAAATAGAATATAATAGGAAAAATATGAGGAAGGAATTGATAGAAAAACAAGCAATGCTGAGTTAGCCAAATAGGAAGAAAGCAGAGACCAGGAATGGGCAATGGGTGAAAAAAAGGAGACTAAAACTAATATATGGGGGGGGGGGGACCATTGAACGAGAGCGAGCAAAGGAAATAAAAAATGGGTGAAAGAAAAGGGGACTATTGAGGGGAAAAATGGAAAGAAAAAGGAAGAAAAGACAAAGTTAAAAGAAGTAAAATACTAATAAAGTGTTCAGATTAATGAGATGCATTGTACGGGTCATACGGTGCAAAGGTTGGTGCAATGGAGGTATTTATCCTGTCGCTCATCACCACGAGCCATAGAGTTGGAATGACACGAGCCATCGTCCTGGGATGGTTTGGCTACTGTGAAAAGATCCACTCTAAGCTCCCCAAGAATGACCATTGCCAGTCTCCAGATTGCCACACTTTGCCTTGGCCTACTAAAGCCAGACCAGCCCTTAAAGCAGCTTCCTTTGTCTGTTGTCACCAGACTGAGATTAAACCTCTTGTGCACTTCCCCAAAGCATACTGGGCCAGTGGCATGCAGAAAGTGGCACCTCCGTGCCCCCAGCCACAGCCCTAAGTGCCTGCCCACTGGTTCAAATAATGGTCATCCAGGGATGAAATGCAATCAGTCAATCAAACGGGATTTGTGGAGCGCGGCTAATCACCCGTGAGGGTATCGAGGCGCCGAGGGCTGCTACTTTGGGAGGGTCAGTTGAATAGCCTGATCTTGAGTCTCTTCCTGAACTCTGAGAGAGAGAGAGAGAGAGAGAGAGAGAGAGAGGGTGAGGTCCGGAGGTGAATGCGGAGGCCATTCCAGGACTTGGCAGCGAGGTAGGAGAAGGTGCGCCCTCCACCGTTGCTTCGGCGGGTATGTGGGGTGTGGGAGAGGAAGGCGGAGCGCAAGTGTCTGGAGGGTAGGTGGAAGTTCAGTACACTGAGCTCACAAGGCCCTACACTGTGGAATGCCTTTAGCCCGAGCCTGATCTCTGAACCCAAGAATATACAAACCAGATTAGGTTTGGAAACTCAGCTATTCAGACTTGCCTTTAACTGAATTTCGGATCTGGTTAATCACGCCTCTGTCTGGGCTCTAACCTTCCTACCGTAGCATCCTCAATCTAGCGCTCTTGAGAAACCAAAGGAATTATTTTACTCTATAAACCTTTTCAATACAGAAAGCTTTTTTGGTGTTCGTCCGTATAAATGGAGTTGGCAGCATCTTGCATTCATAACTGGTGCACTCATTGCCTGCTATCAAATCACAAACATAACTGAGTTTCACACCCAAGAGCCTCCTGTTAAAAGTGCTGACAAAACTATTCCAATGAGGAGGGCGTAGAAAGACCTGCTGGCTATCTGTGGTATAGTTAGCAGTTGTAGTTATTAGAACATGTATTTGGTATCTCCTGCATTCTTCCCTTTGTCCTGGGTTGTGGTGTGTTCTTGTGGAATGTTTGTACTTGAGTGGGGAGCTGTGGAGGCAGTTATCATTTTTTATTTTTTCATAGAGTTTTATATAGCGCAAACTTGACCGGAAGAAATCCGGTATCCGAGCGCTTTACATGAGCACCAGTTTTGTTTCAGATGGACACAATATTTTTTTGTTAGGCACGGGGGTTAAGTGATTTGCTCAGAATCACAGGATGTTGAGCGTCGTTGTCGAGACTCAACCCGGTTCCCCAGCTTCGAGGTCGACTGCTCTAGCCATAAGGCCACATCCTGTCCCCTAGCATTCTGACCAGCTAAACTGCTTCAAGTGGCTGAGTTCCCTTTTCCTGCAGTAAACTTGTGGATTACTTTGACGCTGGATTTATTTACTTTCCACGCTATCCTTGTTGGATTTCCTGTATCTTGCCTATGAGCCTTCCTTCTCTTGTGGCCGCTTCCATCAGCGCTGCTTTTGGTGATCCGTCTGTGACCGAAGTTGGGCTCTGGTAGTGAGGGCAGTTGTATCCAGAACTGCTTTCAAGTTGCCATTTGTTGGCCTTGGCTATGCTGTAGTCTGGGGCCAGGTGCGGGTGGGTGATCAGGTGGGATTGGTTTTGTTCTGTTTTTTTTTTTTGCAGTGTTCAGTTTGGTAGATTGTTACGGGGAGGTTATTACAATGGAACGTTCATATGGCCTCAACATCGCCTATTGTGAGTGTCACTGCGTATGTGATCTGAGCTGGTACACAACCTCTCCAAAGAAAATTTGGGCCAAATAGAATTTAATGTACTTTTCTACCTGTATGACAATTCCTTCGCCGCCTTAGCCACCGCCAAAGGCCCAATACTAACTGCAGACTCCTTCTTTAAGAACCTAAAGCAAGGCATTTTTTAGTCAGCACACAATATTTTTTAAATTGAAGCCCAGGTGTGGCTGCACCCAGCACATCGTGTGCAGAGAGCCTCACTACGGACTAAGAATCACCATTAAACAGCAATTTGCACAAAAAATACAAGGTAACAGTTATGAAGCTCTAGTGAGCGATGTGATAGATGATCTAAGGATGTCTTTAGAGTCAATAGGATTGGACAGTGGCCATCACTGTCCTCAATGTCTGATTATTGGCATTTCATTTATCCAGTACTGTTTTGGATTTACTGGAGCCTGTTCTGTGTTAGCTACCTTTACCTTCTGGTATTAACCAGAGATTGACGACCTCTTTTCAGTCAAGAGATGATCGTCCTCCTATAAAAGTACACAAGCTCTATTCGCTGCTCTGTGGAGTTGACTGGGATTTCTGTGGACGCCTGAGAAGGCGAAACAGCGATGTTCCTTGCCTTGCAAGTTCCGAGTGACTCTTTGGCTAACCTTTAGTGCTGTTTGCAGATGAAGCAGTAAGTGAGGTGCTTTTCATCTTCAAGCCTGCGAATAAATGGTCCTACACCGGTCTTAGAAGTATGCTCTATTTTCAGGAGTCTGCTTTCTTTTCGATTTAATTAAAGATTCTTAGTGGCATCATGAACAGCGCTATCTTGCATAGTTTGTGACATGCTATATTTTCTGCTCAGTAGACTCGAATCTGAAGTTCACTTTGAGGTGATGCACCTATTTTGTGATTTCTACCTGTAGAAGTGCACTAGTCTTGGAGAACGCCAAAACGTTAACTTTTCTTGTAGCTTTTGGCTCATGCTGCTCCCCGGCAAGGTTTTGGGGACAGTGATAGAAATTTTACCATGAACCTAATGCTGGTGTACATTTAAAAATTCAGTTACTGTGAATTAAAAAGTAGGTCCCATTAAGTTGAGGGACACTTCTTTCTGGTTTGAGTGTGCCCTATTCCTAGCCCTGCCTCTGCCTACAATGTTAGATCTTTTTCACCCCCTCGGTTGTTGTTCTCGGACTGCTCATACCCAAAGGTCTCCTCAGGAGAAACATACTGGTGTTATGCCCATTACTGAGTGCCCATACTATATTATTGTGAGTACGAGCTCAGCCAAGATATGCTGAGCAAACAGGGGCCTACACTAAGGACTGAATGGAGAGTGTTGATCAGCTAATCTTCCCAGATCATTTGGTGCTCTCGCTTTTATCCTAAGAAAGCCTGAATAAATACCCGCAGACGAGGTGGAAAGCCACCTCAGTGTCAGAGGTAGGGTGACCAGATCTTGAGAACCAAAAACCGGGACATTTGGGGAAAATAGGACTACAATTTTTCATCCACGGAATGGTGCAGAATGACAGCTGTCATCAACATAGGATCACAGAAGATGCATTAAGAAAGTAAATACAATGTAATTTCTACAATCAAAATTATATCTATTAATTAAACTGCTTACTTATAACAGTTGCTAACTAGCAAAGCTTTAGAACACCCAAAAAAGTGCCTCTCACTGTTTTCAGTCGACCCCTTCTAAAAACCGGGACATGAGACAAAATTGCCGAAATCTGCCCGGACAGCTGGTAAAAAACCGGGACTGTCCGGGCAAATCGGGGACGTCTGATCACCCTAGTCAGAGTTGGTTGCTCTGGTGACTGGGCACAACTTTTGCTTCAAGTGCCCACCACCTTGGATGTACCACAACTGTTGAGCCAGTATATTAGCCCCCTTTAGGTAGGGACGAATATATTTTCTCATGCATGGAAGAAGATGTAGACTGTATTGCTGTCACCATCTAGACCTAAGCAACCCAGGAGACTGATCCCAGTGATAGTGAAGACATGTGGCCTTCTCAGAGTGAAGGGGCTTCCCCTCACCTCATGGGCCCGGCCTGTGGACCTGCTAACTGAGACCCGCTGTAAAGACCTGCCTGGGAAAAGGAGTCTGCAGAAGATCAGACCATGATCTGCCCTGTTCAACCGACGAGCAAGAACCCTAGTAGCTGAGGCAGAGGCTTGTGATGGTGTCCACAGCAGACAATGTCTACCTGCTCAGCCACATTCTCTTCTTTGTCCACTTGTAAATACTCCTGTTGCAGAAGACATTTAGCAAGCAGGGCTCGTGTCATGATGAACATGAAATGTAGGAATCAGTATTTCCTTCTGACCCTTTACCCAATCTCCCCTCGGTTATCTGCGGGGCCACTAACTCCTTGCGAGTCTACTGTAGAGGATATCTTGGGTAATCCCACTTTCACCTCAGTCTCCTGGGTCGATGGCTATTTCAAGGTAAGAGCATGCAAAGTTCCTGAACACTGAATAGACTGTATTGCCCGCAGTCTTTGATTGAAGAGTTCACGTTTCCAGATCCCGGTAGTTCCTTAACAATCCGATAGGAAAAGGTTCAGTGATTTCTTTTGGGAGGTGAGATTGTGATTTGAAGTGTTTGTAAACCTCAAACTCCTCAGCATGTCCCTTGGTTGCTGAGCTACTATGCAACAATGCAGATAATAACTCAGAGACACTGCTATAGTGTTTCCACAGTCTTTCTGTAAGTTAACTGCTGCAAGCTAGACTGTTTACGTAAACCTGAGTGCAGTCACGTACCCCTGGGGCACTGAAGAGGAAATATTGTTTAGATCGGTATTTCACTGTATTAATGTGGACCATGGCTCAATATAAAGTGGAGTCGGTAGTACAGTGATCACATCTGTGCTCCTAGCTCAGCATCTGAAATCGTTAGGACATGTCATGTATTAGGCCGGACTAATTGACTTTCTATCCACGGGAGCATATAATCTCTCTTTATGGAAGACACTGCAGAGTCCAAAGACTTATTAAGATCCACATGGATAGATTAACGACCATCGGTCTTTTCAGAAAGTTTCTAGATCCTGTGATAATGTTCTTGAGGACCATCTAAAGCCAGCCTTTTATTGCTTTCTACCGCTCATCATGGACCATTTCCAACATGTAAGCTACAATCCGCCATTTTTAATTAGCACTTTGCTTAATCACAGCAAGTCTTTTGGTACTCCATTTTAATATAGAACCAGGAAATTAATGAAACTGCCATAAGAATTGTAGCCAAGGTGTATGCATCATTCTTCAACTTCTGGGAAATTCCAAATATAATTTCCACATGTACCTTGGTAGCTCTGCTAGTAACTGCCTACAACTTTGTTTACTTCTTACCAGAATTGTTTCAAGGAAACTGACCACCAGAACACATGCTTTCTGCATTTGGGAAGATGCATTACAGTGGCAGAGTGAGGGTACCCCAAATATCCTATTCTACCGCTGATTTCCCAGTCCCTTTTCCACGCATCTCCAAACAATGTGACGAGTCATATAGATACTTCAGGAGCTTCAGACCGACAATTCACCAAAATTCCAACCTAGTGGGGGAACAATGAGTGCCTTGTATTGTATCATAGGAACAGTACCTTACAGAAATGTAGGCAACCACTTTTCTGGAGGAGATCTGAACCCCTTTGTCAGCTCTAAGTATCAAAAGGAAAACAAAATAAGACAGAGGGGGGTGGAGGTGGAGTAGGGTCCCATTCCCCTCCCATGAGTACCCCAGGGTAGCGCCTGGTCTTCTATAACATCATTGTCTCCGTATCGCCACAAGTACATTAATAACAGCTATGAACCTTTTAGTGGTGGAAGGAATTTTCCCTGGTAATCGTATGTTGGTGATCAGGGCCATTGTCGCAGGACATCGTCAATTCTCTCTCCCTTCCAGTGATTCATGACGACTGTGTCTGAAGTTTGGCTGAGGGTTCTGTGAGAGTGAGCCGAGCTCGATGCGTCCATCCTGGTGAGCTCGATGCGTCCAAGCATCATTCCAAGTCTTAGGAACACAAATCCATAGTTATTAACATTACTGCCGGGTCAAGTAGGACATATCTTTTACCCGTGGCCGAAGTAAGATAAACCTCCTTCTAGATCTGGTGGTTTCTGTGGCAAAATCTTGAGAAAGGAAAATTTCAGCATCATACTAAAAGGGGCCATGTTTCTCGGCGGCCAGGATCACTTGGCAAGCTTGCTGGTGTCTGAGGAAGCACACAATTACCTGGCTCAGGCCATCTCTCTTTTTGCTACTGTGTGGTCTAATTCTTTGTGGCCTCTGCAGTTCGAACTTTGGGTCAGAAGAGCATAAAAGCAGATGAGACAGTCCATGTTGTCTTTTTACAGAGATTCTAAGATGCTCAAGAAGTGTGAAGTCTTTCCTATTTCTATCTTCAAGTTCAGTTAGCTTGCTTTGCTTGTTCCAATGATCTTGTTCCCAATTTTTATTCAATGATCGCTATCTGTCTTCAGCGGCTAGTAGTTATGAGTTGAAAGCCGAGGTATCCTTCCGGATACAGATGAGCTCAGGTGCTGTGTGCTCATAGTGACTTTAATGGTGTACAGTTCTTGAGGATGGTTTGTAGTATGGCCTCTTATGCCATGGTGTCAGGTCCCTGGCTCATTTTTGAATTTTGTTTGTGACAGCCTCCGTAAACAGAAGGTGACACACTGGTTTTGTGATCTAAGCTGTTTAGTATGTGTTGGCTATGCTGTCACTAGATCATGTGATGCACTGATCGCCGGCTCTGTGTCCAGTTCAGTGAAGGTGTAGAAGGGGTGAAGTCGTGAAGATGATAGTGTTGTTTCCTTGTCCCATTGGTCTCTGGGTTATTCTCAGAATACCCCCCGCCAGTTACACGGTTGCCATGTCACAGTGAATACTTCCCATATGCCGTTCTGAGTTCGCTTAACTATACTCTGATACCAAGGGACAATGGGCCGCTGCTTGGCACTGATTTTTGTTTCCTCTCACCTCTCAATACTGGTTTAATTCATGCTCACTGCGCTGTATATTCAACCCAGATAGTTGGTGCTTAGTTTTTGTAGGCTGAGTGCAGAGTGGTGAAAGGTGTGCTTAATGCAGAGTAGTAAGAGTCTGATGATCCTACATAGACTTTCCCTTGTAGCCTCTTTCTGTGGCCCTAGTCAATGATTGTGCCATCAGCTCCCTCTCCATTGCCAAACCGGACGGGTCCGCTCAGAGATGTCCACTGTCTTCCACCAAAGAAGCCCTTTTTCCATAGCCATATACTGGATGGTATGTTCTCATAGGTCATCTGAGTGGTGCGGAAATTGTCTAGCTCTGCTCACATCTCTGCCTGTTAGAACCTGTGAGAATCTTATGTTCATTATACATACCTGATCTGGCATTACAGTCTGAGATAGTATATTTTTTTCGGTGAAAATCCTTGCATTTTCATGGAAATTGCTTTTCTTCATAAAGGCACTTCCCAAAAAATGTAGTTTCTTCAGCAGGTTGTCATGCTGATTTTCTCCTCGTTGGGAATTTGTCAGGAGAGGTATAGCCTTGGCCCCGCACGGTTTACTATGTTTGTAGAACTTCTAGGTTGCTGGCTTATGCCTATTTTGTGGCTTAAGCCGAGGTCACACAAATGGTCATTTTTTTAAGTTCATTTCTCTGGCCTGTCACTTTCCCAATTACCTAGAAGCAGTGATGAAAAGATAAATGCCAACGCTGTGAAAAGTAGAGTTAGTGATTCTAAACAACAATTACATGATGGTTGGGATTGTAGGTGTTAATCACACAATGTTTGCGATAGGAGGTAGAACTCATGTGGCGACTCGGATGATTGGGAGTGGAGGTAACAATCACAAACTGATTGGGATTGGAGGTGGCAATATTATGGTAAGAGGGATTCGTAGGCTTGGAGATGGCAATCAAACTATGATTGGGATTGGAGGTGGCAATCACATGAAAATTGGGATTGGAGGTTGTAATCATGACGATTGGGGTGTCTTGGTATTGTGAATGGCAATAACTTGATTGTGATTGGAGATTACACTCGCATGACGATTGGGATTGTAGGTGACAGTCACACGAGGATTAGGGTGATGGGATTGTAGGATGCAATCACACAAAGATCGGGATGGTGGGATTGTAGGTGGCACTCGCACGATGATTGGGGTGATGAGATTGGAAGTGGCAATCACACGAGGATTGGGGCGATGGGATTGGAGGTGGCAATCACACGAGGATTGGAGGTGGCAATCACACGAGGATTGGGGCGACGGGATTGGAAGTGGCAATCACACAAGGATTGGGGCGATGGGATTGGAGGTGGCAATCACACGAGGATTGGGACATTAGGGTTGGAGGTGGCAATCACACGAGGATTGGGACAATAGGGTTGGAGGTGGCAATCACACAAGGATTGGGGCGATGGGATTGGAGGTGGCAATCACACGAGGATTGGGGCGATGGGATTGGAGGTGGCAATCACATGAGGATTGGGGCAATGGCATTGGAGGTGGCAATCACACGAGGATTGGGGCGATGGCATTGGAGGTGGCAATCACACGAGGATTGGAGTGATGGGATTGGAGGTGGCAATCACACGAGGATTGGAGTGATGGGATTGGAGGTGGCAACCATCTCAGGATTGGGACGAGACTGGAGGTGGCAACCATCTCAGGATTGGGACGCGACTGGAGGTGGCAATCCTATAAGGATTGGGATGATGGGATTTTTAGGTGCCAACACACAAGGGTTGGGATGATATTTGAGATGACAATCACACGAGGATAAAGTTGATGGGATTGGAGGTGGCAATCACACGAGGATTGGGACAATAGGGTTGGAGGTGGCAATCACACGAGGATTGGGACAATAGGGTTGGAGGTGGCAATCACACGAGGATTGGGACAATAGGGTTGGAGGTGGCAATCACACAAGGATTGGGGCGATGGGATTGGAGGTGGCACTCACACGAGGATTGGGGCAATGCCATTGGAGGTGGCAATCACACGAGGATTGGGGCGATGGCATTGGAGGGGGCAATCACGAGGATTGGGGCGATGGGATTGGAGGTGGCAATCACACGAGGATTGGGGCGATGGCATTGGAGGTGGCAATCACACGAGGATTGGAGTGATGGGATTGGAGGTGGCAACCATCTCAGGATTGGGACGAGACTGGAGGTGGCAATCACACAAGGATTTGGGCGAGACTGGAGGTGGCAATCCTATGAGGATTGGGATGATGGGATTTTTAGGTGCCAACACACAAGGGTTGGGATGATATTTGAGATGACATTCACACGAGGTTTGAGTTGATGGGATTGGAGGTGGCAATCACACGAGGATTGGGGCGATGGCATTGGAGGTGGCAATCACACGAGTATTGGGACAATAGGGTTGGAGGTGGCAATCACACGAGGATTGGGGCGATGGCATTGAAGGTGGCAATCACACGAGGATTGGGGCGATGGGATTGGAGGTGGCAATCACACGAGGAATGGGGCGATGGGATTGGAGGTGGCAATCACATGTGGTTTGAGATGCGCTCTCTGGTGAAACACAAAGCAGTACGGAATTCTTCCGCAGTGTCCTTGTCTGCGCATCCAGCACAAGTGTTGTGGTACAAATAAGAACCCAACCCCTTTCATTCTCCTTGTGTCAAATGTTACAGTTTCTATAGGCGCAATTAACAGAACCAGATTTGTAGATGCCTCGTCATTTCTTTTTATTTTGCTCTGTACAGATACATTTTGAGGGGTATTCGGTGAATTGTTTTTAATTAGTTGCATATGTTACATGAATTCATATCTTCTGTAGAGTAGATGAATGTGTTCCATATATGCATATGTTCCATGCTGGCCTTAAAACATTACAGTGGGTGAGTCAAAAACACTTCATGGATAAATTAACAGCCTATAATTGCCTTTAAATTGTTGAAAAAGAGAATCCACTGCATTTCTTACTCTGTTATTTTAACTTCAGCAGTTCTTTTCAATAAGTAATGTCACCTTTATGTGGACTAGCCATACAGTCTTACAAATTTAGTATAAATGAGATTTTCTCCTTTTTTTCTGCAGAGTGTTCTTCCCTTCTTTGTGGCAACAAAATTGAGTAAAATTCGTACTCCGACGTGGGACAAGCCGACCCCCGAGACCTATGTGAGATCAGCCCTCAACACTGTTGGTCTGCAGTCACAAACCCATGGCTACTGGCCGCATGCTCTGCTGGTGAGGCGCTGGGCAGTGGAATCCTTACACCTTGGTTACAGCACATCGGAAGTGTCTTAAACTCACATTTGTCTAGTAGAAGGATTAGCAGAACAAAAGCCCAAGAGTGTAGTCCTGCTGCCATGCGGTGGTCCGGCAGTCCTGCTGCCATGCGGTGGTCCGGCAGTCCTGCTGCCATGCGGTGGTCCGGCAGTCCTGCTGCCATGCGGTGGTCCGGCAGTCCTGCTGCCATGCGGTGGTCCGGCAGTCCTGCTGCCGTGCGGTGGGTGGTCCGGCAGTCCTGCTGCCGTGCGGTGGGTGGTCCAGCAGTGGGTGGTCCGGCAGCCGTGCGGTGGGTGGTCCGGCAGTCCTGCTGCCGTCCGGTGGGTGGTCCGGCAGTCCTGCTGCCGTGCGGTGGTCTGGCAGTCCTGGTGCGGTGGTCCGGCAGTCCTGCTGCCGTGCGGTGGGTGGTCCGGCAGTCCTGCTGCCGTGCGGTAAGTGGTCCGGCAGTCCTGCTGCCGGGCGGTGGGTGGTCCGGCAGTCCTGCTGCCGGGAGGTGGGTGGTCTGGCAGCCCTGCGGGGCAGCTGAGGTTTGACTTTCATAAGAGTTGCCCTTAAGCAGGGTTCTGCATAAGAGTAGGCTAGAGGTAGTACTGGTAAGTGGTTTTCACCCATTTACCAGTAATACAGAGTCATGGTCTCTGACCCTGTTCCAGAGTCTTCATAGCCAGCTTCTCTGGCATCTCATTTGAGTATGCCTCCCAAGACCATGTTCTGGTTCACCACTTGCCTGCCGTGGTAGCCCAGTTGAATTGTGGGTATCTGAGGGAAACCAGAAACCCCTCTTTTTGTCTGTCCTGGCCTTATTAGAAAAGGTTCTCCAGGGTCGTCAACAAACATATTGCCGGACACAGTGGAATTTATTTGGTGTATTTTATTTTTTTAGTTCAAATGAATACCTTTTAAGGTGTGTGAAAGGAGTACTGAGTTTTCTACAGGGAAATTTGCAAGTTGATTATTGAAACAAGATCTCATTTGGACGAAGGTTCAAATTTGTAAGTGAGGAAAAGTAAAGTTTGAAAACATTTTAACAGTGTTAAAGCTATGCCCTAGGTCACTGCAGAGGGTTAGTTTTAGGGTCACATATTAGACAGAGATATAGCTGAGCATAAGGTGTAGAGGGCTAGGGTAAGGGTGAGTATTATTTATATGATTAAGCAGAGCCGCCACAGGATCATAGGCAGAGGGGCCACTTGCCCACGGCTCCCACCAAACAAGGGGGACCGTGTTATAGTGATTGGAGCAGTTAGGACTTTCTTTATCTCTTTGTGTTTCTCCTGTCTCTCCACCCCAGCCTCTCTAGCACTGACTATCCTTGCCTCGTCTCCGTCTACACTCTGTGCGTCTCTGTACTTGGACGTCTACCACCCTCTCACTTACTCCTACCCCGATCTATCTACCCTGGCCCCCTCTACCTCTACTCTTGTTATATTTCATTTCTCCTTACCTCCCTATTCACTAAATCCCCACCCTTCTCTGTATTTCGCTTCTCCCGCAACCTTGTTCTCTCACTGCCCGTCGCCTCTTAACCACCCTCGGCCTCTCATTCTTAAGTGCTTTTGTGTCCCATGTCTTTGTCCTTCTCCTTGACTCTTCCACCGCACCCCTCTGTATGTATCTTTTTCTCTACCTTCTGATACTTCCTCCCTATATCTCTTTACCTACCGTGTACATCACATCAGTACTCCTATCTGATTTATTTTATTCTTCCTTTCTCTCTCAAGCTTGCCTCTCTAGTAGGATGTGCTGATCCCAGCAGTCTCTACCACAGCCTTTCCTGCACCTCACTGTTTCCATCTCTCTTCTACTGTCTCTACTCCACCTACTTGATCTTTCTCTTGCTTCTTTCTCTCGATGCCTCACCTCGCTCTAGTTCTCACTGCTCTATACCTCATTTCCCTGCCTCACTACTTTCTCACTATCTCCTTTTTCCACCCCATCTCTTATTGCTTAACCTCTCAATTTCTCTCGATTTATTTACTTCTCTGACTCTGCTCCCTTATTTTCCCCTTCACTCCCACTACCTCAACTCTCATTACATTACTCCTTTCTTGCTACCTCTCATTCCCTTCTTCTTCCTATTTTTGTCATTGCCTTCTCTCGCTCATCTTTCTGTACCTGCTTTTCTATTTGAACTCGCACTCTCTACATCACTGCCCTCTTTCTGTCTTCATATATCACCTCTTACATTGGATGAACTAGACTCCTTCTGTACCTTACCGCTGTCTCTGCTTCACTTGAATCTAGGTCTAGACCTCCTCTTTCTACCTTCAGTGCACTCTCTGCCACCTTACTCTCTGCCTGTAGTCATAAGTCTCGATCCTCATTTTCTATCCCTTTACACTTTGTCTACCTTTAGCCCTTTCTGCCTTTACCTTATCTCACAACTTTCTACCTCTCGCCCTCGGCCAGTGTGCCCCATCCACTCACCATTCTCTTTCCTTCTCCCAATCACTTTGTCTACCTGTCTGTACGTTCTTGCATATCTTCCGACCTCTTTATTTACCATGTCCATTATATCTTTATTTCTACCTTTCTCCTTTTGCATTAGATCTCATCCTACTTCACATATACCTCTACCTCATCTGTTTCTACCTCCCTTCATCGCTTGTGATTTTACTCACTACACTGTTCTCTTTATCGGTCTGTCCGTCCTTCTCCTGACACCTCCCATTTCTCTTATTAATCAGAACCCGAAGTCACAGTGTGGCCAGAGAGGGTACACACAAAGAGGGGAGGAGAATTTAGAAGAAACGTACATGTGACGGGAGGGTGAAAATCCTCAGAGTTGTTCTTTGATTTTCCCTCTTGCAGCAAGAATGCCAGTTGTGAAGGGGCATTTATTTGCGATTACAAATGTCTTGCAAATAATGTTGTGTACAAACGTCTTATTTTAATATTATGCTCTAGTCTCTTAAAGATTCACCAAGTCACCATTACTGTGTCTTTCCTACTATGGGTGGTAAGGTAAACAATTACAATACAATATAGCCGTGTCAAAAGAAAGTCTAGCTCCAAGTTAAAAAAAGAAATTACTTTGTCAATACTTGTTTAAAATTTCTCAAGGTACCTTTAAGCTGTCTGTTTGTCCCCATTTCTGAAAGTTTGACGTATAATTCAGTAGTGTTTGGCATCATGACAGGTTGGTTTATCTGAAAATGGGTGATAAATAAAAATTCTTCTGAACAGTGGGCCCCAAAATATGCCTTGTACAGAGCTGCAAAAATCGTCAAGATTGTTCTGCGACTTGGTGAGGGGGGGGCTGTCGAGGGGTTTACAAGTAAGTGAAGGCGTTACTTATAGGTTGACTGTTGTATTAAGGGTGATTAAGAACATGAGGATATCTGTGAGGTTATAGTATAGGGATCAAGCTTGGAATTTAAAGGATAAGGTTTTAGGATTGTGATGTGAGAGTTGGGGATCGAGGTGGAAGTTACAATTGGGGTTATGGTAAGGGTGGGTGTGAGCATTGGTGTACTTCTCAGAAAGGATTGGGGTTATGGTAAGGGTGGGTGTGAGCATTGGTGTACTTCTCAGAAAGGATTGGGGTTATGATAAGGGTGGGTGTGAGCATTGGTGTACTTCTCAGAAAGGATTGGGGTTATGGTAAGGGTGGGTATGAGCATTGGTGTACTTCTCAGAAAGGATTGGGGTTATGGTAAGGGTGGGTGTGAGCATTGGTGTACTTCTCAGAAAGGGACACTGCAACAAAAAAACACATTTACAAAAAGCTTAACTTTAGCTTTAAAACGAAATCTTAATTTTTAAATTAAATGTTTTATAGTTTTCGTTCAGAACTTTAAGCTTTTTAAACTAAATTATTAGCTCTTTCAACCTAGATGTAAACTGATAGTGCTGAGTTGGAAGGTTGTCTACTGGCTAGGAAGTGATGATGTGCCCCTCTGTCTTTTGTGTTTCTTTAGGGCTGGCTCACCACTTCTATCCCAGCCTGTTTCTCCATCAAGCTGGCCATGTATATGAATAAGAAGGTGAAGGCGCGCTACCTGAAGAAAGCCAAGGCCAACTGAAGGCACCTCGAATGAAGCAAGTCTGCATGATGGCATGAATGCAGCGTTCCCCTACAGAGACACCTGGGACACCAAATACTGTAAATGCAGGGCTACATCTGAGAAATGCATTCCACTGCCCGGGCGAAGCAGATGTAGATAACTCTGTAACATGCCATAGAATGTCTCCTCCGCTCCAATACTGCATTCCGTGTAACACAACTGCGCCGAGCCACCAAACCCTTTATTTACAGAGTGCTTTATTTTCACACTGAATATAACTAGTTAAGCATTATTGTTTGTTACTTTCTTTTGAACATTGATTTTTTTTTTTTTAGGTCTTGCTTGAGACAGCGCATGCTGTCGGTTGCACGTCTATTGTTCCTTTAAAAAAAAAAAAAAAGCTAAAAAGGGCTTTTAGCTTGCCCATTACTTATCATTGGTTGGCTACCTCGTCGATCTTATTTCTTTTGTTTTCATTGGCCGGCTTGTTTCGTTTTGCCAACCTCGCTCACTACAGATGGCTTTGATAGGATTTTGGCTTCAACTTCCTTAGGTTCAACAAACACACACACAAGCTTTTCGTGCCTGCCCATTTTATTTAATTTCTTTGTTGTATGAGAGCGAACATCAACATTAAGGAATGCACCAAGCTCTCTTCCTAAATCATGCCCCCCTCCTGCCAACAGCATTTATGGAAACTGCAACTGCTCTCAGAAGAAGCCTGTGAATAGCTTTGTTTTGCCTGCCAGGGCGGGTGACACTGTACGCTGTTTAGGTCCCACCTGAGACAGCGGGAGCTCTCGTAAACAAGTAAACAAAATGCAAAGCGTCCAGTATGGGATTTAAAGATTTTCACACTCTTCGCATGAAACAATCTGAGATCTCTGTATACAGGTTATGGCCACACTCTACTTGCTGCAATGCTCATTTTGAAATCCGCATCGCTCATAGTGCACAGGAATACTGCAAAAGTGACATGCTACCTTTAATGACATGTGATCTTTGTCAAATTTAACACCTATTGTGCCAAACCCTGAAGTTGGCCACCCATTTGTGCACTCTACTTTTCGCAAAGCTTTAAGACAAGCAGGATCTTGCAGAAAATGTTGGTTTCTAAAAGGTTTTGATAGTGGTAATCCGGACATAAAAAGACCCGTTTTTTGGGGATCTTTCTCTTTTTTTCTTTTTTGTTTCTTAAGCAGTGGCTGTGCAGAAAGACTATTGTAGTCCTTTCAGAAAGTAACAAAGTGAAGCTTCAATGTTGTGATTCACTTTCACACACTACTGCACTGAACTAACTGTAAATCCGATTCATCAAGTTATTAATATAGAAAAATCCTGTTATTAAAGACAGGGAGGCGAGTATTAAGCCTCACTCTCTTGCTTCATTTTTTATCCGGCAGCCAGAGACCTTGGATAAGGACCTTGGCTGTATGAACTACAAAGTCAATATAGGTGAGTAATTAGCCCTATTTAAGTTCCCTGGAACATCATCTCCTCCTCTTCCTTAATGCAGAGTGGTCAGTCCATATTGTGGAGAAAAGGAAACATTATGAAGAAGAAATAGATGACCATCAGGATAAAGGCCAAGAAACACTTCTTGAGCCAATGAATCGTGTAGATTGAGAACTCTAACACGACGAATTAGGGAGGGAAAATAAAGAGAAATACACTGAGAAACCACCTTTCTGATTAGTTGTCAAAAGTGGAGGAATAATATGTCTCCATCTCTTTAATAAAATTAGGACTTTCCTACCTGAATAACTTGGATATCCCCAAGCCCGCAAGCTCATATTGTTCCATTTTAATGCCTACCTATAACCGGTTTAGATAAATTCATGACACTTTTATAGTAAAATGTTTTAAATGTTGTAGCTGAAAGCCAATCGGCTGTTCTCAGAATGTCTTCCAACCTAGATCCTAAATGGAAGGCATAGCAAGCCATTGCCTACTTAGAGGAATGAGACCCAAACACTGATTCCAGCCTGCTACATAGTCCGTTTAACCAATTCAGAAAAATTTGCAGTAGAAATGGGTAAGGTTTTCTGAAAGATATAACCAGATAGAGAGCGGGTGGTCTGAGAAGTAACGTACGGTCCTTGTATTATTCGTTCATAGCACAATGATTTGGATAATCTTTGAAAAGCAAGATAATCAATTGTAGAAGAGTTTTTGTCCTTCTGGAAATGGTAAGAAAAACTCCGGAAGGAGTGAATCCAATGCTATCACATTAGAAACTCTCTTAAAAGATTAAAGGCATAGAAGCATTGTTACCTTTGTTGATAAACATTTTAAAGAAAGTGAGTTATTGCTAGGCCGGGAAGGAAACCTATTCAACACTAAATGGAGGTCACGTATTACTTTGTATTAAGATAAAGGAGGAATACTTAACCTGGTGCCTTTAAATAGACATCTAAACAAAGAATGTTCTCCTACTGATTTTCCATCAACAAAATCAGGTTGTAAATACGT
Organism: Calotriton arnoldi; assembly: GCA_963921515.1. Taxonomy (NCBI): domain Eukaryota; kingdom Metazoa; phylum Chordata; class Amphibia; order Caudata; family Salamandridae; genus Calotriton; species Calotriton arnoldi. The sequence goes on from CAWUFW010001040.1 coordinate 2,360,848, forward strand.
GGCTGACCTGTGTGTTGACTGTTTTATAACATTTACCCGCAGATGCCAAGGAACTAATGAAATTTGCCACAGTAGAGACATTTGCTGTAATGGAATTTGTGTATGATTTTACACGCCAGCGATCCCGGTACGGCCATGCGGAGTAATATATTCTTTTGGTACCTGGTGACCAAGAACCCTCAACAAATCTGATGGTGTCTGCTGAAAAGGCCTGAGACCGTCCATGTCCCTAAAGATTGCCTGATCAGATCATGTCATGAAAGAGACGCATTTAATTGACCAGTAGATGGTCAAAGAGAAGGAGGAGGTTGGGAGTGTCTGTGGATATTTGCATAAGATCCGGGTACCACACCTGGAATGGTGGATAGGAAGTTATCCTGTTCAGAGATCCTGACTCTTTCCTGAGTTTGAAAAGGCAATGAAAGATCATTATGAAGGGAGGGAATCCATAGAGGAGACCCTGATCCTGGGGGTGAAGACATTCCCACGGAAAACAAATCCTTTGTCCAGGTGTAAACCTGCCTGAGTTGGGTAATAACTCTGAAGGCGAACAGATTGAATCATTGGGCAATAGAGTTGCCAGTCACTGTCATCTTTAAGCGAACAGGAATGCAACCTGCCTCTGAATTGAGAGAGGCTGGAATGTGTTCCACTGTGATCAATATGTGGCGATGAAGAGAGTACTCTCATAAGTTTGTTGGTATACTTTTGAGAGGGTACCCCCAGGTGATTTATGTACGTTATTGCCATCAGGTTGTCCATTCAGAGATTGTCTGAGCAATGGGTATGATGTTTTGTAAAGTCTTAAATGCAAAGGCATCGGCAAGCAGCTCTAAACAGTTAACATGCATGGAAGACTCCTTGGACATGCGCCTTCAGTCAAGTGGAGCGGTGCACAATGCCCTCCAGCTGGGCAAATGCTTTGGATAGCAAGAGTAGATCAATGGCAGAATTGAACAAGGCCTCTGTTCTAGGAGTGGAGATGGTCCATCCACCAAGATGTTTTGTTTCTAAGTCTCAAGGAATTGTGTCTTAGTAAAAAATGTCTGATAACTGAAGGGGCCGACCATGACGAGGACCCCGAAATACTGCTTGAACTGAACCTGCCAGTATTTCTACTATTCTGGCAACGTGACACAGGGAAATATAAGATGGTGTCAAAAAATGAGATAGCACCATCTGGTTAGCTGCCAGTTTGGCCTTTGGAAGTTGGGAATGGAAGAAAGGCCATTGACCCGGACACCTAGGAACCCCAGTGACTGTAAAGGGCAAAGAAAGGATTTTTCCTTGTTGATCACAAAACCTAAACACTCCAGAAGAGAGAGTTTGTGTTGAAGTGTTAAAAAAAGCGCAAATTTGTCCTGAGCAATGAGGATATGATCCATGTAGATCAAAAGACGAATACCCGGAGATCGATTGTGGTCTACTACCGGTTTGAGCAGCTTGGTGAAACACCAAGGAGCCAATGGTAACCTGAATGATAGGGAAGAACATCGATAAGTTTGTTTTTCTCAAGAAAACTGAAGGAACTGCTAGTGATGAGTAAAATATGGCAATAGAAAGATAAGTGCCTTTGAGGTCCAGACTAACCATCCAATCCTGCGCTTGGAGACCGTCTCAAATGTAGAACAGTCTCTATATTGGCATGCTAGTAGACTACAAAGGAACTGAGATGTCTCAGATTGATCACAGGACATAATTAATTATTCTTTTTTACATTGTAAATATTGCTTCCGAAGCAAGATAGATCCAAAGGTACTCTTTCCCTTTTAATAATCTCAGTATGGGTTCTTTCATCTATATATGTTAGATGAAAAGAATTAGGAAACAAAGTTTGAACTGGATCGGGAAGAAACTATGTGGTAGCCTCTGACTGTTTGTAATATTCATGGATCTGTTAAAACAGTCAGTTTTTCAGAAAATGTGTTATTCAACCCTCTGTATTAAGGGGTATGGGCTAAACACTTGCCTGGGGTGATATTGGGCCTTGTTGGTTCTCTGTTGGCCCTCTGCCTATAATCCTCTTCTTCTTTCAGGGAAGAAGGATGATCTGTTGGATTCTTTGAGAAAGCTAGGCTTTTTCATTGGAAGTAAGAGCTTAATAAATTTCGAATTGTCCTTGAAGAATTTTTTCTCTCTCTAAACAAAAGTCTTGGACCTGCTTCCTTGAAAGTAAGTTCTGCTAATATAGGATCGATCTTGCTGCGTTCAAGGGAAAAAGCTATGTTAGCATTGCCAACAAAGCAACTCACTCTGCCAGCACGATAATTCTGCTGGTATGATGGATACAAACCCTTTGTGGCTTGTTCAGCCATATCAAAGATTTTCCATACTGGTTCCATGACATCAAGCACTTAATCTTTGAATGAGGATCAGGCTCTGCCTACAGCCTTTTTAGGGTCTTTCTCAGATTTTGTAATTAATGCCAGGAATTTATGGCCAATGACTGGAGTGAAGAGTATCTGATTAGAGATTGTGAAGCGAGGACATTCAGATTGTAGCCTATTATTGACTGGTTTATCAATGGGCTTTCTATTCCTGTCCCTGATATAAGCTGCGACATGTGGGAGAGTAGTCCAGTTAGATGATAGAAGGTAAGGGCCAAACAAGTTCCCCGGCTCGGTGCAGGACCTGTGAACTCCCCATTTTCACTAATTAACTTTGAAGTTCTTGTTAGTTTGTTTATCTTCAAGCCAACCCAATTTTGAATCCATGCCAGACTGCATTATAGGAGTTTATGTCCTGTGAGTAAACAATGGCGCCTGAGTCGTCATCCTTGTCTTACAAATTAGAAGATTTATAAGGTTAATATGTTTTGTGGATCCGCTCTATATCTCGTGGACAATGGGTCTAGTAAATGACTTGCAGCCAGAACAAGATTCGGATGGCCCATCTTCAGTCAAATCGCTAATGGCATCGGAGTGCAAAAAGCAGACTGCGAAGCTGCTGCCACATTTGTATTATTACACTTTTGTGTTTGCCAAAGAGTTTGTTAGAAAAGAGATCACATCTTCATCTGGGGAGTCATTAGCACAATCCCCACTGAAGCACTTGGGTCTGTTACCATCAGCAGGCTGGGTCTGGGCCATAATCCTCTCCTTGACATTCCTACCAATGTCCTGCACAGTCACTGGCATGGAGGATGCCTGGGCTTTCTTGACAGTCTGCCACCAAAGGATCAATACGATTTCTTAAATGTTAAGAACCATGCATTCTTTTCGAGATGTGTTATAAATACTGCATGATTTGCAGAGAAGAAAAATATATATAGGTACATTTCTTCGGAATTTCCAAATGTTCTGTAAGTATTTTTCAAGGAAAAGCAGAGTAAAACATTTCTTAATATATAAAAGGTACGCCTTTCATCCATAGGTGGGACTTTAACCCACACTATTCAGGATGTAAGGCAAATGCCTAAACAGGAGAGGTTTAGGCACAGTGGCGTTTGAGGGCTGGATGAAAACGAATACGTCAGCAGAGAAAAATGTCACTGAGTAACCTGTATCTAAATTCAGCACCTGAATGTGTTGTTAAAAGCATTGCATTGTCGCTTCACAAAAATGCAGGGCCTGAGATGGTGAACACATGAGGAGGGGCTCTGCCATCGAGGAAAAAAGCAGTAAATGAATAAGATACGACACAGCTATACACTGTTGGCGCAAGTGACGCAGGACAGTGTTTGAAAGTGGCTACGGTGGCCCCTGCTGACAACACGCATTCACAAAAGGGATGTGTCTGGGGAAAAAGCGGACGGGGATGCTGAATCGCTCACAATACAAATAAAGTGCGATTCAGTCCATTTATTTTGATAAAGGATAACACTGAAATATGGGTAAAAAAGCACTTCTCTCCCGCTGCGTAGCAACAAGAAAGAGGAGGAAATGACATGCCGTGGAGTTTAAATAGGATTTATTACTCACATGTTGACTTTGTTGTTTACACATCCAAGGTTGATGGGAAATGTACTTTTTACTCATGATATGGAGTTTAAAACGGTCTTTTTTTCTCTTTTTGAGTGTTAATTGTTACTGCATAAAAAGCAAGAAAGTAAAGCATAATATGACCCTCCGGTCTTGTAAGAAAATGAGTGGCCTACTAAACACACCTAATGGGTATAGGTGTACTTCTGTGTGCCTGAAAACCTGGTTGCACTGGTTCTATGAGCCAGTGTGTGGCACGTAAAGTCCTGTCGGTAGTGCCCCATTGTAGGAAATGTTGGAAAGGCCATGTTAGTAGCATTAAGCTGCAGTAAATGTATTGTTCTGATGAACTGCGAATTGAGATTTCCATGAATCATCAAATACAGTGTTACCTCACAGTGGAATGTCAAATATCTAACAGTCATTTTTTAATCCCAATGCAGGAGGCTTTGATAATGCAATAGTTATTGATTGCATTCAAGTAGGTACTGAATGGATAGATCCGAGCTAAGTTGTCAAGATAACCACTGACTGTGTAAATGTCTTTCATTCACTTTGTGGGCAAATTTATCTTATGCAGATATCCTGAAAATCCTAGATCAATTTGTCCTTCTTGGATTTACACTGGACATCCGATGGAAGATGCACATTTGTTCAGAGGTAGCTATTAGTGCTATGGTGGCAAACCAAAATGTGCACTTTTATCAAACAAATCAAGTAATTGTGCTCAGTGTATAATTGGGCTTTCTTTTAGCATTGAATCAATGTGGCTTCTTGTTAATACAAGTCCATTTCATTTAGTACATGAGTGAGAAGCTGCAACTGGTTTAAAAGGCCCAGGTGCCTTTCTGTGACATTTTGTTGCCACGCTTCGTAGCTCTTTCTGCCGTCTATTGCTGTCATACACCACAAGGTCATTTTATTGCTTTTGTATTCGAGATATTCTTCATCAGAAGAGGTTTTGCATAACTGAGGACCATTCTTAGTCATGGAGTGGTTTTGTGTAACAAAACACAAAGGATTCAGGAGTAACCTGATTGCAGCAGAAAATCAGACTAGCCTAGGCGTATTTACCAGGATAGTTATAGTTACGCAAGGGTATGTTTGTAGAGGCAGATGGAGGTTCATCAAGGCTCCTGCCAAGAATGGAGAAAGTCCCTGCTGGGTATTGACACACTTCCCTTTATGAAACCCTTGAGTGAAAGCTGAAATGCAGAGTAGCCTGTCCCACTTCAGGGTTGGTAAGTCCCCAACAACCATGCTTTGAAAAAGAAAATCCACTTGCAGAGGGTAGCAATCCGTGAAACCTACATACTGGGTGAAATCGAATTACTTAAGTACAGGGCTGCATCTTCGGGTTTCTATGATTAAAGGGGCAGACAAATAATGTAAACCAGGTTTTGGTATGGTAGTGAACCATGCAATTCCTTCGAGATGCTAGAATGGTGTGCCTGACTTCTTGGCATGTTGCTAGCTTGCCATAGTGTCTTCGATTTAGGAATCTGGTGGGCCATGCCCCACTCTGCAGCTCAACGGCACACATCAACATGGCTTCCCACTCGGCCATGTAAATTGCACCTGTGGTCGCCCTGTGTTAATTTCACAAATCTAGAAAATGATGAAGAAATATGACATTATTTGAAGAACTATTACGAATCGGAATTTTTCTGCCTAACAATTGAAAGAGTGCAGTCTGTAGGTCAGTCTGATTGCGAGACATTATTTTGGACCATTTATTGTTCCTTAGAAGCCCTTCCTGTGGTAATTGTCCGCAAAATATCATTACAAAAATACAAACAGTTAAAACTATACCATGCGTGGTTTATATGAGAATATATAATGTAGTGGCCAAGGTCTGATCTGAAACTTATGCAAATTAAAATCCAGAATTTCTCTTTATCACCATATTCTCTGATCATGGAAAATTGTAATATTGCTTTGATTTTCCTAGCTTCCAGATCAGGAAGTCCTTGGAAACTGTAATGAGTACGATTTATAATTTTTTTTAAAGTGGACTGGGTTTCCTCTTAATAGCTGTATTTGCCTGTTTGCCTTTCTACATGAGCAACTAAGAGAATATTCTTGAAGACCGCTCCCGCCAGATGTACTTTGCGGAAGCTTCATTGTAGAATTGTGACCTAAATAAAAATGGACTCATGGCCATTTTTTCACCGTTTCCTGCACAACTGTTTTTTTCTCTGAAGATTTGTCTGCAAATCGTAGATCAGTGCAAGTCAGTGCTTTGTTTGTTGATTACACTGGCACTGCCTGCAAAAGAGAGCCGTATGTTCCCAACAAATGAAACCATCTTCCTATTTTGTCACATACGGCTGAGTTTTATCAGTGAGTGGACTCATTCTCATGGATTGTGACACAGACAAATATTATCAACTTATGGAAACATTTACATTGATCGTGTGACCGAACCAAGGCGTTAAGCCAGAGGAGAGCGTGATCAACGTGCAGAAACAGCTGTACTTGAAAATAGGGACCTAGATGGCAAACTGTGCAGTAGGGCAACGCCAGATCAGCCTTCATCACAGATGAGAAAGAGCTAGAAGTGGATCAAATCTACCAAATGTGTACAGATCAGCAGTTCAATACAATACTTCAATCCAGTAACGGTTGATATGATTTTATAGAGCGCAACAATTACCCGAAGGTGCTATAGCTGGTCCGTCAAAGTAAAACCTTATCTATAAGTCCACCAGAGAAACAGAAATGCAGCCTATAGCTTATAGAGCCAGGATTGAAGTGCCTTTCTGAAAGAACTCTGGGATAGCCCTCAGGCTTTTCTGGAGGGAGTTCCAGAGTCCGCTTTCAGCAATTGAGAAGGCTCTATCTCGCCATTTCTTTTTACGGGTCCTTGGCACAGTAAGCAGGTTACGGTGTTCCAATCGGAGGGTTCTACCTGGAAGATGCCAGTGAAACATATCTTTAATCAACACCAGACTTTGTAGAAAATGGGCCTTGTGAACGGTACATATTGCTTTGAACATAATACGCTTTCTGATTGGGAGCCAGTGTAAGGCCCCCAACCCCACAGTAGCCGATTGGCGCCTGGTAATATCCAGAATTGTCTTAGCAAGCGCATTCTGTGCTACTTGCAGTTTGTGCAGTTTGGGAGTCAAGGTAAAGGGAATTTCAATAGTCCAATTTGGACAAGACCAGGGCTAGTGCAACTTGCTTTCATACTGGCAGGGGGATACATGGAAAGAACTCAGTCAGTAAAGCCCCCTACCAACTGAGTACTATTAAAAAACTATTTCATGTATAAAATATAACCAAAACTAAATAAAAGTGATTCAGTGACTTCAAAGGTATGGAGATCCAAGGAAACCGTTTCACTCTAAGCTTCACCGTTCTGCGTGAGCAATCAGTGAAAGTTTCTGTGCGTTACTCACAGGTGGCCAGTGAAGGTTTCCTACCACCTCCAGGTGCACAGTAAGACTACCATAGCTTGAGGCTGACTTTTGCCTTCAGTCGGCTCGAAGGGGTTTGATGAATCACTCACCTTGTTATGGTAGATACTGTTCATAGCTTCCAAACTTTAGCATTCTGTTTGGAGAGTCTCTGACTTGTACCTCCACGGCAGGCAGCTTTCATCCAGTCCCTCTCAGTCTACCTAAACAAGTAGGTTGTGCCCCACTTTACCAATTTTAAGTTAGAGATACCAGAGTCCTCTCATTTCACTGCGTAGTTCTCCTTCCAGATACCAATTAACATTGATCTGGCGTTTACTTCATCGTTCGCTTCTAAATTTCAGCAAAGCATCTTGACAAGACCAATGCAAAACCTTATACAACCAGTCTACTGGTTTACTTCACAAGAAGATTAACTTACAATGTCCTTTCGTGTCCCTGTGGGCCATCAGGAGATCAGCTGACTCTGATCCCCTTTGAGGGTACACATATGTCTTGCGTGAGTGGTTTCTCACTTGTGGCTAAAGCTCTGCACAGTTCAAAGCTTTTCATGACCCATCATTTACATGAATTCCCTCCACTGGTACACCAATGCTGCTTGATTTAATCACCCCTGAACACAGGTTCCTTAGAAAAACAGGCCTACACTATATAACTTTGGTCTTCATTCTCACTCAAAGACGCACTGGAATCTGTGTGGTGGCTGCACAGGGCTAGCCCTAGCAAGCTTCCTTCACATTCCTTCCCTATCGTATTGCACCCCTTTCATGAAGCTCACAAAGGTAACCTGCATGGCCCTCTTTTCCCTGCACTTCGTTGGCGATGCTTTAGACAGGTCGTGTACCTGCAGCTGCTAAACTAAATGCAATGCATCTAAATGTAACTACAAACACTCATGCGGAGTCTTTCTATCTCCCTACATGGTCTAAGGAAAGCGCATGCAATGGGAACTCCAGGAGTGAATTCCCAGTGTGCGGAGTCAGTATAGCAGCAGTGTGTAGCAGGGAAAAATAAGGGTAATTGTGCAAAAAAAGCCAATTGTCTTGCACATATGTTTGCCTGCCTATTTACACAAGAGGTATTGTGAGGACCACATCCTTTCCCAGGCAGTTGAAGTACTGGAAGATCCTTGACCTTTTTCTGAGTAGCACGCTTCGGCTTTTCCAGACTATTGTTGGAAAGGCTCAGCTGTTGAGCCCAATGATATGGAGCACATTGTCAAGATGACCAAGTCTCTGCCAGCGTGGACAGGCTTAATGTTGAAGACCATCTCTGGCGTTGGGTGGCAGCGATGCTCTGCTCCGAGGACTATTTTGACAATGGTTACTTTTCATTACAACCTGTAGAATACTCCATTGGTTTTGGAGTTAGATTTCTGCTACGTTTATACACATACATACATATACACATACATACATACATACACACACACACACACATACATACACACACTTGTCCCAAATGTCCCTTCTTTTACAAAATAAAAAGCCTTAGAACAACTTTATTTAATTTCCAGAAGCTTAATTTTACCTCAAAGTTCCTAATGTCCGAAGGACCTTACAGCGGTTAGAGCCCAGCACAGAATTTCAGAACGAATTAGTGGAGGAGGAGGTTTCCATGCCTGGAGCTGTTAATAGGTATTAGAACATTGGAATGTGGAGCACTCCATTGAAGACAATGGAGTGCTCCGTGCTTCTACGGGCCGGTAAAGGCCCGCAAAGCAACATTCCAATGTTGTTTTCGCAAAGGCCTCTCGGAGCCCCAGGGGATCTAAACCCCCTCGAACTCTGAGAGGCCTTTGTTTTATTTGTTTGAACATTCTGCCCTCTAGTGGCAGAATGTTCTAATTGCCTTATAGCCCTTCGTAGCTGGGCTATCCCGGCTATTAAAGTCCTGCTCCCTTTTTAAAGTACCAAGCCTTCGGCTCGGGCCTTTAACGCTGGAGCGGGCCTTTAATAGCCGTATAGCCCGCTACGGCGGGCTATAAGGCTATATTATGGTTTCTATTATCCTTATCATCTTGGTTTTGACCAATTTGTTTGCGATCCTTTGCACTAAAAGGCTGAACATACAGGGCACGTTTCTTGAGCAGCGCAATTATTAATGCAGAGGTCTGAGGTCTACTGAACGCTGTCAAAGAAGGTTGAAGGTCTGTTTTTGTACAACCACAAGAGCCTCGACGTGAAATGTAATGGGGGAACAGAGTGGCGCAACAGGGTGAAGCACTGGTCCATGTTCCGGATAGGGGATGGGATGTGGTATGGGGGCTTTCCCTTTAGCGTAGTACATATAATGCTCTTTTACCTTCTTTACCGAGGCCATGAACTGCAACTGCAAGAAGATGTAAATATAGATACTTAGGTGTTATAGAATTTTACGAAATGCATTTGTTAAAGCAGTATTTTAATGAAAGATTTTTGTAACAATTGTGTGAACAAGTGACTTTGTAAAAGGTGACAAGATACAGCACCAACTGTTTTTCAGTACAGCAGACTTTTTTTTAATGACACTACACCTTGTCTACTAATCTATGCCTACAGATCTATAGGTACCATAATATATATATACACACACACACATACACATATGTAGATATATTTACCTTGGTTTAACTTGATAGCCAATGTTCTGTACACTATTGTTGCAAGTCGATATAAAACAAAACTCCGTATAGTGGTAGAGCACACAAGGGTATTTCAAGTCACTTTTGCTATGATTTATAGATATCCATATGAATTCGTGTTAGAGAGTCAAAATGAGCATCTTGTGTCACACTCAAGGCCAGAGATCCCTCATCATAGATGAAGTATTCCAAAGCCTTCTTCCCGATTGCTGTCCGTTCAGCTTTCTCCCAAGTTGTATGCCATCTGTTCACTAGTTTCCTTATAAACCTTCCTGGCTATTAAAGCATAACATGATAAATCAATGATAGTTACTTAATGCATGTGCTGTGAATTAATGTAGAGACATCACTTGCATTAATATTTTAGATAGCAATTGCTGTACATACAAATCGCTGACTTTAATTTAGAAAAATATACATTATAGATTTTTTATTAAAAAAAAGCTTCTGTTTTTGAAAATGTGTGCCTGCAGGAATTTTCAGACAACGTTTGGTTCCTGTATATGTGCGAGTTTGCTTGTTTTGTGGGCTGCTAGCGTTTCAAGAATTGAGATTATTGGTGCTTAAAATACAGAGCTTGAAATTAGCGTTGTGGATCCCAAGCAGTTAATGACCAATCAGAAGTATGTCAGTGCCGTTTGCTTCTATGTAGGACATCCACATTTCAGAGCCACCGTTTGCTCAACTGGTAGTTCGTTTCTGGGAGTGGCAGTCATCCTTCAGCGTAAGACAGAATGCTAAAATGGCATCTGCACCAGGAAGGGCATCGTCGTTGAGTCCAGTTTAAAAGCTTTGTACAAAATAATACTTTTTTGATAAAGCATAAGAAAGCCAGCTTAATTGCAGCTGTGTTTAACAATTTACACAAATGCAAAGAAAGTTGCCATAAATGCACCAGTTTACAAACAACAAGGGCAACCCTAGAACAAGAACCTGGGGTAGTATCAACTATGTTCCAAACAGTGGTTCAAGAGCTAGAATAACAAACTATAGACCAATTAATGTGAAAAAAAGGAGAAGATTGTGCAAAAAGGAAAAAAACTTATACAGACATAATTTTGAAATAACCATGTACATAAATAATCACAAAAATAGTATTTAATATAAATTCAATATAATACAAAAAGAAAACCACAATAATAATGGGAAGGGCGCTCAGACAGTTACACAAACAACAACAAAATTATGAACATTGACAAGTGTAAACTGAACAAACAGTGGCAGAGAAAAACATGAAAATACAACAATTGACACAATATAGCAATAGTGTCCTTTCTTAATTAGGCCACGTTTTTTAGGCGTCGACGGCGTTTCGACCCATGATTGCTTTAAGGGTCATCTTCAGGACAAAATACTTCAAGAGTGAGAGCGACCACTTTATTGGTCTATAGTTTGTTATTCTAGCTCTTGAACCACTGTTTGGAACATAGTTGATAACAAATTCACCAGTCATTTAATATAAAGCCAAAACTGCAGCATTTGTTCTTTGGGCCTCAGTTTTGGATGTGCGTTGACGCTCTTGCTTTAGAGATGGCCAACAGTTTGTATGCTGTGTTGCCATTTTAGTATTTCTGTTGACACCTGAGGGATAATGAAGCTTGTAAGGGCTTCTTCACACCAGCAGATGGAACTATTGAAGGTTGCACTCTGACTGGGTGGAAATGCACCCACCAAGAGGGTTTCCATTGGGTGGGTTCAACAGCCTGGAAAGAAACCCATCAGCTGACCATGAATGGAAGTCAGACACAGAGTCTTCTCCGCTACGTCACTTCAGACACATCCGGTCCCTGCGGTCAGACCCAGGGAGAAAGGGTTCAGGTGCTCTTTAGGAATTCCAATTCCACTTCACAGTCCGTACTGGGAATGGTTTGGAAGGAGTAGAGGCATCAGAATCTTCAGCCAAGGTAAGACGTTGACATGGTGACTTACAGGAGAGTCCTTCCCCCTTAATGCAGCCAAGTGAGAAGGGCCCAGACAGAAAGAAAGCATCCGTCTACCGTGCTCTATATGGGATTGCACATTACAAAAAGAGCTTAATTTCATGCTCTGATATGAATATTAATCTCTTGTTCTGAGGCATGGGGGGAGGGGTGTACAGTAAAAAGTCAATGAATACCGATGCATTGGTGCTGATAAGGTATAGCATAAGGGCCTGTGTCCCATAGCCTTACTGTGTTATGGAGTCCGGGTCATTAATTTATTGTGGTGGCGTTAGAGTGCAAATAACGTAAATTGGACATTTTCAGAGAACAAGGTGTCTGTGAGGTAGCCAGTCCCTTGTTGTGTAATCTGTATAAGTAGTGTATTCACACGTTCCCTAACACAAATGTAAATTGATCTAATGTACAATAAAAGGAAAGCTGTTTCTGGAGACAGTTACCTGTGTGTGTCGTCTTGTTTTTGTCCAGCATCGCTTCAACGGATTTCTGTGCAATGTATGGCTCTACTAGTTTGGATATGCCTTTCAAGGTCCCAGATGGCTAACCTTCAAGGACAAACATGTTTCTCTACACCTTTTTCAGGGTTCAGAAGACGTTCACAAAGGTTTCTTTGAGGTTCAGCTGGATCTTTCCAATTGATCTCTAGTTGTCCCTCATTCGACCTTTGTTCTTGTTCTTGAACGCTGAATATGCATAAGGTTCTTTTTATTTATTTTAAAGAAAAACAGAATAATGCAAACAGACATGCACACCCAAGTCAACATTGAACACTTGCCAGCTCAATGCGTCAAGAACGTTTTAGAATTTTCTTCCTTTTAATGTATTTGATAAAATTATTATTAGATGGCACTTCAGTGAATCTCCTTATGTCCTGAATAGTCTTACAGTAAGATGTTTGTGGCTGCTGTTTACAGGACTTTAGCAAGATGATGAACGTAAGTTTCTCAGATTCTTCCTTCAGATTAAGAGATGTTCTCAGATTCAAGAAACATTCAAGCATTTTTTTTCACAAAACTCATATAAGCCTTCTTAGCTGAGCTGGATGCTTCAGATGGTCCAAGTGCTCAAAGAAATAAGATTAATCAAAGTCTTAGAAAAGAGACAATTGAATAGTTTCTAGTTTATTCTCTGCCGGATAATCTCATCCAGATTTGTTATCTTCATCCATGGCTGCAAAGGAAGCATTTCAGGAATATTTGGAGAACATCAACAATACCGTACACACTTCTATACTGTCACCTACCTCCTATTGCTCGACTCCCACTTGGACTCTTTGAAACCTCCTGTTGTCCGTTGTACTCAGTGACATCCTGAAATCTCATGAAACCACCCTCTGTGAGGATGGCATTCTACGACCATTTAGCCAACTTTTTTTTAACTTGTCATTTGCCTAGTAGGATATGTTACTCTTACTTAATGTATGTCAACAAGTGTGTGTGTGTATGTTAGAAATTGGATTTCTGGTTGGCAAAGGTATGCACCCTGTCCAAGCATGAACCACAATCCTAGTCACGGCGAAGTCACAACCTACGTTATCCTGTGCTCACCCTTCGGTAGCTTGGCACAGAACAGTCAGGCTTACCTTAAGAGGCAATGTGTAAAGTATTTGTGCAGCACTTCATAAGATAACACAGTTAACACACCACAAAAAGACTCCACACCAGGTTAGAAAAATCGAATATGATTTTATAAATAAAAAAAAGACCAAATCGACAAAAATACTATGTGTAGACGCCGAGATATGGATTTAAACAAAAAAAAAATTATAATTAGCGCTTTTGAAGCAATAAGCGCTTAAATGGGTTATCTGGTCGCACTAAACCAGGGCAAAGTCAGCAGTTTAGGCCGACTGTGATGGAGTACGCGCCGGATACAGGAACCCACTTGGGCCCACTGAACCAAAGTACCTTGATCCGGGATGCTTCATCGTCGGCGAGGATGCATGGTGCAGCTGAGGCAGTGCTTCGGTGTCGAGCCATGCAGTGGACGAGATGCGCTGGTTCCAAGTGAGATCGCTCGTTCCGGATGCAATGCACGGCTGCTGCTCCTGCAGTAGTCTATGCTGAAAGCAATGCGCTGATCATTAGGGAATTACGCATGGTCTGCTTCCCGTAACAACGAGGATGCGCGTGTTACAATTCACGCGAAGGCAAAAATGCGTTTGTTCCAATGAGGATGCATGGGTTCTGGATGAAGAAGCACTTTATGCCCCACTTCCAAGGGTCCAGGACTGGGATGACACCCCTTGACAGGGTAGACTCGCAGCTTGCAGAACCCCGCTGCAGGTAGTTGAAGTCTTTGATATCCCTTGGAACAGCAAGCAAGCCCGTGGAGTCACTCTGGGTTCAAGTGATGCAGGTCCAATCCTTCTTACTGAGGCAGAGGAACAGCAGGTAGCAGAAGCAGGGCAGCTCAGCATGGAAGGAGCACAGCAAAGCAGAGCCCCGCAAAGCAGCAGTCCAGCAGAGTGGCAGTACTTTCAGCTGCTCTTCCTGGCAGAGTAGTCACAGGTCCAGAAGTGTATTGATTTGGTAGTGCCAGAGGTCTATTACTTATACCCAATGGTCCCTTTGAAGTTGGGGAGACTTCAAAGAAAGCTTTGATGTGCACAGGAGTACTCCCTTCCTGTCGTGTCTCCAAACACACTACAGGGGGGTAATCAATGCTCTGTGTGGGGACAGGACATAGCCCTTTCAGGTGTGTTAGCTCCTCCCTCCCATCCTGCTCAGGATGGCCCATCTGCATACAGATGACCACTCAGGCACACCTACCCTTTCTTTGTGTAACTGTCTAGAGGGAATGTAGGATGCCAGCTGTCACCCTCCCCAGACGTATATTCCAACATCAGGCAGAAGGCATTGAATGGCTAAAGTAAGTAAATGCCAACTTTCTAAAAGTGGTATTTGCTAACTGGAATTTAAAATCCAACTTCACCATATTTTAAATTGTGAGTTCTATGACACCAAACTTGAAAAGTCTATCTCTTCACCATTGGGAATTACACTTAAACGATGTAATTAGTAGGGGTGGGCGGAACTCACAGAGTTTTACTCTGTGCAATTCCGCAAAGTTATATACAAATCTGCAAGATTCTGCTGAGTTCCGCAAGCAGGCAGAAATCCGTACGCTGCGCAGCTCACACTGATTTTTTGCACGAGCAGCTTGTTCTGCACTGTAACAGCACAAACTGCACCATGCGGCGTGGCAGAGGGCCTTGCTTCTTTCTGCCGTAAGACTATATGTTCTCCTCAAGCGGCAGCTTTCTCAACGCTTTTGACTTGCTGCAACCGCCTGCTTAGAGAAATCTTGCCGGGAAGTGTTCTAGTGCTAGGTGGCGCATAATTCTCACTTGGCAACTTAACGTTGGCAAGCCAGACTCAATAGTTTTGCCGGAACTGCATGGTTCTCGCATAGCGCAAAGTGGGCAAAACTCAGCCGGCGTAGTAGTTTATAACTCACTCCTAGTTATAAATTAATCCCAATGTTACTATGGAAGATATAGGCCTTGCTGTAGTGAAAAACTAAATTGGTAGTTTTTCACTACCAGGACATGTAAAACTTGAATGTGTATGTCCTTTTAAATACATGGCACCCTGCCCTGTGGGTAGACATGGCCTACTTTAGGGGTGACGTATGAAAACGGAAGGTTTAGGCCTGGCAAGAGGGTTAGCTTGCCAGGTCGAGGTGGCAGTTTAAAACTGTGAATACAGGCTCTACAATGACATGCCTGAACCACGGTAGAGGGCTACTTAATTGTGTGACACAATGAGTGCTGCAGGCCCACTAGTAGCATTTAATTTACAGGCCCTGGCCACAAGTAGTGCACTTTACTGGGGACTTGTAAGTAAATTGAATATGCCAATTGGGAATAAGCCAGTGTTACCATGTTTAGGGGAGAAAGCACAAGCACTTTATCGCTGATCAGCAGTGGTAAAGTACACAGAGTCCTAAGACCAGCAAATATGAGTTCAGTAAAATGGAGGGAGGCAGACAAAGTTGGGGGACGACCATCCTAAGGCTGTCAGGTCTAACTGTGTGTGTAAATTTCACTATTAAAACCAAAGGTTACAGGGACGTTATAGTTAGGCTCAGATTTGACTCATACAAAACCATAGAAATTCAGCAGTTATAGTTACCTGAGCTAACTATAAATTACACCCCCGCAATGCACTGCTTATGACCTCACCTATTACATCACTCGTAACCTAGTCCGTGACCTCATGATGACATCACTGATGACATCTCAAATCACATCACTGATGGCATCATCCAGTGAGTGTAAGCGATTTCTAAGAGTTTGAATGTTAAATATGTATACTAAGCTACTATAAAAGTTTAATTAGTATACTAGGTGTACTATTAATGAGTAATGCTACTTCCAACATTGTGTGTGGCTGTTTGTCTCTGTGGCTGTCTGAGTGGCTATATGGGTGTATAAGTGGGTGTGAGTAGCTTTGTGGGTGAGTGAATGGCCATGTGATTGGCTGTATTAGTTAGTGGGTGTGTGATTGGGTGAATGAGTGGGTGTCTGAATGGCTGTGTGAGTGAGTGACTGGGTGTGTAAGTGGCTGTATCAGTGAGTAGCTGTTTCAGTGGTCGTTTGGTTAAGTGAGTTGGCGTGTGAATGGCTGTATTGAAGAGTGAATGGTTGTGTGGGTGTGAGTGGTTGATTAGGTGAGTGAGTGGCTGCGTTGAGAGGCTTTATGGATGAGTCAGTAGGTGTGTGAGAGGCTGTATAGGTGAATAAGTGGGTGTGTAGTAGCTGCATCGGTGAGGGGTATGTATGGGTGAGTGAGGGGATGTGAGTGGCTATGGACGAGTACGTGGTTGCAGGAGTCTGTGAATGGGTATGTGTGGGGGGTGTTTCAGAGGTTGCATGGGGGTGTGATTGGGTGTGGGAGTGGTTTTGTGGATGATGTCATCAGTGATGTCACTGACCATGAGTGATGTAATATGTGACATCATGAGCTGTGCATTACGGGGCATAAGTTATAGCTATCTCCGGTAACTATGACTGAATTTCTATGGTTTTGTACAAGTCAAATCTGAGCCTAACTATAACGTCCCTATAACCTTTGTTTTTTTCAGTGAATTTCCAAAGCTTTTTAAATTCTATTTCATAACTGTCAATAACTGTAATCTTTGGTTTATTCAGTGAATTTCTAGGGTTGCTTAATGTAATTTCCTAATTGTAACCTTTGGGAGTCTGAGTGGGTGTGTGAGTCTCTTAAGTAGGTCTGTGAGTAGGTCAGAGAGAGTATGAGTAATTCTGTAAATGGGTGGATAAGTGTCTGACTTTGTCTGAGTTGTTCTGTGAGTGGGTGCATGAGTACCTAAGTGGGTTCTGCTGGTTCTCTGCCTTTCTGCTCACTTCTGATCTTTATTTTGCCTCTTTTTGCTCGTTGTTTACCTTAATCCTGCTCTTTCTGATTGTTTCTGACCTTTATTCTGCCTCTTTCTGCTCATTTCTCATTATCTTGACTCTTTCTGCTCATTGCTGACCTTCATTCTGCCTCTTTCTGCTCGTTCCTGACATTTATTTTGACTCTCTCTACTCTTTTCCCCAGGGACCGTGGGGGGAGCCTCGAGGCCCCCACACTCCCAGCCGGCTCCCCGCCTCCTGTGGGAGCCAGCATTGCTGCTGCACAAATGGAGCTTCTGGAAAGGCAGCTCCTTCCGTGCAGAAGCAATAGTTTCATCTCTTTCCCTGCCCGCATGTCTATGGGCAAGGAAAGAGATGAAATCTCTGCTTCCAGCAGGCTGGAGCACTATGACAGCTCCCGCCCCCTGGAACTGGAGTGATTGCTCTAGCTCGGCAGGAGCTGTCAAAGCTCCCGCCAAGCAAAAGCAAACCGCTATGTCCCGGGGGTGGGCACCCTGGTACATAGCAGGAGCCTGGGGCGTGGCTCTGAGGGAAGAGAGGGGCTGTGCGGCCCGCTCCTTTGATCTGTACTGGATGGCTCCGGTGAAGTGGTGGTCCTCGGGCCGTATATGTACCGAGAGGTGGCCCGTGCGGCCCTCCTCCCAGTTTTATATATTAGAAGCCGGGAAGGTGGTGGTCCCCGGGGCCCAGGGCAGGCCCCCTGCGTTCCCTCTTTACTATGTTATTTTATCTCTCTGGGGAGGTGGTGGTCCCGCACAGGAGGGAGGGTCCATGTGGCTCCTCTCCTTCTACAATAATAAAGCCCAGAGGAGGTGTTGGTCCTCAGGACTCATTGAGCCTTAGGAGGGGGGGGGGCCCAGTTTCCACCCTCCTTTTTTCTAAAAATGCCCCCGGCCCATGGCAGCTCCTTTCAAAACAAGCGCAGGAGACCACACTTGGTTTTTGGGTTTTTTCACTTTTGTTGTGAATTCGCATATCCACCCGTGATTTCGCAGCAAAGTTTAAGAAAACAATGTACTCACTTACCCATACAGCCTCCCAACACAGCCTCTCACTCACCCAATCAACCACTCGCACTTACTCACACAACTATTCACTTTCCAATACAGCCAAAGTTATTGGCAAAACAAAAAATGCTTTTCCCATGGAAACTAGGTCCTAACTATAACTACCTACTGGCGCTATATATATTAACACTGCCATTGTTTGGATGACGCCTGCCACTACATGGCCCCCCCCTGGACACGGTATTTCCAGCGCTCATTAGAGTTTTATTTACCCTGCTTTGGTACTTACCTGGATATTGCACTCTGGGAGCTGTAGTCTCAGATATGACTGCAGCTGCTCCCAATCAAGCAGGATCAGCTGAACACTGTAGAAATTTCTAGGAGGGAAACGGCATCACTCAGTTGCAAGCAGCGTCTGAGGAAGGCTGTCATAGCCGAAATGCATTATGCTGCACAACATTTGTGAATAAAGGGCTCCTTCAATAATCCCCGCTGTGTCCTTGGGTCACTTTTCTCGAGTGGTCTTTCCTGGTATATATTCCGCGTCAAGCCAGAAACGCGGTACAAGGACCCGCCTTTAAGAGTCCCGGGAGTTACTGGCAACAAACTCTTTTGTACATCAAGGTATTGATACACCGGAGACCGCCACAAGAACGGGCCATTCCTGTGGCCGCTGCCAGGTTGCAGTCTGTGATTTCACGGAGGAGAGGGCTCATTGCAGCGTTTTCCACGGCCCTTGATGTTTCGCTTTTGTGGCTGGGGCGTTGGGGACTTGAGGGATCCCTTAACACTGCCATTGTTTGGATGTTGCCTGCCACTACATGGCCCCCTCCTGGACACGGTATTTCCAGCGCTCATTAGAGTTTTATTTACCCTGCTTTGGTACTTACCTGGATATTGCACTCTGGGAGCTGTAGTCTCAGATATGACTGCAGCTGCTCCCAATCAAGCAGGATCAGCTGACCACTAGAAATTTCTAGGAGGGAAACGGCATCACTCAGTTGCAAGCAGCGTCTGAGGAAGGCTGTCCTAGCCGAAATGCATTATGCTGCACAACATTTGTGAATAAAGGGCTCCTTCAATAATCCCCGCTGTGTCCTTGGGTCACTTTTCTCGAGTGGTCTTTCCTGGTATATATATATATATATATATATATATATATATATATAAATGACTGTATATCGTCTCACAAGCAATCCTTTCAGGAACAGATGATGTGAACCCAGGATTTGGTGTGTGAGAAGTTGGCCTGGCATATGCTGTCCACTAATTATAGTGGGCACCTTGCACCAGTCCAAACAACCCCTTATTGGAGATAGGTTAAAGACAACCTTATTGAAAGCTATCCTAGTGGTAGCTATGGAGAGCAGCCTTCAGGCTAAGTCTTGAAGGAATGTAAAGCAGCTTGTTTTACCAGTCTATAATCTCTTGAGTGACCAAATGAAAGAGCACCACACCAGGTATATATTCAAAATATATGTATGTATTGCTAAACACACCCCTCTAGTCTCTTTATGAGGCTAGAGTTCGAAGTACATAAGTTATAAGGTATTAAATCAGAGTAATAGCACAAATACACGTTTGGGCCCTAGGGGCGTACCAAACCATATACCAATAAAGTGGTATGCGAACCACGACTGAACTAGACACTAGGCCTAGAGCCTCTAGAAGTGCTTGGACCAGAAGGAACCACCCAAGGTAGTGACACAGGGGACCTACGGGAGACGCGTGCAGTGTAAATACACAACCGCGATACGCCGTTGACTTCTATGGAGAAAGTCGGGATCTGGAAATTATAGAAAAGGGACACTTAAAAGAGGACTAGGACAAAACCCTTTGAGATCTAGGACTTTGAAGAGTCTCTACCCACGGGAGCACCGGAGTACTCGTGTTACCTCACCCAGGGAAGCCGGGTGCATAGGTGCCTTTCGGGGTCGGGTTTCGTCGTCGATTCGAATGGCGATCTGCTGCAAAGTGCTGCTGGCGGCCAAGAGAAAAGTGTCCGGGTGGATCCAAGAGTGGATCGGAGTTCTGAAGAACCTGAAAGCAGAGGGGACAGAGTCTGGGTCACTAGCCAGTGACCAGGAAGGCGATGGACAGATGCCCACCGATGTTGAGTGCTTCAGGAGCGTTGACGGTCGTCTTGACTCTTCAGCCACGAGGTCCAGGAGGCGTTGTCGGCTACCAGGAGCAGGATTCGGGCTGGTACACGGTCTGTCGAGTGCTGAGGTGTCGGCGACCGGATTGGACCCAACAAGCCTTGGCAACGGCAAGTCTCGGTGAAGATGTAGATCGTCGATGGTGCAGACCAGCAAGGTCTGTGGAACTCACCCAGCGAGGGTAAGTGAGGGCAGGCCTGGAGCAACCAGGATGCCAAGTAAGAAAAGGATTGGCCTTCGTTAAGGGCTACTAGCCAACGGGCTAGCGACCGCGAAGGAGCCTCGTGACGCCACACGTGGAGCTGGCTTACAGGACACTCGTGGAGTGGGGGCCAGTGATCTTCGGTGCAGGTGGTGCTGGAGGCTAGGGCTACTCGGAGCTCAAAGCACGACTTCTTGGGAGACCCAGAAGATGGTGCACTTGCAAATGTGCTCGGTGTCCAGGGGTCACGGTCTCAAGTCACCCACGATAGCCACGGGCCTCAGCTTTGCTGGGGACTCAGGGTAGCCTCGGGGAAGTCTGAGAATCCACCTCTGGTGATGCGATGACTTCGGCGTCCGACGGGAGCTTCAGAAATGCGAACCGGACAGATGCTTCTTTGGTGCCTGCCAAGCAGGGGAGTCACTCCTTGACCCCAAGGGAGATTCTTCAGTCCTCTAATCTTGTCGTAGAGCGTCGAAGGTCCAGGATTCAGTTTCAGAGTTTCGTCCAGGTATAATCTAAAGTCCTAAGGACTGGGTTCCTATCTTTATACTAAAGATAGGGGTTGGACTACTCTGTGGCCCCACCTATGGGTGGGTCAGGGCAGAGGGGTGGCTACACCCCTTTCCCTTTGTCCAGTTCGCGCCAAAGCAGGGGCTGGAAGCCCCTGATCCGGTTTGAACTGGGGTATGCACAGGGACACCAAATGTGCCCCCAGTGCAGGACTTCAAAGCACACGAAAGTGCTCCCGCCCAGCCCCAATACACATTATCCTGTCTGGGGAGGTGGTCACACCTCCCTGGGACAGGAAACCTATTGTCCAGGCCTCCCCTGCCGGAGTTTCGTCCAGCAGCAGGAGGCCAGACTCGTGTCTGTGGCAGCAGCATCCATTTTGTGATGCCAGGGCTCTGGAAAGAAGTTACCGGACTAGTCAGAGTTAACATGTCTTACCCTCTAGAAGGGTGGAATGCTACCCCCGCCGCCAGGATTGGCGGGGGGAGTAGTATTCCAAGATGTTTGACACCAAACACGACATGTTTAGGTGCAGCCATTCCAAAGTTAGCATTTTACCGCGAGGATATAATGCGCTTAAGAGTATATGGTCAGGCTGCACTACAAACAGCATCAGAGATGGTCTCCGAACGCTGCAGAGGGGCCCTGCTCATGCAGGGGCACCCTCTCACATAGGAACCATGCACTCTGCCTTTAGGATTGATAAGGCCTGCCTTAGGAGTGACTTATAGGTTTATAAGTGTGTAGGTATTTAGTGATATAGGTACCCCATATCACAGTAAGGAGTGCATGCACCACCTTACCCAGGCTGCAGTAGCAGACCTGTGGTGTCAGTTTGGATGGCCTTCCAGGGTGGCATAATACATGCTGCAGCCCCTAGTAGGCCTCTGAGGTACCTATGCCCTTGGTACATAGTATACCATATACTAGGGACTTATAAGGGCACTCCAGATTCCAATCAGAGATGTGCCTAAGGCACATGGAAACCTTTTTACAGAGAAAGCAGATAGACTGGGGCCCTGAATAGCAGGATCCCAGTCCAACTAAGTCATAAACCAGCAAAACACCATAAAAAAAAGTGGGGGCAACCATATAGTCAGATTCCACCTTCCTACATGGTGCAATATCTTTTATTTAGTGCCCTGCACCGCCGCCATAACGCGTTTCAGCCCTCATGGGGCCTTGATCACATGACACGATGGAGGAGTGACTTCAACCTTATAAAGTGACAGTGCTCAGTAACGTGACCGATAATGTTCATAGACATGGAAAAGTTAATATGATTTCCAACGCTCACAATATTGTTTCAACATTTAAAGAACAACAAATGGAGACTTGGTAAAGTGCATTTGAAACAGTGCTTAATGTAAATATCAATAAATATGTAGTTAAATAAATAAATATTTAAATAATTACATACAACACATGTTAAAAATTTGCCAGAATGGATTGAGAGAATGTTAAAACCAATTGTCTTAGATAAAATGCATGTTAAAAAGTAAAACAAATGTAAACTTTTCATATATACATCCGCACAATTCAATCATAAATAGGCTTTGTAAGACAATTCTCATTACCAATAGTGTCTCATGAAGGAACGTATGGTGATTGAGCCCAAGTGGGCTTAAACTGATACTCCATGTCTAATATTAAAGTGCCAGTGCAAACTAAAGTGTCACCTAAAGAACCGGAAAAGGGTTCTAATGTGCAAAAATGATACTTAAAATTTGAAGTTTAAAATCAATGCTGAGGCAGAGGCAAGTTTGAACAATTTCATAAGTGCTAAAAACCAGAATGTTAGACACATGTAAAAGTCCTCACTAGAATTGAGACCCTGAGGTGTTTTGCAATCCATCTCTAATATGTATTTGGGCTCAAGTCTCCTTAGAAGAGCTTCACGGTCACCTCCTCTTCTCAGAGGGGGGACCGAATCCACAACAAAGTATTTGAGCTCTTGTGATTTCTTTGCATGGAGCTCCTCAAAATGTCTTGCAACAGGGTACAACTCATCGCCATTATTGATTGCCCTGATGTGCTGGAGTATCCTCTTGTGGACCTGCAGCTTAGTACTGCCCATATACCGCAGGCCACAGGGACACTCCAGCACATATACTGCATATTCGGTTTTGCAGGTCAATTTTTTATCAATGCGAGTAGGCTTGGTCTTAAATGGTGTGGCGTACTCTGTTTTACTGACTCCATGTTTGCAGGCTTTACACGTGGCACATTTAATGAACCCTTTGCTAGTGTCTAGCCAAGAAGTATTGGTTCTCACTTCAGGACTGCTTTTCACTAAGGAATTGCTCATAGAGCGGGCTTTTCTAAACGTAATGTTGGGTGATTTGGTCAAATTGGCACCCAAGACTGGATCATTTTTCACCAGCGCCCAATTCCTATTGACAATCCTGCGTATTGTTTTGTGTTGATTGCTGTAAGTGAAAATCTAGACGGTTGTGTGGACTCAAATAGCAATTTTGGATCACTGTCGGATTTGCTAGCCAAAGCCTGTGATCTACCCTTTTGGTTTGCTTTGACAATGGCTTTATTAATCTCTCCTACAGAATAACCTCTAGACAAAAACCTATCTCGGCACTCTTATTGTGCAATTTGACAATCAAGGTCTAAGCTGCAAATCCTCCTAATCCGCAGCATTTCCCCATAGGGGATGCTGCGGATCAGATGCGCAGGGTGGTGACTGGCAGCATGAAGCAAGGTGTTCCCAGCCGTAGGTTTTCTATACAACCTTGTATGCAATTGGGTATGTTTGACAGTGATTTCGACATCCAGAAAGCAAATGGACTCATTGCTGACCTGGCAGGTAAAATTTAAGTTAAGATTGTTTTCATTGATTTGCTGAATAAAATGGAGAGCACCTTCCTCCGTGCCTTTCCAAATAATCAGCAAGTTGTCAATGTACCTGTACCACCTTATTACATGGGTAGATATTATTTCACCATAAGTGGGCATGAGGACTTGTTCCTCCCACAGTCCCATGTGCAGGCAAGCATAACTGGGGGAGAAACAAGCCCCCATCGCCACGCCCCTAACCTGCTGGAACACCTGGTTCTGGAAAAGGAAGAAATAATTTTCAAGGCACATTGTAATCCTAGCCAGTAGCATTTTGTTATGTTGAAAAAAGCAAATTGGTCTTGTATTTAGAAAGTGCTCTATTGACTTCAAACCGTCCCTGCGATGAATACTCGTGTCTAGGGACGAGACATCTAATGAGATAAGCAAGTAATCAGGATTCCAATCAATGTCCGATAATTTTCTCAATAGGTCACCCGTATCCTGAATGAAGGAAGGAAGTCCCTTTACGTGTTCCTGTAGGTAGAAATCAACATACTTGCATGCATTCTCCATTAAACTGTTGCAGGCGGATATTATTGGCCTTCCAGGTAGTTTGACCTTGTCTTTGTGTATCTTTGGGATAAAATACACCACTGGCATCACAGGGTGGTCATTTTTGAGAAACTTGAATTCTTCAGTTGTTAACAACCCTGCGCTTTTCCATGCCAGAAGACTAGTATAGAAGGTATTCCACGATGTTTTGACAGCTGACATAGTGCTGCGCCTGTAGCAGTCCCTATTGTTAAGTTGTTTCAATGCCTCGTCCATGTACAAATCCCGTGGCCACAACACCACGTTGCCGCCTTTGTCTGATTGGCGGATAATTATATTGTCGTTTGCTTGCAACTTCTTCATCGATTGATAGTATACATTATCTTGTTTTGTATGCTGTTTTTTTATGCTTGCTTGTTTTCTATATAGTGATTTCAATTCCTGTGATATTTTGTCATTGAAAACATCTATATTGTCCCGTAACATAATCGGACAAAATGTTGATTTGGGCATGAAATGAGTCACTGTGGTACCCCCATTTAATGATAGATCTTGATTGTCGGCTATGTTAATACATATATCTATTTGTCACCGTATCTCCTATGAATCCACAAGAAAACGGGTCCGGTCCACAATCTGGTGCAGTGTTAATCCTTTATTGCGTGCAAGACGGCATAACGCGTTTCAGCTCTCCCCGGAGCTTTGATCACATGACAGAGTTCAGCGTTATCATGGGCGTATTTAAAGTGACTAGTGCTTACGTGACTACTTCCACCTGTGCAAATTGCGCTATAGACATTGAAGAGTTACTATCTCTGTTTTACTGACACATCAATACTCATGTAAATACAAAAACCGGGTAAGCATAGAATAAACAATAAAATTTGACAAATGGTTATATGCTTCTAAAATTTCATAATATTTATAATATTTAAAACCTTTGTCTTTGATTTGTATTCAATCAAAATTCATGTCATGCCCCTTAATTTAATTGTCTATTCATGTCCTCACGTATCTCTGCACATGTATTAAAAAAAGTTGTGCTGTGTTGTGTACTAAAGTGCATTGTGCTTAATCACCCAATCACCTAAGTGCAAAGTTAATCCCTTAGTTGACACAGTTCTGCTTAATTTCATCTTTATATGCAAGCGGGGATCATTGGCTCTGTTTCGATGTAAATGCTGGGGTCTCTATATGTACACCGAAGTGTATCTGCCCATGTAAAGTTCAATCCTCTTGTTATTTACCCTGAGGGTCATGGAGGCAGAAGTTGTTATGAGTGGTTGAAATTAGTACTTAATACAAAATACAAATTACAAATGAGACTATTGGGTTCAATCCATATGTATGGGTCAAACATAATAGTATCAGTTTAAATACCTGATGACCCAACCAATTGTCTACATAATGTAGGTTGCTGGATTTATCTTGATATATGTTGATTAATATTTGTACCTCATATGTAATAGATAAAGTGCATGTGCTACATGTCTAAATACGTATCAATTTATCGTTTGTGCAAATTAGCTTGGATGTTTCTCTAGTGCTTTTGATAAAAACTTATTGACAGTAAACAATGTACATAGATAAACCAATTCCCAAGTTTCATGATAATCACTAAAATCATAGTAAGATATCATAGTAAAATATCTTGATTATAATATCATTATACATAAATAAACGCCAATAAAATTTAAATAAAACACCAGCTAAAACCATTACACATAAAATTTCCAAATAAGAACCATTAAGACAATCCGGTTAAGAGCCTCGGTATTAAAATGCCCCACTTTTTTGTTTTACAGGCATGTATATAAATCTTCTGTAACATTCAACCCTGATGGATGTTTAGAATTCAGATCCAAAATATATCTAGTCTCTAATTGACGTAGACGATGTTCCCTATCACCTCCTCTTCTACTCAGTGGGACAGTATCAATCACAAAGTATCTGAGGTCCTGGCTGTTAGATCCATGTTTGCTTTTAAAATGGCGTGCCACCGGATAGGTGTTATCCTGATTATTTATCGCCCTAATGTGCTGTAAGATTTGTTTATGCACCTGTAACTTGGTGCTACCTACATATTGTAGGTTGCACGGGCAGATTAAAATGTACACCGCATATTCTGTTTTACATGTCAGAAGTTTAGTTATTTTAATGCTTCTGGCACTAAATGGTGTTGTGTACATTGTCCGGTTTTCCCCTTGTTTGCACGCCTTACATGTTTTACATCTGTAAAAACCCTTGTGTGTCTGTAGCCAGTTAGTATTGTCAATGACCTCCGGGCTGGTTCTCACCAGTTCATCCCGCATTGAGAGACCCCTACTGTACGTAATGGAGGGTCGAGTTGGTAACCTCCCCCCTATAACAGGGTCACTCAATACCATGGGCCAGCTTCGTGTACTGATTGATTTGAGCTGTCTGTGGTGTTGACTGTATTGGACAATTAATCTGAATTCATCTGCTGTTTCAGTGTCTACCTCTCTGTTTGTTTGTTGCAAATCCTGGGTCCCTAAGGCTGAATGTTTAGATGATGGTAGTTGGTATCTGTCATAGCGCATAGATTTTAAGATAGCGCTATCAATCACCCTTCTAGAGTACCCCCTCTCAAGGAACCTTACTTTACTATTTGCCTGTGCTTCCCTAAGATCTTTATCATTACTATTGATCCGTCTCAGACGAAGCATCTCCCCATATGGGATGCTATTTATCAGATGTCTGGCATGGGAACTACTTGCGTGAAGTGTCGAGTTTCCCGCTGTCTCCTTGCGGAACAATTTAGATTCGATCCTATTGTCAGCCACATAGATCTTAGTATCTAAAAAGTTCACTTCTGTTGCACTTATGGTCGCAGTAAATTGCAAATTTAAATCATTAATGTTCAAAGCTGTCACAAAATCATTAGCGTCCTTTACATCCCCATCCCAAATCACAAATAGGTTGTCTATAAATCGCAACCACATTTTGACGTTTTTTGTCATTGCTTGTCTGTGTTGGGTTTTGAGGACCAGCTCCTCCCACCATCCCATATGCAAGCATGCATAGCTGGGGAGAAGCTGGCCGCCATGGCTACACCTCTGATTTGTTTGTACATTAGATTATTAAACATGAATATGTTGTTTGATAAACAGAAGTCCACCATTTCAATTATCATTTCTCTCTGTCTGATCTTGATTTCCTCTCTTTTCTCCAAATAAAATCTCAAAGCCCTCAGACCATCTAGGTGTCGAATGCTGGTGTATAATGAACACACATCCAGTGCTATGAACAAATATTCAGGTTTCCAAGCAAGGTCTTTAAGTTTTCTTAGAAAGTCCCCTGTGTCACATACATATGAAGGCAATGATTTAACAGCATCTTGAAGAAAAAAGGCAACATATTGCGACGTGTGCTCAAGTAGGCTATTCCTGGCTGAGATTATTGGCCTGCCGGGTGGTTTCCGTAGATCTTTGTGGACCTTAGGGATAAAATAGATTGTGGGTACCACTGGATGATCATTTTTTTAAATTTGAACTCTTGAGATGTTATAATTTCTTTGTTTTTCCATGACAATAACTTAGTGATAAGTTGTGTACATTGATTTTACTTCGGTGATATTACTTTTGGAGTAGCAGGAATTGTCCCTTAGTTGTTTGTATGCCTCATTTGTATATTCATCTTTAGACGTCAGAACAATGTTACCACCTTTATCCGAATTCCGAATAACGATGCTGTTGTTTTCTTTCAATCTCCTCCTAAGTAAATTATAATCATGATTCAATTTAAATTTCCATTTTTTGTTTTTCGTCGTTAGTTGTTTCACTTGTTCAACTACACTTTCGTGGAAAATGTCAATGGAGTCGCGCATCATAATGGGATTAAAAGTCGATTTTGCTTTGAATGGTGTCTTTATCCCCTCCTGTAATCTAGTTGATTCCAATTGAAAAGTAGTAGATGTGTGGGGATCATGCATTGCGTCCTCAATAGGTGAATCATTATTCATCCATAGATCTTGCATCTCTTGACTGAGAGAAGCCTCCGGTTGTGACACCGGCATGTCAACGGTTGTATCCACTCTTGCAATGATCCTATCTTTAAAAGGGCCATCATCTTTCTTGTTCAGAGTGTGTAATTTTTTCAATTTTAGCTTTCTGACACTTTTAAATATGTCCAACCTGGTTTTTGAGTAGTTGAAGTCTCTTGCGGGCAGTATGAGAGGCCCAAGCTTAGTATTCTTTTGTCATCCTCATTTAATGTTACGTTTGTTAAATTTATGATTGTTTGATCTGTTCCGCTTGCATCGTCTATTTGCCCCTCCTCGTTTTCTTTGATTTTGACCTGTTTCTGTTGGCCTTCCTTCTTTGTCCACGTTTGTGGTTTTTGTTGGTCCATAGTTGGTTTTCTGCGTTCTTGGGCGTAGGGTTTGCCGCCTGTCGTGACATAAAAAACCCAGCTCCTCATCGAATGTATGTTGTTGTCGAGGTTGGTTCTGCCTCGTGTCATTTTCTGTTTCGCTATCAGGGGCTGCGCTGAGGTCTGATTGGGAGGTACTTGAGGTAGGTTCTCCACGCCTCGATGTTCCCAGCCTAGGTCCTATGCTTTTGTTGTTTTTCGTAGCTCTCATTGCTTCATATTTTTTCGCAAAAGTAAAAATTTGACCAAGGTCATAATTAGTCTTATCACGGCGGAATTTGTACGCTTTTCTCTCTTTGATCTTTTCTTCCTCCTTTTTTAGCCTGATCATCATTTCTTTCCTTAATCTTGTTTGTTCCTCAGTTTGCCCCAGAGTTTCCAATTCTTCGTTGATTTTGGCTATTTCTTCAAGCAAAGTCGCCCTATCAATGTTGGCATACTTTACCAATATCGTCACTAATTTTTTAGAGGACTCGAGATTGCATTGAGCCCATTCTCGCATCATTGCCGGATTTGGAGATTCATAACTCGGGGCTAAGAATATCCGCAGGCCTCGTGGTATTCGGTCAACATCCAGATACCGCTGCATTGAGCGGGACTCCCACCATTTACTTTGCTCTGCCCGCATCTTTTTTTCAAGCTTTTTATATTTGTCTTTTAATGATTCCATTGTATTGTTAGTGCTTGTGTCAACATTCCTAGTGGTGTTTGCCACCTGCCGGCAGTCATCAAACAATTCTAATGCTGCGGCTTCTCTTTCGCGAACTATGTCAGCCGACATTTGCACAATATCAAATGTATCCTTCCTTGGTTTGTAAGAGTCGTCTGTCCTTTTAAAATATATATATACATCTATACATATATATATGGGTATATATGGCTATATTACATATTACACACGGGTGTTTGCCACTGTGTAGTTATGGTTCAGCTGCACCTTCCATTGAAAAGGCATTTTTTATTTACCTAGAACTTTTGACCCTGTGGACAGACTTGCTAATCTACTAACTCAGTCAGCTAAGTTTTGGCGTGCCCAGTTTCACGCAGTTCGGTCCACAGGAAAAAAGTTAAGGAGGGGTGAAAGCGTGTGTTAGCTCCCATAGAAAATTTTGCGGAAAGAGCAACAACCACTGACTTTACTCCAAACTTTCATTAACGTATAACTTTACTCAGAAAGCATGTTTTTTTATTGCTGTTAATCAGTAGTTTTTGAGATACTGGATTTGAAAAAAGGTGCTCAACGGAATTTCTAGGGTTAACACTTTTGTATATAGTTGTCAAAACTTGCAGGTCAATCCTGTCAATCACATGTTCCAAGTTTCAAACAATGTGATTGTCTGAAATAATTTTTTCGGTCATCTTAAAACTCATGAGTCTTTTCGACGCGTGTGTTTGGTGATGGGATGGGATGGGAACAAAAAGAAATTGGATCCCATTGTAAAGTTTTAAATTGTCCTCAAGGATTCCCCACAGCCCTTGGGACCATCACAGTTCATGGAGTGCTGCCGCTTTCAGGAACCAAAAGCAGCATGAGGGTCGCTTCAGTCGCCATAGAATGCACTATCGAGCAGGGCCAAAAACCTAGGGAGAACCGTGGTACACTTCCTCCTGCTCCATCGTGGGGAGCATAATCCACCCGCCAGTGATGAACGCGGGCAGGAAAACACAAAGAGCAACTAGCTCTTCACGGCTGTATCCAACATGACGAATTTGAGTTCCCAAATTGGGCCGCCACCCAATAAAAAATTGAAAGCACGCCGGCTCCTGCACTGGCACAGAAAGGCAGTGTCAGTCGGGTGGGAAGCAGGCCATGGTCACACGGGTTTGGCCTCTCAACAGAGGCACCTGGTTACTGTGCCAAGGGTGCATTATAAAAAAAAAATCTCTTGGGCGTACAGCACTTCAAAGGTAGTGGCATGAGATCCCCACCACCCCCCAAAGCCCTAGCTATGGTGCACAAAGCTTGCATATTTACCTGGTGGTTCCCTCAGGAACGCAGTGACACCACCAGACCAATTTAACCCCTTCCCTGCGGGGGTAATTCCCCCACGGGTGCGGGGGTGAGCACGGCGCCGCGGTGCTCATGACGAGACCAGCTCGTCATGAGTCACAGTGGAGCTGTGCTCATGACGAGCTGGTCTCGTCACAACCCCGCCCACTCATTAATTCTCCCGCACAGGCGGGGAATTAATCCCGCGTGGGCGGTGTGCAGCCGTTATGACGAGACCAGCTCTTCATGAGCACAGCTCCACTGTGACTCATGACGAGCTGGTCTCGTCATGAGCACCGAAGCGGTTAAGGTGTTTTGGGGGCTGGCAAGAGTACAGTGGTACCCTCCTTAGAGCCTCTTGTTAAAACCCTAGGTCTCCAAGAGGGTCATATTTATGCCCCTGGGAGAGGTGTATGCTGTTTTCAAGCATTCCTACAGCTGGGGCTTAGTCTATGGCCCCAAGGCCACTTTCTTCTTCTCCAGTGCAGTCTTCTCCTCCAATTAAAACCAGTTTGGCCCAATAATCCCTCTCTGGCATCTTATCACTATACATCTGGCGAACTGCCAGCTCTGAATGGCTCAGGCTGTGGGAGCCCTCACTCCCAACTGTTGAAGGTGCCCATGAGAAGCCTCCTTGAGACAGATTGTCACCTGCCTCCTCTTTTCTTTGGGCTTCATTATTCTCCTAGGAGGCGACCTGTAGTGGCAGACCTCTTCCCGGGCGTGAGCGCTTTGTGGAAGTCCACCTTCCTGGATTCCCCTACTGCTTAGCCAGGATTCTCTGCTCTTCAATGCTGAAGCTGTGCATTGTGGACAGATCCATTTTGATGCTCCAAAAAAATTAAGATTCAAAAAGTGATACAAAAAATTAGTTTGGAAAAAAATTAAAACCGCCCCAATCAAAGACCTTCTACCAATTAAACATCATGGACTTTTAGTTAATGGGTCTTTAGGGTGCTTTGCAGCATGTATAAAAATAGGGAAATTACTCGTGTACACAGTATTTTCAGGCATGCAATGTTTTATTGCCAATGACAAAGTGAATACTGAATCATCATAGGTGTTAATGAATAGCATTATAAGATGTTATCCTCAAGCGTGGTTTTAATATCCATTGCATTGGATTTTTGTGACATAATTTGCTTTTTAAATTTGGCTGAAAAATAAGAGTTACAAAGTGAGCGGAACATAGGGAACAAGTAAAGAGTGAGATCACAACACTGGGGTCAAGCACGTGTCGTTGGGCATCTCAAGAGTGGCAACTCTCAGGCATATAAGTTTACATTCAACACAGAGGTGCCGACGGGTGGAAATAAGATGTACAGAATGAAAATGGCATTCAAATTGTAACCTAACAATGTCCTATATTTGAGAAGGTGTCCATTCAGCAGTTCGCACATAGGTCAAGCAACTCAAATGATTAAACGCAGCATACACCAGTTTTAAATCTCCCAGTTATGGGGGGGACTCGTGGACTATCCATAGGGAGCATAATAGGCCATTTTGTGCAGCAACCACTGTGACTTTCATAGAACAGCATTCACTCTAACTCAGTCTGAAGAAACATTGAGATGACTCAGTAAATGCAAACTGCAAGGTGCAAGGAAGGACATAGAGACCCCGCTTATTATGGTGGGGACTCATGGATTTTCCAGGGGGAGCGTAATAGGCTTTTCCAGGTGAGTTAAAAAAGCCCGTTTCCGTACTCTTCAATTATTACCGTGGCCTGGTATGAGGAAGCTGTATCCACCCTCAGCTTTGGGAGTGGACGCAACCCTATGCCAACAAAGGACAGTGGTCTGTTGAAGAATGCCACCAAAAATCAGTAAGCACTTCTAGTGGACTCTGGATTGTTGAGCCCAAACTACAATTAAAAAAATAATGAGGAGTTGGGTTGCATACATTGTCAACTTCTGTATGGGAACTGTTAATTGGTTTGGCGTGTGGCCTGACCATTGTGTTTCTCATTTCACATTCATACCTCATTATTACAACAAGAAGAAAACACTATAATCCAGGTGTCTCACTAATGGTGGAACGATTTACGAAAACGCTCCAGTTTACACACCTAGGAAATAAAAGTTGATATGCCCTCAGGTCAACTTTTGAGAATGACAAAAAAAAATTCTGAATCAATGGTTACGTTAACACAGCACATCCCTAAAGGAAACCCAGGGGTTCTCTAGCCATTTGATTTGACTAATGAAATAGTTCAAGATTAACCTAATGGATGTCAAAAACAAGAAATACAGAAGTAAATAGTTTTATGTGTTTCTACCTAAACCCATCTGAGCATTCATGGAAAGCATTTTGATCTAGTCCACAGCGAACGGTAATTGGTAAAACCCTCAGTTGAACGACTAACCACAATAGAGGGTACCTTGAATAATTACATTGACTTTTAATCAAAAATACCATCAACTTTATTTAATGCTACTGAATTGTACATTTATGGGTAATATGAGAGGTTGAGGAAAGGAGTGTTGAATTTTGGTCTTCCATAATACTGGAGGAGGCTCAATGTGCCAACTATTTCAGACTTGTGATTACAGACAAAGATGAGTACTTGCATAGCACTCTCTGTGAACACATGTTCCTAGTGCGGATCATCCTAAAGTAGTCTGTAAGACCACAAATGTACCTAAAAGAAGAGATTACTTTTCAAAGCTGCTTTAAAGTGATCCAGAGGCCATGCTGTCCAAGACTGAGTGGTAGATTATTCCATACCTGGATCACCAGATGCAAAAAAAAATAGCATTTAAGAAGACAACTTAATTTTCATGTATCTATGGTTTAGAGGAGTGTATTATGTCACTTGTATCTGGAATATGTGGAAAGACGGTATAAGAACTAAAGAAGAGGGATAGCGAACGAGTAGTGTTATTATATGCAAACTGCCAGTGCAAATTATTGTCCTGTTGTGTACAAAAACAACGTTATTGCTCAACTGGCTGATTGCTTTTTTCGATTGCCCATTGCTCTGAGGATGCTAAGCAGATGAATATCATAACTGTATTTGCTGCAGACGGTGGATCTCTCCCCAGATTCTAGAAAGGAATTGGGTTCTGCGATCTGGCATACTTTTGCCTGGTAATTTATGTGCAGAGAAGAAGTGTTCACCAAAAGACTGAGTGAGGCTCCTGACTGTGGGAAGGGACCTTGAGGGTATGAAAAGAGCCATCTTGGCTTAGAGAAACACCTTCGTCCAGATGGTGGTGTATCCATCTATCAATGGAATAAAATCCATTGAACTTGTCTGTCAAAGATCTGGATGTATCCGTAGTGGGTGAAGCAAAACACAAGGTTTTGTGATGTGGTTTTGGAGTGAGCACAAACCACACAACTGCACACGCAGTCCCTTGCCAGAGTATCCCATAAGACATATTTACTTATTACTTCGTGGCACTGCTGCTTAAAGTACTAGCACAACTATACAAACAATATACTTTGAGTGACACTTCAGCACGAGCTAAGCAACGCACTTAGATCTGTGTTTTGCTGTTTATTTAATAAATAACCCCATTGTTACGATGTCAAGACCTCTCCCAATCCTAATATTTAAGTTCCAATCCGATTCTTCTGATCTCCAGGAATCCCAGGTAGTCTCTCGTCCATAACCTTCAGATAAGCTCTATCCTCCATTCCACACTGACACTTCCTCTTCTGTCTCGCCCATGTGCTCTCTCTTCAATCCCATCTCAGGTACCTTCTGCCATAATCTAAAGGATTTGTACAGATGCACATCTTGCTATTTCAAATGAACAGCACAGAATCAGCTGTTAAGGCTGCTCTGCGACAGTCTACTAGTAAGGTAGCTGCTAGATCAGTTCTGGAGCTTTTATTGAAGTAGTAGGGCAAAGGCCGTTGTTATCTCTTGCCAAGGATGAAGCTCTCACTGTAGCCAGTTCTGGGTGTTTTTTTTAACTATAACAATTTCTATGCAGGGATTTGTAAACATATACTTACAGTGCTTAAAGTAAACCACAAATTAGGCAATGCAATGTGGCGTAAGCTATAAAAGCTGAAATTGATGGAGTTCCACGTGATATAAAGGCACTTGGCAGATATGAGCACAGCATAAGTCAGTTCCTGATAAACCCTTGGTCTTAATGTCTGTTGTTCTTCATCTGAGCTAAGAATGGGCATTATTAGTGGGTTTTTTTTAATTGATCTAGTACCCTTCCAATGTGTAGTTTGGATTCCTAAGCAAGTTTGCATCGCTCCCAGTCAATGCATGTCACTCAGCATTGTGGAAGGAAATGACAGGCTTTCCACAAAACTCTTTCTTGAAGCAGAAATAAAGCAGGACTGAAGTTCTCACGTTTTTGTGTATTTCCGTATTCATAGGCTCTCAGGGCAGTTTTATCTCATCTGGCAGACGCTCAGCCAACATGGCTGAAACAACTTTAAACATGTTGTGTTGGATGGGTGTCTGCAAGATGAGTTACAGCTACCCTGAAAGTGTGTGATTATGAAAGACAGTGAAACAGTTTTGTGCAGCATCCAATCATTTCACCTTGACGATGAAGAGTGGAACTTGTTGATTGTGATAAGGCATTAAAAGATTTAATAGCTAACACGCCTGGAATTTTCAATTCTATTAAGGACTCGGAGGCAAGGAGTATGCTTCTTTTTCCTCACCGTTTATTAAAGTAGTTTTCTTACAGCAGCCAATCACATTAAACATTTTTTTAAGCAAACTACATTTCGCATTATTCTTGTGTGGCATCATACTCATTGCATCAACCAGTGTGTCCCCTGTGCCATAAAAGTCCTAGACACCATTTTAGTGCTTCTTTCTTTGCAACTGGTAAACCAAACTTTAGAAAAACATAACTTTATCAAACAATGCCTGGGTTCAACAATCCAGAATGTCGGAAACTGTAAACGTGTCCTCCAAATGTTGTACTGGAGAAAAGGGAACTGTCCATAGATCCATCTAGAAATATGACAAATGATTGACAGGAACTAAGCCTCTTGTCTCTTTTTGTTCCTGTATTTGATCGATCACTGAATTGAAACAAAAATACGTACCTAATCTCTATACCAACTAGAATATGCGGTTATTGTGATGCATGGCAATATCAGGGTGGGTAAAAGAGAAAACGGAAAGAGAATCCTTGATCTCATTCTCAGAGAGGGATAATCCTCACTGATGAGTCCTTAAGAGAATCGAAAATTCTAGAGTCGTTAGCTAGAAAACATTTTATTCTATGTCAGGACCGGAGGCTTCAGATTATGCTTGTTTAAAGCATTTCCAATACCACTAAGGCGACATCCAGTACTGGTTTGTGATTGACAGACTTAAAGGTCTACTGCTCCCATTATGTCCACTGCTCCCATTATGTCACCTAACTGGGAACCCTGCAGGAAACATTTGGAGTCCATAGCTCCCCTCCCTGAATAAGCACCAAATCTAATGACATCAAAACCTGTCTCAGACATTAACCGTTTTACCTACGGTGCTATAGTAGCAGATAAAACCAGGTTGATAGGTTGTAGGGCGATCAACAATTGTCCACCATTTGATTGTCTGAATTCCCTTGCGCGGTCTTTGTACTCTTTCAGACATTGCGCAATACACAATTTTGGGTGATCAATAAAACTAGAATACAAAATCTATTTCAAGATAACACCAGCAGCAACACATGGAGCGACTCCTGGTGGCCATCAGACCTAGGACCCACACACATTCCCTCCGACCACGCCAGAAACCTCAGAATCATCATTGACAACAAGCTCACCATAGAATCACAGATCAACACCGTTTCCTCTGCCTGCTTCCTCACTCTGCGCACGCTACGTAAAAGCTTCAAGTGGCTACCCCTAAACATGAGATGCACCATGACACAGGCCCACATCACCAGCCAAATGGACTGTGGCAACTCCCTCTATGTAGGAATTGGCGGAAACCTCCTACAGAGACTTCAGACCATAAAGAACACGGCAACCAGACTCAACCTCTGCCTTCCCCAACAAACCCACATCAGACCCCACCTCAGGCAACTAAACTGGATTCCTGTACAGAAGAGATGCAAATTTAAGCTGCTGACCCACGTGTACAAGGCTTTACACAAACAAGGACCCGCCTACATTAACCACCGCCTGAACTTCCACCAACTGTTGAGAAGACTACACTCTGCCTCCCTCTCACTTGCCCATACTCCACGGCATCCACCGAAGCAGTAGTGGAGGACGCTCCGTCTCCCACATTGCAGAAAAGACCTGGAACAGCCTCCCCAGGCAACTCCGGACCATCACCTCACTTCCAGAATTCTGAAAGGCCTTCAAGACCTGGCTGTTCAAATAAGCCTCTGAGACCTGCAAACGCCCAAATGCCCTATCAGATGATAAGCTGCACTTTATAAATCCTGAATGATTGAAGAATTGTAAGATCCTCAATACAGCTGGACGGATCACGCAGGAGGCAGGTTGAAGTGTAGAAATACAGGTTTATTCCAGAGTAAGAAGAAACCCATCCAGGTCCCATCTAGTACAGGTAACCGCTCCTGTCATTTGAACCAATACAATTCTATCACCTGGGATACCAGGAGTAAACATAGAACCTCTAGTAACCATGGCACATGACATCAGCAGAGAAGCCTGCTTCAGCATGCCACACACCTTCCCCCGTTAACAGAAAGAAAGCAAAGAAGAAGAAGAAATAAACATAAGCATAAGATTCAAGATACAAAGTCTTTTAAATAGCTTGGCCTCTTAACATTCCTAGAGGACAAACGTGGAGAACAACCAGAATCAGTACCAGCATCTTTTCTAATTACAGATTGTTCACAATACTCAGCCCCTTTGTACACTGAGACCCTGTTCAAATTCCAAACCCTGTGGTCTTGAGTTCTAACAGCATTTTTTAACACTTTATGACCCGTATGGGCTTGGAGAACTTGACCTTGGAACCAGGTTGCCTGATGACAACTAAATCACCAACCATGACCTTGGTCTCTTTAGTGGATTTCTTAGAGTCAAAGTATAATTTCCTGGATAAGCACCTGGCTTCTTCTCTTTTGCGCCAGTCAGGAGAGACTTTCTCAGACGAAGAGGAAGAAGCAGACTCCTCAAGATGCCTTACCCAAGAGGGCTCAACTAACGTACAGGGAGACCTACCTTTAAAAAGGGCAAAAGGTGACTTACCAGTCGTGCTGTGTGGTGTCACCCTATAACTTTCAACCTTTTTAAGAACCTCCTCCTTCCAATTGAGACCAGCACTCTTGGCCCAAGAGATGGTTTCCTTCAACACTCTATTGAATCTTTCCACCATTCCATTGGTCTCTGGGTGGTAAAGGGAACATCTCTTGTGCCTGATGCCACGACTTTTAAGGAATGCTTCCATTTCTCGTGAAACTAATTGCACACCATTATCAGTAAGGATGGTTTCAGGGTATTCCTCTTTGGCCATCAGAGATTCTAAAAATGTAATAACATGCACAGTCTCTATGCTAGAAGTAAAATGACATTCAGGCCACCTGGAGAATAGATCTCTAAGCACTAAAATGAAAACTTGTTGACCATTTGAGTGAACTGGCCCTAGTATGTCCAACGCCACATCTTTCCAGGGCCCACGAGGAAGTTCCCTCACCCCCATGGGCTTGACCCTTGTTAACTTTGACTTTTCACTCATGGAACACACAATGCAATCCCTCACAACTCTCTCCACATGTAAGTCCATCCCCGGCCACCAATAAGAGGACCGAAGTCTCTCCTTGGTTTTTGACATACCAGAATGCGACCTGTGAGCTAAATCGATTAAGGTTTGACGAAGTTTAAGTGGTGGGACAAGTCTTGTTCCACGTAGAAGCACACCATCACAAACTGCCATCTCATCTTTAAGACCCCAAAACTTGGTAGCCTCATCTGATGTGATCCAGCTCGACTAATATAATTTCTTCTCCTTTGGACATGACATCCAGGTTGGAAACACTCTTTTTAACAACTATACCAATATGACGGTGGGGCCCATAACACCGCATAAACATTCACTCACTCAAATATTCCCTGGATCCCATCCACTTTCACCTAGGAGAAAAAGTTATGACTGCTGGAGGAAAACGGGATACCTTTTAAAGTCGACAAGATAGTTTCTCAAACATCATACATAATTAGTTTTAATCCTGTCGGTTTCTAAGACATCAAGGTACTCCGCTCTTTGGTCGATGGACCAACTAGTAGGAATAAGTTGATGGTGATTAAGACCAGCTCAATCACATTTAAACTCATTAAAACATTATACTTATTATTGAGCTAAAGAACCACAGACTCGTAGTTTTAATTGTAATAAAGTGTATCTACTTTCTTTAAATGCATGAATAAGTTTCAATTTTATGAATCCGTTTAATACGTTTAATATCATTATAAGAAATAAACTTTAAAAGAATTTATGCATACCCTTTTAGATGAAAAATAAAAGTTCGCCTCGGCAGATAAATTGCAGATCACAGCATAGAACTCCCAAAAACTGACTGTCCCGCTAAACAGGCCTCCTCGACGGACCACCTATACAGGTTTCCCGCAACAATCTCGTTCCTTCCCAGTCTGATTTAAAGCAAAAAGATTAATTATATTAAAAGAAATGGCCTATGGAAAATAGCAGCAGCTCTCCAGCGTCAACGTCCAGTGCTCAAAAATTATGTATGAATAGCGCTCCTCCTACCTAAGAGTAGGTCCTCTTATACCCTATTACTAGCTTACTAAACAGAAAAGTTTCAATCTTTGGGGGCGAGATTCACGCTAATTGGTCCATTGGAGGGGTGGCAAGCATCTCCTCATTGCCCTTCTTGCTTAAACCGGTTCCGAAAATGTTTATAACTTTGTCCTTTCTCACGGGCTTTAGGACATTACCAATCCGATTGACAGTTCCTCACATGTATCTTCTTTTGTAACTTTATTTTAAACAGTTCATTGTTAATTCACAGCTGCATCTTCGGTTCTCATACATTCTCGCTGAGTCCTTCTTGGCACTCATTTGGTGACAGGTCACACTGTCCTTGACTCTTTTCATTCTGGGCTCTACTCTCAACCACGTGACATGTTTCTGCAGCTTTCTTCCGCTTGGAAGCCATTTTGCACTTGCGCATTAAGCTCATCTGCCTCGGCAGCCATCTTTACAGCACGGCCTAACAGGCCCGAACGAACTATCATGAAAACAAACACAATCATAATTAAAATAAAGAAAATCAGCCTTTTCGTTTCCCTCCCGTCATTCTACGTACCCCAATTAGGTGTTACCTAGCAAAGCGACATGTAAAGCTATGTTTACTTACCATCCACATTCTTTTGCCACAATACAATTTACGACATAGCACAAATCATGCAGTATCACTCTAATTAGTACGTAAACCATTATGTTAATATTATTCCACCTTTACAATTGTAAGTAAGTTAGTTTTGCACATAAATTGCCAGTTACCAAAGATATAAAAGATGCAAAATGTTGATTAGTCGTCAAAACAATTAATAACGTTAATTATTAGCATTAATATTAGGGGGTTCAAAAATTTTCTTATTTACCTTGCTCCATCAACTCCCCCCTTTGGTGATTTTTAATATCACCACAAAAACCCATGTTACACACATTTTTCAAATAGTATGTTTCTTGTCCATTTGCTTCTTGTTAGTTTTACACATCAGTATCCCTTTCATCTTGTCTTTTTGTTCTCTCATACATGCTTTCTTTTAGTTCTTCAAGTTCTATTTCACCTAGTTCTCGTTCTCTTTATCTTATTTTCTCTTTTTATTTTGTTTTGTCTTTTTTCCTTTTAATACATATAATAACAAATTTCGCAAATAACACCACTAATATTATTACTGTTGCTGATATCAAAACTTTCCCTACAATAGAACTACCTATTTCAGTGAACCATTTTGGTATTGAGGAAAAACTCTTACCAAGTTTCTCCCAGGCATTTTCAA
This sequence comes from Calotriton arnoldi, assembly GCA_963921515.1. Taxonomy (NCBI): domain Eukaryota; kingdom Metazoa; phylum Chordata; class Amphibia; order Caudata; family Salamandridae; genus Calotriton; species Calotriton arnoldi. Next base: position 2,401,665 of record CAWUFW010001040.1, read on the forward strand.
CCTCCAGTGGAACAAGTTCTTTGTGCAAATTAGTAATATTCTTTATATACTTTTGTATATTTTCACTTTTATCTGGAATGTAAGTGCAACAATGTTGGACTTTCAGCATTCCACAGACTCCTCCCTCTTTTTCCAAAAGAATGTCAAGGGCAAGTCGATTTTGCATCACCATAGCTCTCATGGCAACCATCTCGGTATTTACCATCAAGAACCCTCCAGCAGTATTCGTTGATAAACGATCTACTACTGTGGACAATTTTCGAATTTTAAATGCATTCAAAGATATTCCCACTGCTGGTATCATTGCTCCAAAAATGTCACCCACTATTTCTGAAAAACTTTCCCTTTTTCTACGTGTGAATGTTTCACCCATTTCGTGTGTTCCTTTTTCTTCTCTATCTACATGAAAGATTTTTGGAAAGACCAGGCCTAAGTAGCACGACCCATACCAATGGTCCGGCAACCTGTAATAAGCTCTGTTTCTACAAATATAATAGATCCCTGGAAATATTGGATCTTTTCCTCCTTTGAATCCCCATCCTCCTAGAATTTTATAATTGTCTCGGCAGTCACTGGAACCCACGAAATAGCTATCATACCTAGTCCTATTTCTACTAATGCACAACTTTCCCTGTTGGGGCCAATCTAAAGTCATAGCTGCATTTGTCTTTTTCTTATCATTACTTTCTCCTTCAAATGCCCAAAGGGGTGTTTTTGTCTCTTCCTCTATTACCTTTCTTTGAAATTTGACTCTTCTGCTTTCTACCATCTCTAAAAATACCTTTTCTTCCTTCTTTAACTCACAGGTAAGGTTGTGTTTAACTATATCATCTAATGTTAAATCTTTATTCTCTAAGAAAATTCACCAAACATTCTTGCTTCTTTCACCTTGTTCAATTCAGGAATTATAGGAATTTTTGCAAAAATCTTATTTATGTCAGTATAATAATATTCTAATCTACCTGTTCTATAAAACAAACTAGCTAAAACACTACATGTTATTCCATACGATGATAGGTCACACCTTCTGAAACAGACGCAGGTAATTGCATACAAACATAACAATCTCTTACATCCATTGTTTCTACATATTCATATAATAATTTTGTGAAAACATTCTTTGAAAAATCTGTTATGGATCTATCCTTATGTAACTCTGCACTATCAATTAATGTTGCTGTGTTCTGTATGTTAACTTCCTTATTCTTCTTTGTGTTGTTCTCTAATATGGACGTTTCTTCTACAGCTAATCTAATTGGAATGGTGATTGCTAAGATAAGCCATACAAACATTAATATACCTGTACAAAAGAAACACATTCTACACCATCTACGTAAAAACTAACATCTATTCTCTGTGTCTACCATCTTATTCTATTACCTAAATATATATATTTGTACAGAAAATGTGTCACCACACCTCAGAATGACGTTTTAGCCACTCTACTTTCTCACTTTGTCTCGTTTGGTACTCTCTTTAGTTCTTCTCAGAACTTTTTCTTGTCTTATTCAGGTTTTTAGTGTCCAGTCCGGCTTTTTCTTTTTAATCTCTTCAAACTTGTTGCACTTCACTTTCACCCATTGGTTTGCAGCTTTCTTCTGGGTTCTTGTGAGTGATTTCTTCTTCTTTGATATCAGTCAATGCGATGTATAGCCATTCAGGTGATTTATATTTCAAATTTGCTTTCTTCACTCTTTTCGTTTTCTGCAATTGTTTTCCACTTTGTCTTCCTTGTTCCTTTTGACTTATTTCATTCACTTGCTCTGCATTATCTCTGTTTATGTTTATGATTTTGTATCTCAATCTTTTGACTTCGTGGGGCCAATTATCTCCTTTTCTCAGCCTTTTCGGTTCACTTTCTTTTTCCTCTAGTTCAGCTCTCCAAGTTCTTTTTCTTGGTCCTAGTCTCTGTATTCTCTCTTCTTCACTTTCTTCTGATTCTGTTTCAGACCTTACTTAATTTCCTCTTATTTTGAACTTTATGATTTCACCTTCTTTGTCTAGCTCTGCTTCTTCGTGTGTCTTTTCTGTTCGATCACTTTTCTATCCCTCCTCGAGGTTCTTCCGAATTCTCGTTGATCTCTCTGTCTGTTTCTATATTTCCCTGTTCTTTTGTTTGTTGGTCTGTCCCTATTGCTCCTCGGGGTTCTTCCGCTTCTTCTATCTCTCTATCTGAATCTATCCCTCCCTTGTCTAATTTGACAATTTTTGAAGGATTTTTACCATAACTTGTGCTTGGCTGATCACTGTCACTTGGTTCAGTTTCTTCGTTTATAATGTCAATTCTCCATTTCTTCTTTAGCTTTTTATCACAATCTGATTGGTCTGTATCAGATGCTGAACTGGTGTCTGATATTTCCAGATGTCGACTTACATGTCGATCTTCAAGTTCTGGAACCTTTACTATTTCAAATTCTTCTCCTGTTGTTAAACTTGTACCTGGGTCTTCCAGATGTCGACTTACAGGTCGATCTTCAAGTTCTGGAACCCTGTTTGTTTCGTCTTCTGCATCAGATGCTGAACTGGTATCAGATATCTCCAGATGTCGACTTACAGGTCGATCTTCAGGATCTGGAACTCTGATAGTGTGACTGGCATGTACCCAGTTTTTCACTCCTGCACATTTGACTGCAGTTGTTGTCACCAGGATCACTTGTCGTGGTTGGTCCCAGCGAGGAACCAAACAGTTTCTTCTTCTGTGGACTTTTATGCGGACCCAGTCTCCTGGATTCAAATCATGAGCTGGTTTTCTTTCAAGAGTGGTCGCATCCGATCCAACCTGATGAAACACAGAATGTACCACATCAGCCAATCCTTTGCAATAATCCAACACGAGATCATCAGTTATAGTCAGCAGTTTGTTGACGGGTACATGTGCTTGTCTCATTGCTCGTCCCATGATTATTTCGTGGGGACTCAGACCTGTTTTTCTATCGGGTATGCTTCTGATAGTCATTAGTACCAGTGGAAGGGCATCTGGCCATTTGAGTCCTGTGGCTTGACACATTTTCCCTAACCTATTCTTTATTGTTCCATTCACTTGTTCTACCACTCCAGAAGCCTCTGGTCTGTATGCACAGTGCAATTTCTGTTGAATACCAAGAGCTTCACATATCAGTTGAATTAGTTCATTTTGAAAATGTGTTCCTCTGTCTGTTTCAATCGTTACTGGAAAACCGTACCTTGGAATGAATTCTCTCAGCAAGAGCTTAGCTACTGTAATCCCATCATTCCTTCTGGTCGGATAGGCTTCCACCCAACGAGAAAACAAACAAACGACCACAAGAACATACCTCAGTCTATTGCTTGGGCGCATTTCTATGAAATCCAGTTGCATTCTCGTGAAAGGACCTCCCTCTCGTCCTATTGTTCCTAAACTCACTACTGTTTTCCTTCCTGAATTTATCTGTTGGCAGATAAGACATCTTTGACAAAGACTTTCAGCTATAGCTCTGAATTTTAGGTTATACCAGGTTTGTCTAAAAAGTCGGATCATGGCATCCCTTCCAATATGAGCTTGTCCATGGTACATCCGTGCCATGTTAGAAATCATGCTATCAGGCATAACTGGTCTTTCATCTCTATAAACCCAAACATCATCTTCCTCCCTTTTCCTGCATCCTGCTTTTATCCGGCTATCTTTTTCCTCATCATTTGCGGCTTCCTGTAATTGTCTCACCTCAGCCCATGTTTCGACAATGTTAGTAAACAGCAAAGGACATGAAACATGCTCTCTTTCTCTTCTTCTATTCAACAAGACTAAATTTTTAGCACAATACTGAGCTATCTCGTCAGCATACTTGTTGCCCATGGTTATGTAGTCCTCCCCATTCTTGTGCGCAGTACACTTCACCACTGCAATCTGTTTAGGCAGCTGTATCGCCTCAAGTAATTTCTTCACAAACTCACCATTTCTGATTGGAGTTCCTGCAGACGTCAAGAAACCTCTTTGGGACCAGATCTGCCCAAAATCATGGACCACTCTGAAGCCATACTGGCTATCTGTGATCACTGTGATTCGAACATTCTTTCCCAGTTTGCATGCCTGAATTAGAGCAATCAGTTCAGCCACTTGGGCGGAACGTATCCCTCTCAAACAAGATGCTTCCATTATTGCAGCTACTGTACATACAGCATACGCCGCACTCAAAACTCCTTCACTTGTCCTCAAGCATGAGCCATCCACAAACATCACATAATCTGATTCTTTTAAAGGCTCATCTCTGATGTCTGGCCTTGGTTTTGTACAGTATTCAAGTACGTTCAAGCAATCATGGTCAACTTCATCTTTGTCTGTCACACTCTCGTCATCCGGCAATGATGTCGAAGGATTCACGCTTGTGCACCTGTCAATGGTTACATTTTCTGCACTTAAAATCACTTTTTCATACCTAGTCAGCCGACTATGTGTCATGTATTGAGTTTTGGTTCTTGTCAAGAGAATTTCGACTGAATGTGGAACATATACTCTCAGTGGGTATCCCATCATAATGCCTTCACTTTGTTCCAGACTCACACAAGTAGCAGCTACTGCTTTCAGACATCCAGGCAATGCTTTTGCTACCGGGTCTAAAACAGCCGAAAAATATGCAATAGGTCTTTTCATATTTCCATGTCTTTGCACTAAAACTGAAAGTGCACACCCATCTCTCTCACTACAGTACAGCTCAAAATCTTTTTCATAGTCATGCATTCCCAGTGCCGGTGCTTCACACAGTCTCGCTTTTAGTTCTCTGAATGCTTTCATTTCTTCATCCTTCAATTCAAACGGATCTTTAACATCCTTTTTTGTCAATCGCTGTAATGGTTTCGCAATTAGTGAAAACCCACTTATCCACTGTCGACAATATCCAACCATTCCCAGGAACATTCTCGCCTCTCTTTGTGTCATTGGAGCTCTCATTCCTCGGATAATTTTTATTCTCTCCGTCGTTACCTTTCGCACTCCTTTTTCAATTTTATGACCTAGGTATTGAACCTCCTGTTGACAAAACTGTAATTTTGATGGGGACACCTTATGTCCTCCTCCTGCTAAATGGTTCAGGAAAGCAATTGTGTCAGTAACACATGCTTCTCTGGTTTTTGATGCCACTAATAGGTCATCAATATACTGAACCATCACAGATTTTCAGGCATTTTTAAATCTTCCAACGATTTCTTTAGAATCTGATTAAAGATTGAGGGACTTTCTGTATACCCCTGAGGAATTCGGCACCATGTCAAAATACGCTCTCCGAACCTGAACGCAAATAATGGCTGGCTATCTGGATGTAACGGGATAGAGAAAAATGCATGGCACAAATCAATGACGGTGTACCATTCTGCCTCATGTGGAATCTGATACAGTATTACAGCAGGGTTTGGTACAATTGGACAACAAGGAACAACGATTTTATTAACCTTCCGTAAATCTTGCACAATCCTATATGTTCCATTCGGCTTTTTCAGTCCCATTATAGGCGAATTACATGGACTGCTCATTATTTCTTTCAAAATTCCTTGTTCAATCATTTTATTTATTACAGGTGTTATTCCTTCAATGATTTCTGGCGTCAATGTATATTGTGGAGTATTTGGGTAATTTGTTCCTTCTCTAACAGAAATTTTAACAGGGTCTACTCCTCTCATTAACCCAATGTCTACACCTGTAAAATCCCATACCTCCTGTTTGACTGTTTCTTTTAACTCAATTGGAATTTTCTCTACATCGAACACAGGAAACACGTCATTCACTCCTGGCTCTAATTCTGCCATTGTCATTTTATATAGTACATCTTCATCTGGGGTCTGAAATGCAATCCCAACCGGAGTACAATAGATGGTGCAATTCATTTGCAAAGTAGATCGCGTCCAAGTAAATTTACAGGACTGCAATCACACACCACAAATCGGTGCATTTCTCTGAGTGGTCCAACTTTTACTTCTACTAGTTGGGTAAGTGGCGCCTTAATTTGCTGATTTGAGACACCAACGACTTGGATAGGTTTGGAATTTCCACTGATCTAACAGTAGAACGGGTAGCTCCAGTGTCCACAAGGAATGTTACATTTGCACCATTCACTTCTCCATCCACAAATGGACCTGCCTGATCTACCTCTAGAGTTGCGCCAAGTACGCACTCTTCCTCCTCTCCTAGGCACCGTCATAAACTTTCATCCGATTCATTCCCATCCTGTCGTAACCAATACTGCGTTATCGCAGCTGCGCGTGGCAATTGTGTTACCTGCTCTCCTCCGTAGAATCCTGTCTCTGCACTGTATCTCTGTGGATTTACACTCTTGGGAAGTGGTGGTTGTGGCACCTGACTCTGCTGAGTAACTACCTGCGGTTGCTGCAGCTGTTGGTAACTCACCTCATTCTGCACCTGTGGATTTAATGATTGATTTTCGTATTAGCTTTTGGAGGAAATTTACACTCGTTTCTCCAATGCCCTAACTTTCCGCAGTTGTGGCATGGCCACTTCTTCTTTGCTTCTTCTATACTCATTTGGCCTTTGCCTTTACCTATATTCGGTTTGGATTTAGTTTGTCCTGTCTCATTAACTTGATTATTCATGTGAGCTTCTTGTTTTTCTGCAACTTTCACTTGTGCCCACATTGCTTTCTCCTTTAATTTACGCTGTCTACATTCAATCTCATCACTACAATACTTGGCATACCTCAACACTTCATCCACTGTACTGTTCTGCCAGCATATCATATGCTGTTTAATCATTTCGCTTATTTCTGGCTTCAACCCATAAACAAATCTATATACAAAATGACTCATGTCCTTCTCATTCAGAGTCTCATAACCGCTATACTGTTTGAAAACCAAAAGTAGCCTCTCATAGTAGGCATGTACAGACTCTTTACTCTCCTGCGTAGTTCTGTCAATTTTTACCCAATCAGTTTCTTTGGGTGGAATTTTGTTTTTCAAAAAGGTAATAACTTGATCATATTTCCTCATCACTTCTGGTCCTGGCGCTCCTGTTTTTGCGTCTCTTGGGTATTCTACAGTTGGCCAATCAATGGTAATTTTACATTCTGTCCATAAATCGGCTGGCACTACAGTGTCAAATAATCCATCCAAATCTACCCACAACACCTTCGAAACTTTGACAAACCTTTCTACTTGTCTGTACCATTCTACAGGTTTTTTTCTCAATTTTGTCATTTGTAAATGACAGTATATCTTGTCTGGACCAGGGGACATGTACATAACTACCTCCTGGGGTTTCTCTCATCGGATACTCCCTTACAACCGATTCCTTGTCTGTCACCGCAAACGCCAAAGACGCCTTGTCTGTTGTTCTCTCATTCCTTTTAGTCCACCTGCTTCTCCATCTGTCCACATCACCCCATTTTCTCAACAAAACAATCAGTTCTTTTATCTGTGTTAACCGTCCTGATGTGTTCAGATTTTCTATATCTTTCTCACAAAAATCTACCCTATATGGTTTCTGCAAACTTTTGACCTTTCCAAATTCCACTCCTAGTTCATTCGCTGTCTCGTCCAATTTGTCATGTAGATTTCTAGCTCTCCAAGTAATGCTCTTGCAGAAGAACATTATCTCGTCGTCCTGGTATGTTTTCAATTTTTCTGTACCAATAGTCCCTAAAATTAACTCTTCCATATCTATCTTTAGCCTAATTACATCTAATGGTTTTGGTTCTGTCTCTTTTTTTTGCAAGTTTCTCATCCATTCATTTAATTCGTCTGGAGTTGGACCTACAGGTGTACTATTTATTTCTATCCAATTTCTATTCCTCTCTGGTGTTTCTGATGCAGACTCGGTTCCCATAGGAATCCTCCTTATCTCACTCTCATTTACTGTCAGGTTAGTAGGTGGGCTCGGTCTATATGAACTGACCAAATTTCTTGCCCCTTCAGTTTCTAGTTCCATCCCTTCTCTCATTCTTTGCAAATTTGAGTTCATGGGGATGACTAGGGAATGCTCATCTATTTTCTGGTTCTCAAAAACTGGTATTACTGGTCCTATTGTCACTGGCACAGTCACAGATTCCATGTTCATTGTTAACTCTCTTATTTTCTCAGTCAATTCTTTTGTAGTTTTTGCTAACTCTGCTGCATTGTCACTGTCAAAATTTTCACTTTGTGGAGTTTTTAGCTGTTCATTTGACCTATTTATCTCGTATCTTCGTTCTGGACTTTTATTCCTCCCAGTTTCCATTGGCGGTGCATTGGGTGTCACCACCGCAGAATTCTGTTGATATGGAGGTGGGTTTCTGTTTAAAATATCTTCCAGCAACTCATCCTCTGTCTCGCTACCTCCATACCCATACCTTTCTGTAACTGTATGTTTCTTTTTCTCTGTACACTTCTTTCCGGTACCCTCTTCAACTGTAAAAGCTGGAAACAAACCTTCTGTCATATTAGCATATCTCCAACGCTTCATCCTGTCTTCATGATTCACTCCCCACAACCTTCCAGGAACTAAACTATGATTCTTTGCACCTCTGTATCTTTCTCGTTCATACATCTCGTCTTCCCATTCACCTAACGCTTCAAACTGTGTCGGTCTAGGTCTTGGCTCAAGCTTCGTCATTTTCTCTCTCAAATTTCGAAGTACCGCTATGCTAAACGAACCATTCTCTGGAAAAGCCAGTACTCCATCATTCTGAGTATATTTTGTCCAATTTTCTAACCAAATGCAAGTATGATAACCGTATTTCAGCATCATATGCGAAGCTGGTGTTTTCGGCGGAGGAATTACCTGTCCCTCTCTAGTCACTACCTTTATGTCTTTCTTAAAGAAGTTCTTAATTTTCGCTATCCATGACGGTTTCTCTCTACCATATTCATAATAAGCTATATTTCACGATTTCTTTTCCTTCTGCAAGCTCGTAACTCTGCTCTGATCTCTATGTGCTATTCGGACCTATCCCAGCGCGTCTCACACCAACGCACCAATCCGTAGCTTCTACGTCACTACTTTTCAGACCTATCCCAGCGCGTCTCACACTAACGCACCAATCAGGGCGTTTTCCGTGTTTCTATTGCACTGGCCAATCCCAGCGCGGTCTTTTGTCAACGTCAGTTTTACTCCTGACCCCTCCTTTACAAAATTTATCGGCAGTTTGTTCTCATCTATATTTGATTAGTTACGACATAAAAACACATTTCCATTGTCTGTTTTCAGCTAAACAAAAGTGATAGTTTACTCTATTTTGCAAGAATACAGTTTCGTTCGATAAGTGTAGCACTTCCCTCTACCTTACCCTTCTTTCAAGCAAGGGGTAAACCCGTTTCTCTGGGGATAAAACACATGTGGAGACTACACTGCTCCTGAGAATTAAGGCCAGAGTTTCACAAGAAAACCGGTTGCTATTTCACTCATACATGTTTTATACAGAAAATGTCCCTATCATAACACAACCTGTTATCACCAATTTGAAAACCAGACAATGCACTATTCCATGTGACTTCTCTTGCCACACGTGTCTACTTCCTACTTCGCGAAAGCTTCAAAATTTCCGACTTACATATGACATAATACAACTCAACATGAAGTGTTAGACATGAAATAATCGATAATCAATAATCAATAATCACCAAACTAATCTATAGGAACCATAACTCTGCTACCAAGAAATCTGATCCAGCGCGACTAATATAATTTCTTCTCCTTTGGACATGACATCCAGGTTGGAAACACTCTTTTTAACAACTATACCAATATGACGGTGGGGTCCATAACACCGCATAAACATTCACTCACTCAAATATTCCCTGGATCCCAATTTAACTAAGCAAGACGGTGAGGGTAAACCCTGTGTGCACTGAAGGTAAATCACCCAAAAGTATCTTCCTAGTAGTTAATCCACAACGCTCAACTTCTCATGGCCCACCGTCCCAGGCACCATTAACACAAAATTGTACAATAAGGAAGGAGCGTTCAATATATATACAATTAATCTGGGAATTCTAATTTTCCCTTTTTCCACAGTTCAATACAGTCGTCCCAACAGAAAAATCCTCGTAAGGTATGCTTCTTGTATAATGTTCTTTATTTCACATCAAATAAATGTAATCCAACTTGAATATAGTTATTGTAAAACACAGCCAACGCATTTCGTCCCCCTCAGGGACATCATCAGAGCTGTAAAGCAAAAAAAAAATTGTAACATAAGAATTTCATTTTTGCACAAATTTTCCAAAAACAACATACAATATAACCCAAATGACAAGATGGCACCATCCCACCAATAGTATTCATGTTCTGCCTATTTAACAATCTATATACATATACCCAGAACAATTGATCGGTGAACGTCTAATGATCCCTACAAAGGAGTGCAACATTATAAAATGATATTCATAAATCGCAGGTCTGACATATTACACCAACTGATAATAACGGCCCCCTACTCTCTTAATTAATGGTTTAAATAATTTCATTGCAAAATCACTCTATTTAGCTCACCTTTTTCATCTATTCATCCAAATTATGTACTCCAAAAATTAAACTCGTTCATCAATCCATATAACTTCCCAGAAGAGAAATTCTTTTCTTCTTCTTCTTATTCTCTAGGGATCCCTTTGAATATCTAAATCTAAATCTAAAATACCAAAATATATATAGGTTATCCTCACAACACCAGTAATTACATAATCCCTAATCACCACCCTCAGTTCAAATATTCCCCTCTATCTCATTCCATAACTTCAAAATCAAATTGGTTTCATTCCAAAGCGTCCTCCATCCGGCCCGATAAATCCGGATTTATCGGGCCGGATGGAGGACGCTTTGGAGTGAAACCAATTTGATTTTGAAGGTTTCTGTTGGGACGACTGTATTGAACTATGGAAAAAGGGAAAATTAGAATTCCCAGATTAATTGTATATATATTGAACGCTCCTTCCTTATTATACAATTCCCTGGATCCCATCCACTTTCACCTAGGAGAAAAAGTTATGACTGCTGGAGGAAAACGGGATACCTTTTAAAGTCGAAAAGATAGTTTCTCAAACATCATACATAATTAGTTTTAATCCTGTCGGTTTCTAAGACATCAAGGTACTCCGCTCTTTGGTCGATGGACCAACTAGTAGGAATAAGTTGATGGTGATTAAGACCAGCTCAATCACATTTAAACTCATTAAAACATTATTCTTATTATTGAGCTAAAGAACCACAGACTCGTAGTTTTAATTGTAATAAAGTTTATCTACTTTCTTTAAATGCATGAATAAGTTTCAATTTTATTAATCAGTTTAATACGTTTAATATCATTATAAGAAATAAACTTTAAAAGAATTTATGCATACCCTTTTAGATGAAAAATAAAAGTTCGCCTCGGCAGATAAATTGCAGATCACAGCATAGAACCCCTAAAAACTGACTGTCTGTCCCGCTAAACAGGCCTCCTCGACGGACCACCTATACAGGTTTCCTGCAACGATCTCGTTCCTTCCCAGTCAGATTTAAAGCAAAAAGATTAATTATATTAAAAGAAATGGCCTATGGAAAATAGCAGCAGCTCTCCAGCGTCAACGTCCAGTGCTCAAAAATGGTGTATGAATAGCGCTCCTCCTACCTAAGAGTAGGTCCTCTTATACCCTATTACTAGCTTACTAAACAGAAAAGTTTCAATCTTTGGGGGCGAGATTCACGCTAATTGGTCCATTGGAGGGGTGGCAAGCATCTCCTCATTGCCCTTCTTGCTTAAACCGGTTCCGAAAATGTTTATAACTTTGTCCTTTCTCACGGGCTTTAGGACATTACCAATCGGATTGACAGTTCCTCACATGTATCTTCTTTTGTAACTTTATTTTAAACAGTTCATTGTTAATTCACAGCTGCATCTTCGGTTCTCATACATTCTCGCTGAGTCCTTCTTGGCACTCATTTGGTGACAGGTCACACTGTCCTTGACTCTTTTCATTCTGGGCTCTACTCTCAACCACGTGACATGTTTCTGCAGCTTTCTTCCGCTTGGCAGCCATTTTGCACTTGCGCATTAAGCTCATCTGCCTCGGCAGCCATCTTTACAGCACGGCCTAACAGGCCCGAACGAACTATCATGAAAACAAACACAATCATAATTAAAATAAAGAAAATGAGCCTTTTCGTTTCCCTCCCGTCATTCTACGTACCCCAATTAGGGGGTCGATTCCGATTCGGGCCGTAAAAAGCACCGACCGACTCGGATCCGGAAAAAATACCGACCGACACGTACCCGTGGCGCACAACACGCCAAGTACGATGCAAGGCGCGAAAAATCCGACCGACACGTACCGAAACCAAGTCGACCGACCGAGCCGCACGGAAAACAGCAATCCGGCCGGAAAAACACGCGAATACAACCGACCGACACGCACCCGGAACAAATCCGACCGAAAGCGTACACGCGAACTCCAAAGCGCAAAGTACGATGCAAGGCGCGAAAACCACGACCGAGCCGGACGGAGGACAAGCCGTACGACCGACACGCATACAAAACCGAGCCGAAGCAACACAATACACCGCGACCGACGCGTACGCAGCATAGAAAACTGCACAAACACAGCGTGAGCGAAACGGAGAACACCGTACGAGACCAATGCAGGGTCCGACTCGGTCACAAGAACGTTTCCAACATACACAAACAGCACAAAGGAAAAATCACCCAAAAAAAGGCCAAACAAGCAATTACCAAGCCAATAAATACTGGGGGGGTGGGGACAGAGAACAAAGACACACCCACAACTCCACCTATATAAAGGACACAAATCACTACCATGAGCCTTTGCAAATGCCATTCCACTGCCAGCACCCAAGAGAAAGCAACCACACACCCACAGCTCATCCCTCACACAAGCCACACACCATCAGCACACCAACAAATACCTACCTCACATACACCCAGCAAAACACACACTCACACACCCTCACCTGCACACCAACACACACATCACCCACCATCACCACCCATCACCATGCCCCCAAGAAGAATCCCAAGTTCCTAGATAGTGAATTGGAAGTCATGGTAGACGAGATCCTCAGGGTGGAGCCACAGCTGTTTGGCACACTGGTCCAACAGACCCCCATGTCGCAGAAAACCAAGATGTGGGAGAGGATCATCAACAGGGTGAACGCCCAATCACCATGTCGGCGCACAAAGACCGACATCCAGAACAGGTGGTATGACGTGCGCAGGAGGGTACGGAAAATGCTGACGCAAGACTACATCAACAGCCAACACACCGGCAGTGGACCTCCTGCCAAGCCAATATACCTCAGGCCCTGGGAGGAGAAGGTGCGGGCCATCCTTCCGCCAGTGAGCGTATATGGACTAGAGGACATCCCAGAGCCTGGTGAGTACACAACAAATGTACACAATATACTGCCACAAAACACACACATCACTGTCAAGGGGAGAGTCAAACCATGCACTCATAGCAATTACACAGCAACCAGAACAGAATCATCCCAAAATGTGTATGTCAGTCAGATAATCACAACACATGCCATCCAAAAGTCACATCCAACTGTGCCAACACATGTACAAACACAACTACAACTACAGCTAGGCAGTGGCACAAATAGAACTAACAAACACATCCACACATGTAGCCACCACAACAACACCAACACACAGTGAAGACCACTCAAAGGAAGGAATTCTGTGTATGCTGGCCAAGTCAGTGTAGCCAATAGCATCATGGGAGTCGCAGTCACACATATTGCCCCCCACAACTGTCCCATCAACACCACCATGAACCATGCGCACATCACAGGGAGTGGAGAAGGACTCACAAGATGGCTGACACTGGCTACTGCTGTGGGGAGCACAAGGCCCTGCTGGCAACTGTGCACCAACAAACAGCAGGACACCACTGACTGACATCCTGAGAGACAACTTACACTCCCTGCAATGCTAAGCACGTTCCATGGTGGGATATCTGGCTAGCTGGGTGGGAAGGAGGACTTGCAGCACTGACCATAGTCACAAGCACCTCCCCTCACACCCCCAACACAAACTCCACAGTACCCACCTGGTAGAATGCAATGCCCCCATCCTAACACAAGATCCCACAAAGAACCACCACCCTGGGTCATGTTGTGTGAAGCACAGGGACACTATTGGGACTCTTAGCCAAACAACTGCCAGGACAACACTCCCAGCCATCCTGTCAGCACAGCCAGCCCACCCCACAGGGAAGCAGAATCAAAAGGAAGGAAGCATGGGCATGCTGGGAAGGGGGTGGAGGCAATGGCATGATGGGAGTCGTAGTCACAGACATAGCTCACCCCCACAACTGTCCCATCAACACCACCCTGAACCATGCTCACATCACAGGGAGTGGAGAAGGACTCACAAGATGGCTGACACTGGCTACTGCTGTGGGGAGCACAAGGCCCTGCTGGCAAATGTGCACCAACAAACAGCAGGACACCACTGACTGACATCCTGAGAGACAACTTCCACTCCCTGCAATGCAAGCACAGTCCATGGTGGGATAACTGACTGGCTGGGTGGGTGGGAAGGAGGGCCGGCTGTCAACCAAACACAACCAATGCAGACCATGTTCACACCCCAGAAAATACATAGAAATGCCCAAATAATGCAGGACAATGTGCCACAACAATATCAACCCCTGACTGTGACGACTTAGGACAATGCAATGTACAGGCCCGCACCCAGAGGCACAGTCACAACTGTCATGTGTGTCAACCATTGATGCCTGCAGAAACATAACATACATGGTTTGTGTCTCCCAAAAACAGGTGATGATGGGGACACAGCAGCAGACGCTGAGGAGTCCCAGTCCCAGGCTCAAGAGGATGCCGAGCTCACTGGCGTCGTACAGCCTCTGTCCTCCTCGGACGATGAAGAACAACCTGGCACATCCGGTGCAAGTCAACATGCAGCACCAGCAGGACCACCAGCTGCAGCACCAGCAGGACCACCAGCTGCACCCCCTGCACCCACCCCTCCAACGACTGTCACCACGAATACCATCCCTGCCGACATGGACAGAACAAGGAGCAACACCAGCACAGTGACCCTGGACCAACCTGGGGCCATGGACACCACCACCAACCCCCAAGGTGGACCAGGGTTATCTGTGCGTGCCACTGCACATGCTGCACATGTCAGCAGGGGTGGTGGGAAGGGTGGGAGACAGAGGTCGCTGCTTGCAGACGTTGCTGGTGTGCATGATGACCCACAACTGGTACGCATAGCTGATGCGTACCAGTCCAGCACCGGAGAGCTCAGCCAGGTAGTGGGGCTCCTCAGAGACATTAAACAGCAGCAGGCTGCCCATCATGCCCGCTTGGACTCCCACATGTCCCACGTGGAGTCACACATGTCCCGTGTGGACTCACACATGTCCGCGTGGAGTCCAAGTGGGATGCACTGCATGAGATGACGGCGGTGCACAGGGACATTTCACAATGCCTCCGCCAGATGAACAGCAACCAGTCCACACCTCCCTGTGTGCCAACAACATCTGGTGCCGAACAAACTGCAACTGCCACAGGGAGGGAGGAGGACTCTGGCGGAGAGTCCCCTGCACCGCAGCAGCCTGTACTTGAGGGCCCCCCCAAGAAGAGGGGTCGTCCGAGGATGGAAAAGTGAGAGGCCGATGGCCAAGCGCAACTCCCAGGAAGCCTGAACCTGTTCTGGATGTTCGCCTTTGTGCACAGACTGTTCACCCTGTTGACGCACACTACTCCCACACATTGCATGGGGAGTACAAGTTGGACCAATGTGTCAGACAACTGTGGCCCCGATACTGGGGATCCTGTCTACCAGGACTTTCAATTCACCTAGGAACTTGGGATTGCAAGATTTATGTACAGCACAACCCATCCTATGCACTATTAACACAAATGTATCACAATAAACACACTAATACACCATACTTGCCTCTGTCGTGATTCCAACGTGGGTGCTGTTATGGGGATGATGAACTGCAAAATTACACTGTGTATGCGAACTGCAACAGCAAGGACAACACAGGCATGTGAGTACAGGCAACGTGACACACATGAGGGAGACACACCACCAGGGCTACACAACACATACACACCTAGGCCATCTGACTCATTGCCTACACTGATGTTGCCAGGGAAGACGGTGCAATGCACAGACACCACACCCATTCCCAGTTGTAGTCAAGTAGCCCACAGGTGCAGTAAGCAAATGGCAGTCAAATGTGTGACCACAGACAACGCACATCACAAAGTGAAGCACAGGTTTATTACACAGTTGCAACATGCCGTAACCACTACAGATGCAAGGTAACCCCACCTGGCAGCGGGCACACAGTCAACAACTGTAGACGGAAGGAAGTCCATGGGTGTGGCGCACATCACCTGTAGGGACACAACAGCTACCAGCCTGGATGTGCAATCACGTCGTCGGTGAACACAGTTGACCAAACGAATCTGAAAGTACCCTGTGAAGGACAGAAATGACACACAGTCAAAAGCAATGGAGTACAGGACAGAACAGCAAAACTCATGCACAATACATGTTACAAGATACCCACCCAGAACCAAGTTAGCATGTCAACACTGTTGGGGAGTACAGCCCACCTGTCACCACACATCGCAACACACATCCAGTCAAGTAGCCCATGGACACACTCCAACAGCACCAGAGCACCACCCACACATCATGCCAACTCACATCATTGACATGACACCTCAGGATACTCACATTCAGCTAAAGAAGTTGGTGATGAGCTGTGTGCGGACATCACCATCCATCATCATCATCGTCACTGGCATCATGGTCCAGGCCAGGATCCTCCACAGGTGGCGGATGTTGGTCATTGTCATCCTGGATGAGAGGCAACTCCTTCCGCACTGCCAGGTTGTGGAGCATGCAGCAGACGATGATAATCTTGCACACTTTCGCAGGGGCATATGGGAGGGACCCTCCGGTCTTGTCCAGGCAGCGGAAGCGGCTCTTCAGGAGACCAAAGGTCCGCTCAATCACTCTCCTGGTCCGACCATGTGCCTCATTGTAGCGCATCTGGGCTGGTGTCACAGGGTTCCTGAGGGGTGTCAGCAACCATGGCATGTTGGGGTATCCCGAGTCACCTACGGACAGACAAGTGCACATTAGCTGACTTGGAAAAGTGGGCGGAATACTACAGATCAGATCACACACAATGGCACAAAGTCAGTACACACCGACAAGCCAGGCACGCTGGTTCTGCATCTGTGCCATCATCCTGGGGATGCGACTACTCCTCATCACAAAGGCATCGTGTGCTGAACCAGGGAAACGGGCACACACGTGTGTGATGGTCATGTCTGCAAGACACACCACCAGTGCATTGACCGAGTGGTAGTGCTTGCGGTTACGGTAGGCCTGCTCCTGGGCCTGTGGTGGTACCAAAGCCACATGTGTCCCATCAATGGAGCCAATGACATGCGGCATCCTCCCCAGGGCATAAAAGTCACTCTTCACGTCAGTGAGTCGTCGCAGTCTAGGGAAATAGATGTACCGGTTCAGGAAGAGCAACATTGCCGCCAAAATATCGCGGAGCACACGGCTGAACATGGTCTGTGACATCCCACCAGCAGTCGCCACAGTATGTTGGAAGGTACCAGTGGCAAAGAAGTGTAGGGCTGCCATCACCTTCACCTTGGGGGTCAGCGCTGTAGGATACGGCCGGCCAGGCTGCAAATGTGGGGACAACTGCACTGCCAAATCCTCAATCAGCTGCCTGGTGAAGCGGTACCGTCGGATGCTGTCCCGTTCCACCATCGTTGCCAGGTCTGGGAATGGCCGATGGACAGCAGGAGCCCTGCAGTGCAGAGGAGAAGTAAGCAAGATTGTCAGTCACCCCACATATGCGGCATTGAACACACTGAAGATCCCAACATACATCATTATGATGCACAACTACATGAAGTGTGCAGTACCGGAAGGACATGTATGGTACATACATGGCCAACATCTGTCAACACGGTCCAACAGGTGGCATCAATTAGTCCCAGGTTGGCCCATTGGATATCATGAGGCCGTGTCACAGTTCCCATCTCCTGCTGCCGTGTCACAATAACCCCCACAGTGACATGTGAGGACAGATGTGCCCCAGGCACCACAGCTCAACGACAGGTACATTCCCAGGGACCCTGTAATGCCACATGGACACTGGCATCACATGGAGTATCATGTATACACCACAGCAAAACAACCATGACCCCCACAGGTAGTGGCCCCACTTGCCACGGCAGGACAGACATGGACGTCTGTGACACACACGCACAACATCAGAGTCCATGCACACACAACGTGGATGTGGAGACTGTCTCCCATTGTGCACATGAAATCAGAGACATTGTAAACATTACATGCACAAAGACTGTGGAGGACCATCACTATTGTGCCACTGGGACACCCTGGCTCAAACATACCGTCTCACATGGGACTCACGGGGTATGTGACATGACATACACATACACCACTGTGAAATGTAACCATGGCACATGCACAGATATGAACAGTTGCACATCACAGTGGTCATGTACACGTAACACCCAGGATCCTGTCCCCATGAACACGTGCACAGCCTGGGGGTGGCTGCCCACAGGTGACACCCACAGGACAACATGTACACCAACATACACACAATAGGAAATGCATCCTTACATGCCTTAGGATAAAGTTTGGACAGGCTGTCGTGATGTAGGTGTGCCCCTCACTCCCTGGGAGCTATCTGTGGCTGGCATATGTCCATCTGAGACAGGCATGCTGACATATGCCAGTCACATGTACAGTGATGCGTTGAACCGCAATGGACCGATCGGTGCCTCTGGCCGGCCCATTGCATTCAATGTGTGCGGGTACGCGTTGTACCCCTGTGCGCGTTGAACCGCAATGGACCGATCGGTGCCTCCGGCCGGCCCATTGCATTCAATGTGTGCGGGTGCAGCGTTGTACCCCTGTGCGCGTT
Organism: Calotriton arnoldi; assembly: GCA_963921515.1. Lineage (NCBI taxonomy): Eukaryota > Metazoa > Chordata > Amphibia > Caudata > Salamandridae > Calotriton > Calotriton arnoldi. The sequence continues at coordinate 2,420,571 of CAWUFW010001040.1, forward strand.
GAACCGCAATGGACCGATCGGTGCCTCCGGCCGGCCCATTGCATTCAATGTGTGCGGGTACGCGTTGTACCCCTGTGCGCGTTGTACCGCAATGGACCGATCGGTGCGCACCCATTGACAATGGGCTTGCCTGGCAACGGACGCGTTTCGAATTTTGAACGAGTCGGTTGCTGGAAATTCAGTTGGTCACCCACAACAATGTTGCAAAATCATGTATGTCATGAAGTTGAGGATTTGAAGGATGCTGTGGGCGTGTTTTGGTGCTGCTATTCCATGGATTGGCCAGATTCAGAAGATGCAAACGACTTGGACCTATCACTTTGGACACAAGGGACAGTATCTGCCTCTCCAGCACATATATATTGCTGGCTGTTCCCCTGAGAGCTCACTTGCCTGCACTACATGCTCCAGGACGACATCTGCCACTGCACTGCTGCTGTCTCTGCCCCTCTGGACCCTGCAATGGCACGTACTGTGGAGAGAGCCCCAGCCTTCAGCCTTGAAGAGAACTAGGCCCTGCTGGACAGCCTACTTCCACAGTACAGCAAGCTGTATGGGACACCAGGGGAGCAGGTGAGTGTTCTGTGCACTGCCTTTCTGAATGTGCATTTTGTGTGACTAGCAAGGCTGAGAGTCTGCACGCCACTGGGTAGCAGGCTCACTGAGTAGTTGTCACCCCCATAGTGTGTAGTGACTTGCACTGGACAGGTATGGTGCAGTGACAGTGCATTTGAACATGGTTTTACTTCCCATGCAATGATACCATGTAGTGACGTCTGGCAAACTGTCCATGGTCAGCTTTGCACTGCCTGTGTACATCATGTGCCCCTGTGATTGAGACATGTATATACAACTGTGTCATGCACGGATATGTTGCATGTGTGGTAATGGCCTTTTCACTTTGTCATCCTGACAGGTTAATGCCCATCGGAAGCAGGAAATCTGGAAGGACATCGTCCGGGCTGTCCGGTCCGTGGGGGTCTACAAGCGCCGGATCCGCAACTGCCAGAAGAGGTGGCAGGACCTTCGGGGCTGGACCCGGAGGATTGCACGGGTCCAGCTGAAGCTGTCGCCTCCTCGCAGGAGGGGCGGAACACGGACCCTGACCCCCACACGCTCCAGATCCTGGCGGTGGTGTTTCCAGACCTGGATGGGCAGCTGAAGGCCAGACAGCAGCAAGAAGGGGTGAGTCAAAGACTGCACTGTGAACTCTGTATTACATGCTTTGTGCCCTCCTCTGGCCTGGTTCAACTGCCACAGTGCAGCAGTCATGTTGTCCAGGAGCCATGTCCCTCTATTGTGCACTGCCCACTGCTCATCTGATACCCAGGTGTGGCCCTTACATTCAGGGAATTGTGTCACTTGGGACTGTGTCCTTGCAGTTTGCTTCACTAAAGGTGGGGGACAGCATCTGTTTCCCTAACTCTGTTGTGGGCATCATGGGTGGGTCCATTGTTCACACAACGCCTGGGTTTGGACATGTGATCTGCGTGTTGCTTTGATATGCGGTCCACTTGCTGAGCTGAGCCACCACATGTGCCTGGGGTATGTGGCACACGCACATGCAGCGGGTGGGAACAATGTTTGGGCCCCAGGAGTGTGCAGATTACGTGTGTCACACATACATAGCCAGCTATCCACTGTCCAGGGCACATCCCTCATTCATGTGGAGCAGGACAGTCATGCCTACTCCAGGCCATGCAATGCACTCTGTACTCCCACTCCCGTGTATCAGCTGACACATTGTGCACAGTGATTTGACCCCTCAGGTGTCTGCCTCTGTGTCAGTGTGCTGTGGATTAGTTGCCAGGACTGCTGGGGTGTTTCTTGGTAGGGGCTCAGCATGCCCCTGGAGATGTGACCATAGGAGACGATACTTGTGTGTCACATAGGTGTTTGATCAGCTGCCCGTGCAGACTGGGGTATGCGAATGTGAAGTTCAGGCAGCTGTTTCCCATTCACAGCAAATTGTGAGGGGCTCAGGTTCCGAGGGTAGTGTCACAGGTCTCCCATATGTCCAATAGGTGTGACCTGGACAAATGAGGGTTAAGATGATGTGTTGTGTGGGGGATGTACATGTGACTCCAGGACTTGCATTCCCCATGACCTACTATTGTGACACAGTGCATAGTGTTGTTGTCTGGCTGCCAAGTCATACATCACTGAGACAGTGATGTATGACTTAGCAGTCATGCCTCTGCCATGGCATGTGTCAACTTATTGGTGGTCCTGCAGGGGAGTGACATGTGCTACATGCACACCATAGTGGCGCTGGCTATCAGGACATGGGTGCATCATGGTGTCTGTCGCTGGTATGCATCACATGCATTTCCTATTTGACTCTGGGCATCCCTTTCATCCGGAAACCTGTACTGACTCAGTGGCAAGAGCTGTGATGTGTGCATGTCCACATGCCACACCGTGTCCTCTGCACTGTCCAACTACTGTGTACTTGGTGCATGTGTCCACACTGGGGTGTTGCAATCCAACAGACACCAGACAGATGGGTGCAAGGCCATGTGGGATGTGAGTGCCATGCTTGGCATCAGACTAACAATTGGCTTCTCCTGTTCAGTTAGGGCACTTTTAGCAATGTACAACTAATGATGCCAGGGCTTGCTCTGTAATGTGCTGTGCTCACAGTGGTGTGTGCGTTTGGTGCAGGTGACTGATGTCTGTCTGTTTCCCCATTGTTTGCAGATACATCCACGGCCACGGAAGGGGACAGCTCCACGGACCAGGAGGAGCCAGAGAGCCAGACTGGGTCAGCAGCCGAGGAGTGGTCGGAGGGACCCAGTGGCACGGAGGGCGAGGGAGCCACACCGAGGAGTCCTCAGCACCATCCACCTCAGCTGAGGACCAGAGCAACTCGGAGGATGACTCCCTTGTGGAGGCGGGTGTCAGCAGCCACCACACGCCAGCTAGTGTTGCTGTCCCCGCCACCACCAGCACCACCACCGCCCTCCCATCGGCTCCCATTCCCCAGGTCCGTGGAGGCTCCCATGTTCGGGAGCGTGTCTCCTTTGGCCCAGGCACCGCACCCCCTGCCCCTGTGTCCCCTGCTGCCCTGAGTGAGGAGTCTGTGTACCTCCTTCGCCAGCTCCATGTTGGGCAGACAGCCATGCTGAGTGTCCTCCATGTGCACACCGCACTGTTGACTCAGCTGGTGTCGTTCATGGAGGGCATCTCATCGGGCATGTCTGACCTACAGAGGGGCAACAGGTCCATGGACTCCTCCCTGACGGCAGCAGTGTCCCTCCTCAGACAGTCCCTCACCCCTCCTGCCTCTGCTCCATCCACACTCCCCAGCACCTTACCCGTCCCAAGCACACACACACACGGCACAGGCACACACCAGCACACACACGTCCAGCACACAGACACACACGCCACAAACTAAACGCACACGCACGCACAGTCAGGGGACTGAAACCAGACTCACAGGGGATGGGGCCCTGGTACACACACACGCATCCACGGGCACTGCGCAGTCCTCAGTTGCCTCTCCCTCCAAAGCACCCTCCCTTGCCTCACCTGCAACCCCAAAGACCCAGCGCCTCTTCCTCAGTGACCTCGGCCTCTTCCCCTCCGATCCAGCTGCCCCAGCATCCAGGGGGAAGAGGAAGCCCCCACACGGAGCAGAGTGCCCCTCGCCCCCGGACATCCTCCCCCAGGCGCAGACAGACTGAGGCCCCCACCCGCAAGTCCCCCGGAGTGCTAAGAGCAAGACTCCGCCGCCGCCCTGCAGCTCAAGCACCAGGTCTCCTTCCTCCATCCCTCAGGCCCCCACTCCACAGGTGCCCCCACCACACCCTGCCCCAGGTTCCCCCACCCACAGATATACCATCCCCAAGAGGCTCCGGCCTTCTCCCCTGCCACTTGCTCTCCCGGAACAACACCCCCCGCTGCGCTTGTCTGTGCCACTGATGTGGTGAGGGTGTCCTCCCCCTCTGTCCAGCCCACCTTGCCTGTTCCCCATTCTCCTCCCCTTGTGGTAGGCACTGCAGTGGAGTCCACTACCACCCTGTCTGACTTGGGCACTGCAGTGGCGGACCTGTCCACTCCATCTGCAGGGTCCACTGCAGTCGTGTCGGCACCCACAACATCTGAGCCATGCCCCCAGTTGTGCCGGCACACACCATGTCAGACACCTCCACTGCAGTTGTCAGTGGCTCTCCAGCACCCACCACCCCTTCCCTGCTTCCTCCTGGTGAGGCCTGATCCTGTCCCTGCGGTGCCTGGCCTACCCCCCGCCCCGGTTGCCCCTCCTAGTGGATTGTCCCTGGTTTTGTGCAGGCATGTGTAGGGTGGCATCTGCCACTGTCACTCACTTGTGACTTTGTTGATGGACTGGCCATTGGCCTTTGTTTATGTTCTACCGGACTTCTACTTTTAATGCCACATATGCTGAATAAAGCAACTTTCTGTTCTCTAGTGCTTTTGCTTCTGATGTACATGATGTTGATGATGCTAACCATGCCCTTGCTGCAGTGATGGTGATATTTGGTCTCATGATAATGAAGTGTTACTGTGCAGGAACCCATGTGGTCCAGGGGAATGTGTCCTATCCTGTGGTGTATCCATGTCATCCATAGCAGCATCTGAGGGTGTCATGTGTTCAGTATTTGGCAATGGGATTTCCTACTTAGATTGGCAATTTCACATCTGTGGCTTCCACCCCTGCACATCTGTTGTGCCTGCCATTGTTCTATTCGTCTACTTCCCTGACCGTGTGGCCATCTCCAGTGAACATGCAGGTTTGGGCATCAATGGGGAAGGACTCATCTGTGTTGTCAGTGCAACATTGCTATACAAGTGTGTTGGATCTGTGCTGATGATTCCGTTGGCACTTCCATGACCAGGCTGATGGGACGGGAGCCCTCATTTGGTGCTAATTGTTGATTGTGTGTCCCATTGCTGCCATGGTATGGTATCTGTTCGCCTCACATCTGCAGTCTCCACAGGGTATCTGCATGTGTGTGCCCATTGGTGCAAATATGTGGGTCTGCATTCGGATGGTCACTTCTGTCATTGTGTCATTGATGATTGTTGACGGTGTCAGCCCCCATGGTTGTTGTTTGTCTGCACATGGCCAAAGTTATGTCTTATTTGCACTGCAGGATTTGGCTCCCCCAATTTATGTTGCAATGGGACACATACACTACTTTGCCACTGATGTGTTTGTTGTTCTGTGAGCAGGAATCATCCATGCAGTTTGGCAGTTGCACCTCTTACTTTGTCAACACTTACCTTTTGGTCACTGTGATGATGGGGGTTTGGACCCCATTGCCACAATGTTCAAAATGTGCTGCAGCTATGGACCCCACTCTTGCCTTTTGGTCACTGTAATGATGGGTGTTTGGACCCCATTGCCACAATGTTCAAAATGTGCTGCAGCTATGGACCCCACACTTACCTTTTGGTCACTGTGATGATGGGTGTTTGGACCCCATTGCCACAATGTTCAAAATGTGCTGCAGCTAAAGACCCCACACTTGCCTTTTGGTCACTGTGATGATGGGGGTTTGGACCCCATTGCCACAATGGTCATGGCCTGCTTGCGTTGTGTGTGCCACACACATATTTGTGTGGCACATGTGCTAGGGGGTCACATTTTATGTTCGAAGTCATGTTCGGTGTTGTAGGCATTTGACACAGTCTACACACGCTTGTCATGGTGTTGGGGGGATGTCTTTTTCTTGCATTCCCTAGGTTGTGGTGTGCTGGTTGTGTCATGCATTGTCCATCCTATGGGTGGGGGTGGTAGTGGTGGTAGGCATCCTGCCCCCCCTGGGTGAGGGTGGTACTGGTGGTAGGCATCCAGCCCACCCTGGGTGAGGGTGGTAGTAGTGGTAGGCATCCTGCCCCCCCTGGCTAAGGGTGGTAGTAGTGGTAGGCACCCTGCCCCCCCTGGGTGAGGGTGGTAGTAGTGGTAGGCGTCCTGCCCCCCCTGGCTAAGGGTGGTACTAGTGGTAGGCATCCTGCCCCCCCTGGCTAAGGGTGTTAGTAGTGGTAGGCATCCTGCGCCCCCTGGGTGAGGGTGGTAGTAGTGGTAGGCGTCCTGCCCCCCCCTGGCTAAGGGTGGTACTAGTGGTAGGCATCCTGCCCCCCTGGGTGAGGGTGGTAGTAGTGGTAGGCATCCTGCCCCCTGGGTGAGGGTGGTAGTAGTGGTAGGCATCCTGCCCCTCCTGGCTAAGGGTGGTAGTAGTGGTAGGCATCCTGCCCCCTGGGTGAGGGTGGTACTAGTGGTAGGCATCCTGCCCCCTGGGTGAGGGTGGTACTAGTGGTAGGCATCCTGCACCCCTGGGTGAGGGTGGTACTAGTGGTAGGCATCCAGCCCCCTGGGTGAGGGTGGTACTAGTGGTAGGCATCCAGCCCACCCTGGGTGAGGGTGGTACTAGTGGTAGGCATCCAGCCCACCCTGGGTGAGGGTGGTAGTAGTGGTAGGCATCCTGCCCCTCCTGGCTAAGGGTGGTAGTAGTGGTAGGCATCCTGCCCCCTGGGTGAGGGTGGTACTAGTGGTAGGCATCCTGCCCCCCTGGGTGAGGGTGGTACTAGTGGTAGGCATCCTGCACCCCCTGGGTGAGGGTGGTACTAGTGGTAGGCATCCAGCCCCCCTGGGTGAGGGTGGTACTAGTGGTAGGCATCCAGCCCACCCTGGGTGAGGGTGGTAGTAGTGGTAGGCATCCTGCCCCCCCTGGCTAAGGGTGGTAGAATGGTAGGCATCCTGCCCCCTGGGTGAGGGTGGTAGTAGTGGTAGGCATCCTGCCCCCCTGGCTAAGGGTGGTACTAGTGGTAGGCATCCTGCCCCCCTGGGTGAGGGTGGTTGTAGTGGTAGGCATCCAGCCCCCCCTGGGTGAGGGTGGTACTAGTGGTAGGCATCCAGCCCACCCTGGGTGAGGGTGGTAGTAGTGGTAGGCATCCTGCCCCTCCTGGCTAAGGGTGGTAGTAGTGGTAGGCATCCTGCCCCCCTGGGTGAGGGTGGTAGTAGTGGTAGGCGTCCTGCCCCCTGGCTAAGGGTGGTACTAGTGGTAGGCATCCTGCCCCCTGGCTAAGGGTGGTAGTAGTGGTAGGCATCCTGCACCCCTGGGTGAGGGTGGTACTGGTGGTAGGCATCCTGCCCCCCTGGCTAAGGGTGGTAGTAGTGGTAGGCATCCAGCCCACCCTGGGTGAGGGTGGTAGTAGTGGTAGGCATCCTGCCCCCTGGCTAAGGGTGGTAGTAGTGGTAGGCATCCTGCCCCCCTGGGTGAGGGTGGTAGTAGTGGTAGGCGTCCTGCCCCCTGGCTAAGGGTGGTACTAGTGGTAGGCATCCTGCCCCCTGGCTAAGGGTGGTAGTAGTGGTAGGCATCCTGCCCCCCTGGGTGAGGGTGGTACTGGTGGTAGGCATCCTGCCCCCCTGGCTAAGGGTGGTAGTAGTGGTAGGCATCCAGCCCACCCTGGGTGAGGGTGGTAGTAGTGGTAGGCATCCTGCACCCCTGGGTGAGGGTGGTACTAGTGGTAGGCATCCAGCCCCCCTGGGTAAGGGTGGTAGTGGTGGTAGGCATCCTGCCCCCTGGGTAGGGGTGGTGGTGCGCATTCAGGCCCCTGTGTGCATATGTGGCATTGGTGATGGGCATCCCGCCCCTATGGTGCTGCTGTTGCTGGTGTAAGTATATTCTGCATCCCTGTGTGTGTGTGTGATGTGTCGTGTACGTGTTGTATGTGTTTTGTGGTTGGTGTCTGGCTTACCTTCTGCGCCGTACGCGTCCGTGCCTGTTCCGGTAGTAAATGTAGAATATTGGTATGATCGGGACGAAGGGATTCATGGTTGGTTCATGTCGTTCGTCCTTCTCGTTGCTTCGCGTCGTCCTCGTCGCTTCGCCTCGTCGCTTCGCGTCGACCTCGTCGCTGCCGTGTTCGTCTCGGAGCCGTGGATCGTGTTGTGGCGCGAATCGGAGCTTATGTGCGCCTCTCCCGGATGCTTTGACGTGCCGTGCGTAGCGACGGGTTCGGCGCGTACGGAAAGCGCATCGTACTTGTCCGGCCGGACGGGGCTGCATTTTCCTTCCGTGCGACTCGATTCGGCGTTTCCGGATTCGCCTCGGTCGGAGAACAGGACCTGGTTTGGGTGAGTACGGCTCGGCCGGATTCTTTGCTGTTGTGCGCATCGTACTTACTCGTTCGGTCTGCTGTACGGATCGGTCGGGAAACAGGCTTTCGCATGGCTTTTTTCCCGACCGAATGGTATTGGGTGCGCCTCCGACCGAGATCGGAATCGGCCCCTTGGTGTTACCTAGCAAAGCGACATGTAAAGCTATGTTTACTTACCATCCACATTCTTTTGCCACAATACAATTTACGACATAGCACAAATCATGCAGTATCACTCTAATTAGTACGCAAACCATTATGTTAATATTATTCCACCTTTACAATTGTAAGTAAGTTAGTTTTGCACATAAATTGCCAGTTACCAAAGATATAAAAGATGCAAAATGTTGATTAGTCGTCAAAACAATTAATAACGTTAATTATTAGCATTAATATTAGGGGGTTCAAAAATGTTCTTATTTACCTTGCTCCATCAGATGCTTGTTTCTTTGAGTGCCAACCTTTGTGAATGAGAGACAACAGTTCTGAAAGAACAGGATCAGAAGACCGCTCCAGACGCCATTGATGCTCATCAATGATCCCATTCCCAACAACACAAACGTGAAGATCGTTATCATCGTAATCCTCATCTTGGACATCACCTTCAACCTCTCTCACTAGCCTCGAAAGGGTATCAGCTATACCATTCTCTACACCAGGAATGTATCTAATATCAAAATCGTACTCCTGGAGAGCTATGACCCATTTAGTTATTCTGCTAGATACCAGGTCTATCCCTTTGTTTTTTATTATTATTAAGGTTTCACAGAGAGGCTTATGATCAGTCTTTACCACAAACTTGGTTCCCCACAAAAACTTTTTAAGCTTCTTGATGGCCCAAAATACTGCCAAGGCCTCCCGTTCAATAACGGAGTAACGAGACTCGGCGTCCTTGAGACCACGAGAGAGAAACATGATAGTTTCCATTCCCCCTTCACCTTCCTGCTGAAGGACGGCTCCCAAACCCTTGAGACTAGCGTCCGTTGTAATAAAGGATGTCTTGGAAGGGTCAAAACTTTTAAGTTTAGGGGCATCACTGAGCTTTTTCTTAAGGGAATCAAACTCATGATCACACTCCTTACTCCACTTGAAATCTACTCCCTTCCTCAAGAGAGTTCTCATGCAGCAACTGGTTTCAGCAAAATTCTCAATTTATTATAATACTCAATCATTCCAAAGAACTTCATGAGTTCCTCCCTACAGGAAGGAGCAGTCATGCGAGAAATGGTGTCAACCAAATTGGCCTTAGGAGCACTTCCTTCACCTGAGACAGTGTGTCCTAAATAGTGGATGGTGGACGTTCCAAACTGACATTTTTCAGCTTTAATTGTGAGGTTCGCTTCACTCAATCTACCCAAAACACTATTCAGACGATCCTCATGTTCTCTATGATCCTTCCCAAACACAAGGATGTCGTCTTGATAGACACAAACCCCTTTGCAATCCTTGAGAAGCTTTTCCATTACACGCTGAAAGACGGATGGCGCAGACACAAGGCCAAACGGCATCCTTACAAATCTGAATGTCCCAAAAGGTGTTATAAAGGCTGTGTAGTCCCTTGAAGCTTCAGCAAGTTCAATTTGGTGATAGGCCGAAGCCAGGTCAATGGTGCTGAATACCTTTGCTCCTCCTAGCAAAACCAGAAGCTCTGAAATATTTGGGAGAGGATAACGATCTACTACCACGCACTTATTTAGCTGCCTCAAGTCTACACACAGACAGAGGGATCCATTGGCCTTGCGAGCTGCCACAACAGGAGCCAACCAATCAGTCCCTTCAACTTCTCCAATTATTCCTCCCTGCTTGAGTTTGTCCAACTCATTTCTCATTTCACCCCTTACAGATAAGGGAACACTTCTTACCTTGCAGCTAGAGGGTTGAGAGTTAGGACAGAGGTGTATATCAAGTTTGAACCCCTTGAGGCACCCAAGTTCATCCCTAAAAACAGTAGGAAAACTTTGTTTGATCTTAGTTGCAATATCAAGATCAGGTCCTTCACGAATAGTGTTCACATGCTCCTTCAATTTGATGGGACAATTGCTACCTGGATCAAGCATAACACCCAACTCACCTTGGTGGAACCAGCTAATTATACTGTCCCTCTTTTCCGACACATATATCTTGCCAGAGGTGTAACGGTCCTTGTACTCAATGAGTCCAATGAAGTAACCACGCAGTGGAATGGGTTCCTCACCATATGCCAAGGGGGACGTATATCCGGCTTCTGAAGAGACGTCTTGTGAGCCAATTTGTTTTGGTAAAAAACCCTTGAAACTATGGTGATTTTGGCGCCGGAGTCAAACAGAACCCTGGTGAATTCACCTTCTACTTGGATGTCATCCACTGGGCAAGACTTATGTTGGATACCAGAATCTATTTGGACAACAATCTGGCCACAGACAAAGTCTTCCTCTGAGATTTCCGCTTCCACGCACTTGACGTTAGAAGAGGGACTCTTGGTTTTACAAACAACAGAGAGATGCCCCTTCTTCTTACATTTAGAACAAATGACATTTAAAGCAGGACATCTTTTGTCGTTAGCTAAGTGGCCCAACTTGTCACATCTATAGCATTTGTATAAAACAGGTTTCCTTTTAGTCTTAGCGACAATATCAGATTTAGACATGGTTTTAACTTCATCCTTAACTACCTGAACAGTTGTTTGCTTATCTTTTTTTATAGTGTCAACACACTTGATGGAGTGTTCAACCCTCTTTGCCACTTGAATTACTTTGTCTAATGAGGGTTCATCCTTCAACCAAAGCTCTTCAAGGATCCTTTCAATGTTGCAACCCAACATGAACTGGTCTCTGATCCTCTCATCCAACAATTCTGCAACCTTGCAAGATGAAGCGAGCTTTCTAAGTTGAGTGATGTATCCTTCAACACTTTCACCTTCATTTTGCAACCTTTTGGCGAATTGGTATATCTCTAATATAGTGCTAACTTTAGGTAAATAGTGTTTGTCAAGCTTTTTCATGCAAATCTCAAATTCATTTAAATCTCTCCCTTCTGCGTCACTGAGCTCTGGAAGATGATCAAAGACATCTTGCCCTTCCGATCCTAAGCAGTGAAGCAGAAGAGAAGACCTGCGCTCAGCGCTAAGACTAACTCCGCAAACCTTTGCATAACGCTCAAACACCCTTTTCCATTTCTGCCACTTAATAGGTGGCTCCCCAGGTGCCATGAGAAAGAAGGGAGGAGCTGTAACATTCTGCATAGTCAATGTTGATAACAACTACAGTATTCTCTATAGAAATACAAATAAACAAATTGAAAAGAAAAAAAAAAATACTAATGATATACCCGGTAACAGTTTCAATCAAAGCACTTTGTGTGTGCGTGTCAGAGAAGAAGCACACAGGGTAGAGTTAAAACTTAAGGCTATGCACAGCGGATACAGAAATGACACGCAGAATGAATGCAGAAAGATTAAACGCTAATTTGCTTGCGTATCCTTGTGGTGCTTACTCTTTTTTTTTTTTTTTTTTTTAAGATGTCACTTTAGATTGTGTGCGTGTCACAGATGCAGCAAGAGGAGTAGGGAATGCAGATTACCCTCTATAAAGTAGCTCTTAATGAGTAATTGTGTGCGTGTCACAGAGGTGGCACGCAAAGTTGAAGCAAACACAGAAAAACAAGTAAAACGAAGATGGCCTCCGGAGCGTAAAAAAAAACGTGCCCCCGCAGCGTGAAGGTCGTATTGTGCGCGTCTGTTCCAACAGCGCAGTGAAGGTAGAGAATGAGAAAAGAAGAAGGAGCAGCTTGAAGATCCAATATGGAACAAATGCATTCGGAGTTCCGATGCGTTTCCAGGCTCAATAAGGCTCGCACGCGATGGACACGAGCGGAGCAGGTGAGAAAGAATGCATAACTCGCTTCTCTACCAGGCTTAAACAGGAACGCTCACTTTGAAAACAAGCGGAGCGCGTGAAGTAGAATGCTTTTCTCGCGACCTCCGCACGGCAAACAAGAAGCAACCAAAAAAAAAGTATCAAATTCAAGAGAGATTCACAGACTTCGTCAGTAAAAGCAACACCGATCTCTCAAACCGTAGACATACTTTTTTCCTTTTTTTAACTTCCATAGATTTCCATTATTTAAGGACAAAAGCGGGATGAGCCCGCGTCGACTTTAAAACACCCACAAGAAAGGAAGGGGTGAAAAACCACGGCGATTGCTCCCAATCCCTTGTCCTTTTTAATTAAAGAAGAGTCTCGGCAAAATTTTAGAATAAAAGAGGCAGTACCTTAGGTAGGATTGACCATTCACTACCTGTAGAAAATGTCAAGAAATAGTTGAGGCTTGTTGGGTTCTTCTTTCCTTTCAGCTGCCAACTATATGCAGCTGAAAGGATCACGCAGGAGGCAGGTTGAAGTGTAGAAATACAGGTTTATTCCAGAGTAAGAAGAAAAACCATCCAGGTCCCATCCAGTAGAGGTAACAGCTCCAGTCATTTGAACAAATACAATTCTATCACCTGGGATACCAGGAGTAAACATAGAACCTCTAGTAACCATGGCACATGACATCAGCAGAGAAGCCTGCTTCAGCATGCCACAAGAATGTTTTTGTTCTTCTAGCTATAGTAAAAGAAACCCCTTTTGAGGAGAAACTCCTACCTCATAAATCCAGTAACGGAGAGAATTGTATTGTATCTGGTATTTCTAAAGCGCGACTATCACTCCGCAGGAGTATCTTGGCGCTATGCAGAAATAGATGGAAAGGGACAGGGTGGTCTGAGTTGCCATGGAGAGACTGAAAAAGTTAAATGAGGGAGAAGCATAGAGAGTCCGGGTCTCCAAAAATCCAAGTTTTTAAGGATTTCATGAAACAGGCTTCAGATTGGATAAGACGAAGATGGCTGGGGAGTGTATTCCAAGCTTTTGCCCCAAGGACAGTTACTGATCTACCTCCTCTAGTTTTATATTTGAAAAGGGCGGGTTTTAAGAGATTAGCGGAGGTGGATCTAATAGTACGTGTGGTGATATAGGGCGAGAATCTAGATCTTAGGTAGACGGGTCCTGTGGCCCTGAAGGCTATAAAAGTGATGACGAGCATCTTAAATAGCACTCTTTTGTGAATGGGTAGCCAATGCAACACTTTTAAAGCTGCGGATGCTGAGGAGCGACGTGGCAGCTTGAGTACCAGGCGGGCTGCTGAGTGTTGAACGGTCTGAAGTTTTTTCAGGATTGCTTTGTTGCAATGCTTAATGCAGTGGACTATTCCAGTCTTGGAGTTACGCATCCATAGCAATGGCCCTCAAATCTAGTCTCCATGACAAGAATCTTTACAATTGTGTGGTCAGGCGAGAGGCAAATAGATCTGTATTGCATGGACACCACCATTTTTGGAATAGAAGTAAAATTGGTAGGTTCAGTTTCCAGTCACTGGAATCCTGAATGTATCTCAAGTCCAGTCTGCTACCACTTTGTTCTGACCTGGGAGATATTCTGCTCTCACTGAGGTGCGATGTTGAAGGCAGTATTTCCAGAAGCCTTTGCTATTTCTACTAGAATTTGGGACCTGGCCCCCTCTAAGTTTGTTTATGTAGTGAACTGCTGAGATGTTGTCCATTCGCAGCAGGGTACAGCAGTTTGACTTGTGAGGTGCTAATATCTTTATTCCAAAGGGACCAGTAACAGTTCTAGGCAGTCGATTTGGAGACTTGCCTTGGCTGGAGCCCAACGATTTCTAGTGGATTTCTAGTGGAGTTCATCTGGCACCCCAACCCCACAGACTGGAGTCCGATTCTATAATGATGTCTGGGTAAGAGCCGAAGATGGCCCTGCTGTTCTAGGCCACCATGTTGTCTAGCCACCATCGTTATTCTGCCTTAGTCTCCAGAGTCAGGCAAACAATTTCTGAGTTTGAAATTCTTCTCTGAAGATGCTGAATTTTCAACCTCTGAAGGCCCGTGTATTGTAACGGGTGGGAAAAATAGCCTGAATGGAGGACGCTAGAAGACCTACAATCCCTCACTCACAGGGAGACCATGTCTTTGTTGAGAGCTGTTCTTATTTCGTTTTGGAGTGCCTTCATGTTCTGCTGGAGAAGGGAGAGTTGGGCTGTCGTCAAGTCGATCTGGAAGCCCAGAAACTTTATTTGTTGAAATGGTGTGAGTATAGATTTTTTTTCTTGTCAAGCAGAAAACCTATTTCCTGGAGAAGTTGGTACGTTCAATTCAGGTGGGTTAATAATAGGGATGTGTCTTGAGCCCTCAGCAGAATGTCGTTGAAATATATGATGTCTTAACGTGCCCTGGAGCGTGCATTCTCTAGTACTGGCTTCATCACCTTGTTGAAGCACCAAGGAGTGTAAAACAGACCAAAGGGGAGGACTCTGAATTTGTACCAGACTCCGCCCCAGAAAAATTGGAGGAATTTCCTGTGAGGAGGAAAAATCGGAAAAGTGAGATATGTGTGCTTTAGGTCGAGACAGACCAACCAGTCTTCGTCTCGGAGAAGGTCTCTGAGAAGATGAATCCCTTCCATTTTGAAGTGGCGGTACAGGATCCAACCATTGAATTCTTTCAGGTTAATTGCCAGGTGAGAGCCCCCGCCCTAAGTCACCACAAAAATATTGCTGTAAAATCCTGATAGGTGAGGGAGAAGGAGCAGATGGCATCTTTCTGCACAAGTTGGAGGATCACCTTGTTAATAAAGCTCTGATCTTGATGGGAATAATGGATAGGTTGCGGTACCTGGGTTGTTAGGGATGTTCCATAGAACTCGATTTTGTAGCCTGTCACTGTCTCTAAAACCCATGGGTCGCTTGTCAGGGATTTCGAGTTGGAAAGAAAATACCTCGTTCTGCCCCCAGTGTTACTGACGATAGTAAATTGATTCTTACCTGATGAACCTGTTCAGATACTGAAATTTCTTTGGTTACTGAATTTTCCTCTTTCATATCTGTACCACGCTCCATGATTCCTGGAGGGATAGAAGGTTGAGTCTGTGTTACCTTGACTTCTGGCATGCAAAGTTCTGGAAGTGCCTTGTAAAGTTGCATGACTGGTCGATTGCCCTCTATAACAACCGGCCAGCCAAAAAGATGACGATGGAATACTTTTTGGGGGGAAGATTGCACTTGTCGAGGGCTGTGAAAGTGTATACAAACTTGCACAAATCTTTCACAAATTTGTCGCCAAATGGCAACACATTTGCCATAGGGCATGTTTCTGCTGTTCTAGTACTGTTCGTTTAGGGTCTATTCTTATGAGGACAGATCTCCATCTTTCCACTGATAGGGCACAGTTTGCCTTCCCTAAGAGGCATAAGGTGCGTTGAGGCCATCCTGCTAAAATATTGATGTCTCTGTATGGACGCACCAGTGTCCTTCGCCTGGATCGCCATCTCCAAGGTCTTCCACAGGGGGCCTGTCGGGTCTAGGACTTTGTCCTGACAGGCTTTCCTTGACCTGTCGATCCCTTTCTTAAGAGTCTTTTGAGGAGCACTTGATAAAGGTTGCTAGATTTGGGTCACGTTTGAGCGTTTCTGCTACTTTATTGAGAATTTCAGGTCTGGGGCATATGGAGTGTAGAGGGTCAGAGGATTATGGATGTTTCTGTCATCACTTTTATGGATTCAGGTGTGGATGTAATCAGAAACAGGTGGGATCAGGGCCCAGTCTGAAGACTGGAGGTGGACAATGCTGTCAGGGTTTAAGTCAAGAGGGTTTGTGGAGTCAGTGGAGTGGTGTGAAGGTATAGAGCCTGAAAGGCTTGAGGATATTTGTTTCCAGCATTTGGGGCAGTTCTGATGAGAAGAGTTGTAGGAGTCCAAGGAGTGTGTGGAGGCTTTGTAATCTACCAGTGAAGGTGGAGTTGAGACTAGAGGTTGCTGGAGGTGGGATCCAGCGTTGACTACTCGTGATCAGGAATAAGGGTCTGGGAAATACGCTCCATCGTGGCTGCATGGGGCCATTCTGTGCATTTTGCCTTGGCTTTACCGCTCTTAGGTGGAGCTACTTTGGGAAGTAGAGCGGGTTCCAATGGGGGAACAGTCAGGGGCATGTGCATAGCATACTTATGAAGTTGCCACATGAAAGGATGTGAGTGCCACTGCTAGGGCTCTGTTGACTAAGTGACTAAGGGCCTCATTACGATGGCGGTGGGACCGCCACCATTAGACCATCGGTGGCGGTCTCACCGCCATTGGAACCTGCATTACCGCCTGCCACAATATGATGACGGGCAGATGCTTGTCGGTCGGAGAGACCGACCGCCATGGATCCGACGGTCTCCTTGAGCCCTTCGGACTGTTGGTGGGAACCGCAATCCCTACAATGGAGGCGGTGCCTGCCAAGCACCGCCGTAGGGATTACAATGTCTTTTCCAGCCGGTCGTTTCATGGCGGTTTACCTGCCATTAAAAGGCAGGCAGAAAGGGACATTGGGGGCCCGTAGCGGGCCCCCCTTCCTCCCTGACCCTCAGACATGGGACCTAGGGGGCACCATAGGTGCCTCCCTACATATCCCTGCACAAAGTGGCAGGCACCACATGGTGCCTGCCACATAGTGCAGGGATATGCAATATGTGTATTTTTTGTACAGCAGCACACTCCGCAATACAACAAATGCACTTTTGTAATTCCTATGGCAGGACCTCCGACAGCAAGTCGGGCGGTCCTATTACCGATATGATGGCGGTCAGACGAAAGTCTAACCGCCATCATAATGAGGCCCTGAGTTATCTAATGCCTTCACGAGGCTGTCCTCAAGAAAATAGTCATTGTCAATAACTTGTACGTAGGTGTCTTCCGGTTGGCCACTGTGTTCGGCCATTGTATGTTTGCAGTTGGACATGTAGAAAATTCCAAACTCACCTCTTGTATGAGGGTACTGAAGTGTGGTCGAAGACCAAGTTGTCTGGGGTTGGGGGAAGTCAACCCTAGTTGATCAGGCCGCTGGCAGGAGTCAGAAATCAAAACAGACCTCAGGTAAAACCGGGTTGTGTATTTCTCATGCCCAGGTTTTACTGAGCTTGAGGGAAGCGTTTGAAAGCTGCTGCTGGCTGAATTTCCTGGTGCTAACAGGAGCGATGTGGCTGCACTGAGCATGCTAAACTTGCTGTGGCATAATCTCGCTACCCCGTACAAGTTGGGCTTCACGCTGTGCAACGTGTACGGTGAGGAGGTGAAATTAAAAAGGGACAGGCGATGTGCCTGATAGCAGCAGTGCGCTTCGCTTTCCTGCTTCCTGGACAGCCCATTCAGGTGCCATGCAGGTAGCGTAGGCCCATTGAGGACCAAGATTAGTCACGTTGGGAGTTCAGTATCATTCAAAAATAGTTTAATTAAAATGGTACTTATCTTGTGCAATAGCAGCAAAGAAAGAGCCCCTAAAATTGTGTTGAGAACTTTTAAGGGTTATTTATACAAAATATCAAATAAAAAATATTGTGGGACATAAATATCATGTTTAAAATATTGTGTAACTAAAATATCGTGGTATGTAATATCGAGGTCAAGAATATTGAAATTAGGTTTTGTTTTTAATATCGCTGTACAAAAATATCGAAGTTGTAAATATCGTTGTTTAAAAATATTGATATGGAAAATAAAATTATTTAGTATTAAATTTAATTGCGTGGGTGTTATGTTATGTTATTTAATTTTGTAACTCGCGCAGCTACTCCGAATAGTGTCCCGGCGCGAACCAAGAGGGGTCAGCAGATTAACCCTAGACAAAAAGATAAGTTTTTAGTTTTTTCTTAAAGGCCAAGGGGTCTTGGGTATTACGAAGCGCAAAAGGAAGGGCATTCCAAGCCTGAGCAGCTTTCACGGCGAGCGAGCCACCGCCCAGCCTGTGTCGAATGAAGCGGGGAACTTGTGCTAGAAGCTGTGCTGATGAGCGCAATTGTCTCAGCGGGACATAGAAGGAGAACCGCTTCTGCAGATAAGCGGGGTCCCGGCCATAGAGGGCGTGGTGAGCGATGACTAGGGATTTGAACTTAACCCGTTCAGCCACGGGAAGCCAATGTAATGAGCGCAGGTGGTGTCGCACACTACTCCTAGTGTGCATTTCAAAGAGAAGCCTAGCTGCTGCATTTTGGACAACCTGAAACTTGTTCAACAGGTATCCTGGGATGCTCACTTACAGCGCATTGGCATAGTCCAAACGAGAAAGGATCAGAGCACGAATGACTGTTTCTTTTGCGGGCCTAGGGAGAAGAGGAAGAAATTTACTCAAGGTTTTAAGAAGTCCAAAGCAGGTGCCTGCAAGCTTCTTAACCTGAGTAGAGAAGGATAGATTATCCTCGAACCACACTCCCAAGTTCTTGGCGGAGTTCCCTTTAGATGTCGGTAAAGGGAACCCTGGAGGCCAGAGCGTGTCTCTGAAGCTGGGGGGGAAGTTACCGTAAAGGAGAATCTCCGACTTGTCTTCATTGCACTTAAGTTGAGCGGCGGCAAGCCACTTAAAGGGTGTGGGGTTTATAGTGGATAAGGGCGGGGAGTGAATTTAGAAAAAACATTGTTTTAAACATTGTTTGAAAATGTAATTTTTTTTTTTTACTTTTGAATATAATTTGCATTGGTTTGTTGGTTATTTTGTTAATTAGAGTTGATTATTATAATACTTACAACATTGTATGAAAATTTAAAAAAATGAAAAAATGTATTAGTGACTAATATTAAATATATTAATTTTGTTTTTGGTTGTTTTTCATTGATATTTGTTGGTCTATTTTAAAAATGTTTATGATTTAGCTTTTTTGAAGATTTTATTTGCATTTTAAAAGAATTATTTTGTACACAATTTATTTTATGCTTTTTTAAAGTTATATTTAATTTTTAAGTTTATATTTAAATATTATTTTTTTGTTTTGAAAAATAAGATATTTTAGAACAATACATTTCAAAACAATTTAGTAAAAATGAATTGCTGGAAAGTAAAATATTTATTAGAAAGTTTAAATTTAGTATGTATTTATATTTCAATTTATTTAAAATGTATTTTTAAATTATGTAAATGTAAAAATTAAAAGAAAACAAATTAAATGAATTTATAGTTTATGGTTAAATATTTGTAAACATTTGGAAGTTAAAAAAAAAAATGAAATATAACATAATAAGGAATATATTTTTGTGTTTGGTTAATAAAGTTGTGTTAAGTTTATTAGATATTATTAAACAAAAAAAGTATTTAAATTTTATATTAAAATATTATAATTTTAGTAATTAATTTAAAGAAAAAGTGATAGTGTTTTGGGGAAAATGTAAAATACAAAAACATTGTTTGGAAAGAGAATACTTATTTAAAAATTCATATTGTTAATTTTATAGGGATAGCTTATTTTGAAATATTTATTAGTAAATTATGTATGATCGCTTTTCAATTTCTACATTAACTTTATTTATATTTGAGAGGTTATAATAAGTTACAATTGTTTACTGTTTACCACTTTGTATGGTTTAAGATAGATTGGTGTGGGAATAGTTATTTATGTAGGTTTAATGATGAAAGTCTACCCTAATTTAAGGTATATTGTAGTATTAATATAAAAATATGAATGTTTTTACTAATATTCTGACTTAAGATATATGTGGGTGCTAATAGTTTATTATTCATGATTTGTGTACAGTACGTTTCTTTCACTTAAACTTTATTCGACTGGGAATAGTAAGTTATGTTTGCTTAGTGTCCAGCACCGTCCTTGACCTGATGTAGATTGGAGTGTGACTTAGGGGCTTATTTTGATGTCGGCGGAATTGCTTCCACCCAACACCTACTCGGTCCTGGGACCAACCGACACCCGGTCGGCAGCATTATATTGGTGCATTTATTTTTGTGCAGTTGTATTTTCCATTTTTTTGAGGTGTTTTTACAATACAAGGATTGCTGTTTAACTGTTGTTTGTTGACTGCTGTTTGGATCAATGTCTGCAGCTATGAAACTGTAAGTAGTTTTACTTGTTAATTACTTGTTCTATATATTTTTTTGAAATAATGAAGATATTTTAAAAATTTTTTTAAATAGTTTAAGATTTAGGGCCTCATTACGATTTTGGGCGGACGCCGTTGTGGAATCGGGACCTACCGACCGCAGTATTAGGAAGCAACTGAACATGGTGTGTTCGCATACTCCCATTTCTCTATGTGAGCTTTTGCTGCTGTCGGAAACCAGCCACAGCACAAGCTCCCATAGAGAAATGGGAGATTTTGTTAATCCCTGCACTGCGTGGCAAGCATCACACGGTGTCTGCGACGTGATGAAGGGATTGGTAGGGGGGCACCATATGTGCCCCCCAGTCACCCAACCGGAGGCCGCTGTTGCAAGGGCCCTGCTAGGGGCCCCCAAAGTTGCTTTCTGACAGGCTTTTCATGTTGGAAAACCAGACATGAAAAGCCTGTGGGAAACCGACATAGGAAACTCGACGGCTGAAATGCCATCCTTAAGAGATTACATGCCGGTTCCAACTGGCCAACGGGCTCCCTAAGCCCATCGGAAGCAAGCCGGAATGACCAGCCGGTTTCTTGTCCGACCACTGTATTTGTAATATGGCGTCTGATTTGAAACCAAAGATGTCTGTCAAATTGCTCCGACCGCAGGTCGGAGGTTTTCCAACCGACATCAAAATCAGGGCTTTAGTTTGCTGTTTTTGTTTAATTTCTTTTCAATTTTTGGGAGGGAAAGAATTAGAATTACAGTATAGATTTTGCCATAGTTTCTAAGTATTCTAGACCTTTAGTATTAGGATAGAGTCTAAATTTTAATTGTAAATGTTCATACATTTAGTTTGTTTTGTTAGTTTGGGCACAGTTATGTTACGGATTGCTCTAGTCTGAGGGCCAGATGTACGACCATGTCATTTAGTGACTCACAAATTGCGCGCAATTGCGAGTCACAATTTGTGAGTCGCTAAATGCCATGTACAACAGTGTCTGAGACACTGTTAGCAATTCCTAATGGGGTCCCAAATTGCATGCCTCATGCATATTAATGAGGCACTCGCAATTTGCGACCCCATTAGTAATGGCTGGCCCTCCCAGGTATGGTGGCCTGCTGGGCTCAGCAGATCTTCATGTCTGGGACTGCCTTTAAATAAAGCAGTTTTCTTTTTTTTAATGCAACCCGTTTTCCTTAAAGGAAAACGGGATGCATATTTTTATTTTTTAAGGGCAGGTAGTGGTCCCTGGGACCACTGTCTGCCCCTAAAAAATATTTTCCCCTGCATTCGCAAAGGGGAAGGGGTCCCCTCGGGACCCCTTCCCATTTGCGAGTGCTTTACCACCCTCTTGAAGAGAGCGGTAAATTGCAAGTGTTTTGCAACCGCAATTGCGGTTGCAAAACATTCTTACATAGGCCTCTGACTCGCTATTAGGAAGGGACGCCCTTGGAACGCCCCTTCCTAATAGCGACTCGCAATTCCTATTTAGCGAGTCGCATAACAATTCAGTGGGTTGACTTCTTCCCTTTGTGGATTGGAAGGAATTATGCCATCCTTCCTTTACATTGTTGGTTTTTGCTTCTTGGGCTAGGGTACTGTTGTACACATTCCACCATGGAATGTGGAATTTTGGCTGGCATCTCTGCCCAGATCTATGTAGTCTTCCTACCCAGGTATCCTCAAAATAGTCAAGTAGGAGAGTTAGTTTATTTTCGTTGGCTTGATAATAGGGTCTTTCAATTAAAAGGTTGTAGTGATTAGCAACTACGGTTACTGGGATGTAGGCTAGTGCTATTAGTTTTTTAAAATCCATATGCAAAATGGCTGTTGGTTGAATATTCTTTACTAAGGGTAGATTTTTGAAGGTGTCTCTATATGCTTTGGTTAAAATGGTTATAACACCCTCGTATGGCTGTGTAGGTGAAACTTTTCAGGATGGCTTGTATCATTGATTGTTAAAAATCAATGATGATTTTCTGGGGATAGTAATTGTTAGTTTCTTGTTTAATTTTGTTAAGGAGGTCTACATAGGTAGCTGTTTGTTTGTTAGGTAAAAGTGCATACATAAAGGGAATGTTACTGTTGTGGTATTGTCTATGGATTGCATATAATTGGTAGAAAGGTTTGGGACATATTTTAAATGTCCCATTCGTCATCCATGTTTCACATTGTTGAAGTTTTAATAAGTTTGTGGGTGTTACAAAGACAATAATTCTTTTTTCATTACATTTATTGTCATAAAGAAGGAATTCTTCTTCTTTGTGAGTTATTGATAGTTTGGGGGTATTTGGACTTCACTGAACATTTTAAGGGTAGTTGGGGTATGGTTGTAGCTTTTTTTGTTCTGCTTATTAATCTTTTTAAAAGTTGGGATGGCAGATAACTGGCCAGTTACATGCTCAGGAACTCGGGGTAGAATATGTTTTAGAATTTCTGTTGTGTGGTTCTCAGAGCTGGTACTAGCTTCCTTAATAGTTTCCAAAACATCTCTGACTTCTGCTTCTGTTACGTAAGGGGAGTGCTTATGGTCTTTAACATTTATTACAGTAGTTCCCCTTGTTGTTGCCCTCCCATAACATGCACTGGAAGAGTATTTGGTGCATTTCCAATGAATATGGTTAGCTGTTTGTTGGCTATATAGCATAGTAGAAGTTTTCCTTTCTGTGAAGTAATACATTTGCACCCTCTGTCGTTTTCTTATTTGGACTGTAATTAAATATACTTGTTAAAAATGTTAAATGTTTCGTATGTACAATTTTAAAACATAAAAAAAATTCTTAATACACTTACATATTTGGATGCGTTGATATTTTTGAGTTTTGTAAAATATTCTGTTTTTCTTTGGTGTTGGTGGCTGGGTTTTGATCTGTGGAAGAAAAGAAAATTATTTATTTTGTAAATACTGCAATTTTTTAATGGGGTGATAGGTTGTGGGTGGAGTTGGTTTGTATTTTAAACTACTGGGTTAGTTTTTATTTAAAATATACGTACGTTATTTAGTGGTTTTGCTTTGATTTTCTTTGTAGTTCGTTTGACCTTAGTTTGGAAGATCTGTAGAGGAGAGATAATGTATAAAAAGAACATATAAGTTTTTTAATTTATTTATAATTGTATTTACTTGTATTTTGGTTACTTTTGACATAAAGTAGATAATATACTTACTTTGAAAAGTTGTTGTTGAAAGTGTAAAATTAAAGGTTTGGCATCTGGCAGAGTTCTGGCAGATATTTGGCCTGCTCTGGTAGTTGCAGTTGTAATGATAGATTATTTCTACATTTTTATGTTTTATATAGTGTTTATTTAATTGTTAGTAGATTTTTATTGATTGCTGTTTGTAGTTTTATTTCATTGGATATTAAAGCGTCTGTTTTAATTGTTTTTACTGTTATTTCCTTATTTAGAAAACACTAATTATTTTTAAATAAAGGTATATTTGGTTATAAATGTTAATTTAGTTATATAGAACTATTATTTTTAATAAGAAATTAATTATATGTTTGAAATATGTTCTTTTAAGTTGTGCTTTTGTATGATATTTCCTTTTTGGTGAAGAAAGGAAATTTAAGAAAATGTGCATTGGTGTTTAATTTAACTTTAAATATTGTGCGTGTAGTGCCTATAATTATGTTTGTGTGTTGAATAATTTTGATATTGGTATTATTAGATTTGTAAAAAAAATTACAAATTAAGGTTGCTATATTTGTGTTTGTACAATATTTATGTAGTCGATATTTTTAGCTTCAATATTTTTATGTTCTATATTTATTTAATGTTTACGATTTTTTTGATTTCTATATTTTTGTTTTTGATATTGCGTGTTTCAATGTAGTTTATGAGACTACTTTGATTTTGATGTTTTTTTATTTTTTATTAAATATAGGTTGTCGGTATTTCTGTTGTCAATATTAGTGTGATGATGATTTTGGAGCTCGATATTAGTAGTGTCGATATTATGTCAGTGAATCCTTTTAAGGCACCAGGGACACGCTGATTAGTGCAATAAGTATGATGTCACACAAAAATTATGGGAAATGTAGTTTGGTTTAAAACAATGTTTAATGTGATAGGCTGCTGTAAGAAAACTACTTTAATAAACAGCGAAGAAAGAGAAGCATAATCCGAGCCTCAGGTCCTGACATAGAATTTGGGGTTCGAATGCTCCGGAAGCTGACTGGCACTGGTTTAAGGAATTTCCCACTTATAAAAGGGAAGTGCGACACCTAGGTACAATGAAAAAGCATTTGTGCCACTTACATGATGAACAAAACATATATAAAAAAAATAACCAAAAGAATTACTAAAAAAAAAAGTCTGACTTCTTCCTTGCTGCACATTCTGGTTTGTACCTGCCTTTGTATTGTGTGGCAAGTGTTTCCGCCCAGTTTCTGCTGTGTATAAGGGTCTGTCTAGGTAATGACTCAACTGCTGTGCCCGGAGCTCTAACTGTGAAAGCAGAGAAGTAGCAGAAGAAAGTGGGAGAGGTTCCTCCATAAGGCTTTTAGCTGCAGTATGCTTTCTCTGCAGAGCCAATAGGCCTGACATATCCAATTCGGACAGAACTCTCTGTCGGATTTTGAAGTGTTTAAGGAGAGTTGGTGGTGCAGAGAAACAGTTACAAGGTGCTGGGGGCCGTGTTCATCATCGGGTTTAAGGTGTATGCTCTCACAGAAACCTTGCACTGTCCCAAAGGTCCACACACAGCAGCTCAGCTATCAAAAACCGCTGCATAGTAAACTGAGCCCGTGCTGGGCAAATGTGCTGTGGCTTCGGTACAATCTCCTGTAACCTACATGCCAACATTTTAGAAGAGGAAAGTGACGCTGGCTTAATGCCGGGTCCGCTGTGCTAAACCTACGCATGGGTTGCCGGCTGTATTACAAGTTGTGAAAGTACAACTCGTAATACGGTCGTCCGTCCTTTAGCCTTTTCTATGGCAGTGCCTTGAAAATAGGCACCGTAATGGGAACGGCCAAAAAGTTCCGGCATGGACGGTGACGTTCATGCCGTGCTGGAAGTGGGGGGGAATACAGACGGGGCACAATTTGTGCCCCCATGAACGTATCCCCATGTCGAGGACATGGAGGCCCTTTGCTGCACCGGCAGCCTTTTCATGGCGGGCTAAGCCATGAAAAGACTGCCGTTCCAGGAATTCCTGCTCAGCATAATTTGGTGTGACACTCCTGCGCTTTCCGCAAAGTCGTAATCGGCAAAACGGTGGAAAGGCACTCCTGCGCCACTACGAGTCTGCGGTCGCAAGACTGCCAGACTCGTAATAAGGCTCAAAGCTATTTTTTGTTTCAAAAATTAGCGGTCTCCCAGCTGAACCTGGTCTTACTGGCATGTATGCTGTACCAGCGTGAGGCAGAGAGTAAGGAGCCCATCCGTTCCCCAGCAGAGCCATAACCATGCAGTTAGTTCCCCTCTACCACAGACTCTGCCATAGAAACCTGCCAGCAAGGTCAACAGGTCTGCTCTGGGATTATTCTTCTGGCTGGATTGAGAGTGTTTCATGTGATTCGAGCAAGACTAGGAGCTGTGAATTGCATGACATTACATTTCAGTGCAGCTATGCGAAGGCATGCAATTAAATGCATTTGTTTAATCCTTATGAGTGGCACTTGGCAGGGCTCAACATTCCATGAAGCATATTCTGCAGCACCCAGACTCAACATCCTACAGCATGCCCACTCAGTCCATACATATACAGACACATCACATCACTACAGGTATCATAAATGTAATTCAAAGCTATGAACACACTATAACTGGAATGTTAAATGTATCATATTGATGTCATGCGCACTAGGACCCTTGTGGTTCTGGGTGGACTCTGAAGAGGAAATAGGTAATATGCGGGGAGGTGCTAGGGTGCGGTTCTTGTGAAGTATAATGTAATGTGCAGTGTGTGAGTGTATGCTGAGGAATAAAGTAATGCTTGATAGCAGCTCTAGTGTGGCATATTTCATGTGCATGCTCCTGGGCTGGGGAAGACGCTACAACTGGCGACGAGTAAGGAATACTTGCCCGAGAAGACAAGACTGCTCTCCCTGAGGGTTTACGATGATACGGCACACTGCTAGTGCGTGCCACGTTGGCCCAGATCAATGCAAAGCAATCTGCAACCAGCACATGTGGAGTCAAAGCCCTACTCCAGCTCCTACACGGCCTCAGAAGAAATTGAACGCCCTACAGAGGAGCATAATTGAAACGCCCGCTAAAACCCACCGACAAGGTGGTCGGAGATGCTGCACCGCGCCTAAATAAAGAGCAACTAATCGGACGAAGCCAGAAATAACAATCACAACAACAAAGTACGAGAAACAGAAAACGTACTCACCGTCAAGAGTGACTGAAGCATTCTGCAACCCAGGTTCACGCACAAGCCCTGTGCTTACAGAAGTTGTAAGTGAAGTCTTCACGGCAAAGGCTGTCTGAACAGCCATGCTCTCGATGGTGGCAGAAAGGAATGCGAAATACACTGAGCTGTGTTCCTGAAGCCACCACCGCCTTTCGACACTTCTAAGAAATAGGACATTGGTGCTAGGTGGGCTGCGTAGATCAAAACCTTCGATGACTTCATAGATGTGCTAGAGGAAAAAGATGGCAAGAAGATCATCAAATATTTGAAAAACCTTACAGACAATGGAGTGAATGGTGCTAAAGAAAATCTCACAGCCGTATGTAAAATCGCACCAAACGGTAAAAGAAGCGTTGGAGGCAAAGCTCAATCCAATGCTGAATGTCAATCATTATCTACCCTTTGGGAAATTCATCTCACCCTGAGCTGCTTGCTTTACCCTTTGAGCAGACTTGGGGTTTATTTTATGTATTCCAACGACCTATCTCTTCTTCCTGGATCCTTTTTATCTGCTGCTACTGAATACCTTGTAGCGCCTTGATTGGCACCTCTCTCCCAATGGTGTCTTGATTTTCGTCTCTTCGACACCTCCAACCCCCCATCATCCATGTGGTTCCTTTATCCCATCATTTCTGTGTCCTGAAGAAGGTGGTGGCTACAGTTAAGCCTGACACCGAAACGCGGGTCGGTACTACTAGCGACAGGAGCTTCTTAGTGGTGCATTGACTGAATAAGGAAAGCTTTACACTCCTTGAAAGCTTCAACCTACCTCTTCTTTTTTTTAAGCCCAAGAGACAAAATGCTATTTAACCAAGAACAAAGTTCATTTGAATGTTTTTTTGTTACCAGAATATATATAGACTTCCTATGTATTACGTGATTTAAAAACTATTACCTTATTTCTGTTCAACAGTTGGTTTCTAATTTTTTTAATTTTTTTAGCTTTTGTCACCACTAGAAGCTTGTGTAGTGGTTCCTGTCCTGAACCGCTATTTTTATTGGGTCGCTTTTTCAGTGTAGTTGATGTAAGTGTATGACTGAAGTATGATTGATGTTAGGTGTGAGTTGTGTTGTGGAACCTGATATGTTTTGATGTTTTTTAATGTTCTTGTTGATTCACTTGGTGTGGGGGGATTTTTGTGTTGCATTTATGTCCATTGGGTTTCATGCTAAAATAGACTATGTATGTTATCCTAAACTTATTTGTTCTACGATAGATTTAAAAATAATTGAAAATATACAGATATTTTTTTACTTCTAATTAAATAAACCTCTACAAATCATTTTTGATACTCTGTTAAGTTTGTGTCTTTGTGAGTTCTGGTACATATTGCTTGTTCCCCCTTTGGGAAATTCTCTTGTGATTTTCATTTAGAGACGCATTGTGCTCTTTTCTCATCGGAGGCAGGTCACGTTTATTCCCTTCTCGTGTAGGGTGTTATAGATTATTTGGGAGAGACATCAGAATGATTCTACCTCAATGGATCCCAGTGTGGTATGGTTCACCTCGAGGAAACACCACAAAGTAATCGAAGGTGGTTTAAGCAGGAATGCTTCATTGCCAGGTCACCAGTAATACTGCTCAATTGTTTTGATAGTTGTAGAAATTCCTAAATGTCCAACGTGTAAGTAATTATTCTGTCACATAACCCAACAGGTAGTACGAAAACATCCTGCCTCACAACAATGGCATTAAATACCGCCACTGAGCATTTCAGGATTTCTGAGGTTGAATGGGATGAATGTTGTGTCAAGGATGAGGGTGTGAACTTAGTGAAGAAGCATCAATAGAAAGGATGGCCCTGTGAGTTTGAGTGTTGAGATGACAGCTTTTGATCAGGTTGCATCAGAGTTGTCGGTAGTTAATGGCATTGTTGTGAGGCTGGATGCTTTCATACCACCTGTTGGTTTACATGACAACATTACTTTAGCTCATGTTGTACATTTAGGAAATTCTGCAGTTATCAAAAAAATTAAGCAGTGTTACTGGTGGCCTGGCATCGATGGACAAGTTAGGAAATATATTGAGTGTTGTGGTGAATGCCTATGTTCCGACAAGCATTGGAAAACATCTACCTTCCTGTTGTGTCCTGTGGAATGGCCTACAGGTCCTTGGGAGAAAATTGGCCTTGATCATGCTGGTCCATATAATTTTTTGAGCAACTATAAAATAGTAGCTTATTGTGGCAGTGGATTATTTTTCCAAATGGCTGTATTTTGCTTTTCTGAGGGCAGCAGATTCTTGCAATGCTATAAAATTTCTGGAACATTTATTTTTGTTGGAGAGTACTGTTCAAGAGGTTGTTTCAGATAATGGCATGCATTTAGTGTCTGAGGAGATGGCTTTGCTTCTCAGGATGCATGACATAAGACATGTTAGAGTGCCATTGTATAGTCCTTCTTTTAACAGTTTGGCCGAGAGGGCAAATCTTATGCTTAAATAGGGTGTGCAGACTGCTATTTCTAACAAGTTGAATGTAACAGAATTTTTGCAACAGAAAGTGCGGAGTTATAATACCACTCTGCATAGCACTACAGGTGTGGCTCCTTCCGTTTTGTTGAGAGGCAGAAAACCATTGTCAGTGTTAAGTCCAGCCTGGTTGGAAGGTACAGTAGGACATTGGGATGTAAACGTGGATTAGACCAGATTCACAAACATGTGAAAACCAAACAGGAAGCTAGTAAGAAGCACTTTGACAACAGGAGACGAGTGAAAGAAGTGTGTTTGGTGCCTGGAGATTAGGTTCTGATTAAAACACCCATGAGAGTTGTGAGAGGGGAGTCTAGATTTTCTTAGCCAGCGAAAGTGATGAAGGTGCCCAAAATAGCTGTGTTGCTTTCTGAGAAAGGATGGTTGTAGGAAAGTAGGATCTGCTTTCATGGTTACCCCCACTTTTTGCTGGTGTCAGTATGTTTTTTTTGACTAGTCCGACTGGGATCCTGCTAATCAGGACCCCAGTCACTGTTGTTTCTCCCTAAATTGACCATGGTTAGTACTTCTGTACATCCACAATTGACTACTGGTGTACCCTTGTAAGTCCCTAGTATATGGTACAAAGGTACCCAGAGCATAGGTAAGCCAGGGGTCTCCCATGGGCTGCAGCATGTATTGTGCCACCCATGAGAGACCACTAAAACTGTGACTACAGGCCTGCCATTGCAGTCAGTGTGATTTGGTGTTTGCCCTCTCACAACAGATATAAGTTTCCTTATATTGGAGGTCAGTACACTTAAAACCTATAAGTCACCCCTATGGCAGGTCTTTCAGTCCTGAAGGCAGGGTGCTTGTTTATAAGTGTGAGGGTACCCCTGAATGAGCAGGACACCCCTACAAACCCCGGAGTCGATTCTCCAGGCTTAGTAAGTGCGGTCAACCATTTTTATACATATAGTGGACATAAGTCATTACGAGATGACTAACTATATAGTGGCTGCACCGAAACCGGTCATGTTTGGTATCAAACAAGTTGGAATCATACCCCAACACCGATTCCAGTGTTGGAAGTATGATCCCATGTACTGGGGGGCTCCCTTGGGGTAACCCCCTGAACAGCCTTTCAGGGTTTGACCACAAGCTAGTGCTACTGCCGACCACAGACACGATTCTGCCCTCTTGCTGCTGAGCCAAGCTCGAGCAGGGGAAGGTAGAACAATAGGTTTCCTGTCACGTCACAGGGAGGTGTGACCACCTCCCAGACAGGACTTAATGTATTGGGCTGGGATGGGGACGCTTGCCAGCGCCACCAGACTGCTTTGAAGAGCACATTTGGTGCACTCCTTGTATTCTCCAGTTTGTACCAGTTCAGGGAGCCCTTCGCTTCCGATCTGGCGCAAAACTGGACAAAGGACATGGGAGTATTCTCTTCCTCTGTCCAGCCCTTCCTCTGGGAGGGACCCCTGAGTCGTCCTAACCCCCTTCCTAGGGTATTTAAGGGGTTACCTGTGGGTGGGTCCTCATATTTATCATGGGACAAGACTCAAGCCTGGAACTCCGCACTTTTCGACCATCTGGACACTTAGACTTCGATGGTCTTCACCTGGAACCGAGACTTCATCAAGGAAGACTCCTCCTGCTCCTGGTCTCGCTGTTCTGCAAGTCTTCTTCATTGCCTGTGCTTCTTCCAGGATCTTCACGTGACCTGTGGGCATCAAGGACACACAAAGTAATCTCCCTTGGAGTGAAGGAGTCACTCCCCTGCATCTGCAGGCACCGCAACAAAGCTGACCGGTCTGCTGCTCCTGACGTCCCACGGACTTCAAAAGGCTCAGCAACACAGGTGGTGGTTCTGCAACTCCCTCGAGGCCTGACCTGTCCTCTCTGCAGTATCCCTTGTCGGCCAGTATTCCTCGTCTGAACCGCTGGAACCAAGCCCCTGTGCACTGCGTCGACTTACCGTTGCAAGGCTTGTTGGCTCTGCACTCCAGAGATCTTCGGGATACAAGAAGCTCCAGCCTCCAGAATCTATTCCTGCCAAGTACAGCGTGCTCACCGATCCTCTGCACCATGGGCCTTCCTTCTTTGTGAGCTGCTCGAGGTCCTCTTGCGACTCCTGTGCCTTTGGCCTGTGGGTCCCGCTGAGGGTCTTCTCCAGCTACAGTGGGCTCCCTTGTTTGCTCTGGGCCTTCTCTGACTCTCCTGCTTGTGGTGAGTGCCGTGGACCTTGCTGGTCCCAACATTACTCCTTCGCTTTCCACGCCAGTTGCAGCTGCCAAGGCTTGTTGGTGCTCCTGCCAGACACCGGCCCCCTGGTTCTCGACTTCTGACGTGGGACAGCTCGTGCATGGCTCCTGGTCTTCCTCAGAGTTGCCTGGTCCTCACAGCTGCAGTGACAAGGTCACTGTCATCACGTTTTGAACCGTGCCTTCTGGTCACCTCTGAGTGGCATATACACTGTCCCCTCTGCTTACAGTTTCTTCACTTCAAGAATCCACCCATGGATGCCACTGGACTCCTACACAGTCTTCTCCAGCTGCATCTTTCCTTAAGTTCTCCATTGTGGTCTACTGCGGTTTCCAACGTCACTTTGCACGTATGTACCCGGCTTCCCTGCTGTAGGTATCATGGTTCCTGGGTGATCCCGCGGGTTACTAGCAACAAGCATTCATACACTATGTACTCACCTTGGCCCATTCATTCACGCTAACTAATAATCACCGCTGGTGGGAATCAGTTGTACTCTTTATCAAACTCCCTGCTACCAATTACCTTTCCTGATTGAAGAGTAATGACTTACCAATGGACCTTTGATAATTGGGGATAAAATGAGAACATACAAATATAATATCATAAACACCTGAAATAACCAATGACTCAGGAAGTTTTAAATGTTTATCTAAATATTTTAGCAGAGTAATATACAAGCCACATGGCACTTAATCGCATATCAAGGAGGAAGTACACTATAATATCACCTATTAATCACAAATGACGGTCCCTCAGAAAGGAGAAGATAGAGACAGCAGTACAACTAAAGATTACGCCTATATATTTACCTAAAGTGTGAAAATGAAACCCCTTGGCCAAGGAGTTGGAAAGGGTCCCAGGAAAGATGAAGACCAAAGACCTCCGGACCAGGTTCAAGACAGGACAGGTGACCTCTC
This sequence comes from Calotriton arnoldi, assembly GCA_963921515.1. Classification (NCBI taxonomy): domain Eukaryota; kingdom Metazoa; phylum Chordata; class Amphibia; order Caudata; family Salamandridae; genus Calotriton; species Calotriton arnoldi. The sequence goes on from CAWUFW010001040.1 coordinate 2,452,550, forward strand.
TACCAACGACGCCTGCGTCGTTCCCCTCTCTGACACTTCGTTCCTCCACGAATCTTCTGTGTCTTCTTTCTAATGGAATCCGCCGCCCTCACCTCAGGACTTCTTTGGACAGCGGTTCGGTCTGCAATCGATCAGCTCATTCTGTGTCAGCATCTGAGTCTAAGTGCCTAGTCTCCGTGCTGTGCTCCTGTGCTAACTAATTAGCTAATTCTATATCTATTATACCTTTCTACACCCAGGTACCTCCCATTAATGTTTCAAAATGATGGGCCCACTTCTTCTGATTGGACAGGGAGAGGGGGTTGATCCTCACACCATGACAATTTAGTTCAATTTCTTTAAGCCCATTGTTTTAAAATACCGCCCCTCTCAATTAATACATTTGCTTTATTTCCCACCCGTCTCACGACAAATTTTAATATAAAGTGTATACAATATGTATCATCTTGTAGGACATCTCAGATGGACGGTGAAGGTGATCAGCGGGTCATGTCCTTGGACATCTTCCAAGTTGACTTCATTGCTTTGTCTTGTTAGTTTCAGAGCGCATGCGCAGGTCACATGGCTGCTGTTCAGTTAACCCAGGCCCATTTTACGAACTAATAGAAATAAAAGAAGAAACATATTAAAATCAAAAATAAATGTTTTCACTGTATACCCCCTACTTCTGCTCTATTCCCATTTAATTATAAAATCTATCCCGCATTAATAGCGTTAGAATACCACATTATTAATTGCAGCAACACGAAAGCTTTAGCATGTGAGAACATAAAGCAGCCATTTTAGCATACACTGCGCAGAAGCAAAAGATTCCCTCCAAGCAAAGAAAGATGTCATACCACGTGACATGGTTGACACATGCGCAGTAGAGTTCCCGCGCTTTAGCGGCTATTTTGGATTAGAAAAGGATTACTTATTAGTGGAAAACACATAGGCAAGCATCATCTGGATAAAAATGTTGTGTATGCACTTATTAATAAAGACGTTACAAGGTTTTAGTACACATTAATTAATACTGTGAGAAGATTGCTTACGAGCAAGTGTCATTGTGAGTCCTTGCTCCATCAATCCCCTCTCTGATGGCGTTTCTGAGCCATCAAAACTACCCACAACCAGATGCCAACTTCTAGCATATTTCTGTCACAGTCTCATTTTTACATTGTCTATTCTTATCCTCTCCTTTCAGTTTCTTGTATATTTCACTTTTCAGGTCTTCTAATTCAATTTCATCAAATTTCCTTTTCCTGTCACCCTATGTTTCATTCTTTCTACAACATTTGCACCATATCATTATTGAAAATACTATTATTGCTATCCCTACTAAGGGTACTAATATTTGACCTATAAGTCCTTTTCCTACATTTGTAAACCAGGTACCAATTGACGCAATGCTATTTGTCAATCTTTCCCATACATTATCAACTTCCAGTGGTTTTAGTTCATTCTCAAGTTTTGTTATATTCTTTATATACGTTCCGAATCCTACACTTTTGTCCGGAATATACTTGCAACAATGTTTCGTTTTCAATAATTTACAGACTCCGCCCTCTTTTGCTAATATTATATCAAGAGCAAGTCGATTTTGCATAACCATAGATCTAATCGCAACCATTTCCGCATTAATCATTAGAAATCCTCCAGCAGTATCCGTTGATAAACGATCAACCACTGTAGACAATTTACATATTCTCCTTGAGTTCAGAATTACTCCCACTGAAGGTATCAATGCACCAAATATATCACCTACAATTTCTGAAAAACTAGCTCTTTTACTACGTGTTAATTCACTATTATTTTCATTGTTCCCAGTGTTTCTTTTTACATGGTATACTTTTGGAAAAACAATTCCAAAATAACAACTTCCATACCACCGTGCAGGAAGCCTAAAGTAAGCCTTATTCCCACACACATAATAAATTCCAGGAAAAACTGAATCTGTTCCTCCTTTTAGTCCCCAACCTCCAAGAATTAAGAAATTATGTTCACATTCACTGGTACCGATGAAAATATTGTTATAATCAGTCTTTAACCTCTGTAGACAAATTTTCCCTGTCTTTACAAAATCCAGAGCCATAGCAGCTTGAGCCCTGCCAGGTGTGTAAATACCCTCTTTCTCATCCCAAGGTGGAAGATGAGCTTTATGCTCAGACGCTTTCTTTTGGAAATTCTGTCTTCTATTCTCAACTAAGTTCAAAAATATCTTTTCTTCTTCATGTAATGAACATGTTAGATTGCTTCTATGTGCATGTGTTATGTCTATCGACTTCATTGTTAAGAAAAATTCTCCCATAAATTGTGCATCTTGACTACTAAGCACTGGGTTCAGATTCTTTCGAATAGGAACCTCTGAAAATATCACATCTATATTTGAATAATAATACTGAAGTTTCCCTGTTCTATAAAATAAACTAGTCAATACACTACATGATATGCCATAAGTTAAAGGCAAATGATGATATGTTAAACCTTCTGCTACTGATTCAGGTAACATCATACAGATATAACAGTCACTAATTTCCATTGTATCTACATACTGAAACAATAATTTAGTAAAAACATTTAAACTAGTATTATTATCTGTTACCACATGATGAAAATCTGGTTCATCCTCTGCTTCTATTTCTACTCTATCACCTTTCAAGTTATCTATCCTTCCCTTTGTTTCGTTGTTATCTTTTTGTCCATTATCATAAGGTAAGGAATTTTACAATCACAACTAACCACACTATAAGCACCACTACCAGACTACATATGCATATAGCACAGCATCTTTTACAACATTTCTGTTTCGGTCTCCCAGAAACTCTGTCGTCAGCCATTTTTGACAAAGAAGAATTTTCTTCTTTTCTTTTTCTTTCAAGCCTGTAACGTTATCAAGGTGGTTTCACTTCTTTTTCATAAGTCAGTTCTGCACTTGATCCTTCGTCACCACTTTCACTTGACTCTGAACTTTCGTAGTCTTCAAGGATTATATAAGTCCAATCAGGACCTTTAAACTTATTGTTCACAAGTTTCAATCTTTTGCTTTTTCGTTTTTCAGTCCCACTTGTTTGTCCAGATAAGCTTGTTACTTCATTTAGTTGTTCTGGATCTTCACTTCGGGTTTCTATATGGTATTTTACTCTTTTAATGACACTAGGCCAATGATCACCTTTTCTGACTTTCTTTGTTTGCACTGTATCTTCACCTTCCAAATCTTTTCCAAAAACTCTTTTATTTTCAAGGTGTGACACAAATTGATTTTCCTCGATTTCAGTTTCCTCTTCTATCTGCTCTTGTTCAGGTCTTGTTGTTGTTTCTTCAGTTGCCTGAGTGTGAGTTTCTACTAACTGATCCTGTTCAGGATTTACGTCTTCGTGCTTGATGCTTTCTTGTCGATGTTTTCTTGGTTTTCTTCTCCCTGAACGTGTTTTACTTGTTCTAACTGGTTCTGATCAGGGCTTATTGCACTTTGTACTTCTGCAGCCTGACCGCGTTCTTCTGAACCTGTCTGTCCCTGCTCAAATTTTGTTGTTTCGTTGTCAATTTGAGCCCAATTTCCTTTCCCTATCTGGGCCTGCTCGGGTTCTCTTATGGTTTCAATCTCCCTTTCCTGAGCTGCTTCTTCACCTATCTGGTCCTCACTAATTTCCTCTAATCTAGCTCTACTTCTTGTTTTGATGAAGACTTCAGGTATATCAACCACTGGTATCCAGTCCTGACTTGTGCTCGGTCGTTCTTCTTCAGCTTCTCCCGAATCTATCACTTGGGATTTTTCAGCTGGCCAACCTTCAGCTTCCTCAGCTATTGATGCTGACTGAGGATCTTTTCCTTCAGGAGCTGGCACCCTTTTGGTGTGGCTTACATGAATCCAATTAGGCAATCCTGCACATTTCACTGCTGTGTTTGTAACCAATATAACCTGACAAGGTTCGCCCCACCTGGGTGATAAACACGTTTCTCTGGTGTGATGCTTCACTACCACCCAGTCTCCGGGTTACAGATCATGCTCTTGTTCAGGCTGCCTGGAAACTGCGTCTTCTCCAACCTGGTGAGAGACAGAACGCACTAGGTCAGCCAATGCTTTGCAATAATCTAGAACCATATCATCAGTTATGTTCAGCAGTTTATTCCCAGGTACATGTGCTTGTCTCATTGCTCTTCCCATGATGATTTCATGTGGACTCAATCCTGTATTTCTATCAGGAATGCTTCTGAGTCCCATTAAGATAAGAGGCAATGCATCTGGCCAATCTAACGATGTAGATGCACACATCTTTGACAATCTTGATTTTATTGTGCCATTCATTTGTTCAACTACTCCAGAAGCCTCTGGGCGGTACGCACAGTGCAATTTTTGTTCAATTTTAAATGCTTCACAGATTATTCGAATTACATCGTTATTGAAGTGACTCCCTCTATCTGATTCCAAAGTTACTGGGAAACCGAACCGTGGAATGAGTTCTCGTAACAACAGTTTTGCGACTGTAATGATGTCATTCCTCCTAGTAGGGTAAGCCTCCACCCACCTTGAAAACAGACACACTATGACAAGTACATATTTCAGTCCTTTACATGGTGGTAACTGAATGAAATCCAACTGTAATCTCACAAAGGGACCCTCAGCCTTTCCAATTTTTCCCAAACCAATTACTGTTCTCCTTTCTGGATTATTCATTTGGCAAGTTAAACACCTCTGGCAAAGACTCTCTGCTGCAGCCCTAAACTTTGGATTGTACCAACTTTGTCTGAAAAGTCTAATCATGGCATCTCTCCCTACATGTGTGTCTCCGTGATACTTTCTGGCCATTTGTGAAATCAGGCAATCAGGCATGACTGGTCTGCCATATGAATAAACCCATACGTCATCATCTGTTCTTCGTCTACACCCTATTTTTATCCAAACATCTCTTTCACTCTCCTCAGCATCATCCTGCAATCGTTTCACATCATTCCATGTTTCAGGTGTTGAACATAGCATAAGTTGGCAGCTGATTCCCATCCTTTCGACTTTTCTGTTTACTGCCAATCTGTTTCTGGCACAGTGTTGAGCAATTGAAATGAAATTTGTACTTGTACTTGTAAAGCGCACTTATACCCTCAAAGGGGTGTCCTGGTGCTGTACGCATACCGCTGTGGAACCCTGCCTGGCTTTTTCCCTGTGAAATGTCCACTCCTGGGCACCCCCAGGGTGAAGCCAGGCATCCCAGCGCTGTTGGGGCCGTTGTGGAGATTAAGCAAGCTATTGCCCAGAGTTGCAGAGTGGGACCCATGATTAGAATAGGCACCGAGGCGAGAATTATCAGGTCCGAGGAAATTGAGCCCAAGACCCACCGAGGCGGGAATTGAACCCTGGTCCCGGGCCAGATCTCTGCATCAGGGTCTGCCGCTCTAACCATTGAGCCACACTTCTGCACAATTAGGTCTGCGTATCTGTTACCGGCTACCACCCAGTCATCTCCTGACTGGTGTGCGGCACATTTCACCACTGCCAATTCTTTTGGTGATTGTATTGCCTTCAATAATTCCTTTACAAACTGCCCATTTTTGATTGGGGATCCTGAAGAAGTCATGAAATCCCTCTGCATCCACAGTTGGCCAAAATCATGCACAACCCTGTACCCATATTGACTGTCCGTAAATATGGTTACTTTTAGATTTTTCCCAATTTTGGAGGCTTTGATCAAAGCAATGAATTCAGCTACTTGTGCAGATTTGACTCCTGGTAAATAGAATGCTTCGACTATTCCAGATAGTTCACATACAGCATAGGCTGCACTCAATTTGCCATCCTCATGTCTTAGGCATGAGCCGTCCACAAACAGCTCCCTGTCTGGGTTCTTTAGGGGCATTTCCTGTATATCAGGACGCGGTTTGGTACACAACTCTGTGACCTGTAAACAGTCATGTTCTGGATCGTCCTTAACTTCTTCACAATATGGATCTGGCAATAATGTAGCAGGATTTACAACTGTGCACCTAGCTATGGTCACATTTTCAGCTCCTAGAATTATTCACTCATATCTTGTCATCCGACTAGGTGTGAGATGCTGAGTTCTAGTTCTTGTCAACAGGATCACAACTGCATGTGGGACAAACACTTTAACAGGATATCTCATTACTATTGAGTCACTTTGTTCAATGCTCATACAAGTAGCAGCAACTGCTTTTAAACAGCCTGGCAATGCTGCAGCCACTGGGTCCAATGTAGCAGAAAAATATGCTATAGGACGCCTGTCTAGTCCATGTCTTTGCGTTAGCACTGAAAGTGCACAATTTTCTCTTTCATAGCAAAACAGTGTGAATTCTTTTGTATAGTCAGGCATGCCCAAGGCAGGTGCCTCACACAAAGCATTTCTTAATTTTACAAATGCACCGGCACTTTCATCATCCCATTCAACTGGATCTTTTGCTTTCTTTTTTGTTAGCTGAATTAAAGGCTTTGCTAGTAGTGAAAACCCTATAATCCATTGTCGACAGTATCCTACTATTCCAAGAAACATTCTCACTTCTCTTTGTGTTACTGGCATTTTCATTTGCTTGATTATTTTTATTCTTTCAGACGTTATTCTTCTTTTCCCTCTTTCAATTTGGTGTCCCAAATATTTAACTGCCGTTGTACAGAATTGTAACTTCTCAGGTGACACTTTGTGTCCTTCCTCAGCCAAATGGTTGAGTAATGCAATTGAATCTGCGACACAATCCTCATGTGTTCTTGATGCGACCAACAAGTCGTCTATGTACTGCACCAAGACTGAGTTCCTGGGCAGTACTAATTTTTCTAGACACTTTTTCAGTATTTGATTGAAAATAGAGGGACTTTCTGTGTACCCTTGAGGAACACGATTCCACACATAGACATGGTTTTCGAATTTAAACGAAAACAGATATTGGCTATCTGGATGCAATGGTATTGAGAAAAATGCTTGGCATAGATCAATCACGGTAAACCATTCTGCATCCCATGGTATCTGGTATAGGATCACTGCAGGATTTGGTACTATAGGACAACAAGGTACCGCAATTTTATTAATTTTCCGCAAATCCTGAATGATCCTATATTTTCCGCTAGGCTTTTTCAAACCCATAATTGGCGAACTACAAGGGCTACTCAGAACTTCTTTTAGTATGCCTTGTTTCACCATTTTTCCAATTTCCCCAGTAACTCCTGCTTTTACCTCTGCACTCGTTTTGTACTGTCTGGTATTTGGGAAAATTGCGCCTTCTTTTACAGTGATCTTTACTGGGTTTATTTTTGCCATAAGTCCTACTTCTTTCCCAGTAAAATCCCATACCTTAGAGCTAACTGTAGTTCTTAACTCTTCTGGTAATTCATCTTTGGTTATCAAGGAGAACATCTCATCTACTTCCGTACCTTGCTTGGCTATCATGAACTTATAAACATGATCTTCATCCGGGGTCTGTATTGCAACACCATCCGGTGTGCAAAAAATAGTGCAATTCATTTTGCACAGTAAATCTCTGCCCAGTAAATTTACTGGACTGGAATCACACACCACAAATTGGTGCATTTCTTGGAAGTTTCCTATTCTTACTTCCATGGGCTCAGTAAGGGGTGTTCTGATCTTTTGATTTGCTACACCTACAACTTGGATAGCTTCTCCAGAGAGAGGGAGGTCTGGGATGTCTGCTGTTCTCACAGTAGAACGGGTAGCACCAGTGTCCAAAAGAAAAGTGATATCATTACCTCTTACTTTCCCTTCAACATATGGACCTGACTGCTCTACCGGCAAGGATGCACCAAGTACGCACTCCTTCTCCCCCTCTCATAGGCACCGTCATTGATAATTATATGGATTAAAATCATCCTGTAAAAGAAACTGTGAAGTTACATATTCATTCTTACCACATCCTCCTTGATATCCGACGTCTGTACCGTGCTTTGCTCTGCTTACATTACCCTGTATAGGGGCAGATGGCAACTGACTCTGAGGATTTACACCCTGCTGTGAGTCATTCTGCGTCTGTGGATTTAAATTATGATTTGGGCCATTATTATTTTGAATCTTTTTATATTCGTTCTTCCAATGTCCCAACTTTCCGCATCCATGACAAGGAAATTTCTTTTTAGCCTCTTCTCTACTCATTCGTCCTCTCACTTTTCCACCATTTCCTGTGTCACCATTCATTCCAGATTCTTTTCCTTGACTATCTGTTGGGTTATCCAAATTAATTCCTTTCGCTCAGCCATTTTCATTTGAGCCCACATCACCTTTTCTTGTAGTTTCTTGTGTCTGTCTTCAATATCATCTCCACAATATTTAGCATATTTCAAAATTTCATCGATGGGTTTTCCCTGCCAACATAACATGTGTTGCTTAATCATCTGACAAATCTCTGGTTTTAGACCATAAACAAATAGATAGACAAACTGACTCATATTTTTGTCTCCAATATCTTCAAAACCGCTGTACTGTTTGAACCCCTGTAATAGACGTTCGTAGTAGGCATGTACCGATTCATTTGCCTCTTGGGTAGTCCTGTCTATTTTCACCCAATCTGTTTCTTTTGGTGGTATTTTCCCTTTCAAATAAGTTATTACCTGGTGATACTTTTTCATCACATCATTTGATGGGGCACCTGTCTTTGAATCTCTAGGATACTCTTCACTAGGCCAGTCGATTGTAATTTTACAATCTGTCCATAAATCGGCAGGTACCACTATGTCAAACAAACCATCTAAGTCCTTTAACAATACCTTTGAAACTTTCACAAACCTCTCAACCTGCTTGTACCATTCAATTGGTTTTTCTCTCAACTTTGGAAAATCATTCGTAAATGACAAAATATCTTGCCTGCTCCATGGGACATGAACATATCCTCCTCCTGGAACCTCCCGCATCAGGTACATCTGTTCTACTTTTCCTGTTTCCTTCAATAAATACTCAGAAGTCGTTCTACTGTAACGTACCTCTTCCTTTTTCTTTGTCCATCTAGTTTTCCATTTATCCAGTTCTCCCCATTTCTGTAATACTGACATTAATTCTTTCACTTGTAATTTCCTACCAGATGTATTTATATTTTCTAAATCTTTGTCAGTAAAATCTGCTCTATATGGTTTCTGTAGTACTTTTGACTTTCTTATTTCAATTCCCATTTCCGAGGCCAAATCCGTTAATTTCTCATGGAATATCTTTACATTTCTGGTTATGCTCCTACATACGAACAATAGTTCTTCTTCTTTGTAGGTATTTAATCGCTCTACTCCTACATTGCCTGCTATCATTTCTTCTAACTCGACTTTTAATTTATAAATGTCCAAAATCTTTGGGGGTGAACTTTCTCTGTCTATTCCTTGTGCCCATCTTTCTAAGTCTTCTGGGGTTACTACTGTTGCACTCTTAGTTCCTGAAGATGTTATTATATTCACATCCTTTGAGCAACCAGGTGTGACTCTTCTAGGGGTGCTATTTACGAAGTCTCGAATAGGTAAATCCATTAGTGAAATCATAGATTCACAATCGCTGATATGGTCATCAATTATTATAGCTTCATGTTTAGGAATATCCACAGGTGTAGGCATAACTAGAGGTTTCGGACAATTTACTTTGTCACCATATAAAGGGGCCACGGGACCAATGGTTACAGGTATGGTCAGGGAATCAGGATGTACATTCAACTGTGTTATTTTCTGTTTCAATTCTGCTCTGTTTCTGTCTACAGCCTCTCTTTCCTTATCCTGAAGTACCCTATTAACTGGTGGATTATGCAGTACTTGAGGTACCAATGGTGTTCTCAAAATTGGTGCACTTGGGGAACATCCACCCAGCCCTTCTTGGTATGGTGGAGGATTCTTTAATATTTCTTCCATAAATTCATCTTCGGATTCTCCAAACCCTGTCATGTGTTTTGTCTTTTCTTTGCATTTGCTCCCTAATGGCTCATCTGCCATGAATACTGGATACAAACCCTCAGTAAGCATCGCTCGTCTCTACTGTTTCATCTGACTTTCTCGTGTCTCATTTTGATGTCTAGGGAAAAATCCCCTATAACCCCTATTGCTTCTGGGTCTATCATGTTCAAATGCCTCTCATTCTTCTAGGGCTTCGTATTGCGTTAATCTTGGTCTGGGTTCTAATTCATTCATTCTCATTCTTAAATTTTGAAGAACTCTCCCATTGAAAGTACCATTCTCTGGGAAAGCTAATATTCCGTCATCTTTTGTATATTCTATCCAATTTTCTAACCATACACAAGTATGATAACCCCTATCCATCATCATAAATGAGGCGGGCGTTTTTGCTGGTGGAATGATAATTCCTTCCCTAGTTTTGATTGGCTTATCCTTCTTAAAATAATTCTTGATCTTTTGTAAAAATGACATTTTTCTCTTTTCTCCGTACATTTTGGGTAAATATCTATTTATTGAATTATATTCTGCAAAACCTAGGAATCTCCTGTCAGGACGTGTTCCTATTAAAGTCAGATCACGTTTCCACATATAATCTACACTATCCACTAAGATTTCGACTTCTATGCTGACAACCAATCAAATTCCAACTAACATTTGTCTCGGGCCAATCCTAGCGCGGCTTTTCTGTGACATCTGTCTGACGACCCCTCCTTTACAATCTGCGCTTCTCTGTCCCTCACTGTTTCAACCAATCCCAGCGCGGCACCTGTGACGTCAGTATTACTCCTGACTACCGACCCCTCCTTTACAAGCTCGCCCCACGCCCGCTGTGTCGACCAATACCAGCGCGGCGTTTGTGACGTCAGCTTCTACTCCGACAGCTGACCCTCCCTTTACAAAATCGTACGCAAAACTTTATTTTCTTTACGCTTCTTATTAAAATTCAGTAACAACATAAAACATTCGCTATCGTGCCAGTTTCTCTAAATTGGAAAAGATAGTTTTTCTCACACTTAGTAAAACCCTTCCGTTTACTAATCATACACTACGAGTAACACCCTTCCGTTTACTCTTCACATAAGCTTCGGAAATACCTGCTACTCCTTCAATGTTACCCTTTCTAGGTGATATAACATCAAATTTTCATCAGCGTATTCCTTTGCTGTCACTCACACGCACAGAGTCCCTAACAAGTACTGATAGCCCTGCTTAACTTTTCAGTACTATTTCTGCCTGACAGATAACCTCACTGCAGTATGGCTTCCACTTACCATCCGCTATTCAAATTTCCCGGGGATTCTAGGCAACATAAAACAAAACTTTAAAACAACGGATGTTAGTTTATAAAAATAAAATTCTCATTACCCAATTAACAAAATAAAACCTTCCTCTGATAGCCAGAAAACTGATCCAGCGGGTTACTAGCAATAAGCATTCATACACTATATACTCACCTGGGCCCATTCATTCACGCTAACTAATAATCACCGCTGGTGGGAATCAGTTGTACTCTTTATCAAACTCCCTGCTACCAATTATCTTTCCTGATTGAAGAGTAATGACTTACCAATGGACCTTTGATAATTGGGGATAAAATGAGAACATACAAATATAATATCATAAACACCTGAAATAACCACTGACTCAGGAAGTTTTAAATGTTTATCTAAATATTTTAGCAGAGTAATATACAAGCCACATGGCACTTAATCGCATATCAAGGAGGAAGTACACTATAATATCACCTATTAATCACAAATGACGGTCCCTCAGAAAGGAGAAGATCGAGACAGTAGTACAACTAAAGATTACGCCTATATATTTACCTAAAGTGTGAGAACCCAACCCCTTGGCCAAGGAGTTGGAAAGGGTCCCAGGAAAGATGAAGACCAAAGACCTCCGGACCAGGTTCAAGACAGGACAGGTGACCTCTCTACAAACGACGCCTGCGTCATTCCCCTCTCTGACACTTCGTTCCTCCTTGATTCTTCTGTGTCTTCTTTCTAATGGAATCCGCGCCCCCACCTCAGGACCTCTTTGGACAGCGGTTCGGTCTGCAATCAATCAGCTCGTTCTGTGTCAGCATCTGAGTCGAAGTGCCTAGTCTCCGTTCTGTGCTCCTGTGCTAACTAATTAGCTAATACTATATCTATTATACCCTTCTACACCCAGGTACCTCCCATTAATGTTTCAAAATTATGGGCCCACTTCTTCTGATTGGACAGGGACAGGGGGTTGATCCTCACACCATGACAATTTAGTTCAATTTCTTTAAGCCCATTGTTTTAAAATACCGCCCCACTTAATTAATACATTTGCTTTATTTCCCACCCGTCTCACGACAAATTTTTAATACAAAGTGTATACAATATGTATCATCTTGTATGACATCTCAGATGGACGGTGAAGGTGATCAGCGGGTCATGTCCTTGGACATCTTCCAAGTTGACTTCATCGCTTTGTCTTGTTAGTTTCAGAGCGCATGCGCAGGTCACATGGCTCTCGAGCTGCTGTTCAGTTAACCCAGGCCCATTTTACGAACTAATAGAAATCAAAGAAGAAATATATTAAAATCAAAAATAAATGTTTTCACTGTATACCCCCTACTTCTGCTCTATTCCCATTTAATTATAAAATCTATCCCGCATTAATAGCGTTAGAATACCACATTATTAATTGCAGCAACGCGAAAGCTTTAGCATGTGAGAACATAAAGCAGCCATTTTAGCATACACTGCGCAGAAGCAAAAGATTCCCTCCAAGCAAAGAAAGACGTCATACCACGTGACATGGTTGACACATGCGCAGTAGAGTTCCCGCGCTTTAGCGGCTATTTTGGATTAGAAAAGGATTACTTATTAGTGGAAAACACATAGGCAAGCATCATCTGGATAAAAATGTTGTGTATGCACTTATTAATAAAGACGTTACAAGGTTTTAGTACACATTAATTAATACTGTGAGAAGATTGTTTACGAGCAAGTCTCATTGTGAGTCCTTGCTCCATCAATCCACCCATGGATGCCACCGGACTCCTACACAGTCTTCTCCAGCTGCATCTTTCCTTAAGTCCTCCATTGTGGTCTACTGCGGTTTCGAACGTCACTTTGCACCTATGTACCCGGCTTCCCTGCTGTAGGTATCGTGGTTCCTGGGGAACCCACGGGTGGGGTGACTCTCCAACCTTTCGGGTTTCTTCAGGGTCCACTGGGAAGGGTCCTTCTTTTTAAAAACTGCAACTGTGACTTTCCCGTTGACTTCTATTGGACACACGGCTGTGTTACCACTCTGCACACAGCCTCTGTGGGGTTCCTGGGTCCTTACTTTTGGAGGTTCTTTGTGTCCCCACCTCCTCTGAGTCTCCTGGTCCAAATCCCGACTTCAGACGCAGTTCGCATTCCAGTTTCTTAATATATGGTTTGGTCTCCCCCTGGAGACCACTGTGTTTTGTGTTACTTACCTTATTTCACGTATTGTGTATGTGCATTGATATCTCTGGGTAGGAGATATACCAAAATATTAGTGAGTGTTGTGTAATAAATAGACATATTTTTATATATACACTGTGTGGTTCTTTTTCATTAAACCTACACTACATAATTAGAACTGGAAAAACAAGCTGCTTAACATTCCTTCAAGATAAGCCTGAAGGCTGCTCTCCACAGCTACCACTTTGAGAGCTTTCAAAGGTTATCAAAAACCACTAAAAGCACCATAAGGGTTGCTTGGATTAGTGCTAGGTGCCTCACTTAAATAAGTGTGTATATACCAAGCCAGCCTCCTACAATGGTGGATCAAGAATTCTTTGGTTAAAGTGAGTAAACAACAAGCAAAAATCATTGATGAAAGATGTAATTCCAGAGAGATGAGAGAGCAAATCCCACCTAGAACATTATCTCATTGCATCATTATATAATATTCACCCTACTACCATACTACACCTGGATCGAACAGTGAAAATGAAACGTTTCCAGGATCAAAAACAAAGTAAAAGCAACCGACCATACGGGAAAAACATATGAAGAATAATCGTTGTTTTTAACTATTTGTTTAAAAATGTGATATTTTCGGTAAAAGTAAATATTTAAAAGCATTTCTTTTAAAGTAATAGTTTTCGGTACTAATGTTTTCGATACGCAATTTTTAATTGCTTTATTTTACTTTGGCTCTTTACCACTGCATTCCGTTTACTCTGTAGGGGTAGCTCTGCAGAGGTACAGGAAAGGCCAGGCTGTCTCTACTGTAATAACAAATACACAGTACACAAACCCGCCTAATGAGGTGACCTTTGTGTTAGAAGGTGGCTTTGAGTGTCACACGGTACGGGTGGGGTGTGTTTGTGACAGTTCTCGCTGGGGCTTCTCAGCACAGCTTGATGAGTTCCTGCAGAGGGAGGATGAGGCACGTGATTCTGCTTAAGTGCACCCATGGGAGATCTATCCTGTTTTTGTGGGGGGGAGTGTTATAGAAGAAGAGGCTCATTTGCAGACAGAATGGCCTCACATCCTGTTTGGTACAGTTGGGTCCCACAGTGCCCATGCATTTCTGGTGCTTTGCTTCAGTTTTAAAATCTTCTTGGAGTTTCTTGTTGCTCAAATGTGTGTAATTTCTGGTATTTATACGTTTCCCTTGTCTTCATATCTTGATTTTGCTCCCGAGAAAGCGTCACTCAAAGTCATTGAAATGTCACTCGTAATTGCACTGAAATTGTGAAAATGTCACACATAGCAATCTGAAACCTTGGCAGCTATGCCCAAGCCCAGTGCCGTGAGCAGCGCGCACACCACGGTGCGCTGCCAGCCACTCCAGCTTAGTTTAGTCAGTATAACCATACATGCCAACATTTTAGAAGAGCAAAGTGGGAGATTAAAGAAAAAAAATCGGGAGAATGGGGCCTTGAATCTGGTTACTGTCATGTATGGGCTTAGCAAGTGTGCTGCTGCAGGATCGGACAATTAAAACGCAAATGCACGTTTTTTTCTTACCTTTCAGAAGCATGGAGTGCATTGGCAGGCAGAAAGAGGGTGATGCAAGTGTTGTGCACTGGCCTGCAGGAGCAGGTTGCTGGCAGTGCATACACCACGTTACACAATACCAAGCCCTGTCAGCTGAAACCCCTGAGTAATCGGGTTTTTGCTTGAAGGAATCGGGAGGCGGGAGACTAGCCTTGAAATCGGTAGTCTCCAGCCTGAATCGGGAGGGTTGGCATGTCTGAGTACAGCAGCCCTACCGGCTTGATAGCTGAGGCGCTATCTATGCATAGCTGCCAAGGTTTCAGATTCCTATGAGAGACATTGTCATAATTTCAGTGCAAATATGAGTGACATTTCAACGACTATGAGTGACACTTTCTGGCGAGCAAAATCTAGGAACGAAGCTGAGGGAAACATAAATATCTGACATTACACCCATTTGCGCAAAACGGTTGTCTGAATCATACCGTTTGTGCTGCACAAGACCATTCATTAAAGGGCCCAGCTAGTGAATGATGTCACAATAAGTATCAACATCCAAGCAGACGTCATCACAGAAAGAACATTCTGGAATGCTTACTGGGGATGCCTGTAAGTGGTGCAGGAGAGGCCTGTTGCTTTCTAGTCAGAGGAAGCCCTTTAAGACAGAACAATCTCAGCCAGGCAGGAGCTCTACGAAAGCAGTTTATGATAATATGATAAAATAAATAAAAGAGAATCTCACTATGATAAAATGAATAAAAGATAATTTCACAATGGAAGGAAGGCAGTTCCATCCTCAGCTCATTTATCACTGGTAGTTAGGGCAGAGCTGGCGTCATAGATTGAAAACTGGAATGAAACACTGGCTTCCATCAAGCCTCTCTCCTTCCTCTTTCTCACTTTTATCTTTTTCATCTTCTTCCCCTCTTCTACATAATAATTTTTACATCTGGTTTTTTAGGATCACACTTCTGCTTTCTCTCTCCTTTCTTTTTCTTGCCTCAGCCTGTTTCCTTTCACCACCTTCTCTCCTCTTTCTTCCTCCCTCTTCTCTTACCCCTCCTTCCTCTTGCCTCTCTCCTCTTTCCATACCTTTCTTTCCCTCCACTCTCTTTACTATCCCAGTGTCTCCCTTCCTCCATCTCTCTGCAACTTATGTAGCAGAATTATAACTTCAGCTGACACAAAACTCGAGTGTCTGGCTCGCTTTTGACTCGTTTTTCAAAAATTTATTAAATTTTTCTTCCCTGAACCTCCGAGCCCAGTGCATTCCAGTGGCAATGTCACCCCGGCCCTGCATTTCAATGGCGGAAGATGCGTGTCACAAACATGGCCTCTAGTATCTCGAGGCAAGACACATTCAGAATGTGTCTTGCCTCGGAGTACTTTAGGGGTCACGATAAAGCTGTGGTGAAGAATGATTCTTCACCACAGCTTTTATGTGCCGGTGAAAAATGCTTCCCATTTGCCGAAATGCAAAGAGGCGACGCATCAGCAGGCACATTCAAACCATTTTTCAGGCAGCTAACTCTGTTCCAGTGGCCTTAAGGGGCACGAGACCGAAGAGTTACCTGCAGGCCTTCACGGTGATCAGGTCATTGCAAAGAGTATTCAGCGGGTCCTGGAGAACAGAGTCCCGCGTTTCCATCCCAGCCAGTGAGTTGATCTCTCAACAATTTAATTTGCGGCGGCGGCCGGGGGTCGAATTTACAGCACAGCTGCCCAGCTCCTCACACTGACACAGGTGAGCCACACGGTGAGGAAGGAGGCGGCGGCCGGCGGTGCGAGCAGGCAGCGCTGCCAGCCCCCGCCATGATGATTTGCTGCAACTCCTGCCGCCCACAAATGTATTCCGGCCGCAGGACGTGACGTCATGTCGGTCCCCGTGCGCCTCATGCTACATTGTAGCATTAAGCTCTGAAGCCTCTCAGCAGAGGGAGCCCCAAGCCTTTCAGCAGCGCGCGCACGCCACATGCGCGATGCTGCTCAGCAGTTTTATTTAGGCAGCGCTATAAACTGTCTTGACAGCTGAGGCGCTATGCATAATGCGTGACTTCGCATTTCAGTGCGGTGATGCGGATCACCCCACTGAAATGCGTTAGTCTAACGCCTGATACTTGGCAGGACTGTCTATGCCTATCATGCGTGACTTCGCATTTCAGTGCGGTGATGCGGTCCGCCATGCTGAAATGCGTTAGTCTAACGCCTATTGCGTGGTACTTTGCAGGGCTGCGTATTTCATCTGCATGCTCCTGTGCTGGGGAAGACGCTGCATTACAGAAACATGAGTTACTCCCCAAGTAGTTCTATGTATGTTTCACAAAAACTGTAATCATTGATCGGAGGAGCCTAAACGAAGCTTATCAAAATACCATTGCGTCATAGTTTTACCAAGATTGAGGTAACTAGATTTAGTCCAACTGATTGCTGCAAAAATGGTTACTGGTCATCACTTTTTACTCGTTTCAGTAAAATATAGACTGTTCCAAGATGGCTGACTCGGCGTTCGGTTCCAAGTTACGGTCCCTTTGTTTACCGACAATGAGTAGGAGTTTTTGCGGCCATGTTGGAGTGTTAACGTCATTGATTACATTTTAAGATACTGTGCGCAAAATGGGGCTTAAACTTCGCATTTCTGTAACACACGTCGACACCTGTTGTACTTTGCTTTTAATAATTGGAAGCGTTCAAATTTAATGACAATTTTACCAAAATCTGACATGGCACTCTAAATTGATTTGTGTTTTAAATTATCAAATGCTGAATATTATTTGTATAGCTGCGCTAGCTATTTAATCAGCAGTACCGCTCAAGCGATGGTAATTAGTAGCTGCTTGAGATGTGCGAGACCGGAGGGGAGCGATCTTTGTTTCCTATCTTGTGAACGAGGCCTGTAGGAAGTTCAAGCAGCCAGCAGAACTCTACACGCGTGCGCATCGAACTGCACGTAGTGGGCGGGACTTCCTTTAGCGTGACACCGGAAGACCAGTGACGGCGAGGGAAGTGCTGCCATCTGCTGGTGAGCCAAGAGGGATGGGGGATCGTTGATATTGTTGGCGGTTGATTTATCCGTTGTGATTTGAGTTTATGAGGAAAGGCAGAGCCTACCGCCCGACACCCTATATAGCGCAGACCAAAACATTTCCGCATTCGGCTGTCACGTTTTCGGATGCCTGATATAGGATCTTTGTGGTGTTTTCGTATGTACGGCCTGTGCATGCCCCAAGCTTGTCATTTTGAGTAACCTTGTGTCCTACCTGTCAGCTTTTCAGGACAAAAGTCTGAGTTATTTTAGACCATCTGTATATATTAAATCACACTAGACCAATATTATTGGTCAGATTTCGATTCAGTTTGAAGATGGTTTCGGAGCTAGGGCTTACACCTGGATATTTGTTGGCAATAGTAAGAAGTGGTACAGTCCTAAAGGACAGCGAGTGGTGTTATTAGAGAGACCTGATTTTTATGTTTCGCCTGCACCGCATGAGAAATCTATTGTTTTTAATAAATACTTAAAAGGGATTTACATCCTCCCTTTCTTGGCTTCTCATTGGTTCCTGTCACTTACCTTTCTTCCATATCTATTGGCTGTAGCATATTTTCCTGCATTTACCAATGGTTTTTCCTCGTCTGCTTCTCTTATCAGTTTCCCGCCACCGAAATGCTCTTAACCATACATGCCAACATTTCAGAAGAGCAAAGTGGGAGATTAAAAAAAAAAAAATCGGGAGAATGGGGCCTTGAATCGGGTTACTGTCATGTATGGGCTTTGGAAGTGTGCTGCTGCAGGATCGGACATTTGAAACGCAAATGCACGTTTTTTTTGTTACCTTTCAGAAGCATGGAGCGCAATGGCAGGCAGAGAGAGGGTGATGGCAAGTGTTGTGCACTGGCCTGGCAGGTTGCTGGCAGTGCAAACAGCTTCCGGGCACACACACAGCCGCCCCCCTCCCCCCCTCCTCCCCCCTGAGTACGAGTACTTCACAGGTCTTTAAAAGACTATTCGCTTGTTAATGAGGCTTTGTTGGTTTTTCACCCCTTCTAGAGCCCCTGCATCGCCACTCTGACTATTGCTGGAAGAATTAGCACGTTACACAGTACCAAGCCCTGTCAGCTGAAACCCCCGAGGAATCTGGTTTTTACTTGCAGGAATCTGGAGGCGGGAGACTAGCCTTGAAATCGGTAGTCTCCCGCCTGAATCGGGAGGGTTGGCATGTCTGCTTAACATCTGCTTTGGTGGAACTAAATTTTCATAAGGTTTTGCCATTTACTCTTGTAGCATATTTATATAACAATTTATCACCTGAAGACATTATGTGATTTGCATAGAATCACAGGATGTTGCGTGGCGCTGCTAAGACTGGAACCGGGATCCCCAGCCCTCGAGTCAGTTGCTCTGGCTGTTGCGCCACATCCTCTCCACTGCCGTGTCATCTGTTAGGGAGCTCTTTCCGTCTCTCGGACGATGATTGGTGAACACAGCTGTTTTATTGATTACATAGGCAAAACTGATTCATTACCAATGCTTGTTTTTTTGTTGCGTTTTTATATAGCGCAAACTCGACTCTAAGGTATTGGAGCGCTTTACATGAGCACCAGTTACATTACCCAGGAACACATTCATTTTTGGTAGGCACAGGGAGATTAATTGACTTGCCCAGAATCACAGGATGTTGAGCCGATGCCGAGGCTTGAACCTGGTTTTCCCAGCTCCAAAGTCAGCAGCTCTGGTCGTTAGGCCACATCCTCTATCACTCAAAGGTGATCTGAAAAGGAAAGGGTGATTAAGGTTGTCTCTCAATTACCTAGTAAGAAACTGAACATTTTAGAGTCAGAACTGATATGGGTTAAATGCCACTTTAGAGATCAGCTCGTGCAATGTTGTGGTAAATAGCTGGACATCGGATTTGGTTGGCTGATTAAGTACAGCTTCACTTGCAAGTATTGTGGTGCTAAGAAACTACAGAGGCTGTACAAAGTTGAAACTCGATAAGCATAGTGTGGATAAAGCCAGGTTTTCACCAACTTGTGTCCTTTTATATTGTTAAATAATTCAGGTTTTCGGAACATAATTTAAGTGAGAGGTGATAAAGCTTGAAGTGTACGATGGATGCACCTATCTACATCTGTAGATTGATTTATTACTCAAGCACAAGGACCTAAGCCGTTACCCTCTGTCACTGGAAACAAATGTAGGGATGCCAAAGCTGCAGAACTCGGGTAATGAGTTGTAACTACAACAAGCAGATGGCGTCAGCAATTTGTACCCTTTGTAATTTCTGGATTGCTTTCTTTGGTAGCCCAAAGCACACAGCATTGCAGTAGTTGCCCTAGTTAAAAAAAATTATTTATCAAGATAACTTTGTGTGAAAGCGTGAAAAGATTTTGTAGTTGTTAGTGTATGAATTTGAAAAAAAATGAAAGGACCAGTGCATTGATTTGTGTCATGCGTGCAAGACAAGCGTCATTTTTAATTTTTTTATTTAAATCACCTTAACACCTATGGGAACATTTTAATAACTTTAAGGGTTTGAAATATTTATTAGAACTGCAATGGCTGACAGGTCACTTTACATGAAGGATTTGAGAGGCCTCCCCAAGAATTGTTTTCGAAATTGTGCAGTAAAAAGTGTTTTAAAGTACTCTCGGGCAGGAGGCTGGAGTGCTGTCTCTAAAGAAAATTGTGCGTAAACCCGGTGCATTTTATGTATTTTAAAGTGTATTAGCCTACTAACATCACTCATAACTGGACAAAGATGTAGGGCCACTTCAAGATGTGCTTGAGGGTCTCATTGACAAGAATTGGAAGCAGGATCAAAAATGAATTTTATAATACGATTGTTAGCTAGATTGGTAAATAAAATGCTAGCTTAGCATTATTTATACACACTAGTATGG
This sequence comes from Calotriton arnoldi, assembly GCA_963921515.1. NCBI lineage: Eukaryota > Metazoa > Chordata > Amphibia > Caudata > Salamandridae > Calotriton > Calotriton arnoldi. The sequence goes on from CAWUFW010001040.1 coordinate 2,473,256, forward strand.
ACGGTTAAGTGGCCAAGAGGGTCATTTATGCAACCAAACCTGATACAGTACTCTGAAATTGATAGGATTTCGTATGTATGGCTTCCATTGGAATCCTCTACAGTGAATACCAGATTCAAAATGTGGTTATTCTCTGCAATGATGTTGCAGCAATGGGAATTAAAAGTAATTTAAAACTGTTGAGACGTTATAAATGTTTTCCAGAAGCTGTGACTGAGCTCTTCCAGAGCCTGTCAGTGCTGCACTGCCTCTAGCAAATCTTTGGGAGGAGAGGACATGGAAAGGCACAATGGTTGTCGATATTTAGGAGAGGAATCCGAGGCCATGCTATGTATGGTTCCATTAATACTCCTCTGCAGTTAAAAGCAAGGGCAGATGATTCGGGCAGGCCATATATAGCACAAATAAAACTATAGATTGGTAATAGTGAATAAAAGGGATATTTTTCAACTCTGGGTTCTGAGTGACATCATACCGCTTCACTCTCACTTATATGTCGTTACTCAGAACCTAACCATGAAAAACATTCTCGGTGTTCACTGTTACCCATCTATAGTTCTATATCTCAAAAAAAAAAAAAAAAAGTATTACAAACTTAAACGTTCTAAAAGGAAAGGCTCTGCCCTCAGAATTTCGTTCACAATGCATGCAGATCAACTGCCTATGTCTGGTCTGCCACACATACATCAGGCAATGAATTTATCCTTTTGATTTTACCTGGGAAATTAATGGGAGGAAAAGGAGAGGCAGGGAAGGGATCAAGTATCTATGCAGCACACTCCTCCCTCCCTCCAGACATACTTTCAATTTGATTATGATGTTGCTCCGCACTCCAGATTTAAGGACCAAAACCAAATGCCCAACACTTAATGAAAATCAATTGTCCGTGTTTCTAGGTAATGACGCGTATTTCTGGATTCCATTTCAGTTCAATTCTTTATTCAACATCTTCTTGTGGAAATATATTGATTGTAGCCATAGCCAAAACGTTACGTCCCCCTTGGGACTTCTTCAGTGCTACAAAACTACATATAAAACTGGTTCACAATTTATTAATATAAATGTTAAAAAAACTATATACAACATTAAAATTCTAATTTACTATACTAATTCTGACAACAATTGCCAAAATTAAAAATATTCTTAATAGCACCAAATGATCTAATGTTCCCAAAAAACAAACCGACTATTCATATGTATTTATTCAATCTAAACTAGCCTTTGTACAAAATTTGATAACTAATATCCACTTTATTATGGTTTTTTTCCTAAATGATAAGTATAATGAGTCGACCTATGATCGAAACAACCCAATTTTATCATTCTAATATGCAACAGCCTGTTTATTTCATATTCTACATATAATTAATGTAATCCATGTCCCATAGGATTCAAAGCATTAGTTTCAATAGGATACAAATACTCCTCATACCAACTTTCACAATGTATGCCTAAATTGCTTTCATGTGGGATGAAGTCACAACTGTTGTTTTCATAATCCTATATAATTGATATAGAATAGGAACCATAACTTCCTTCAATTATTTATTGATGCCAATACAAAGATTCCTATCCTCAGATGAGGTAGTGCAATCAGTATTAGAGTATGGTCCTACAGGTACAACAAAATATGAAATATAAAATCTTATTGTGCAAAATATCCATAATGTTGAATCAATCAATCAGGGGGTTTTAAGCGCGCTACTCACCCGTGAGGGTCTCAAGGCGCTGGGGGAAGCTTTGGTCAGTCGAAGAGCCAGGTCTTGAGGGTCTTCTGAAGATGTGCAGGGTGGGGGCGCGTCTGATGTCTATCAGGAGGTCGTTCCAGGTCTTGGCCGCGATGTAGGAGAAGGATCTTCCCCCCATTCTTGCTCTGCGAATGCGTGGGGTTTCGGCGAGGGCGAGGTTGGTGGATCGTAGGTTCTTCTTGGGTACGTGGAAGGAGATTCTGTCGTTGAGTTATTGGAGTCAGGTGTTGTGTAGACATTTGTAGGCGTGGGTGAGTATCTTGAAAGTCACTCTGTTTCCGACGGGGAGCCAGTAGAGGCTGTGCAGGTGTTGGTAGATGTGTTCGTGTTGAGGGATGCCGAGGACGAGTCTGGCTGCAGTGTTCTGTATGATCTGGAGTTTGTGGAGCAAAGACTTGTTGATTCCGGCGTAGATGGCGTTTACGTAGTCCAGTCTGCTGGTTATGAGTGCGTGGATGATGGGCTTTCTTGATTCGGAGGGATCCATTTGAAGATCTTACGGAGGATGCGGAGGGTGTTGAAGCAGGTGGAGGTGACGGCGTTGATCTGTTGGGACATGGAGAGGGAGGAGTCGAGTGCGATGAGGTTTCGGGCGTGGTCGGTGGGGGTGGGGAGGGCTGCTGAGGGCAGAGGGCCACCAGGTGTTGTCCCATGCAGAGGTGCAGGGTCCGTGGACGAGGACCTCTGTCTTTTCTGAGTTTAGCTTCAGGCAGCTGCTGCTCATCCAGGATGCAACGTCCTTCATTTCTTCCTGGAAGTTGAGCCTAGTGGTGAGGGGGTCCTTGGTGAGGGAGAGGATGAGCTGGGTGTCGTCGGCGTAGGATACTATGCTGAGTCCGTGCTGTCTGACAATGGCAGCGAGGGGAGCCATGTAGATGTTGAAAAGCGTAGGGCTGAGCAACGATCCTTGGGGTACTCCGCAGTTGATCTCTGTGGGTTCGGAGAGGAAGGGTGAGAGTCTGATTGTTTGGGTTCTGCCGGTAAGGAAGGAGCAGAGCCAGTCAAGGGCGGTTCCCTGTATGCCGGCTTTGTGGAGTCTGGCGGTGAGTGTGCGGTGTCGAAGGCTGCAGAGAGGTCGAGAAGGATCAGGGCTGCGGTGTGTCCTTGGTCAAGTAGGGTGCGGATGTCGTCTGGGCGACGAGTAGAGCCGTCTCAGTGCTGTGGTTGCTGCGGAATCTGGATTGGGAGGGGTCGAGGATGGAGTTGTCTTCGATGAATTTCGTTAGTTGGACGTTGACGGTCTTCTCGGTGACTTTGGCCGCAAAGGGGAGGAGGGAGATGGGTCGGTAGTTGAATATTTGATATTTAATGATAAAGACCCTAAGTTACTTCTATGAACAACATGACACACTGTGTGTCAAAAGCGAATATCCGTCTATTTTCCTACAAATTATAACTTGAATTGCCACCATTCTGAACCGTCAGCCACGTACAATAACATTCTGACTTGCAATATGATCTATCAACAAGTGGTCTTTTATGCACAATGTGCATCGCACATACCACGTACGCCATGCCAGTGCCCATTCTAATACACCATGTTATACATGTTAAAAATCAAAATGCAAACAAATGCTGGACAATTCTTATCCCAGATGCGGTCTGTTTCCAGATGGCGTCCAAGATAGCGTGCGAGTCGCATACAACGCATGCGTATAGGTGCCCATTTATATGCATAGGCTGGAAATACCATGGTGATATCTAGAGATAAGAAGTGGATATAGGACTACTACTTCAGTATCCATAACATAATAGAAATGGATAAAGGATTCCAACTTTGGGTATCTATGGAGTATAGTGCAGATGCCTTATTTACCTCCCAATATGTGTGAAATAACTCTGACTCCAATCATACATGTACAATGCTAGAGTCACATTTATGCAATGTTACACGCTATCAACTTGAAAACACATCTTTCTCATCTAAAGCTTATCAGTAAGAACGGGACTGCACCTCAATCCCGACGTGCTCATGATATGTGATGGAAAACGCAGGACAAAGCCCTAATCTTAACATTGAACATTAACATTAATAGTATGAAATGCCATTATTCTGTGCGTCAGCCACATATAGTGACGTTCTAACTCGCAATATAGTCTATCGACAAGTGGGCTCTTATACAAAATGTGCATCACACATGTTACGTGCACCATACCAATGCCCGTTTTAATATACCGTCAAATAAAGGACAAAGAGGGACACAATGGAGTTACAAAAAGAAATTTGAAGAAAGATGAGACACCTGTTCCGCATTAGAGTATCCACGAAACAAAATGTAAGCGTTAAATATGTTAAAAATCAAAATGCAAACAAATACTGGACTATAATAAATAAATAATACTCGTTATATAGTGCGGCTTATCACCCATTAGAGTATCCAGGCGCTGTCCATAAGCACGAGGAGATTAAGCGATTTTGCCCAGAATCACTGGATGTTGAGCCAACACCAAGACTCGAATCTGGAGCCCCAGCTCTGGCCGTTACACCACATCCTTCTTACCCCCGATGCAGTCTGTTTCCAGATGGCATCCAAGGCAGCGTGCGCGTCATGTACTACATATTAGGGCCTATTTATATGCATTAGCTAGAGACACCATGGTGATATCGCTAGATAAAAGATATAGAAATGGATATAGGACTCCGGCTTCGTGTTTCCATAGCATACTCAAAATGGATATAGGATTCCAACTTCAAATATCCATTGCGTAAAGTACAGACGCCATATTTACCTCTCAATATGTTTGAAATTATTCAATGACTCATCTCGTGTCTGGATGGTCTAGTCTAACAACTCAAAACTAGGCTACAATCAACAAAACCTGATGCAAGATGCCAAACCCTTCTCCTAAGCTAGCAATTAGAGCCACCTGTGCTCGTTATGGAATGTTTTATCATGAAATAGTTATACTTGGAAAAGAATGCAGTAAAGGCAAGCACTATCAAACGCAGCAGCTACTAGGCAAAGCTAAAGGTTTATTTAATTTAATGAGAGGTTTATTTCATTTAATGGGAAGAAACATTGCCAGAATGTACCCTTTTCTCAAAGACATAGTCTCTTCCACACTGATGTCCTGCTGCAACCTTCACGTTGGGACAACATTGAATATGTGATGGGGTTTGTTCCAGCAGAGCTGCTGCAAAGTCAGTGTCTGGATCACTGAAGCCAAGGACCCAACGATACAGGAGCTACAAATCCAAGGCTGGCCCTTCCCTATGGTGAGTTCAGGCACCAGCCTCAGCCCTGACATACATGAAGGAGATAAAGCTAGCTTATACTGCAGCCCTTACTGGAAACCTACGAAGTGAATGACCTGTTGCTCTGTACGACTGAGGATGATGAGAGCAAGCACACGGAGTTTAAAGCTGATTCCCTTTTCTGTCTAAGAAGACCCTTCCTTCTGCTCCTCACATTTCCACCAGTGACACAGAAACGCCTACTGTGCTAATGCGCCTCACTTCTTATTACACCAGGTACTGACAGCAAGGAAACGAGCTGGAAGTTATTCAGGTGTGAGATGGTGGCTGTGCCACGCCCCACCTTCTCAACTCAAGCATCCGAACAAAGGGCAGGAGAGGGTAAAGAGAAGTGGATTAAGTAGACAGGGGTAACAATCTCTGCTGAAGGAGAGCGAAATCAGCCAATGACCTCAAGGACCAATTAAGGACCATCACAGGGCAAAAGATTCAGGCCTGTCCGAGACCATGCCACTTAAAGGCCTAAAAGAAGTCATATTGTTTAGCAGCTGTCTACCAAACACTTCCCATAGAACATCCATGGACAGCCTTGGGTAATAGTCCACTTGACTGCCTGCATCACCTTTTTAAAAACATTTTTTTATATGCAACTAATTCATCTTTTAGCGATGAAAGGAGGTTAAAGATGGATGCCAAAATTAGTCCGTTAGAATTGTGAGAGTGCGTCACACACCACCAGCCCTTTGTCATAGCAAAGTTCAATGAAGAACCTGGGTAATATTTTTTGGCATTCAGTGATATTGTAGCTTCTTACAGTGTAATAACGTCTCTACTCAGCCCACCTTGCAACTCACCAGGCTTCGGTAAGTGCACATAAGTAAGAGGAGGAGAGCAGGATGATAAGTCTGATTAATGAGATGCAGAGTGAACATAATACATTTTGTGCATGTGTGTGAATACGATCACAAAGTATATATATAATGGAGCCCCTTGTCAGCTTCTGGAAGCCTGTATTACGCACAGTGTAGAGTGACAACTTAAGACTTTTCCGTTTTTTGTTGGAAATTCCTACTTCTTTTTAGGAGAATCTACTACAGTATACTTGCTTCTTGGTTGCCACGTTAACTGGTACTATGTCAAAATATAGATGCAAAACAGATTTCAACATCTAGAAAGTTAAAATCTCGACTTTACATAAATATGTCCCTCCAAACATTCTGACCTGTATTTAATTTCTGAATACAGTTTGGTTAATTTGCTTTTCAACCTCCAGTCTTGGCATATTGGGAAGCAAGTGTGTAGTAGTGGAATAGGAACCAAGTTTTTTTTAGGTAGAACGAAAATCACTCAACCAGTACAACTTTCATCGCTGCCATTTTCGTTTTGGTGCCCATAGATCTGGTCTTTCTTTTTGATATTTTTTGCAGCAGTTACTGGGGCCCTAATTTCTGGAGACCCCCAGGACTGCACATTGACAGATCACGCCCCACCCCCTTGGGTAATTCCTGAGAGGGGTGACCCTGGTTGGACTCCTAATCAATAGTTTAATGGGGATCATCCCCCTGCTGCCCTCTCGCTAGGATCAAGCCCAGGCTATTGACAGCTAATTCATTCTTTTGGAGGTGACTAGTTGATCCCAAGGGAGTTGCCTTCTGACCTCTGTGTCAAAGTGAAGAACCTCGGGCCAAGAGACACCTCATGACATGTATAGCTGTTTTAAAAAAATTAATGTTTGTGAACTTTACATGTCGCTCTGAAATAATTCATTAACGCTAATAAGTGTGAGGTAGGTTATAACAAAAAGCTTTCTGAACTTTACAGTGATTCCTGAGTTAGGGTTACCAGTAAATGTTTATAATTATTTATGATTAATAAAAAGAATGGAGTTTGCAAGATGTGCCACCCACAGAGGACAACCGAGCCTTCTGCTGGATATTGATTGGGCTGCTGTCAACTGCCCAACTTTGCACTCTCTGAATTGCTTCTGAACCTTGGACCTGTGTGGCCCCTTGTTTCTCTGAGAAAACTAGCACCCCACTTTCTCCTAGCTAGGACTAAACTAAGGTTCAAATGAAACTCTGCCTGCCCTGCTCTTCACCTTGTCCTGCATGAAGTAATTTGGGGCCAAATGTACGACCATTCACTTTTGCGAGTCGCAAATTGCGTCGAATTGCGACTCGCAAAAGTGAATGTACAACAGTGTCTCAGACACTGTTAGTGATTCCCAATGGGGTTGCAAATTGCATGCCTCATTAATATTCATGAGGCAAGTGGAATTTGGGACCCCATTGGGAATGGCTAGCACTCACAGGGATAGTGGCCTGCTGGGGTCAGCAGACCACCATGTCTGTGACTGGTTTTTCAATAAACCAGTTTTTTAAAAAAATGCATCCCGTTTTCCTTAAAGGAAAACGGAATGCATTTAAAAAAGAAAAATGAAACTTTTCAGTTTCATTTTTTTAAGGGCAGGCAGTGATCCCTGGGACCATGGCCTGCTCTTAAAAAATATTTTCGCACACATTCACAAAGGGGAAGGGGTCCCCTGGGGACCCCTTCCCGTTTGGAAGTGGTTTACCACCTACTTGAAGTAGGTGGTAAACTGCGAGTGTTTTGCAGCCGCAAATGCGGTCGCAAAACAATAGTAAATGGTATGGAGTCTCGCTATTAGGAAGGGACGCCCCTTCCTAATAGCGAGAGTCGCAAACTCTATTTTGCGAGTCAGTGACTCGCAAAATAGCGTTTGTACATGCCATGACCCTTTTTTTTGCGGTTGCAAACGGGCCGATCTCCCGTTTGCGAGCACAAAAAAGCGTCGTACATCTGGCCCTTGGTGACCCAAGTAGTCATACTCTTCTGGAGAGAGTCTGAGCCCTTGGTATCGCTCATCATGAGACAGATGTGGGCTGCTGAAGCTTCAACCATGTTGGATCCAGATGTTCATCACCATTCGCTTAGCCCTTGTACTCTTTACCAGTGACAGAGATGATCTGCCAGAGAGATTGGCCTGTGCATGTACTGTGTAGCCAGTAGTCACTCAGCCTGGCAGGTACACCCTGCTTTGTATCAACTTGTTTTATTTTCATCCTTTTTAGGTCTCGCCTACGCAGCGCGCATGCGCTGCATAGGAGGAGACCTTTAGCCATCAGTTCCCTTTTTCCCCAAAAACGTGCACGCGTTCCATTGCCTTCAATGGCAACGCGTGCACGTGTGGCGATTGCCTTGCGGGAGCGAGCGGCAGCGCCATATGGTATCAATTATAGCCGCTGGCTCCCGCAAGGCAATCGGCAGACCCCACGTAGTCGCGCAAGGCGCGCTTGCTTTTTTTTTTTTTTTTTTTTTTACCTTCAGCGCGAGGCGCGCTTGTTTTTACTTTCTGCCACCACTCGACGCAAACCAGGTAAAGAAAAACGTGTTTTAATTTTACAGAGCTCCTTATAATTTGGGTTGATTAGCGCCCTCCGCTGATGCGTCGCTGTCAGTAATTTCTTTTTCCATTTATGCACACTCTGCTGTATTTTTGCACGTCTGTCCCTTCCGCCCCCTCTTGTTTTCTCGATCGCTTTATTGCTTTTTCTCTGTCCCTTCCGCCCCTCTCTTGATTTCTCGATTGCTTTATTGCCTTTTCCTCTATAATACACCCACACTCCTTTGCTTGTTTTAACTTTTTTTTTTTTTTACTTTTGTACCCCCACTCCGAAGGTATCAGACCGCTGGCTCGAACCCGGTACCACAGCATCAAAGTGCCACTCCAGCCATTGAGCCATATCCTCTTCATTCCCCTTTCTGCTTGCTCCTTCCTTCCCGCACCAATCACAGGCGCTTTCTGAAAAAGCGGTAACGTACCGGAGGTTACCATTCAAAAGAGCGTTCCATGTCTTTCACAAACAGGGAGTCAGATTTCCTCTGCTCGGGTCCTGCCTTTCAGTTTTGGGACGTGCTCCTTCCTGGCAGGGGCTTCTAAATGAATAACGAAAAATGCCATCCTGGAGAGTATTAGGAACATCGAGCCTCATTAGGTTCAGCAGCGGGAGCGACCTTCACATCAAAATTGTGTATATTTTTCTACAGAGCATTAATTTTTGCTTTATCAAGGTTCACATTTGAATTTGAACATATTCGGTGAGAATTGTTTTTCTGCACGTTACTTATTTCATATTAAGTCTACACAACAGTCCATAGTTCGCAAGGAATATTTATGGTCTTTTATTGTTTAACATCGTTTTACAGAAGTTGTCTAATTAATTAGGATATGAGATAGGCATCGACGTGTTTTAAGATTTCACATCGTTGCATGTGAGCACGGTAGGTTGTGCGGTGGTTGTTCACATATTTCTTTTATGTTTATTTAGGATTAGCTTCCACAGTCACATGTTGTTAAACTACACAGGGTGTTTAAATGGATGGGTTTCACCTGCGCGAGCCAGAATGGGTTTATGAACGACCAGTGGGTCTGGAGCACAATTGTCTTGGCTTTATTGTGATTAAAAATGCTTGGCTATTCTCCCTATTTTCACAGTGAAAGATGTAAAAGTTTGGGAGCATTGTAAGTTTATTTATTTATTTTTTCCTTTACGTTTGGTCTATGTTTCTTTAATTCACAATTGGGTTATTCTTATGGTGGGATTCAGCATGGGGTTTATTGTTTACATGGGGTTAAAGTATGTATATTTCAGCACTGAATTTTTAATGCAGTTTAGGTTTATAACATCACTTGAGATTCTTTGGCACAAGTTTTTGAGGTGTAAATATTAGTGGCATGCTGGTGTTCGTTTATTTATTTTATACACTGCACGTCAATGGTTAAGTTAGCATCTTGTGAGATAATGCATGACTGCTGATGGACTTTTTGTCTATACCACAGCTACCCCTGACAAAGGGCTATCAGCCCAAAATGCATTGTGTTAATAGCTAGATGGTGGGTGAGACGTGAATTCTAATGTGCTGATGTATAAGGCCTGGATGGGCATTGATTGAGCATTTAAGTTTGGAAGTCACGCTGTTTCCGTGTGTATACTGGACTGAAGAAATGGATAAACTATGGCTTAAACTGGATTACTTGGATAATAATTGGTTTCATATTTTATTGATTCTTCTGTCTTTTTGCTCACATGGTGGTGAAGCTCGTTCACTGGTTCGTGAAGGCGCACAAGACAGTTTTGGAATTAATTCACATGCATTTGGGGCAGAGCACAAAACGAGCCAGCACACCAAATTCTTACCTATGAGCATTCTTGAAAATTGTTAATTTAGAAAAACACATGGTGTGCATTCCATCACTTGTATTTTTGGGGCTTCTACGGTGCCACGTGCAAGTGTCATGCTGGGACGGTCCACACTTTCATGCTTACATTGTGGGAAATTCCCTGAGTAACCTTTTTCTTGAGTCTGACAATGACGTAAGAGTGAGGTTTATTTTTCAGTTTATATATCTGATGCATAAATCTGTAATGATGGCTGTCCCAGGGAAAGTCTAACTGTGCTCCAACAACACAGAGCAAACGAAGGAAAAAAAAGCCTTGTCTCACGTAACTGCCTCACAATATTATCTATGCCTGAATCACAGTGCATAAGTTCGCTATTTTGGATATTTTGTAAGTTAGTTAGATGTTACAACTGTTAGAAACTATTATTAAACAGTTCCCTTTACTGCTCCTTACTCTTCACTTAGTGGGACAGTGATAATATCAAGTTTTACTATAGCACATGCCCACCGTCCTCAACGCCCTCTGAGTTGTCAGGTGTGAATTTCTTGGTCATGGGTTAATCCACATAGGGGCTGTTACTATGGGGAAATGTTTTGTGACCCTCAGCCCAGGGCTTTAATTGGGCCGGGTCCTAACGGTGCCCAGCGCCAGCAGCTCTACAAAGCAGGTACTGAGACTGGTCCCTATCGGGCTCTCTGAACTTTTGTTTCTGAACTTTCATTCTTTGTGAGCCTTCAGCTCCTCTAAATACAAACCTTAGGTTTGCAGCGCATTATTAAGAGTGTACTTTATGAGCACCACCAAAACGTCACTCAGCAGCAGGGCAGCACCATCTCAGCATCTCTCTGCACCACCTCAGCAATGCTCAGCATCACCTCACTGGTACTCAGCACAAAAACAGCACCAGCACAAGAACAGCACACCACAGCATCAGCGCACCACCACAGCATCCCTCAGCACCACCACAGCACCCCTCAGCATCACCACAGCATCACTCAGCACCAGCGCAGCATCTCCTCAGCATCACTCAATACTAGCACAGCACCATCTCTGCACCACCTCTGCATCAATGCACCACCAGCGCAGCACCAACTCAGCACCAACGCAGCCCCACTACAGCATCAGCTCAGCACCACCTCAGCACCATCGCAGCACCACCTCAGCAGAAACTCTGCTTTTAATGCAGCACCTCTTCAGAATTAGCGCACCACCTCCGCACCAGCTGAGCACAGCACCACCAAAGCATCACTCAGCACCACATCCGCACAAGCACACCACCACCTCAGTAACACTCAGCACCAGTGCATCACCATCTCAGCACCACTGCACTACAAAATTCCATTATACATATTTCCACTACACAGCTCCTCACCACACAATTCCACAACAAGCAATTCCAATCCAGCCCATCCCTCCCTCACACTGCCACTACCCCCTTTCATCTTGCAATCCCACTGCCCCTCTCATCCCCCTCATACTCTCTATCTCCTCTCTGTAATACCTGCTCACACATGCTACCTTCCGGTACCTCCTCGCGGTGTGCACTAGTCAACTCTCTCTTCACCCTCCCCGGGGCCCCTCCCATTCATCTCTATCTCTTTCTCTCCCATAGCATCTCTCTCTCTCTCTCGTACCATCTCTCACCTCACTTGCTCATACACTCTTCATGCCTCTATCATACGGTTCACTTCAGGTCTTTGAGCATAATATATTTCCTGTGCCTATTCAAATGTTTCTGTCCCTCAAACCCACGCTGTCCTCCTCTTTTGCGGGTGTCTTCTGTATACACAAACACTCCCTCTTTATACCTATGTGGCCTGCTGTTCACTTCTCTCTCTCACACACTCTTGCTGATCCTCTGTCTAGAGTTCATTCACCACTTTGTGCACAAACTACCTATCTCTCTCTATCTTCCTCTAACTCTATTTTCTGCAGCTCTCACCCCTGTTCACCATGCCACATAATTCCACTACACAAATACACTACACAACACACAATCCCACAAATACCAATTACAATCCAACCCACATAATTCCACTCCACACCACTTACATCCACAACACTCCAAACAAAACACAGGGGTAAGTAAAAGACAGTACCATTTACAATGCCAATAGCTCTAACTCTCGCAAATGCGAGACCTATTGCATTGCAAATGCTTGTTTTCATTGCTCCCTTTCATCTTCCATGTGTGATGGTCCAACACCCAGTTGACTAGCCAAATCCAGGGACCGTTGTTGTCCACGCTGATCCCTGCATGCTCTTGTTTTCCACGCTGAGCCCTGTACACTCTTGTTGTTCACGCTGAGTCCTGTATGCTCTTGTTGCCCACGCAGTGATCTGTATTTTCTTGTACACACAGAGACCTCAGTTTTCTTGTTGTCCATGCGGAGACCTTTATGTTCTTGTTGTCCATGCAGAGCCCTATATGCTCTTGTTGTCCTCACTGAGCCCTGTACTCTCTTGTTGTCCACGCTGAGCCCTGTACGCTCTTGTTGTCCACGCTGAGCCCTGTACACTCTTGTTGTTCACGCTGAGTCCTGTATGCTCTTGTTGCCCACGCAGTGATCTGTATTTTCTTGTTGTCCATGCGGAGACCTTTATGTTCTTGTTGTCCATGCGGAGACCTTTATGTTCTTGTTGTCCATGCAGAGCCCTGTATGGTCTTGTTATCCATGGGGAGCTCTGTATGCTCTTGTTGTCCACGCTGAGCCCTGTATGCTCTTGTCCACACTGAGCCCTATATGCTCTTGTTGTCCTCACTGAGCCCTGTACTCTCTTGTTGTCCACGCTGAGCCCTGTACGCTCTTGTTGTCCACGCTGAGCCCTGTACACTCTTGTTGTTCACGCTGAGTCCTGTATGCTCTTGTTGTCCACGCTGAGCCCTGTATGCTCTAGTTGTCCACGCTGAGCCCTGTATGCTCTAGTTGTCCACGCTGAGCCCTGTATGCTCTAGTTGTCCACGCTGAGCCCTGTATGCTCTAGTTGTCCACGCTGAGCCCTGTATGCTCTAGTTGTCCACGCTGAGCCCTGTATGCTCTAGTTGTCCACGCTGAGCCCTGTATGCTCTAGTTGTCCACGCTGAGCCCTGTATGCTCTAGTTGTCCACGCTGAGCCCTGTATGCTCTAGTTGTCCACGCTGAGCCCTGTATGCTCTAGTTGTCCACGCTGAGCCCTGTATGCTCTAGTTGTCCACGCTGAGCCCTGTATGCTCTAGTTGTCCACGCTGAGCCCTGTATGCTCTAGTTGTCCACGCTGAGCCCTGTATGCTCTAGTTGTCCATGCTGAGCCCTGTATGCTCTAGTTGTCCATGCTGAGCCTTGTACGCTCCTGATGTCCACGCTGAGCCTTGTACGCTCCTGATGTCCACGCTGAGCCTTGTACGCTCCTGATGTCCACGCTGAGCCTTGTACGCTCCTGATGTCCACGCTGAGCCTTGTACGCTCCTGATGTCCACGCTGAGCCTTGTACGCTCCTGATGTCCACGCTGAGCCTTGTACGCTCCTGATGTCCACGCTGAGCCTTGTACGCTCCTGATGTCCACGCTGAGCCTTGTACGCTCCTGATGTCCACGCTGAGCCTTGTACGCTCCTGATGTCCATGCAGAGCCCTGTATGCTCTTGTTGTCCACACTGAGCCCTATACTCTCTTGCTGTCCATGCAGAGCCCTGTATGCTCTTGTTGTTCACTCTGAGCCCTGTATGCTCTTGTTGTCCACGCTGAGCTCTGTACTCTCTTGTTATCCACACAGAGCCCTGTACTCTCTTGTTGTCCATGCTGAGCCCTGTCTCTTGTTGTCCACGCTGAGCCATGTACTCTCTTGTTTTCACTCTGAGCACTGTACGCTCTTTTAGTCTACGCTGAGCCCTGTACTTTCTAGTTGTCCACGCTGAGCCCTGTACGCTCTTGTAGTCCGAGTTGAGCCCTGTATAGTCTTGTACTTAGCGCTGAGCCATATAGAGTCTTCTTGTCCACGCTGAGCCCTTTACTCTCTTGTTGTACACGCTGAGCCCTGTATGCTCTTGTTGTTCACGCTGAGCCCTGTTCGCTCTTGTTGTCCACACTGAGCCTTGTACTCTCTTGTTGTCCACGCTGAGCCCTGTACTCTTTTGTTGTCCCAGCTGAGCCCTCTACTCTCTTGTTGTCCCAGCTGAGCCCTGTACTTTCTAGTTGTCCACGCTGAGCCCTGTACGCCCGTGTAGTCCAAGCTGAGCCCTGTATATTGTTGTAGTCCACGCTGAGCCCTGTATGCTCTTGTTGTCCACGCTGAGCCCTGTATGCTCTTGTTGTCCACGCTGAGCCCTGTACGCTCTTGTTGTCCACGCTGAGCCCTGTATGCTCTTGTTGTCCACGCTGAGCCCTGTATGCTCTTGTTGTCCACGCTGAGCCCTGTACGCTCTTGTTGTCTTCGTTGAGCCCTGTACGCTCTTGTTGTCCACGCTGAGCCCTGTACGCTCTTGTTGTCCACGCTGAGCCCTGTATGCTCTTATCATCCACGCTGAGCCCTGTAAGCTCTTATTCTCCACGCTGAGCCCTGTATGCTCTTATTCTCCACGCTGAGCCCTGTATGCTCTTATTCTCCACACTGAGCCCTGTATGCTCTTGTAATGCATGCTGAGCCCTGTATCCTCTTGTTGTCCATGCTGAGCCCTGTATGCTCTTGTTGTCCACGCTGAGCCCTGCACGCTCTTGTTGTCCACGCTGAGCCCTGCACGCTCTTGTTGTCCACGCTGAGCCCTGCACGCTCTTGTTGTCCACGCTGAGCCCTGCACGCTCTTGTTGTCCACGCTGAGCCCTGCACGCTCTTGTTGTCCACGCTGAGCCCTGCACGCTCTTGTTGTCCACGCTGAGCCCTGCACGCTCTTGTTGTCCACGCTGAGCCCTGCACGCTCTTGTTGTCCACGCTGAGCCCTGCACGCTCTTGTTGTCCACGCTGAGCCCTGCACGCTCTTGTTGTCCACGCTGAGTCCTGCACGCTCTTGTTGTCCACGCTGGGCATTGTACGCTCTTGTTGTCCACGCTGAGCATTGTACGCTCTTGTTGTTCATGCTGAGTCCTATACACTCTTGTAGTCAACGCTGAGCACACGCAAGCTCTGGTTGTCCACGCTGAGCCCTGTACGCTCTTGTTGTTCATGCTGAGTCCTATACACTCTTGTAGTCAACGCTGAGCACACGCAAGCTCTGGTTGTCTACGCTGAGCCCTTTACGTTCTTGTTGTCTACGCTGAGCCCTTTACGTTCTTGTTGTCTACGCTGAGCCCTTTACGTTCTTGTTGTCTACGCTGAGCCCTTTACGTTCTTGTTGTCTACGCTGAGCCCTTTACGTTCTTGTTGTCTACGCTAAGCCCTTTACGTTCTTGTTGTCCACGCTGAGCCCTGTACGCTCTTGTTGTCCACGCTGAGCCTTGTACTCTCTTGTTGTCCACGCTGAGCCTTGTACTCTCTTGTTGTCCACGCTGAGCTCTGTACTCTCTTGTTATCCACACAGAGCCCTGTACTCTCTTGTTGTCCATGCTGAGCCCTGTCTCTTGTTGTCCACGCTGAGCCATGTACTCTCTTGTTTTCACTCTGAGCACTGTACGCTCTTTTAGTCTACGCTGAGCCCTGTAGTTTCTAGTTGTCCATGCTGAGCCCTGTATGCTCTTGTTTTCACTCTGAGCACTGTATGCTTTTGCAGTCCACGCTGAGTCCTGTACTTTCTAGTTGTCCACGCTGAGCCCTGTACGCTCTTGTAGTCCGAGTTGAGCCCTGTATAGTCTTGTACTTAGCGCTGAGCCCTGTAGGGTCTTCTTGTCCACGCTGAGCCCTGTACGCTCTTGTTGTTCACGCTGAGCCCTGTTCGCTCTTATTGTCCACACTGAGCCTTGTACTCTCTTGTTGTCCACACTGAGCCTTGTACTCTCTTGTTGTCCACGCTGAGTCCTGTACTTTCTAGTTGTCCACGCTGAGCCCTGTACGCTCTTGTAGTCCGAGTTGAGCCCTGTATAGTCTTGTACTTAGCGCTGAGCCCTGTATGCTCTTGTTGTCCACGCTGAGCCCTGTATGCTCTTGTTGTCCACGCTGAGCCCTGTATGCTCTTGTTGTCCACGCTGAGCCCTGTGTGCTCTTGTTGTCCACGCTGAGCCCTGTGTGCTCTTGTTGTCCACGCTGAGCCCTGTACGCTCTTGTTGTCCACGCTGAACCCTGTACGCTCTTGTTGTCCACGCTGAGCCCTGTACGCTCTTGTTGTCCACGCTGAGCCCTGTATGCTCTTGTTGTCCACACTGAGCCCTGTATGCTCTTGTAATCCACGCTGAGCCCTGTATGCTCTTGTTGTCCACGCTGAGCCCTGTATGCTCTTGTTGTCCACGCTGAGCCCTGTATGCTCTTGTTGTCCACGCTGAGCCCTGCACGGTCTTGTTGTCCACGCTGAGCCCTCTACGGTCTTGTTGTCCACGCTGAGCCCTCTACGGTCTTGTTGTCCACGCTGAGCCCTCTACGCTCTTGTTGTCCACGCTGAGCCCTGTATGCTCTTGTTGTCCACACTGAGCCCTGTATGCTCTTGTAATCCATGCTGAGCCCTGTAGGCTCTTGTTGTCCACGCTGAGCCCTGTAGGCTCTTGTTGTCCACGCTGAGCCCTGCACGGTCTTGTTGTCCACGCTGAGCCCTGCACGGTCTTGTTGTCCACGCTGAGTCCTGCACGCTCTTGTTGTTCACGCTGCGCATTGTACGCTCTTGTTGTTCACGCTGACCTCTGTACTCTCTTGTTGTCCACGCTGAGGCCTGTATGCTCATGCTGAGCTCTGTACTCTCTTGTTGTCCACAAAGAGCCCTGTACTCTCTTGTTGTCCACGCTGAGCTCTGTACTCTCTTGTTGTCCACACAGACTTGTTGTCCACGCTGAGCCTTGTACTCTCTTGTTGTTCACGCTGAGCCTTGTACTCTCTTGTTCACGCTGAGCTCTGTACTTTCTTGTTGTCCACACAGAGCCCTGTACTCTCTTGTTGTCCATGCTGAGCTCTGTACTCTCTTGTTGTCCACACAGAGCCCTGTACTCTCTTGTTGTCCACACAGAGCCCTGTTCTCTCTTGCTGTCCACGCTGAGCTCTGTACTCTCTTGCTGTCCACGCTGAGCTCTGTACTCTCTTGCTGTCCACACAGAGCCCTGTACTCTCTTGTTGTCCACGCTGAGCTCTGTACTCTCTTGTTGTCCACACAGAGCCCTGTACTCTCTTGTTGTCCACGCTGAGCCCTGTACTCTCTTGTTGTCCACACAGAGCCCTGTACTCTCTTGTTGTCCACACAGAGCCCTATACTCTCTTGTTGTCCACGCTGAGCTCTGTACTCTCTTGTTGTCCACGCTTAGCCCTGTACGCTCTTGTTGTCCACGCTGAGCCCTGTACGCTCTTGTTGTCCACGCTGAGCCCTGTACGCTCTTGTTGTTCATGCTGCGCTTTGTACGCTCTTGTTGTCCACGCTGAGCATTGTAAGCTCTTGTTGTCCACGCTGACCTCTGTACTCTCTTGTTGTCCACGCTGAGCCCTGCACGCTCTTGTTGTCCACGCTGCGCATTGTACGCTCTTGTTGTCCACGCTGCGCATTGTACGCTCTTGTTGTCCACGCTGAGCATTGTACGCTCTTGTTGTCCATGCTAAGCATTGTACGCTCTTGTTGTCCATGCTAAGCCCTGTACGCTCTTGTTGTTCATGCTGAGTCCTATACACGCTTGTAGTCAACGCTGAGCACACGCAAGCTCTGGTTGTCCACGCTGAGCCCTGTACGCTCTTGTTGTCTACGCTTAGCCCTTTACGTTCTTGTTGTCCACGCTGAGCCCTGTACGCTCTTGTTGTCCACGCTGAGCCTTGTACTCTCTTGTTCACGCTGAGCTCTGTACTCTCTTGTTGTCCACACAGAGCCCTGTACTCTCTTGTTGTCCATGCTGAGCTCTGTACTCTCTTGTTGTTCACGCTAAGCCCTGTACGCTCTTGTTGTCCACACTGAGCCTTGTACTCTCTTGTTGTCCACGCTGAGCCCTGTGCTCTTTTGTTGTCCAGGCAGAGCCCTCTACTCTCTTGTTGTCCCAGCTGAGCCCTGTACGTTCTTATTGTTCACCCTGAGCACTGTATGCTCTTGTTGTCCACGCTGAGCCCTGTATACTCTTGTAGTCCATGCTGAGCCTTGTATATTCTGGTAGTCCACTCTGAGCCCTGTATGCTCTTCTTGTCCACACTAAGCCCTGTATGCACTTCCTGTCCACGCTGAACCCTGTACGCTCTTGTAGTCCACGCTGAGCCTATATATTCTTGTAGTTGACGTCTGAGCCCCGTATACTCTTCTTGTCCACGCTGAGCCTTGTATGATCTTCTTGTCCACGCTGAGCCTTGTATGCTCTTCTTGTCCTCGCTGAGCCTTGTATGCTCTTCTTGTCCACTCTGAGCCCTGTACGCTCTTGTTGTCCACGCTGAGCCTTGTACTCTTGTTGTCCACGCTGAGCCTTGTACTCTTGTTGTCCACACAGAGCCCTGTACTCTCTTGTTGTCCATGCTGAGCTCTGTACTCTCTTGTTGTCCACGCTGAGCCCTGTACTCTCTTGCTGTCCACGCAGAGCCCTGTATGCTCTTGTTGTTCACTCTGAGCCCTGTATGCTCTTGTTGTCCACGCTGAGCCTTGTACTTTCTAGTTGTCCACGCTGAGCCCTGTACGCCTTTGTAGTCGAAGCTGAGCCCTGTATATTGTTGTAGTCCATGCTGGGCCCTGTATAATCTTCATGTCCATGCTTAGCCCTTTATGCTCTTATTGTCCACGCTGAGCCCTGTACGCTCTTGTTGTCCACGCTGAGCCCTGTACGCTCTTGTTGTCGACGCTGATCCCTGTATGCTCTTGTAATCCACGCTGAGCACTGTATGCTCTTGTTGTCCACGCTGAGCCCTGCACGGTCTTGTTGTCCACGCTGAGCCATGCACGGTCTTGTTGTCCACGCTGAGCCCTGCACGGTCTTGTTGTCCACGCTGAGCCCTGCACGGTCTTGTTGTCCACGCTGAGCCCTGCACGGTCTTGTTGTCCACGCTGAGCCCTGCACGGTCTTGTTGTCCACGCTGAGCCCTGCACGGTCTTGTTGTCCACGCTGAGCCCTGCACGGTCTTGTTGTCCACGCTGAGCCCTGCACGGTCTTGTTGTTCACGCTGAGCCCTGTGCGCTCTTGTTGTCCACGCTGAGCCTTGTGCTCTCTTGTTGTCCACACTGAGCCCCGTACTCTTTTGTTGTCCAGGCAGAGCCCTCTACTCTCTTGTTGTCCCAGCTGAGCCCTGTACTTTCTTATTGTTCACTCTGAGCACTGTATGCTCTTGTTGTCCACGTTGAGCCCTGTACGCTCTTGTAGTCCATGCTGAGCCTTGTATATTCTGGTAGTCCACTCTGAGCCCTGTATGCTCTTCTTGTCCACACCAAGCCCTGTATGCACTTCCTGTCCACGCTGAACCCTGTACACTCTTGTAGTCCACGCTGAGCCCTATATATTCTTGTAGTTGACGACTGAGCCCTGTATGCTCTTCTTGTCCACGCTGACCCTTGTATGCTCTTCTTGTCCACTCTGAGCCCTGTATGCTCTTCTTGTCTACGCTAAACTCTGTATGCTCTTTTTTTATGATTCTGTGCCCTATACTCTCTTGTTGGCCATGCTGAGCCTTATACGCTCTTGCAGAACAAGCTGAGCCCTGTATATTGTTGGTGTCCACGCTGAGCCCTGTATGCTCTTTTTGTCCATGCTATGCTCTGTATGCTCTAGTTGTCCACGCTGAGCCCTGTACACTCTTGTTATCCACGCTAAGCCCTATACGCTCTTGTAGTTCACGCTGAGCCCTGTATGCTCTGTTGTCCATGCTGAGCCCTGTATGCTCTAGTTGTCCACGCTGAGCCCTGTACGCTCCTGATCTCCACGCTGAGCCTTGTACTCTCTTGTTGTCCACGCTGAGTCCTGTACTCTCTTGCTGTCCACGCAGAGCCCTGTATGCTCTTGTTGTTCACTCTGAGCCCTGTATGCTCTTGTTGTCCACGAAGAGCCTTGTACTTTCTAGTTGTCCACGCTGAGCCCTGTACGCCTTTGTAGTCGAAGCTGAGCCCTGTATATTGTTGTAGTCCATGCTGGGCCCTGTATGATCTTCATGTCCATGCTTAGCCCTTTATGCTCTTATTGTCCTCGCTGAGCCCTGTACGCTCTTGTTGTCCACGCTGAGCCCTGCACGGTCTTGTTGTCCACGCTGAGCCCTGCACGGTCTTGTTGTCCACGCTGAGCCCTGCACGGTCTTGTTGTCCACGCTGAGCCCTGTATGCTCTTGTAATCCACGCTGAGCACTGTATGCTCTTGTTGTCCACGCTGAGCCCTGCACGGTCTTGTTGTCCACGCTGAGCCCTGCACGGTCTTGTTGTCCACGCTGAGCCCTGCACGGTCTTGTTGTCCACGCTGAGCCCTGCACGGTCTTGTTGTCCACGCTGAGCCCTGCACGGTCTTGTTGTCCACGCTGAGCCCTGCACGGTCTTGTTGTCCACGCTGAGCCCTGCACGGTCTTGTTGTCCACGCTGAGCCCTGCACGGTCTTGTTGTCCACGCTGAGCCCTGCACGCTCTTGTTGTCCACGCTGAGCCCTGCACGCTCTTGTTGTCCACGCTGCGCATTGTACGCTCTTGTTGTTCACGCTGCGCATTGTACGCTCTTGTTGTTCACGCTGTGCATTGTACGCTCTTGTTGTTCACGCTGACCTCTGTACTCTCTTGTTGTCCACTCTGAGCCCTGTACGCTCTTGTTGTTCATGCTGAGTCCTATACACTCTTGTCGTCAACGCTGAGCCCTGTACGCTCTTGTCGTCCACACTGAGCCTTGTACTCTCTTGTTGTCCACACTGAGCCCCGTACTCTTTTGTTGTCCAGGCAGAGCCCTCTACTCTCTTGTTGTCCAGGCAGAGCCCTGTACTTTCTTATCGTTCACTCTGAGCACTGTATGCTCTTGTTGTCCATGCTGAGCCCTGTACGCTCTTGTAGTCCATGCTGAGCCTTGTATATTCTGGTAGTCCACTCTGAGCCCTGTATACTCTTCTTGTCCACACTAAGCCCTGTGTGCACTTCCTGTCCACGCTGAACCCTGTACGCTCTTGTAGTCCACGCTGAGCCCTATGTATTCTTGTAGTTGACGACTGAGCCCCGTATGCTCTTCTTGTCCACGCTGACCCTTGTATGCTCTTCTTGTCCACTCTGAGCCCTGTATGCTCTTCTTGTCTACGCTAAGCTCTGTATGCTCTTTTTATGATTCTGTGCCCTATACTCTCTTGTTGGCCATGCTGAGCCTTATACGCTCTTGCAGAACAAGCTGAGCCCTGTATATTCTTGTAGTCCACGCTGAGCCCTGTATGCTCTTTTTGTCCATGCTATGCTCTGTATGCTCTTGTTGTCCACGCTGAGCCCTGTATGCTCTTGTTGTCCACGCTGAGCCCTGCACGGTCTTGTTGTCTACGCTGAGCCCTGTAAGCTCTTGTTCTCCACGCTGAGCACTGTATGCTCTTGTTGTCTACGCTGAGCACTGTATGCTCTTGTTGTCCACGCTGAGCCCTGCACGGTCTTGTTGTCCACGCTGAGCCCTGCACGGTCTTGTTGTCCACGCTGAGCCCTGCACGGTCTTGTTGTCCACGCTGAGCCCTGCACGGTCTTGTTGTCCACGCTGAGCCCTGCACGGTCTTGTTGTCCACGCTGAGCCCTGCACGGTCTTGTTGTCCACGCTGAGCCCTGCACGGTCTTGTTGTCCACGCTGAGCCCTGCACGGTCTTGTTGTCCACGCTGAGCCCTGCACGGTCTTGTTGTCCACGCTGAGCCCTGCACGGTCTTGTTGTCCACGCTTAGCCCTGCACGGTCTTGTTGTCCACGCTTAGCCCTGCACGCTCTTGTTGTTCACGCTCCGCATTGTACGCTCTTGTAGTTCACGCTCCGCATTGTACGCTCTTGTTGTTCACGCTGCGCATTGTACGCTCTTGTTGTTCACGCTGCGCATTGTACGCTCTTGTTGTTCACGCTGCGCATTGTACGCTCTTGTTGTTCACGCTCCGCATTGTACGCTCTTGTAGTTCACGCTCCGCATTGTACGCTCTTGTTGTTCACGCTCCGCATTGTACGCTCTTGTTGTTCACGCTGCACATTGTACGCTCTTGTTGTTCACGCTGAGCATTGTACGCTCTTGTTGTCCACGCTGCCCTCTGTACTCTCTTGTTGTCCATGCTGAGCCCTGTACGCTCTTGTTGTTCATGCTGAGTCCTATACACTCTTGTCGTCAACGTTGAGCACACGTAAGCTCTGGTTGTCTACGCTGAGCCCTGTACGCTCTTGTTGTCTACGCTGAGCCCTTTATGTTCTTGTTGTCTACGCTGAGCCCTTTATGTTCTTGTTGTCCATGCTGAGCCCTGTACTCTCTTGTAGTCCACGCTGAGCCTTGTACTCTCTTGTTGTCAACGCTGAGCCTTGTACTCTCTTGTTGTCAACGCTGAGCTCTGTACTCTCTTGTTGTCCACACAGAGCCCTGTACTCTCTTGTTGTCCACACAGAGCCCTGTACTCTCTTGTTGTCCATGTTGAGCCCTGTAGTCTCTTGTTGTCCACGCTGAGCCATGTACGCTCTTGTTTTCACTCTGAGCACTACGCTCTTTAGTCCACGCTGAGCCCTGTACTTTCTAGTTGTCCATGCTGAGCCCTGTACGCTCTTGTTTTCACTCTGAGCACTGTATGCTCTTGTAGTCCACGCTGAGCCCTGTACTTTCTAGTTGACCACGCTGAGCCATGCACTTTCTTGTAGTCCGAGTTGAGCCCTGTATAGTCTTGTACTCAGCGCTGAGCCCTGTACGCTCTTGTTGTCCACACTGAGCCTTGTACTCTCTTGTTGTCCACGCTGAGCCCTGTATTCTTTTGTTGTCCACGCTGAGCCTTGTACTCTCTTGTTGTCCACGCTGAGCCCTGTACTCTTTTGTTGTCCAGGCAGAGCCCTCTACTCTCTTGTTGTCCCAGCTGAGCCCTGTACTTTCTAGTTGTCCACGCTGAGCCCTGTACGCCCTTGTAGTCCAAGATGAGCCCTGCATATTGTTGTAGTCCACGCTGGGCCTTGTATGCTCTTCTTGTCCATGCTGAGTCCTGTATGATCTTCATGTCCATGCTTAGCCCTTTATGCTCTTACTGTCCACGCTGAGCCCTGTATGCTCTTGTTGTCCACGCTGAGCCCTGTACGCTCTTGTTGTCCACGCTGAGCCCTGTACGCTCTTGTTGTCCACGCTGAGCCCTGTACTCTCTTGTTGTCCACGCTGAGCCCTGTACGCTCTTGTTCTCCACGCTGAGCCCTGTATGCTCTTGTTCTCCACGCTGAGCCCTGTATGCTCTTGTTCTCCACGCTGTGCCCTGTATGCTCTTGTTCTCCACGCTGAGCCCTGTATGCTCTTGTTCTCCACGCTGAGCCCTGTATGCTCTTGTAATCCACGCTGAGCCCTGTATGCTCTTGTTGTCCACGCTGAGCCCTGCACGGTCTGCACGGTCTTGTTGTCCACGCTGAGCCCTGCACGGTCTTGTTGTCCACGCTGAGCCCTGCACGGTCTTGTTGTCCATGCTGAGCCCTGCACGGTCTTGTTGTCCACGCTGAGCCCTGCACGGTCTTGTTGTCCACGCTGAGCCCTGCACGCTCTTGTTGTCCACGCTGAGCCCTGCACGCTCTTGTTGTCCACGCTGAGCCCTGCACGCTCTTGTTGTCCACGCTGAGCCCTGCACGCTCTTGTTTTTGACGCTAACCTCTGTACTCTCTTGTTGTCCACGCTGAGCCCTGTATGCTCTTGTTGTTCATGCTGAGTCCTATACACTCTTGTAGTCAACGCTGAGCACACGCAGGCTCTGGTTGTCCACGCTGAGCCCTGTACGCTCTTGTTGTCTACGCTGAACCCTTTACGTTCTTGTTGTCCACGCTGAGCCCTGTACGCTCTTGTTGTCCACGCTGAGCCTTGTACTCTCTTGTTGTCCACGCTGAGCTGTGTACTCTCTTGTTGTCCACAGAGAGCCCTGTACTCTCTTGTTGTCCACGCTGAGCTCTGTACTCTCTTGTTGTCCACACAGAGCCCTGTACTCTCTTGTTGTCCACGCTGAGCCCTGTACTCTCTTGTTGTCCATGCTGAGCCCTGTAGTCTCTTGTTGTCCACGCTGAGCCATGTACGCTCTTGTTGTCCACGCTGAGCCATGTACGCTCTTGTTGTCCACGCTGAGCCCTGTACGCTCTTGTTGTTCACGCTGAGCCCTGTACGCTCTTGTTGTTCACGCTGAGCATTGTAAGCTCTTGTTGTCCACGGTGACCTCTGTACTCTCTTGTTGTCCACGCTGAGCCCTGTACGCTCTTGTTGTTCATGCTGAGTCCTATACACTCTTGTAGCCAACGCTGAGCACACGCAGGCTCTGGTTGTCCACTCTGAGCCCTGTACGCTCTTGTTGTCTCACGCTGAGCCCTTTACGTTCTTGTTGTCCACGCTGAGCCCTGTACGCTCTTGTTGTCCATGCTGAGCCTTGTACTCTCTTGTTGTCCACGCTGAGCTCTGTACTCTCTTGTTGACCACACAGAGCCCTGTACTTTCTTGTAGTCCACGCTGAGCTCTGTACTCTCTTGTTGTCCACACAGAGCCCTGTACTCTCTTGTTGTCCATGCTGAGCTCTGTACGCTCTTGTTGTCCATGCTGAGCTCTGTACTCTCTTGTTGTCCACGCTGAGCCCTGTACGCTCTTGTTGTTTACGCTGAGCCCTGTACGCTCTTGTTGTTTACGCTGAGCCCTGTACGCTCTTGTTGTTCACGCTGAGCCCTGTACGCTCTTGTTGTTCACGCTGAGCCCTGTACGCTCTTGTTGTCCACACTGAGCCTTGTACTCTCTTGTTGTCCACACTGAGCCCTGTACTCTTTTGTTGTCCAGGCAGAGCCCTCTACTCTCTTGTTCTCCCAGCTGAGCCCTGTACTTTCTTATTGTTCACGCTGAGCACTGTATGCTCTTGTTGTCCACGCTGAGCCCTGTACGCTCTTGTTGTCCACACTGAGCCTTGTACTCTCTTGTTGTCCACGCTGAGCCCTGTATTCTTTTGTTGTCCAGGCAGAGCCCTCTACTCTCTTGTTGTCCCAGCTGAGCCCTGTACTTTCTAGTTGTCCACGCTGAGCCCTGTACGCCCTTGTAGTCCAAGATGAGCCCTGCATATTGTTGTAGTCCACGCTGGGCCTTGTATGCTCTTCTTGTCCATGCTGAGTCCTGTATGATCTTCATGTCCATGCTTAGCCCTTTATGCTCTTACTGTCCACGCTGAGCCCTGTACGCTCTTGTTGTCCACGCTGAGCCCTGTACGCTCTTGTTGTCCACGCTGAGCCCTGTACTCTCTTGTTGTCCACGCTGAGCCCTGTACTCTCTTGTTGTCCACGCTGAGCCCTGTACTCTCTTGTTGTCCACGCTGAGCCCTGTACTCTCTTGTTGTCCACGCTGAGCCCTGTATGCTCTTGTTCTCCACACTGAGCCCTGTATGCTCTTGTTCTCCACGCTGAGCCCTGTATGCTCTTGTTCTCCACGCTGAGCCCTGTATGCTCTTGTTCTCCACGCTGAGCCCTGTATGCTCTTGTACTCCACGCTGAGCCCTGTATGCTCTTGTTGTCCACGCTGAGCCCTGCACGGTCTGCACGGTCTTGTTGTCCACGCTGAGCCCTGCACGGTCTTGTTGTCCACGCTGAGCCCTGCACGGTCTTGTTGTCCACGCTGAGCCCTGCACGCTCTTGTTTTTGACGCTAACCTCTGTACTCTCTTGTTGTCCACGCTGAGCCCTGTATGCTCTTGTTGTTCATGCTGAGTCCTATACACTCTTGTAGTCAACGCTGAGCACACGCAGGCTCTGGTTGTCCACGCTGAGCCCTGTACGCTCTTGTTGTCTACGCTGAACCCTTTACGTTCTTGTTGTCCACGCTGAGCCCTGTACGCTCTTGTTGTCCACGCTGAGCCTTGTACTCTCTTGTTGTCCACGCTGAGCTGTGTACTCTCTTGTTGTCCACAGAGAGCCCTGTACTCTCTTGTTGTCCACGCTGAGCTCTGTACTCTCTTGTTGTCCACACAGAGCCCTGTACTCTCTTGTTGTCCACGCTGAGCTCTGTACTCTCTTGTTGTCCACACAGAGCCCTGTACTCTCTTGTTGTCCATGCTGAGCCCTGTAGTCTCTTATTGTCCACGCTGAGCCATGTACGCTCTTGTTGTCCACGCTGAGCCCTGTACGCTCTTGTTGTTCACGCTGAGCCCTGTACGCTCTTGTTGTTCACGCTGAGCATTGTAAGCTCTTGTTGTCCACGGTGACCTCTGTACTCTCTTGTTGTCCACGCTGAGCCCTGTACGCTCTTGTTGTTCATGCTGAGTCCTATACACTCTTGTAGCCAACGCTGAGCACACGCAGGCTCTGGTTGTCCACTCTGAGCCCTGTACGCTCTTGTTGTCTACGCTGAGCCCTTTACGTTCTTGTTGTCCACGCTGAGCCCTGTACGCTCTTGTTGTCCATGCTGAGCCTTGTACTCTCTTGTTGTCCACGCTGAGCTCTGTACTCTCTTGTTGACCACACAGAGCCCTGTACTTTCTTGTAGTCCACGCTGAGCTCTGTACTCTCTTGTTGTCCACACAGAGCCCTGTACTCTCTTGTTGTCCATGCTGAGCTCTGTACGCTCTTGTTGTCCATGCTGAGCTCTGTACGCTCTTGTTGTCCATGCTGAGCTCTGTACTCTCTTGTTGTCCACGCTGAGCCCTGTACGCTCTTGTTGTTTACGCTGAGCCCTGTACGCTCTTGTTGTTTACGCTGAGCCCTGTACGCTCTTGTTGTTTACGCTGAGCCCTGTACGCTCTTGTTGTTCACGCTGAGCCCTGTACGCTCTTGTTGTTCACGCTGAGCCCTGTACGCTCTTGTTGTCCACACTGAGCCTTGTACTCTCTTGTTGTCCACACTGAGCCCTGTACTCTTTTGTTGTCCAGGCAGAGCCCTCTACTCTCTTGTTCTCCCAGCTGAGCCCTGTACTTTCTTATTGTTCACGCTGAGCACTGTATGCTCTTGTTGTCCACGCTGGGCCCTGTACGCTCTTGTAGTCCATGCTGAGCCTTGTATATTCTGGTAGTCCACTCTGAGCCCTGTATGCTCTTCTTGTCCACACTAAGCCCTGTATGCACTTCCTGTCCACGCTGAACCCTGTACACTCTTGTAGTCCACGCGGAGCCCTATATATTCTTGTAGTTGACGACTGAGCCCCCTATGCTCTTCTTGTCCACGCTGAGCCTTGTATGCTCTTCTTGTCTACGCTAAGCCCTGTATGCTCTTTTTTTTTATGATGCTGTGCCCTTTCTCTTGTTGTCCACGCTGAGCCCTATACACTCTTGCAGAATACGCTGAGCCCTGTATATTCTTGTAGTCACGCTGAGCCCTGTATGCTCTTTTTGTCCATGCTATGCTCTGTATGCTCTTCTTGTCCAAGCTGAGCCCTGTATGCTCTTTTTGTCCATGCTATGCATGCTCTTTTTGTCCATGCTGAGCCCTGTATGCTCTTTTTGTCCATGCTATGCTCTGTATGCTCTTTTTGTCCACGCTGAGCCCTGTATGCTCTTTTTGTCCATGCTATGCATGCTCTTTTTGTCCATGCTGAGCCCTGTATGCTCTTTTTGTCCATGCTATGCTCTGTATGCTCTTTTTGTCCACGCTGAACCCTGTATGCTCTTTTTGTCCACGCTGAGCCCTGTATATTCTTGTAGTCCACGCTGAGCCCTATATGCTCTTTTTGTCCACGCTGAGCCCTGTATGCTCTTCTTGTCCAAGCTGAGCCGTGTATGCTCTTTTTGTCCACGCTGAACCCTGTATGCTCTTTTTGTCCACGCTGAACCCTGTATGCTCTTTTTGTCCACGCTGAACCCTGTATGCTCTTTTTGTCCACGCTGAGCCCTGTATATTCTTGTAGTCCACGCTGAGCCCTGTATGCTCTTTTTGTCCATGCTAAGCCCTGTATGGTCTTCTTGTCCATGCTGAGCCCTGGATGCTCTTAATTTGTCAGTCTTGTGGACCTTACAGTTGTCTTGAGGTCTGCATATCTCCACTAAACCCATTAAATGTGCACAAATTCCAAGAAATTGTTTCATCACCTTGCATGTACCCTATGCACTGGTGCCCCTGTTAAGTTTGCTTTTGGTTCTGATGGATATATGCCTACAAACATTTAGAAGTGTGACCCTTCTTTAAATACCAAAGAGGTACAATCTATCAAGTTTTGTCGGAGAGTTTGTAATCCTCCTTTTTAAACATCTGTGTTTGTATCCATAATGCTTCACAACATTAGCTGTTTGTGAGCCTTGAAAGACTGTATGTGTACTTTTAGCATTGGTTTTGTGTCTTGTTTGTTACAGGTACATTTCTTTTGCCAGTAACATAACTATGTAGCCAGGGTTTCATACAGATGTGTACTATGTTTTACATCGGCTCTATTCGTCTCCAGTGACCTCACCTGGGATTACCACTCCCACAATGAGATCACTAGCTCATGTGATTGTAGGTATTGTGTTTCTTGTTTTAAGCCCAGGGCTTTAAGTGGCTTGAAAAAACTAGGGGGTCTCATAAAGGGGCGTGGCCAATATAATTTAGGGCGTGGCTTAAAACACGTTAGCTAAAAATCTGCGTTTAGCATAGCGTGCCGCCCGACTTGTATTTTGCTGGTTCTGTCATTGCATCCAGATATATGATACAACAAGTAACTTCATACCTACAACAAGTCAGGACTATTGGCTTTGTCAATGGTCGTTAGTTGCATAAGATAAATAAGCGGCAACTATGGCTTGTATATAATATTGAAAAAGCTTCCACTTAAAGCCCTGGTGACACCACGACAATGTTGCTGCTCCTGAGTTTCAAAAAGAGAAGGGAAATCCAGAGAGAAAATTACTCTCTTTAAAGGATTTCCCTTCCCATACAACGCTCACCTGGCATGACGTCATGCCATAACTTCTCCACTAGTGAGAAGTGAGCAGTGTGAGCACGCGCACATCGATGTGCCTGATGTCACTACAGTCCGGAAAAAAACAGGCCGCATGTGCCAGGGTTCAAAACAGGGCCCGATAGAGACCCGTTTCGAGGCCGCCTTTAAAAAACTGCCGGTGCTCAGCACCGATGAGACCCGGCCCACTTAAAGCCCTGTTTAAGCCTTACACTACTTGCCTTTGTCTGCTCAGAGAGTTAATGATGTTAAAGTGACCTGCTCACCCTCTGCGCCTTTTGCAGATTGAGTGTCCTGAGAAGTGATAGTTTGGGACCCTCGGCTCTCATATTTAACGAGCTCTGTGGCTGAGGTTCGGATTTGGCCATTTAACTTTTTAAGGCTATGTGTTTATTCAATTTACATTTTTTCAATTTGTTTTCAAATGCTTGCGGTAGCTGCACTTGGACACTAATAGTGACATCTCGTAAACCTGTTCGCTTGGACACATCCAGTTGTGACTAAAGAATTGTATTCAAACATTATTGTGAAGCTACATAAGTCACGTTTTAAAATTTGTTGTTACGTTGTAAAATCAGTCTTGTGAATTACCTCCCCTCTGTTTCTTCTATCCATTCACACAGTTGCACAGAAACACACACACACACACACACACACACACACACACACACACACTCACACTCACACTCTCACACACTCACACACTCACATTCTCTCTGCCCAAACTCTTCCTTACACATGTTCCACAAACAGGTTTCATCAGTACTAGAAGGATATTAGGAGGGCCCTTTAGGCCAACAGGGCATATACATAGGTAACATGCCATGGCCGTTTCCGCACATCTTTTTTGATGTATTTAGCTTTTGCAGTAAAGCTGAAACTGAATTGTTGCTCACAAGATTACTATTGTTCTGTTCTACATCTCTGTGGGTGTGTTTACCGCCAGTATCTAGCTGTCGGAGGATCTTACCAATAATTACTGGGACATCCCACGTTATCATTGGTAATGCTGTAATGTGGTGGGTCTGACAAGGTGTCTGGTAAACCAGTTGCTGAACATTTCCTACTCTGCTGGGTTCCAACTTATCTCTTATTGAGCTATAAATAGGAAAGACCATTAGGCTTTTGGAGAAATCCGTTTCTATCCCAATTGGTCACATTGACTGTGTTAAAGCGGGTATATTGATTTGTTCAGAGCATCCTTTATAAAAGGGAAGAGCAGTGTTGCAAGGCGGATCATGTGATGATGTTTGGTAGCATTTCCCCTGTTCCCTCGCCATATCCCTGCTTTCCACGCTTGTTTGAAGAGCCAGGTTTTTAGTTCGTGCCACATCAGACGGTGGTTTAGTGACCAGGATTCCTTCCAGTGCTCTCTTCTGCTGTGGTCTAAAGGAAGCAGTGATGTAGAAGGCAAGGCCTTGAGAGCAGGCAGGGCAATGACAGAAGGGCGGGGTCTGCGTGGACAATGATCCTACAAGGTGTCGTGAGTCTGAGCATTCACAGCCCTATAGCAATACCTTAAAAAACAAATATTACAAGTTTCAGAATATAAAGAGCCTTTAGCAGAAAATCCGGACCTAGATTAAAGAGTGGGGCATGACATGGGATCACAGGCTGCTTATGTGGATTTTGCGTGTCAGTGGTTTCAAAATGGAGAGACCACATTCTTGGAGAAAATCAAAGATTATTCCCAGTGCCAGGGGAGAGACCTTATCAGGCGCTGCTGGACTCCTCAGTCTGTTAATGGGCAGACCTTTGCACTCCTCTAGAACAAAGGGCTTCCAGGCAAACTCTGTTGGAGACATAAGGCTCCATGCAGCCCCCTGCACCCTCCCAGTGATTATGACTGCATCAGAGGGAGAGTGTGTATGAAAAGCCATGAGCCCCTCTCTGGTGGTGACCCTTTTTCTGGCTGACAACAAGCTTTCCACGAGCCGCACCAGTCTGGAGTCTGATCCGATTCACAAATCCATCGTTTTCCTTTTGTCAAAGAATAAGAACAGGTTTGCACTAATGTGAGAAGTTGGCCTGGTATATGCTGTTCACTAGTTAAAATGGACACCTTGCACCTTTACAATTCGACTCTTATGGTAGGTAGGTTTAAGACAACCTTTATAGAAAGCTATCCTAGTGGTAGCTGTGGAGAGCAGCCTTCAGACTACGTCTTGGAGGAATGTAAAGCAGCTTGTTTTACCACACAATCTCTTGAATCACCAAATGAAAAGACACCACACAGGTATATATATGTATTTATTACTAAACAACTCTCTACTAATCTCTTTATGAGATTAGAAGTCAAAAACATATGCACAAATCAACGTTTCACAATAAATTAAGCACCGATATGGCTGGGGCCCTAGGGGCGTACCAGACCATATACTAAAAAAGAGACTTAAGAACAACGACTTGCAGGGAGACAAGGCCCAGGGCCTTCAGAAGTGTTGGGGCCTCACGAAACCACCCAAGGCAGGTAAGTAAAGGACCCACGGGGGACTCGTGCAGTGCGTGAACACGGGCGCGGATCGCCGTAGACTTCAATGGGGCAAGTCGCGGTTGGAAATTAAGAGTTTAAGGGCACTTCGAGAGTAGCTACAAGCAAGTCACTTACAGGGTAAGTAGTTCTAGGGCCAACACCCACAGGAGCACCGTAGTGCTGGAGTTACCTCACCCAGGCAAGCCGCGTGCATAGGTGTCCTTTGGTGTCGGGTCGCGGCGTCGTTTTCAATGGGAGCCAATGAAGACTTGCTGCTTGTGAAGTCCGAAGAAGTGTCCGGTGGAATCCAAGCCTGGATTCGGAAGAAGGAAGACCTGAAAGCAGAGGGGACAGTGATCAAAGTCACTGGGCAGTGACTCGGGGCAAGGAAGATGAATGCCCACCGTCGTCGGCAGATTCAGGTCGTTCACGGGTGTCTTGACTCTTCGGCCACGAGGTCCAGGAGGCGTCGACGACCACCAGGAGCTGGATTCGGCGTGTCCCATGAAGTCTGCAGCTGACTGCGGTGTCGGCAACCCGATTGGAGCCAACAAGTCCTTGGTAGCAGCAAATCTCGTGGAAAGCGTAAAAAGTCAATGGTGCAGACCAGCAAGGTCTGGGGAACTCACCCAGCGAGGGTAAGTCAGGGCAGGACTGGAGCAACCAGGGGAGCCCTTTGGTTCTTTAGAAAAGTCTTCTGGGGACCCACAAGCCGGCTGGCAAGGGATCGCGAAGACTCCTCGGGAGGATTCCTTCAACAGGGGCCCACGGTCACTCGGGACGGGGTAGGCCTCTGATCTTCGGAGGGATTCCTGCTAGAGGCTGGGACCACACGTGGTCCAAAGCACAGGTTCGTAGAACGTCGTGAAGGGGATGCACTCGACAATAGTGCACGGTACCCAGGGACTGCGGTTCCTCGTCACTCGTGGGGTCCACTGGCCTCAGCTTCGCTGGGGACTCACGATGGCCTTTGAGAAGTCAGGAAATCCTCGTCTTGGGCTGCAGGGACCTCGGGCTCCGGCGGGAGCGGCGTAGTTTGCGACCGTCGTTTCAGTTTTTGGTGCCTGCCAAGCAGGGGAGTCACTCCTTGACTCCAAGGGAGATTCTTCAGTCTTCCAGAGGTAGTGGAACGTCGTCCAGGGGTATCTAGTTTGCAATGCACAGGTTCCCCCTCTTATACTAAAAGGAAGGGAGGGACTAGCTCTATGACCCCACCTATGGGAGGGTCAGGGAGTGGGTGGCTACACCCACTTCCCTTTGTCCAGTTTCGCGCCAGAGCAGGGGCAGGTAGCCCCTGAGCTGGTTTGAACTGGCATATGCACAGAGGAGCCTTCTGCTCCCCCAGTGCAGGACTTCAAAACACTCTAAGAGTGCACCCACCCAGCCCCAATACACTAAACGCTGTCTGGAAGGTGGTCACACGCTCCTGTGACAGGATACCTATTGTTGGGCTTCCTCCACTGCGAGTTTCGGTCATCAGCAGGAGGGCAGCCCAGTGTCTGTTACTGGTGGCATCCATTTTGTGATGCCAGGGCTCTTCAGGATTCTACCGCGTTTCCACAGTAGGTACATGTCTATCCCTCTAGAAGGGTGGAATGCTACCCCCGCCGCCAGAACTGGCGGGGGGTAGTATTCCAAGATGTTTGACACCAAACACGACATGTTTCCGTGCAGCCATCCCAAAGTTAGAATTTAACGCAAGGTTATAATGCGCTTAAGAGTATATGGTCAGGCTGCACTACAAACAGCCTCAGAGAAGGGTCTCCGAATGCTGCAGAGGGTCTCTGCTCATGCAGGGGCACCCTCTCACATAGGAACCAAGCACTCTGCCTTCAGGATTGATAAGGCCTGCCATAGGAGTGACTTATAGGTTTATATGTGTGTATCTAGGTAGTAATATAGGTAGCCTATATCACAGTAAGGGGTGCATGCACCACCTTACTCAGGCTGCAGTAGCAGACCTGTGGTGTCAGATTTAGTCTGCGTCCCAGGGGTGGCATAATACATGCTTCAGCCCCTGGTAGGCCTGTGAAGTACCTATGCCCTTGGCACCTAAGGTACCATATACTAGGGACTCATAAGGTACCACAGTATCCAATCACTAGTGCACCTAGAGTGCACTCCGAGTCGTTTAGAGAGAACAGAGAGGCTGGGGCCCTGATTGGCAGGGTCCCAGCCTGACTATAGCCAGAAACCAGTGTAAACATCAGAAAAAAAGTGGGGGCAACATAAGAGGCAGATCCTACTCTCCTACAACTAATTAAGTAAAAATAAAGTAAAAAATCGTGGGAACGCTGATCCCAGAGGTTCCCTCCCGCTTCGACCCCTGCTCTTCTGGCTGTTTAACTAACAACTGTGCTCTAAGCTTCAGCTAACTGGTAAGAGCAAATCGTTAAATAACTCACCTAAAACGTTTCATTCTTTTTTCTGCAGGAGTGAAGAAGCAGTGACATGTTAACATGGAAGACAAGAGGAGAAGGGCTCGCGTGCAGGGGGGCTGGGCAGGCCCGCTCAGGGCTGCCCCTCATGCAGGCAAGTATTAGTGAAGACCGAGGCCCCGTGCCGCATAGATAGCTACATTCGAGCTCCCAGGATTTTAGTAATGTTTGGTGTGAGATATGTAAAAGCAGAGAGGCTTTGCATGGATGGGACAGCATTCTCAGGGGAGAGAAGCCCTCTAGGTGACCTCATTTCGGAGAGAAACATACCGGTCCTTTCTTAATGTTTTAAGATTCTGGGAGGGCTAGGAAGCTGGTACTTGAATGCAACTTTGAATAAGACGTGTATTCATATTTTAGTGTTGCAATTCTGCCTCTTGTTTGTTTTATTGTTGCCGGGTTTGCACTTCAGGCACAGCATTTTGCCTCGTAGTCACAGGTTCAGGTCACGGCAAGTCCACTCAGCCTTTCAAACACCTGAGGCAGCGTGGATACGACGAGTACCATTGAGTTGAGTAACAATAAACACCTGTTATTGAGTACCAAGCTGTCCCTTGACCTCCTTGGTTTGGAGACAATGGGGCTCTTTGGTAGTTCATTGACCTCAATGCTGCTCTTCCGCATGTACCTTCCAGTGGGATTGCGGAAAGCGAAGCATGGCCTTAGGAGCAGGCTGTACAATGTAGATGATAATTACTGGGAGGCTAGTGATGTGCCTAGCTCCCACATCCCTCAAAGCCACTGCTCCTCATCCTTTCACGCGGTCTTCAAGTAGTGCAGTGGCGCTGCTGCCAATAAAAAGTGGTGATGCAGCACCGGGGGGAAATATTTTTTTTTAAAAAGTACTTGCCTTCTGATGCCGGGGTCCAGCTTTTATCACGAGTGGGTGGATGGTTTCGGCTCACGGCAGTCCTTGGACCACACAGGCTCCTAGGCTCTCCACCCATCCAGATGCTGCTCTCATGATAATACCCAGCATGAGAGAAGCGCCGGGATTGGTCTGTGCAGGCTGGTTTGCCGCTCGCTCAGGGAAAGGGAGCCTGTGCCTCTTCTCCACCCAGCTGTGCAACACACCTGTGTTGGAGATATGTATGTGCGTATGTCGGTTTGGCCGTCCTAAGGCAGCCGGACAAACCGGCATGCGCACTTACAGTGCCCAACTCTCCTCCTCCCGGCTGCTGTCTATAGAGGATGACCCCGCACTAGACTCAGGCCACCCGGCAGACTCGGCTCAGTCAGTGAAAAATAAAATGATAATAAATTGTTTTATCATCATTGAATTTTTCATTTGCTGGCTCTGAGCAGTGGGGTGAAGCTCCTCTGCCATAACCGAGAAGCTGCCGCTGATGTTGTGCACTCAATATATAGTTTCTAGTTTCGTGATTGTAGCTGGTCTTGCCTGTAAGTCACAGCCCATTCCGCAGAGAGATACTGGTTCGGTCTCCGAGGTCTGCCTTGTCGCTCGGGTCCAGAAGTGCAGAAAGATAACTGTCAGTTGATCGGGTGGAAAACACTCATTGAAACGTGCCATAGGAAAAATAGAACTTATCTTGTCAACACCAGATATAAAAAAATTCAAATAAAACGAAAAATTAAACTCCAATTAAACAAAACGAGTATAGAATTTAATTGCTGTAGAAACAAACAGTAGTAAGCAGTCAAAAGAAAAAATATGTTGCTTTTTAATTTGTTCTGTGTCACTGGATGAGGAAAACCAACTGATGCCAAAATATTTCCCACTCAAAAAGCACACCTTTTAGCACTCAATGATCTCACTAAAATAGAATGGGATTTGCTTTCTAGCACCCTAAGTGCCACAGAGACCTCTGGGGGTAATTACATGTGGAGGGATGCATCTGCAGCCCGTAAAGTTGCCACTAAAAAGTACATGGGTATTCTTCATGGGCCTGTCAGTGTGGCTGCTGAGCCCTTCTCTGGAGTCAGGTGGGCCTGCCTTGGCGCTCCTTTTTGAGTGTTCTTTACTACTTCTCCAGTGGGTCGTTCACACCTAATCCCTAGGCGGCAGCCACTCCCTGCTCCTACCTGGCGTTCTCTGGAATATATTGCTCTGGCCCTCTGCCCAGCTCCACTCAGACACTTTAGCATGACCTAGCGGTCCTCCACCGACTGCATGCAGGTAATGAATCCATTGACTTTGCCTCTGGTTGGACAAACTAAGACGAGTGAAGCTGTTCATATCTGCAGAACCACAGTTTAAACCATCAACATCTGTTTGAAAGCTTGTGTAGTTCAGGAAACTCAAGATTCAGGATATGAATATGATCTCATCAGCGGCCACCATTTCAACCTTCGAGCTGTAGAGGGTTTTAAGTATTTCTTCAATTAAGGAACCACATTGTTGTGAGCTCACAGCAACCTTGATGATTTATCAAATATTATTTAGAACTAGAGTGATAACATACTCTGCTTTCTTCTTTCGCATCTGACATATTTGAAACTGATCATACTTTTTGCAAATATCGAATAAAATGTCATTTCTAGTTGTAAACACTATTCAGTGAGAGTAGTGTTTAGACCTCATATTCGAAGAGACCTGCAGCGGTGGTAGCTGCTTCGAAAGTGATTTTACAAAGATCACGTGGCCCATTCCTGGTGTTCAAGTTGCAGACACCTGGTGATTTGTACCAGGATGCGTGAAATTCCTCTCATTATATTCTTACTTTCAGAACAGGTGCAAATCTCTCTGTCTTTGGGATTATCAAGGTAAGACCGCCACAATGGGATGAACCTATAGCTCTCTTACTGGCAGTCAGTTGGCATCCCCTAGGATTCAAGCTTACTCAAGGGTGTCTGGCCAGCTATACTTGAGGTGACTCAGAATAGTGTCCAGTTGGTTTTCCAATGAAAACATTGCTGGAAAAACGCAAATCCTGCGTCTCTTCCACATTTGTTTAATTAATTGTTATTTCAGCAATACTGGATAAGCTGGTAAAGAGCCAGAGTATCGGGTCAGTCAGTGGATCAGAGCCAGGGTGCAGGAGTCCACTAGTCGGGCTCTCTAGGGTTGCATTGGCCTTGGATGTGTAAGCGACAGTAATGGCAGCTAATGGATGTGAGGCCAGGCTCTGAAATGTTAGGCCGCAGCATTAAGTCTGAAATATTGTGATATTTGTCTTCTTCAGCCACTCCAGCTGGGGGGCCACGTATGCCTTCGGAGAACCCAGGATTCACAAGATGGGGTAGAGAGCAGCCATCAACACAAAGTCAGTTTGTGTTTAAGGAGCCAACCGAGGTACGTAAACCAAGCAATTCGAAGTTCCTTGCTTTCTGTGCATCATTACTGTAGCAGAACCTGTTTGTTGAAACAATGTCAATAGCTTTCTCCGCTTTCTCACTCTAGATGATAGACTGTAGAATGAGTTGTCTTTTTGTTGATTGCAATTCGTGTAAGAGAAAAAAATCAGTGTTGCATTATCATTCTGACAAGTGATGGCATTGACCATGTGTGTGCATCGGGATCACTGGGGATATCCCAAAACGTGTCCTATGGCTAGGTTGAGAACAGCTGAAATTAGGATACCCGCTCTCGCAGAAAGAACACACTTCCCCTGAACCATTCCCTGGAAAGAATGTGTTGTATTTATTTACAAAAGAGAAGAAAACATTAAATGCTTTTCAAATTACATTGATTAACAAAATCCTCCTTGTACCACCCTTACACGGGAATCTAAGATATTCAAGAAAATAAAACTTTCAAATAATATTTACAACAATTACCATTTTCTTGTGGCAACATTTTTTTTAAGCCAGCCCTGCTCCAACCTGGATAACATCTCAAAGTTTAACAAGCATTTGCAATGCAATAGGTCTTGCATTTGCGAGAGTTTGAGCTATTGGCATTGTAAATGACAATGCCTTTTATTTATCTGTTTTCAAAACCAACACATAAACAAAAGGCAATGTCATTAACCCGTTGCGTGCGTCTGTCGGCCAACGGCCGTCGCGAGCACTACCTCTGTAGTGCTGCGAACGTCCGTTGGCCGACGCGGCCCCGCCCACTCCGCTAAACCGCCGCACAGCGGCGGAATTGCCACCGCGGTTAAGCGGTTAACAATACCAATAGCTTAAACTGTCGCAAATGCGAGAACTATTGCATTGCAAATGCTTGTTTGTGTTTACATCGGCGCACAAACATGCCTCTGTGTGTGGGAAGCGTTGCTGAGAGACCCAAGAGCTCACGTTAGAGTGAGGAATGCAGCATCCATATCACAAACAATTCACAAGCTCATTACGTGCTACCCCAAGCTATTGTCCGTGGTTTAAACTGTGTACAACCATTCCTCCCATCATCTTTTGTGTTTTTAATACTGTTGCAAATATTTAGGCTGTCCTGTTTTTACTGTTTGTTTGTTGTGGATTTCAATGGTGTTTTGTTAGTGTTTTCCAAACCTTTTGAAATCGGTGCTTATCAGTGTTTATTCAGCTGCCTAACCCCCTCCCCCCAACCCCCAATAGACAAAACTGTATTTTTTCCAGTGTTTACAGACTTCTTTTTGCAGTGATTCTTATGAAGCACCTATTCAATTTAAAGGAGAAGTAATGCAGGGCATGTAGTGTCTTCCCATTGGCAGTGCCCAACTGACTTATGTTGGACTGTTTCAAGCGTATAAAGTGTGTATTACACTCTCACTCACATCTCATTACCCTCCCTCAAATCTCATTACCTCTCACGCTCACTCTGTTAGGAATCACTCTGTTTTACAAGGCTATTAATAAATTAGAAAGTAAGAGGGCTATATTCAAATTTTTTAATAATCAAATCCCTAGACACAGTTGGTGGTCATTCACCTGCTCTTTTCTAAATATTATTACAGGGTAGCGGTGGTCAAACCCTGCCAACAGCATAGGACCTTTTGAAACCTTTCAAATTTTGAATTACTCCATATTAATTTCCAGCATTCTAGGCACCTGAAACGTGATGCTTTAAGCATGCTTGCAGTGCTTTTCTGCTCTCTTTGTCCGACTGCATTAAGGTAGTGCTGCTGTAGTATGGATTTTCATAGCTGGCGAGTGTCCAAATGGCAAATGTCTCACTTTAAGTTAGTCCTGACCTTTTAACAGAAACCACATTATGTTCTGGGACTTGAAATTTTGCTATGAACATCTAACTATGACTTCAGAATCCCCTCGCTACTATTGCAAAAGTTACCGTGGGAAATGTCCAGAACTGTTGCATAAGTTGCCTAGAGAAAAGTCCTCATCTGTTGTATAGATTTCGCTCGACCTTCGTAGCTGGTCAAGCTTTGTGCCCAGCTGAAGGATGACTTCTTCCACACATGTAGCAGGTGCACCTGCCATGCTTTCGTCTTGCTCTACTTCCAACCGTCCTTTCCACTACTCACACTGGATGCGCAGCACGGCCCAGGTGCATCATTGTATGTTGTTTATCTACCTTCTTTGCGCACACATTTGAGTGGGCCACTGTCTCGTAACAAGTTGAAAAGCTTTTTGCAATCCACATTTCCTCTCGAACATGAAAAACGTTGAGTTTCAACATTTATTGGTGATGCAGGCTTCGATCCAGCTGATCCGAAAATTGCTGTTTTTTGCTCCTCTTCTTAAGGAAGTTATATATTTTACTGCAGTTTTCCTACTATCTGATAATGGAAAACAGAGCCTTTCCATCGCAATAATTGCTGTTGGGCTAAAATACATTTTCCTTAGCATCCCACTTATTTTATTTTGTTAGATCTTCGAAAATACTCTGCCCTTGGCTACTAAGCAATGGATCAGCGAATCTTTTTCTAATTTTGCGTCAAATGATGCCCTTACACGGCTACCACATAATTATTGCTGATGTACTTCCATTTGCTCCACTTAATCAAAGGTTCTTGTGAAGCAAACAATAAAACTGTCAGAAGACAGACTAGTTCTCACTCCTGATGGTACACAGTTTTTACTGAGTAAAGCGGACAACACAACATCTGGGTTGAATAAGTAAACCAGTAGTACAGCTGCAGCAGAAAGAAGGTGCCCACTGCAGTACAACAACAACTGGTTTACGGTGAAACTCATTAATACTATAATCTCACTCTAGTCCCACTCACACACGCCATGTACACAGACCAGCTATGTTACTGCGCTGAAACTTTCTTTCTTAATCTCGATTCCTCACTTCTTACCTCTGATTTTGGGGACACAGCTTGTAGCTTAAGTATGCTACAGCAACTCATAAAAGAGATTGGATTGTAACTGTTTCAAGCTTTGGATGTGTCCTCTAGTTGGGGTATCTCATTTTTGCTTTGAGGTATTCCTTCTAGACGTCATGCAGCAGAATTGATAGCTTCAGCTGCTTTCTGCCAAACCACCAGGAATTCTGCTCTTCAGCAGCTCTATGTGTCCATTGGAACATCAGTAGCCTGTTTAATTCTCCCACTATGATCCCGGCTAATGTGGGGGCTAGGCTACGTAAAGAACTCTGCAGGTGCATCACGGGCCAAGCCTGGAAGAAACCTGGATCAAGGGTTGGCTCTTCTCTGACCATCAGAGCTCGGAAGATGTTCGGGCTGGCCCAGGCACTTTTATCTAGAGCTTAAAAAAGAGGCTTCCAAAGACAAGCTTTAGTCAACTCCCCTTGATTAATCAATTGAGATCCAGTTCATCAATATCAAAATATTTGTAGATTTATATGTAGCTCTTTTTGTAGTACCATTAACTTGGTTTGTTTTCTTTTCAGCATTATTTTTTGCACGTTATATTGATTTGCACATTGCACCTAAAACTACAGGATCAATATCGTCACCATCTATGTGTATACCACATATTGTGAAGTGTAGCTATAAGAACAAGGATAGCTCTGTCAGCCTTTTATTGGTAGCGGACAACTTAAACATGGTGCTCAAGCCTTCGACCAGATTTGAAGAACGTAGTTCAAATGAA
This sequence comes from Calotriton arnoldi, assembly GCA_963921515.1. NCBI lineage: Eukaryota > Metazoa > Chordata > Amphibia > Caudata > Salamandridae > Calotriton > Calotriton arnoldi. The sequence goes on from CAWUFW010001040.1 coordinate 2,514,224, forward strand.
GACATGGTGTTGACTTTACCTCTGATCGGCACACTTCAGGCCAAGAATAAATTAATGTTATTACACTAGATTCATCACTTTGCCATTGCCATGTTGTCGAAGGGCGTGGAATGGAAGTACTGCATGAGGTACTCCTAAATCCACTTACTCCGCATGTGGCAGAACAAATCACAATTACGGTTTTCATATGTTCCTAAAAATTGACATGGAAATTGAGAAACATAGAAAGCAACCATAATCCACTAGCATTGTCTTCATGGTGAAGCCCATTCAGTGCCAGCACACACTAATCATCTCACATGTTCCAGTTTCCAACAGTAGGAGGCCAACCCTTTGGGAAGCTATTGTCCTAGTATCGATAATGTCGCCCATTGATCTTCTATAATATTCATATGTGAACAGTTTTTCCTGGTGCCTCCATGTCCCTTGCATCTAATGGCACTGCACACCATCAGTGTCACTATAATAGCCTCTTCTTTATGCAAGATGAGAAAAAGTAAATATTAATAAGAATAGCAAGATGGGTTGGCATGATAAATAATGCTGACTGCCCAAAGCACGACCGGAAGTGAAAGGAAAGATTCTTATTCCAAGATGGACGTCCAACGGGTAGAAAATTAGACAAGGAGCTAATCATTAAGACAAAGGAAGAATGGAGTACTGCAATTGGGAGCACTGTTAAAATGTAGTCACTAATTCGGAATGAGTGCTCATTCTGCTGAAATGGTACAGATGGAGGTATCTCTGCATCTCCAGAGACTCCTATCTCTGGAGATCGCTGGCAGGACCTTTTCCCGCTTTGTGCAGTTGTAAGTGAGACGTTGAACCCCTATATATTCCTCCGGAATAAGGAATAATTCTTTCGTATAATGCTTTTTTTAGCACATTTTAAAGTTGTTTTCTCCAGAAGAGATAGTCCTGGATATAAATTCTGAAATGAGAGGCTTCTGGTTTTCATAAAATGTATATAGGCTCCTATCAGCATAGTAATACAACTTGAAGTCCTTATATTATGAAGCTCGTAAGCTCATACATTTCCCTTGCTGCACCACTGCAATATCTGGAGCCAAATTTTCGCAACACAAAAATTCTAGAAGCCAGTGCCTATTGAAAATTCTATACTTAAAACGACTGCTCAGAATCCCTACTAGTGCCATATGAGGACTTTGGACGTAAGGCTGTTACAGAAAATGTGCATATAACTATTGTTCCTCTTTTTCAAGGTGTGGCCTTCACCCGCCAATGCCTTTTATAGAGCATGGTTAGCTCAATCAGTAGAGTGACAAAGAATTGGGAAGTAATCATCCCCAATCAAATCTCCGCTGCGTTTGTTTGGATAAAGTGGAATCAGAAAGCCTTTTCTTCTAATGCATCTAGCTTTCTCTGGCTTGCGAAAACAGGATCTAGTACCATTGTTCAAATCTGGTAGGATAAATCCATACAACATTTGCTCTAGATTCGTGTAAAACACTCTTTGTGACCCATTCGCTATCATTATCTGGAAGGCTGACAGAATATGTACCCAGGAAAGGTGGGTAGTGTTACTGGGAAATTTCTTGCCATTTCCCATTGTTGGATAACAAAATCTATAATTGTGCAATTACAATGAAATGTGAAGCTTTTGTAGAATCAATTAGTTTTTCATAATAATATTGAAATTAGTTACTCTCTGAACTTCTGAGCGCAAATCACTATTTTTGCTGAACCACATTATATGAGATAACCTGATATGAATTCCATTGACTTACTCCAAACTTGAATGCATTTTCAAGTACAAACAATTCCTTTTTTTAGGCCTCTGATCTCAGTATTCTGATGGACTTTAGTTGAATGAGATGTGCTAGATTATTCATGAGGCGTGCTAGGTCCAGGGGGGCTTACAATGCGCTAGTATTATAGTTTGAAGGGCCAAAGGGATGATAAACTACATACAACGTACCCGACAAGGAGCTCCCTTCCAGGGGGGTGGTTAGAAACAAGAACTCAGTAGCAGTGAGACTGGCCTGAAGCTCTTTATGTGAGACATCGGCTAGAGTCTTGATAGCGCTGTCTCCATAATCCATTAGGAATAACCCTACACTAATGGGCTTTTTCAGTGACTGGGGGCAGCCAGGTAGACTGAGTCCCACCACTATATCCCCTGTTAAGTTCCTTGAGTACAAGGACTTCCCACGTACCTGAATACCAAGCAGGCTGCTACAACGTGGCACCACACTCAGCATTCTTTGTTTCTTTCTCAGAATCAACCCCTCCCCCCAAAGTGGGTGTTTGTTTCTAAGAATAAACAGTGGCCCTGACATTTATCCAGCCATTGATTTTTAGCATTAGGAGGCCTGCCCCTAAATAGGGTGTCTCTGTCGACTCTGCAAAGCAATAGCCCTAGTACAGATCTAAATGGGACACTCGAGTTGAAGATTTGGCAGGATGCGAGCTCTTGCGTTGACTCTAGAACTCCTGCTCGCCCATACCCTAAGTGATGCCCCCTAAGTTACCTAACCTTCACTATCATGGTTTGATTCTTAGAAAGCAATAAGAGTGGAAAGTAAGTGAGCAGTCGAGAGGAGCACAGATGAGGTCATCCAGTCAGTGAAGGAGTCAGGAAACAAATGTAGGAAACCATTTGAGAGAGATGTTGAGTATAATTCAGAGGAAGAGCGAATAACGAGAGTGAAGAGATCATTAAAATGGAAGTTTAAGAAACGCATGTAGGCCAAGTTCCGCATTGTTTAAATCGGGTAATGCTGCAGCTGGTACCAATCTGAGGAGGTTGCAGGACCGAGCGGGCTGTAGGACAGAGTATGCTCCTTGGCCATCCTAAGACTGGTGGCTCACACAAATTCTGTTTCAACGACTGTGACTGTTCGTGTAGTGCAATGTTATCCATCCAGATAGCCATGCTGTTGTATCGGAGGGTTCTAGCTGAGGCTTAAGAAGAAGTGTTGGATAAGTGACATGGGGAACAAAGCTGTTTTTTGTCAAACATATGTCAGGATTGGTAGCAGGAGAAGGTTAACCGATAAGAATGAGACATAACTAAAAGAGCAACGCTAATGGACTTGTGACCCGATGGTGGTTGATGTTTTTGATAGGAACCCAATTGTGAACGTGACAAGCTGGCCTTACTCGGATTTTGTATAAGATACAGAGTTATGTACAGTTGTAATGTGATGCCGAACATATTCTTGCTTAATAAAAAAAAGAATAAAAAAAAAAAAGAATGAGGCATAACAAGGAATCACTCAGCAGCGGGTGCCTCCCGGAGAGGGATATGCACAGCATCAGAGCGATGCTGCTATCACTCCGGTGAGTATGGTGAGGCAGAGAGACCTTGGCTCTCCGCAGCTGCACTTACCTTAGATGCGAGTCCCCCATCTCCACTCAGCTCTTTCTCACCTCTTAGTCTTTCTGTATGACCGTAATGTCTGTTTTTCAACCAGTATACTTTTATCATGTCTTTCAGGTAACACGCAGAATCCCAGAGCCAAGAGTAATCGAGTGAGTATGAGCTTGAGATGTTTTGGGTTCTTGGAGTGAGAACAGGATTGTTGGGGAACACAGTGAGATTCCGTTACCATCACATGAAAGAGAAATGAGGGCCTGTGCATGCACTAGCCCTGTGTAGGGTCGCTTGATACTCCATGGGTTGTAAGAAGCTTTAACTGTTGTGCCATGTCTAGTTGTTGGCTTTTGCAAAGTCTCACTAAGGAGGCTTTCCTTTTTTGTCACTGCAGGTATCTCTATAGTGGCTTCTTATTAATGGTACTACACAACAGAAAAAAATAACCAGTTACTCAACTTTAGCAATAATTTTGCGACTTGAGACTGTTTTAGATTAAAGTGTGCATTATTTCGCAATCTAGTGGTTGGGTCTGGAAAAAATAACTATATTTTGCGTGTACCCCATAAGCAGAGTTTTTCTGAATTTTGGAAAAATAAATTTTTTGGTTCAGCAGTTGGATTTAGGTCTGCAGCAACTCATTATATTTTCATCCCAAATTCTGTATTGATTAATGGCTACTTGTTCTGCATGAAAAAGCACAATGCCTCAATGTGTGTTTATGCTACATGAAAATATACTTTTTGGATGGAGCATTAAAGAGGTGTAGGGTGGTGCAAATGGTTATGGTAGCACAAGAAATATCCCTGCGTTTGTCCATGTGCAGTGCCCCCCAAACTCATCCAAAATAATGCACAGGATGGTGACTGGAGGGGTTGGCCCCCAGATAACGGGTAAGGGTGGTGCAGCATCTCATAACTTACTGCGACAAGCGTGGGCAGGCCAGCGCGCCTCTCAGAGAATGGCCAGTCATGAGATAACTAGCACACTGAAAGTATCTGATGTGAACTACTGGCACACGCCTTCTTCTGGCGGACATTGATGTGGCTTCTTGCTCTATTTTTTTTTTTAGGACTGGTGTCAGCCAAGACCTCTTGATTCTGCTAAAATTATTTGTTCAATATACTTTCTTATAGTAGCTTTCAGCCAGCCCTTTTCATCTATTGGTCTGTTAGTGTGTCATTCACATTTTTCTACCTCTCACTACAGCATTCAGCATGTGGCACTGGGTCATTCACTTTAGCCGTTGGCTAACTTCATTGTTCTAGGAGCACATCTACACACAAAGTAGTTCTATCTATTAAGGGCCAGAGAATACTATGACAACGTGTACTTTTGAGAACCAAAAAATAGTTTTAATTTTTGCCAATTATTTTTCAATAGATGAGGGTCCAGCAGCTTCCCCAACAATGTTTTTCAGAAATCATGACAAAATCATTGACAACGCCACTAGTCTGGTGTCGAACGCAAAAACTATTGGGTTTGCTGAGGCTAGTCTAACATAGTTTATCATAATCTTTCCCATGTAAAGTTATTGTGCTGATGATCTGCTCTAGAAATGGTTTCATTTAATGCTGGACCTGTAGCCATGGCAGGTTGTAGCATCAAGGGCCACAGATCCTTATCCTAAGGGAAACTCAATAAAGTTTTACTGGAGCAAAAACCCTTTGGACACTGTGAGTCACTTCACTCGTGTATGGGATGTGCACAGCTGTGCAAATAGTTGTTGGATTCAATTCTCCTTAGAACATTAAAGTTTCCTTTTTATTTTCTGAAGTTTCTCAAGATATTTTGCCAAACGCAGAAATGTGAAAGATTGCATGAGAAGTCGATAATGTAGAATTTGCTAATGAATTGTTGTGACACATGCTTAAATGTGAACGGACCTGAAACTTATAATAAGCTCTCCTTGCAGAGATGTACATGGGATGAAGACGAAGTTATTCACCAGCCAAAGTTAGAAGTTCTCCTGGGCGCTTTTCACAGAAGTGTCCAGCATTTTTCAATAACAGTTTATACCAAGATGCACCTTTTTCCTGTGTGCTCCAGATTGTCACAGATGTGTGATTGAAGGCATGTAGAAATTAAGTGTTTATTCACAATGGTGAAATGGAGAAGCTGTGGTTCCACAGCTGACAAAATAATCAAGAACACGTCTCTGATGATGGACCTTACCCATCCATGTGAAGCCTTTGTGTGAATAAAGATTTTGTGATTTTTTGGTTTCGCTTATGTCTTCTGATCTCTCAATAAGGAGAGAGAGCAGGCACTGAAGTTAATTTATAATTTCAAAATTATCAATTTTTATAGCCCTTCTTGCTGAGGTTCTACTGTCACAAGGCCCTCTGTTTTGGCAGTAGTCGAGGCCAAGAGAAAATTTGATTTCTAGACAATCACACAAATTGGTTTTCTGGGAGAACTCGTGTTATAAAATGGTTCTCCCTCCTCCATTGCTGGCAAGATGGACATTAGATGAGAAATTAGGTTCTTGTCTTTCACTCACAAAATGACAGCAGCTTTGCTTTCCAGAGCATCCGCAGGGACAGATTTCTTCGAGATCTGAAGTCAGGTTCACTTCTTCGGGGGTCAGGCTCAGTCTCACTCTCAAAGTCCTGAAGGCCACAGAATAGTACAGGGCCTTCTAGGCTTACCTAGAGCTAGCATCCACAGGGAGCCTTGAGGAGACAAGTTACAGTCTCTGAGCCAACACTGGATGAAGGATAATGCACAACATATAATTCAACAACAGAAATAAGCTGCACAAGGATGCTTACAGGCAAGTAATTTTGTCCTGATTGCTGCAGGAGTTCAGTGCAAGAAAGCACCCATTCCACCTGATGCAAACTACAGCCAGTTCTGATAGGGACTTACATTAAAGTCCGTGTTACAAAGCAGAGTATTGTGTGTTTAGTTTACACCGCAGCCTCCGAATTTAGGGTACGTTTATACAACCGGGATATCTCTTTCACAAGGAGGACGAGACCAAGCATTTCTGAGAGTATAGGGGGAGGGGGATGCTTTCATAGCATAGAAAAGCCTTTGCCATAGGTAAAATTGATATTGTAAATCACCCCTGATTTCGGCAATTATTTGCACTGTCCTCCTCCTGTATTTTAGGGTGTACTTTACCCTATATACGTACAGGTTTTGTAACATACTTATGTTATTAAAAGGCAATTTCTGATTGTTTTTGCGTGGGTCAGGAGGCAGTCCCAGTAAATATCAGGCACTGAACCATTTGGAGTAACAGTTTCTAAGTTGACTGTGGGTTGGGTCGACCGCTCTGGTTGTTCTTTCTCCTTCATTGGCTGGGAGTACTTATGATGCGTTTACTAGTCATCAACTAAACTTGTCACATGCGGAGGGGTTTGGGAGTTGTTAGTAGCTCATCGTCATCAGTGAACTGTACAGGTTCAAAGTCCTTCTGCTTGTTGGTCAGTGCAGTCCTTCCGGTCACTTCCTGTGGGCCTGGTTCTTGTGTCTTTAGGCTGCAGCTGTGTCTGTATTAAATACAATCTATTCTGGTTTCATTTATAACCACTGAGGTGAGCTGATCCAAGGGCTTTTTAGGTCGAGCCTCGAGTAGCGCGCAAGCGCTGCTCTGCGAGACTTAAAGTAAGGGGCTTTTAAAAGCTGACCAGACGCTCGTGCGTCATGGCCTTTTCCCTGCGGTTACCCGCACGGCAGACATCTGTTTGCAATTATTGTGCCCAGATGCGGGCGCGATAATTGAAAACAGATCGCTCGCTGTGGCGCGCGCGCGCACCACTCGCATCCTTGAATTCCTTGTGTTTTCTTCCCAGTTTCTGCTCGGGCCTCCTGTGGGTGCAGCTCTGCCCCCACCCCTGCATGTCTCATGCTTTCAGTCGGCACTGCAGGGCGTGGCTTCCTTGTTTGTGTATAGCAAGAGGTCAGGCCGCTGTCGTTTGCAGTCAATGGCCGGAGTCAGAGGCTAGTGAATGCCCCACATGGGCCACAGCAGGAAGGCTAGTCAGGACTGGTGGCATGGGCAGAGAACAGGCACAGTGCTGTTTGTCAGAGCCCACCACATGGCAGTCTGTAGGAAGGACGCCTACTTCCATAATGTTCCTGCAATAACTAAAATATGCCATGCCAGTGAAGAGAAATGTGCTCCAATAACACATTATATAGAAATAATAAATACACATTTATTACTGCAGAGCACACGTAAAACCGCATGATATTACTTTAGGAGAGCGACATTGACATGTCTGGTTCCTGCCTCCCAGACTTCATGTTCTAATAATTTTAGACTGGAAGCACACTTCTGCTAAAGTCAAGACGACTCATGTATATGCAGACTTATAGGATGTGCATGCTGGGGTGAGACTGGGTGGGCACTGCAGGGTGCACAGGTGCAGGCATGAGGCTGACACCTTTAGGAGTGCAACTGACCCCTGCAGGAACCAAGTGCACAAAAAAAACTTACATGAAAGAAAGAACTGCTCCAGAACTCGCATGCAAATACCACATTAGTCAGCTTGAAGTAAAGCAGAGCATGTACCATGAAAGCTCCCTGGCGTTGACTGACACTACAAAATGAAACTTTTTTGTATACATGTGGACTGACAGTTGTGAGAAGTGCAAAAAAGAGGGGGTCAATAAAGTAGAGTGCTGAAAATTAGAAGGTAAAGCAAGTATCAAAAACACTGTAAGAAATCAGTCATTTCAAAGAACAGCAATGTTAAAAGAAAAAGAAATCAACCACACACTTGGCTGAGGATGCAACATGGATTTCAAAATTTTGCAACAGGAAAAAGAAACTTCAGAACAAAAATCAAATAATGACCTACAAGCATCTACAAATAAAACAGGAATATTTAGCTAATATTCTCAGATTTCCCGTGCTGATTTACTAAAGACCACGATGCCTCATTACCTCCAGGTCCCTTATGTCCTCGTCCCATTCATTTACATATTGGAGATGACCATCTCCATGACAGAAAAAGATAGAAGAATGCTGGTACACTAACTCCGCCCCTCCCACTGGGAGTATATATACCGGCCCAACCCAGCATTCACCCTGTTCTTTTTTTCTGTCTTCCGACAGAAAGGGATGTGAAGTTTGCTCTTACCTGCTGTGCGCTTCTGGGATGTCTCGTCGGGCTGCTGGGCTGTCCTCTTCATCCCTGATGTCTTCCTCGTTGTCTCGTCGAGCTGCTGGACTTCTCGACGTCCTGTTCCGCGGTCTCCTGGCCTGCCGGGCTTGCCGGGAGCCGCGTTGATGGGCGGCCGGTCCTTTGTGGCTGGGGCGCCGCCCCTCCCGGTCTGTTCCGGGTTGCAGGTCGCGTCTTCCTGTGGCTGGGCTGGTCAGGGAGACGCGCTGCTGCTGCTGTTTGGGGCTCCACGGGCCAGTCTTGGTGAGGCCCCTGGTGTTCCTGGATGCCGGTTGTAGCTGTAATGTTCGGCTTTACTCCCTGGACGCTGAATGGCCGCCTGGGAGTGCCGGTTGCTCCTGGTTTTGCCTCATGTGGCTTGGCGCTTGTTGTTGGTTGGCGTCTGGGCTGGTGGTTGGGGGTCTGTCTATGGTGTTTGACTACCCCCTTGGTGAGTACCGCATAGCGGTTTTCTTTTTCCTCTTGCCTGCTGCGGCCCACAGAGGGCCGGGACAGTGTTCCGTTGTGTTCTTACATTTCTTCCTCTGCAGCTGTCTGGTGGCGTGGTGGACTCGTGCTTCCGCAGCGTGGGCCGGTGTTGCCCTTCTGGGGTTCGGCTCCTGGTGGGTCCGCTCGGCCTTTCCTCCTCCTGAGGGCTACGGACTTCCGCCCTGCTTGCACCTGATCTGGTCTGCTTTCAGAACGCCTGGTCAGGCCTGGTTTGTACCTGACTGTGGGACATCTGGGGTTACCGGGTGCTGTTGTCCTTCCTGGTTCTTCACCTGTGCTCCTTGGAGTTGGGTTGCGGTAATGCATCTGTTCGGGGCCGGGTTTTTTGGGTGCCCTTGCTCTTTGCCGATTCCTTGGTTTTACACTTGGGGGGTCTTCCATGATGTTTTTTTCCAAGTTGCAGGGGTTCTTCTCCTTTTGAGCCTACGGCCTTCCTGCCCTGTCAGCTCCTGCTCTCCGCTGCTCTCGTTGGTTGAGCAGCTTCGCGGCCTGGTTCATCCCTGGATGGTAGTCCACTTAGGGATTCCGGGTGCAGTAGGCTTATGTCCTTATCTTCCTGCCTTGCGGAGTCACTGGGGCCTGGTTGTTGTGGTCTTATACTCTTTTCTTTGGTCTGGGTTTCACTCTCTTGTGTTTCCCTGCCTGTGTTGGCTGTCTGCCGGGGGTGGGGTGTGGTTGCGGTATGCCTCTTTTTCCCTCGTGCCACCTGCTGCTGTCATGTAGGTTTCTATGTGTGTCCATCTGTGCGGCTTGTGATCTGCTGTTGCACTTTGGATGGCCTTGATGCGGGGGGGGGCATTGTTTGCACCACAGGGTCGCTGCCGCTTCCTGGGATTCTGGTGTTCCCTGGGTTGCGTGCTTCCTGCTCTGGTACCCTGCTGCGCGTTTCTTCCGCCTTTGTCCCCTTTGCTTCTGCATCTCTTTGCTACGGGCCTCGCTGTGCGGGTCTGTTGGTGAGGGTGGTGTCCTTCCTGCCTTGTGGTCTCGTTTTTCCGGTGTGTTTCTGGCGCTGCGTTTTGGTGTCTTGCTTTGGATTCTGTCCTGGTCTTCGAGTGACGCTGCCCTGTTTGGTGCTGGTTTGTTGCCGGCTGGTGGTCCCTGTCGGGGTGTTCCGCTGTGCCGACTGGGCGTGCCTTGGCTTGGACGGTCTGGTTCTTGGGGTTCCTGGCTCTTCCTTTTTTGTCTCGCTGTTCCTGCGCTGTGCTGTTCTCTTGTCCTTCGCTCGGGCCTTGGCTCCTGGCCCTGTGTCCTGTGCGGTTCCTCTCCGCGGCTTCTGTAGCTGCGTGATTCCCCTGCTGCGCCCTGTGTGTGCTCCTTGTTGGGGTCCTGTACAGCCTGCAGTGTCTGGGTTTGGCCATGGGGCCTCCTGGGTGCACGGAGCCTTTCTCTGCCTTACTAGTGTTGGTTCTGGCTTCGTGTGGCGTGAGTGGCTTGTCCTCTACCTTTGGGCTGCTTCGTGTGGCCTGGATGGGTGGTGCTGTGTTCTGCGGCTTGCCGCTTCCGTGATGGGTTTGGCTCTCCTTTTTGCTCTGGGCTTTAGCACTTTCCTTGCACTGTTCCTGGCTTCGGTGGTTTCCTTGGTTTGGTCCTTGTGTTCCCCGGCTGCCGCCCTCGAGGATTGCCCTTACGTGTCTTCTGGCCTTGGCTTTGCGGGCTCTGTTCTGTCCCCTGTGCATGCCTTTTGCCTTTGGCTTCCTTCGATGGGTCGGGCTCGCGCCCTTCGCCTCTAGTCTGGCTTTTCCGGGCTCCTAGTTCTGTCAGTGGTGCTGCTGGGTCTGTGGCTGCTCCTACTGTGGCTCCCTGTCTGATGGGTGCTATTTTTGTTGCCTGTGTCCTCCTGTTTCGCGGCTGGTTCTGGTGTTCGGCCCTTGCTGCTTTCGGGTCGCGTTCCCGCTCTGTGCTCTTCCTGCGGTGGTTGTGTCTTTGGGGCTGGGTGGGCCTTGCTTGGTGCCTGGCTGGTTTCCCGTGGTCCTGTTGTTCCGGGGGCTGTTTCCGGTCGCTCCTGGTCTGCGGGCTTGCAGCTGCCTCTGCTTGGTCTCCGGAGGTGCCTCCTTGTGGTCTCCGGTTGCCTTCGGCCTTTCCTCCCTGTTGGCTCTTGGGTGCCTTGTTGCGTCCTGGTGGGGTGTCCTCCTGCTTGTGCTGGTGCTGTCTGCTTGGGGTTGCCCGGCTGCTCGCTTGTTCTGGTCCCTCTGCGGTCGGGTTCCGGTCCTTGCGTGTGTGGTGTGTTCCTTCCGTTGTAGCCTCTTGGCTCCGGCTGGGCCTGTTTTGGTCTGTATCCCGCTGCTGTCTTCCCTGCTTGCCTGCTGCCTCTAGTGGTGTCGGTTGGGAGGCGGGCCTGGCTGCTAGTCCCCTGGGGGTCTACGGCTTGTTTTGAGGGGGTCTGGTGGCTTGTTGCGTTGCTTCCTTGCCTGAGCCTTCTCTCCTCTGTTCTCGGTGGTTCGGCTGGGTTGGACCTGGTTCGTGCCTGGTTGTGGAGTCTGCCCGGGTGTTGCGGGTGCTGGGGGCTTCCTTTGGGTGGCTGTCCTTCCCGGCTTCGCCTTTGGTGCTCTCCCCGCTGCTGCTTGCTCTCTGCCTTCTGGGTTGGTCCTTGTGGCTGTTGGCGGTTCTTCTCTTCTGTGGACTCTTTGGGTCTCTGTTCCCATTTGGTCTGCTGGGGCCTGTTGTCTTCCGTGTTCTCGGTCCTTGCTGTTCCGGTCCTTTGTGCTGTTGCCTTGTTGGTTGTGGTCGTGCACGCTCCGCTGTTTCTGTGCGGGGTCTCTCTGTGCCCTTCCGGCCTTTGCTTGCCTGGGCTCTGTTGGGGTTCTCCCCTCTTTGGCCGTCTTCAGGTGGGTTTTGGGCCTTCGGGTCCTTCTGGTTGGGCTGTTTGCTTGGCTTCGGCTCTGGCTTCTCGGCTGCTTGTGTTTTGTTGCAGTTTCTGCCATGGGGTTTCTCCCCTGCTTCTGCCTTCCCCTGCTGCGTGCTGGGCCTTGGGGTTTGGTTTGCCTGTTCTTCTTCCGCCCTGGCTTCTTTTGCCTCTGTGGCCGGGCTGGTTTTGGGTGTCCTTCCCCTCGGGGGTTGGTGTTTCCTGGCTCTGGTGTTTGGCCCTGTCTTGTTCCTTCCGGGCCCCTGGGGGCTCCGGTTGTTGGGCTCGGGTCTTTGCTGGCCTGTGTGTTGTTGCTACTCCCTTCTGCCTGGTATGTTTGGGTTCCTCTCTGCTTGGCTTGTTCTTTCGGTGGTCTTTGGTTCGGTTTGTCCGCTACTGCTGCCGTTGGCTCCCTTGTGGTTCCCTTGTTCTGGGTTTCTTTGGCTCGTTTGCTCGGCTCCCTGTTCAGTTGGGGCCTGTTGCGCCTCTTCTCGGGTGGTCTGTGTGTCCTTCTCCGGCCTGTGGCTTCCTGCTCCTGTCTCCCCGGGTTTGCTGTTGGGGTGTTCTGCTGGGGCTGTGTTCTTTGGGTCCTGCTCTCCCTCCTGTTCCCCTTTTTTTTTTTTTTCTCTTGCTGGGGTTTCGTTTTCCCAGAACCCCTTTGGCGCAGGGTGTTGGTTGCTTCCTGTTGCCCGGTTTGGGCTTGCTGGCCTGTTGTCCATTTGGTCTTCTTCTTTGGCTGGCCTCCTCGCTGTTTTTGTTCTTGGCTGCCTGGGTGGGTTGTGGTGTCCGTTCTCTCCACTTCCCTTGTTTGCTGTGGGGTGTTCCTGCTATGGGCTGGTTTGCCTTCTGTGGTTGTTCACCTCCTCTTCTGGCTGGTCTCCCGTTGTTTGTTGGGTGCGCCCCTGCTTTGTTGGGGCTCCCTGTTGTCTGGGTGCTCTGCCTGGGGTTTTTCGGCGGTTCTGCCTTTTTGGCTTTCCTTCGGTGGCTTCCTTGGTGTGGTTTCCTGGGTTGGCTTCTGTTTTTTTTGGGAAGGCCGGCTTTCTGCTTTGGTATTCTCCAATATGTAAATGAATGGGACGAGGACATAAGGGACCTGGAGGTAATGTTCTATTACTTACCGGTAATCTTCATTACTCCGGGTCCCGTTGTCCTCGTCCCATTCATCGCCCTGCCCTCCCTCCCGGACGGCCGGCCTTCCTGTTGGGGGCTTGGTGGTTCAGGGTGAATGCTGGGTTGGGCCGGTATATATACTCCCAGTGGGAGGGGCGGGGTTAGTGTACCAGCATTCTTCTATCTTTTTCTGTCATGGAGATGGTCATCTCCAATATGTAAATGAATGGGACGAGGACAACGGGACCCGGAGTAATGAAGATTACCGGTAAGTAATAGAACATTTAATAAAGTTTGGGTCATGTGCTGTGGGTTTCCTATTTTCAAATAACTAATTTAAACAAGGTATCCCTTTTTACTGAGGTTGATAAAATCTTGCTGCACATTTGGAAATGCAAACATTCGCTTGACTCGAAGCTGGTTAGAGTTAAGAATTGCTGCAAAATCCTTGTATTGCCTTGTTCTCACATGTAAATGAGCGCGAGTTTTTGGAAATCTCCCGGGGCCGGCGGCTCACGTGCACCACCACCAAAGTGAACTTGCTAATTGGATCGCAGAACCAGCTTCTCTGCGTTCTTGTGAAGGAAAACTAAGAAATAACAGAATGTGAGTGCGGGTGGAAAAAGGGCCTAAGCAAATCCTAGTACAGTAATGCACTTCTACTTTCACATCATTAAATGGGTCAAGGTTGAGGGGCGGGACAGGTTTCGATCTTAAAATAGGTCTTCAGAAGGAGGCACTCAGGGGGCAAGATGGAGTCACAAGATTTCTGCTGGAAAAAAATTATTTTTCAGGAGACTTCAGTGTCTTGGTGCCCTTTCGACGTTTTGCAGACTAATTCTGACCCAGGCTTCTGTTTCTGAAGTTTGTAACCAGGTTGCCAGTACAAATTTGCTCAGGATACTGGCCTTAAACGCTTTAGTTACTTTTTATTCTTAAGTGTTTCTTTCTCACTAAACATTTCAAACAATCAAAAAAAAGCTTATTACAGAAATAATGCATTACATTCTAGGCAAACAAGACGATCGGATCTTTATAGAATTGCAAAATTAATCAAATTAAAACGCATTAAAATATTTATACAAAAATGCAAATATTAAAACACATAAATTACATGAAACTCTTCCTACAAGCGTTAAAAATTAAGGCTACCGCTATGGCCATCCGGTCTTAATTGCTCAATTAAAAATATGAATACTGATGCAACACTGAAAAACCTATTCTGAAGAAATAATGGATTCAAGTATTTTAGGCTCAGTGTTTTAAAAGCAGGACATTAAACAAGTTATTAAGATTTTTTCCAATCACATTTCAATCTGGTGCATAATCTTATGATAAATCCCAATACATTATAGAGACTCTCTGATTGGATGACAGAGCTTTTTTCCTGTCAGTCGCCGAAACCAGTTGCGAGTGATCTGATTGGCTGGCCACAACATGAAGTGAAATGTCACTGCCGCTATTACAGGACACAAGGACTCAGTTCCCATGTCCTAAAGTTAAAATAACAAGCATTTGCAATGCAATAGCTCTCGCAATTATGCGAGTTTGAGCTATTGGCATTGTAAATGACAATGCCTTTTATGTATGTTTTGTGTTTTTAAACCTATATAAAATGCATTGTTATTTATAACCAATGGGTCAAACTCTTGCAAATGTGAGACATATTGCCTTGCAATAAAGGGCCTTCTCATCCAGTTTGAGAGCGCGTTGATGCAATTCAGTACAGTATCTGCGCTCTACAAAAACCTACATTAGATATGGTAAATATGAAATAATATTGTTTCACATTTGATGACCGTATAGGCTATCTAACTAGAAAACATGATTAACGGACACATTTTAGGCAACTCGTGACACGGGAGCATTTGTGAATGTTGCAATAAAAACAAGCATTGGCATAGCCAATAGGTCTCGCCTTTGGACCTTATAAGTGTTTAGCCATGCAACAGTTGATGTTGTTGCACCAAGGATATTGTGCTGCATAACTAAATACTTTTAAGGTCCCAAAAGCGAGACCTATTGGCTATGCCAATGCTTGTTTAGGGAAGTTGTTGCTTTGGAGAGCAGACATGGCGCCTTGGAAGATGGGGGCATCGGTGTGCGAGGAGAGTGATGTTGCTGCCCTTGCATTGTTCATTCCTGTGCTGTGAGGTAATGACTGTGAAGATCATCGAACTAGCAAAGTGTGGGTGATAACGTGGGGGTTGTTTAGCGGATTCAAATGATCCATTCAGTAAGCAGTGTATCATTTGCTCAGGCCTCAGCACTAACACATGTAACGTGTTCTTCACAGCAAAGCAGGCGTGTTTGACATCAGTGTGTCTTCCGCAGGAGTATCGAGGTAGGTGTAACGTAACATATTATTTTCAGTAAGTAGTATGTCTTTCCTCTGCTAAATGAATTCATCTTCTTTGCTATCCTTTCACACCAAGTTGTTTCCCTGTGACTCTCCCCTTCTGTTGCCTGTTTTATTCCTCAACAGACGTCTGTCAATATCACATTGAGTTGCGTTTACACCCATACCATTTGTCCTCAGGTCTTATCCCTTCCTGCATGCCCCTAAACTCCATTCCCCACATCTGGCCTCATTACCTAACCTGTCTGTGGAACCTCATGCGTTTAGTACCAGGGTCTGGAACTATGGCATTCCCCGCCAGTATAGGCGATGAGTGCTGTGTGTCCATTGGCCACTTCCACATGCAACTGGTGTGTCTTTTGACTCCCACTCTTTACCCCACATTCTCAGTCCCCATGTCTGATCTTTACTCTGCAGCTTTAGGTCTTTAAATGAACATAGCAATACATCCTAAATGGGTCTGATCAAAGCTCCCTTCTGCACCTGATGTCACTCTGAAGTTGTTTAGAAAACTCACTTTGTACAGTCGATGTTTCACGTGCTATCAGACAGTAGATGGAATGTTTGCTGCCACACCAGGCAGGTGAGGCTCCATGGAGCTCTGTCAGTCAGGCTTCAGACACCGAGAAGGGCTTCTTTCCCTCAAGAGGTGGCAGCCTAGAAGCATCCGAAGAGCGAGGCGCTGTTGGAAGCAAAGCCTTCACGTCCAGATCATTTCCTCCCAACCCTCTGTATTCTCTGGTGAAACAAGGGTTCTTGGAGTCCAATAAAGTCCATGGCCTCCTTGCCCAGTCTGCATGTGCTGAATGTGCTGACCACCGCTGAAACTCAGTGTAGTAGCTCACAAGTGCACACCTAGCTAGCTCACACCTGCAATGCACTGTGTGATGCTGGGGCTTTTTTTTTTGTGTTGTAACTTTTTATTAACATTTTGCAGAAATGTCATCATGAGAACAATAATAACATCTGGGATTTCATAATAAATAGATGAATAAGTTAATAAGAAAAAGGAAATACGTGTAACGTGTCACTTGCTGATGAAAAAAAAACAGATAAATATGAAAAATATACATAGCCATATATTAAATATAAGTATAAATGCATAAATAGTTAAATAGCTCAGGGAAAGAGGGAGAAGGGGAGAGGTAGGAAGGAGTACAGAGAAATTGAGAGCAAATATAAATAAAAGCTATATAAAAAACGATAATCACAAATCCAATACTGAACGGATATAAAGGAATCCAGGAAAAGCAAGGCACCCTTTGGTCTTATAATTAAATGAATTAAGCAAATACAACAATATTCAATCAGTAATGTGTCAAATCGGCTTGTTATTCTTGGGAGAATGCATTATTATAACGAAATGTAATCAAAGAATAGATTAAAGTAGATTAGCGTATATAAATAGTAGAATAAAGTAAAGTAAAATACAATATAAAAGAATGGAATAGAATGGAATGGAGCCAGGGGAGTGGGAAGGGGAGGGGTAACATGAAGTATATGGGAGAATATAGGAACATTAGTGGGGTGAAGAAGACAAGGGAAAATGACATCAAACCAAGGGTTCTTTACTCCTAATTTGGGCCAGAGAGTGATATCTTACGGCATTGTCTCTGCCGAGGTAGAAGTATTTATTATGAAATTATTATTATCAGCATCACTATTCGCATTCAGGAAGGGTGACCAAATCTGAAGAAATATGACGGTCTGATTGTGAAGATTATAAATTACCCGCTCATGTGATGCTGTGTATCATAGTTGCCAGCCATTCCTCTTGTGAAGGAGGGAACGGAGATTTCCAGTGTAGCAATATACATATTTTTGCTGTAGCCAGTGCAGTATGGAGGAGGCGGCGTTGTGGTTTTGAAAGTTTTGGTGAAATGTCGTAGGTCGTGTAGGAGGATATTGGCAGGAGTGAGTGGGAGATGTAGAGTGATTGTGGAGTGTAAAACTTTACCCAGATAGATCCAGAAAGACTGCACCATCGGACACTCATATATAATATGGGTTGTATCACAACTGGTATTAGAGCATCTCCAGCAATCAGCATGGGAAAGTAATCCAGCCTTCTGTAATTTTGCTGGAGATCAATGCCAGTCCTGTAGAATTTTGAATAGGCAAAATTTTAGCCTTACTTCACGGGTTCCTTTGTGCAATTCTTCTACTAGCTCCTCCCATTCCCCGTCAGTGTAGGATGTTGATAGCCGAGTCTGCCGTTTGGAGTGAAGATTCTGGGAGAGAGGTTGTGAATAGGGGTATGATGTAAGAACTCTGTAAAGACCAGATGTTACTCCTTTATGTTTACCCCATGTGTTTAAATATGACGCTATTGGTGAATTTTGAAGTAACCAAGGGAACGGACCCAGATGTTTTTTCAAGCACTGCTGAAGCTTGACGTACTTCAAGGATTGCTGTGTCGGAAGGTCAAATTCCTCTCTTAGTTGTGTGAATGTTTTGAAATTACCATTGGTCTAGAGTGTGAATGCCTGCTGCCTTCCATAAGGGCCAAGATATTGTTCTTCTATTAATGCGTATACCTGTATTATCACATAGGGGTGCCTTCTCATGAATACTTGGACACAAATCTAATAAACGATGTGTCAGTTGCCAGGATTTATGCATTGCTGATACGATTGGATTTTTGGGATCATGGTAACTAGTTCCTGTACCATATAGAGCTGAAAGATCTGGGTCTGTAGACAAAAGGTGCCTTTCTACATGAACCCATTGTGAGCCATCAGAAATCCCTGTCAGCATGTACGATACTTGAGACAATTGTAATGCAAGGGCATAGTGTTCAACCAACTGGAGGCTCATTCCTCCATAAGAGTGATGTGCTTTTAGTTTCGCCACAGCAAGGCGAGGCTTTGCCGAACCCCATATAAAGGCGTTTATCTAAGAATCTATAAGTCATAGCGTGGACAGGGGAATTTGAAGAGAAAGCATATCTAGGGTATAAATGAAACGCGGAAGGGTGACCATTTTAATAGCTTGGACCCTACCCCACATGGAGAGACCCAGAATTTTCCATTTGTCAAAGTCCCGCTGCATTTGGGTGATCAGAGGATTCAAGTTATCTGTGACCATACCCTCCATACCTCTGTTTACCAGAACTCCCAGGTATTTAAGGCGTGAGGGTGCCAATGGAAAGGAAATCCATGTATAGCTGCCTTAGTGGTTCCATCAGAAATGGGTAGTGCCTCACTTTTATCCCAATTTATTTTGTAACCTTCGAAGGAAGAGAAGTTATCCATAATTTGGAGTAAAGACGGTAGGGAACGAGGAAGATTTGTAAGAGTAAGCAGGATGTCATCTGCGTATAAGTAAAGTTTGGATTCACCCAATGGGAGGCGTATACCTCTGACTTTGTCTGTTTGGCGTATTGTGGCAGCCAGGGGTTCCATAGCTAAGAGGAAGAGGAGTGGGGATAAAGGCATCCCTGGCGTGTTCCTCTCCGAATCGGGAATGGATCTGATAAGAAACCTCCGCAATTTACTTGAGCGGAGAGATTATCGTATAGCAGTCCTACTTTGGCTATGAACTGATCCCCTAATCCGAATCGTTCCATTACTTTAAAAAGGTATTCCCATTCGATGCGATCAAACGCCTTTTCAGCGTCAAGTGATGGCACTAGTGCATCATTTGAAAGGCATTTAGCAGACCACAGTGTATGGGCTAAAGTGCGTAGGTAATTCCTAGAGGAGCGTCCTGGACCAAACCCTACTTGAGTTAGATGTATTAGAGAAGGTAGTACTTTACGAAGACGGGAAGCTAAAATACTCGCCTGTATTTTAATATCACAGTTCAATAGCGAGATGGGACGAGTAACTGTCACAAATCAAGGGACCTTTCACGGGTTTAGGCAGGACGGCGATTACTGCTTTATTAGAAAGGGGTCCTAGAGAAGTTTCATGGTCCGTCTCTTGGAATGCGGCATGTAAAGTATTAATGATATTGTGTCCTGCCCAACGATAAAATTCAGCTGGGAATCCATCTTCCCCGGGAGCTTTATGATAAGGCAGGTTGGATATTGCACGTGAAATCTCCTCTTTATTGATCTCCTCCTCAAGAAAAGCTCTACCTTCATCAGAAAGACGGGGAAGATCCACCCCCAAAAGAAGGAAAGCAATCTTATCCGAATCTAACTGTGCCCCTGGGGTGTAGAAAGATTTGTAAAAAGAGGCAAATTCATTCACAATGTCTTGGGGTCGGGTGAGCATGTTGCCTTGAGATGATCAGATGGCTGGTATGGCCATAGCTGCTTCTCTTTGGCGCAGCTGTGCCGCTAATAATCTCCCTGCCTTTTCTCCCTGCTCGTAGTGTCTCCCTTTCATTCTCTGAAGAGCAAACTCTACTTTGGATGTGAAGAGGCTATATAATGCCATCCGCGCTTGTTCTAACGACTTACGATTCTGTAAAGTTGGTGTTGCTGTTCATAAGCGGGTATAAGATTGAATGTCCTGTTCTAGCTCCTTTTGTTGAGCAGCATTCTGTCTATTGGCTAATACTGCTTCCCGCATAAGTTGGCCCCTGATGGTAGGTTTAGCCGCAGCCCAAATAATCCTGCCTGAGGTCACAGAACCCTGATTGGTGGAAAGTTAATCCTGAAAGTGTGTTTTTAGTTGGGATTTACCCTCAGGGGTCTTATGTCGCTGAATGTTCATGCGCCAAGGTTTGCGTCCTGGTCTAGAGTCCTAACTCTAGGGAGAAGGAGACCAGGGAATGATCAGACAATGCTGCCTCCAGAATGCGGGATTCTCGAACTAGTTGAACCGTTTTTTGAGACACCAAAAAATAATCTAGGCGAGATAATGTGCCATGAGTAGGAGAGGAGAATGTATATTCTGCATCAGACGGATGAGAAAGGCGCCAATGATCTATTAATCTGTTATCCACCAATACATCATCCATTAGTGCTCTGTCAGCAGCATTGCTTTTGTCCAAAGGACCTGTTTTATCTAAAATTGGATCTCTCACTATATTCCAATCGCCACTTATGAGGTACTGTGAGGCGCCTATTTCTGTTAATAAGCGATTCAATTGAAGGAATGATTTTTTTGTTCCTGTCGGGACGTAGACTGATCCCACACAAATATAAACGTCCCCTATACGCAGCTTGGCGAATACATAACGTCCATCTGGGTCCGTCCAAGTGTTGGATACAGTGACTTGGAGGGATTTGCGGATGAGGATTGCTACTCCACATTTGCGAATGGGACCCGCATCTGTAAATTTCCCCCTTTTGCACACTGCTATGAATCACCTTTCCCACCCAATCTCTGCATAACTTTTCAGATTCTAGCGCATCTAAATGTGTCTCCTGGAGTAATGCCACGTCCACCCGCTTTGATTGGAGGTAAGAGAGTACTTTTTTCCTTTTGATGTAATGCGTGAGACCATGGCCATTCCAAGTTAATGCACATTACGGGTGAATATTTGTCATGCTGGAGAGGCCAAGGGGGGAATGAAAGAGCTGGGTAAGTCTTGGAAGTGAGTTTATAAATCTTCAGAGACAGGAGGAGTGATGTTTAAGATACTGTACTGTGCTGCAAAGGGGAGAAGGAAAGAAGAGAATAAAAGGAGGACGAGAGGTGGGGGGGGGGGAGGGGAGCGGAGAGGGCGCCCTGGCTCACAACAGAGGTATCAACGTCCAGTTAAGTAGATACTGCCGAAAGTGTTAGAGTAAGAAGTCTGGGCTAATAAAATGTGAAAGATAGTGTAGTATGTTGGTTTAGTAGAAAAAAGGGACACGTAAAATGAAATGAAATGAAATGAAATGAATTTGTACTTGTAAAGCGCACTGATACCCTGGGGTTTCCTGGCGCTGTACGCATACCGCTGTGGAACCCTTCCTGGCTTTTCCCTGTGAAATGTCCACTCCTGGGCACCCCCAAGGTGAAGCCAGGCATCCCAGCGCTGGTGGGGCCGTTGTGGAGATTAAGCAAGCTATTGCCCAGAGTTGCAGAGTGGGACCCATGATTAGAATAGGCACCGAGGCGAGAATTATCAGGTCCGAGGAAATTGAGCCCAAGACCCGCCGAGGCGGGAATTGAACCCTGGTCCCGGGACAGATCTCTGCATCAGGGTCTGCCGCTCTAACCATTGAGCCACACTTCTCCACTTGTAAAAGAAGATGTGATAGGATTGTGGAAGGGATTAGGAATGGAATGTGTAAAGTGCTATGCAATAGCACAAGCACTAGGGATGCTAAACTGTTAACCGCGGGTCTGGGCTCACTGGAGCACCGCCGCGAAGAGGGGCTCCATCAAAAGGATGATAAATATGGCAACCCCAAGAAATACAAAGCGTGTTATGATGTAAAATGAAGTCCTATGATACATTAAACATGTCTGAAAACATGAAATAGAATCATATATATATTGTAAGGAGATCAGTTTAGTGGCCTCGATGCCAATTACATTGGTTGTGTTATTTTGACAAATATAACAAATGTTTTATGGACTAAATCTGAAACTGATATATATTTGTATAAGTTTAAAATATAGCTAGTGCGGTAAATATAATATATATAATACATTGAAAAAATAATACATTATAAGATGAAATGTTAAGTAATATAGCATAATATGATATGATATAACATACTACAGTATAATATGATATAACATAATGTAATACAATATATTGAGGGCAATACTCAGCTGCACAGAATTTAGGCACCTTCTTTCTTCATGTCATGTTATCCGTTCTCCACCTTCATTCTGATATTAAAAGTACAGGTTATTAGTACGGTACTTATCTTATCTTAACTTACAGGAGTAACAATAACTGCAATTATCAACTATATCTTGGCGTTTTTTCGTTTTCAATCCGTATCCGATGCAGATTTAAGAGGGGAACGAGATTTGCCCCTATGTTGTTCTTGTGTAAAGACAGAAACAGTTTATAGGGCTGAAGTCTTGTCATCCTGACTGCGAGCAGATCTTTCAGTGTCTCTTCCTCGGCGTCGTGAACCGCTAATGTTACGTCGTTTGTTATCTGGTGGCTGCTGAGAAAAACTTGGACTTGGCTGAGTTCGATCCGTCGGAGTATGTTGTGTGTCCATATCTTGTAGTTTCATGCGATCTAGGAATTGCTGTAGATCTTCCGGATCATAGAAATCCTAAGAGTCCCCGTTCTTGGTAATGCGAAAATGGGCCGGTTCAAATAAACCGTACTGGATGTCCATTTGTCACAATTGAGGCCTCAAGGAGAGAAATGCTTTTCGCCTGGAGAAATTGGCTGCCATATGGATGGCATGTCCATCATGTGAGAATGAGCCTTGTGAGCGTGCTGCAGTTAATAGCTGTCTTGCTTGTTCGTGCCTCAAAAAACAGGCAATGAGCAGCCTCGGGCGTGCTGTAAGGTCTTTACGTGGAGGGCCGATGCAATGTGCTCTCTGTATTTCTAGTGGTGGGTCAAAAAAGATGCCAGCCAGTCTTGGAAGGGCATCACGTAAAAACATTCCGGCATTTTGACCTTCAATGTTCTCCGGATATCCAAAGGAGCTAACGTTATCTCTTCTACTACGGTCTTTTAAATCAACTAGTTTGCTGCGAAGAAATAGAAGCTCTTGATCTTTACTCTGTACTGAATCTAGACGGGCCTCCACCGTTGTTAGTCGTAGATCCATCCCTTCAGCTCTCGTGTGAAATCCCACAATGTCCGCCCTAATCGATTTGGCTTCTGCTGCTAGAGATATGTTGGCATCCATACCTTCCAGTCGGCGGCTAACAATTGAGATTTCCTGCAAGATGCGGTCTATAGTCTCCCCTTGCATGGAGATAGCAGTAACCTGGGGCGGGCTGTTTGCAGGAGTAGTATTTCCTTTTGTGGGCATATTGTGTGACTGTTTAAGAACTTCTGCAAAAAGGAGTTGTTTAGGAGGTTTGCTCCCGTGTTTGTTGCTAGACATTCGACTTTGATCCCAGGTCAGAGCGCTGTAGCAGCATGGGGCTGATATCCTGCGTTTTGCCCTGTTCTTGACCAGTTGTACTTATTTTTGGGCAGACTTTGCACAGTCCTGTTAAAATTGACAGGTTTCCGTATAAAGTTACTTCCTGTCACCGCTATGTGGATGTTCAAAGTGGGGCAGGTCTTTGCCTTGAAAGTGTTTTCTATTGATTTAGTTATCTGTTATAATTTTAAGTGTTGTTGCCTTGATTTCTCCTCATACGAAGTCTAACGAGTTCCATTGTGGGTGCTTCTTTCTGCCAGTTCAGTGAGGGTAGGAAAGAAAACTGTGCATTTGGTTCTTCCTATCTAACTAATATTCTTATGGTGATATCTTGAGGTGTAGCAGGCCGAACAATGCCCGAATAATGCTGGTGTGGTAGGCAGCGGATGCAAAGTCAAATGAACACAGCGTTCATGTGCAGGAATTAGCTTCTCAATTCTACCCTTTAAAGCAGACCTCAAGTGCTCTGTGTTGTAATGTACTAATTACCCAATGCACTCTCCCTACAGAGGTTCTCTGCCTTGCTGCTCAGCCTATGATGAGGTCATATAGAATGTTCAGTGTGTTTGTGTTGAAGGGAAAATCAGTTGGTGTGGAAGGGCTGAGCAGCGAGGAGGCTGCTCCTGGTGGTGCACTTTTATGGATCAGACCAACATCCTGTAACCTGTATCCTATGAAGTAATCTCAAGAATAAATCCACTACCTTTTCTACAAGACCTGCCTGCGCATCTTTCTTCGTTTTAACACTGGCGACGATTTTAAAGAACCTGCGTGCTACTTCAATGGAAAATGGACTTTTAAAACTGAAGAAACTAAAGGAACTTCAAGTAAATGTAATTACAGCCCGTGGATTTGAAGAAACCTGGCACCCCTGCACCCCTAATGCCCCACCAGTGACCCTGTCATCGGTCGCCCACTACTCAAGTGTGCCAGTTTCTGTTTGCCTGCCTGCTGTCTTGGAAGAGTGATTACTAGCTTCTGCTGCGTTGTCCCTGCATTGGCTCTGAGTGTTTTGGTCTGCCTTGAACTGTAAGTAACTCTAAAGCTTACAATATAAACAAAAGAAGAGTCCCTGGAAGTCTTTGTTTGAACTCTACATGTGCAGTGAATCAGCAGCTTGTGTTGTGCACCCGGCCATGCATGAATATTGTGAACCTTGACTGCAGTGTTGCTTAACAGCGCCTGGACTTATCTCGGGGACATTCAGTAATCGGGGGCATATGTCGAGCCCCGGTGTTAACGGTTCGTCTTTGGTTAAACTATCCCAGTGTGTGGTAACCGGACTGTCAGATTCAGTGATAGAGGCAAACCTCGGGCCCCGGAGTAATTGTGTCACAGAAACTGGCATCTTTCATGGGAATGTAGACTTTATTAATCACCAGCATCTCATACGATAGCAGCACCTGCCGAGTCCCTTAGAGACTCCTAGTGAGTACAAAGTAAGCCGCTTCACAATAACCGGCACTTTGTCTTCGCTTTCGACATCGGAGGCAGTTTGGATGATGTTTTGGTGTCTCAAGCAGAGCTTTCACCGTTGTGAATTGGTGAGTCTGTAACTTTTATTTGATG
Source organism: Calotriton arnoldi (assembly GCA_963921515.1). Taxonomy (NCBI): domain Eukaryota; kingdom Metazoa; phylum Chordata; class Amphibia; order Caudata; family Salamandridae; genus Calotriton; species Calotriton arnoldi. The sequence goes on from CAWUFW010001040.1 coordinate 2,539,025, forward strand.
AGGGTCCGTTACCCGACGCGGCGTTTGAATGGGCGCCACGAGCCGCGACATTTGAGTGAGCGCCTCGAGCCCAGAACAAACACCAGTGCGTACACAGCTTACCTGAGCTTCCAGTGTCCTGTGTCGCGTGAAGTTCTTGTGCTAGTGTTCCCTCTGTTCGCAAGCTGCCTCACGGTGTTGGCCTGCCCAGCGTAATTGAGGAGCACGTAATTGCTGTGAGCCACCCGACGCTGCTTACTTGGGCGTGCCGCCATCTTGAGTGGCATTCCCGATATTTCTTTTCTTACGAACCGAAGTGGGGACTGACAAGTCTTGAATACGTCATTGGATTGCTCTTCTTATTTTTCGTTGTTTTTCAAGAGAGACATTCCTATCAACACGACAGCTGAGTTACCCCCTCAAGGTTTTTGTCCCTTCCCGGTTTATGGCACCGTGTGAACTTTGAGTTTCCGCGTCAACGCTGCCTGCATCTGTAGAGCCTGGTCATGACTTATCCATTATTTGCAGACAGTGTGGAAAAGAAAATTCAGATAATTATGCGCGCAGCCAAGTTTTCTATATTTCTGCGCGTTGTCTCCATACTTGGTGGTCTGTAGATTGATTTTCGGGTGAGAAATCGCTCATCAGGGCTGCTTCAGTAATTATACTTGACTATTTTCTGGAGCTGTTCTATGGATTCTTATCGTGATTTATTATGGTATACTGTATGTGTATAAGTATTTATAAGTTACAGTACCAAACTGCTTCTGGTTATTTTGCAGACATACCTTTTATTTTGGGATGCTACCTGTCATGCAAACTTAGTATGTGCTGCCATGTTGTGATATGCCTGGCCAGTTTTTATTTGTTACGTTATTACTTGTCATTCATATTGTTTTGCCTCTTGTGAGGTGCTTGGACTGTGCGTTGTGGGTGCGCACGTGAGAATACTACTATTTGTGTAGCTTCTCTGACTTATTGGTTTTTGTGATACCCTCTGAATGGTTGTTGTCTCTTGAGTATGTGCTTGGACTGTGCGTTGTGGGTGCGCACGTGAGAAGACTCCTTCTTATGAAGCTTCTCTGACTTATGGGTTTTTGTGGTACCCTCTGAATGGTTGTTGCCTCGTGTGAGGTGCTTGGACTGTGCGTTGTGGGTGCGCACGTGAGAAAACTACTTCTTGTGTAGCTTCTCTGCCTTATTGGTTTTGGTGATACCCTGTTACCCTGTTAAACCCACGCTGGGTTTAAAGATACCCATATTAAGTTTCTAGAGTCTTTCAAGAGTGTTTTGAGTATAATTACCCTGTGTTTTGGTATGGGTAGAGTCTTATTCCTCTTCTTTGAGGTAGACCTGTCTTGTCATTAGTATGTGCAGTTGAGGGTTGTAGATCCCTGTTCTGCCGCAGTCTTGTGCCTTAGTTTGTGGCGCAATGGGTACTCTGTGTGGTGTGGTGATATTGTACCCGCAGTTTGTGGTGTGAGTTATGGTGGATAGCATCCACTGTTTTTAAGTTTTGAGAATGTGTTTCTTTACCTTGCATTCTTTGTTGTTTATGATCATTATAAGGGGAGATGTGTATAATGATTTTGTTGTTTTATGCATCCTCCTTTTCTGTCATGTGTATGTTTTACAATCTCCATGCATTTGATTGTTTATGGTCATTATATGAGGAGGATGCATAAAACAACAAAATCATTATACACATCTCCCCCTTATAATGATCGAAAACAATCAAAATGTATGAGGATGATAAAACACACATATGTCAGCAAAGGAGGATGCATAAACAACAAAATCATTATACATCACCCCCACCCCCAAAGTGATCATAAACAATCAAATGTATGGAGATAGTAAAACACACATCTGACAGCAAAGGAGAATGCATAAACACACAAAAACAGTATAACACATCCCCCCCTTATAATGATCATAAACATTCAAAATGTATGAAGGTGATAAAACACACATCTCAGCAAAGGAGGATGCATTAACAACAAAATAATTATACATCACCCCCTTCTATAATGATCATAAACAATCAAATGCATAAAACATACAAATGACAGCAAAGGAGGATGCATAAAACAAAATCATTATACACATCTCCCCTTATAATGATCATAAACAACAAGGAATGCAAGGTAAAGAAATACATTCTTAAAAACAGTGGATGCTATCCACCATAACTCACACAACACTGCGGGTACAATACCCACAAATGCAAATACTAGTGTCAGGATAGGTCTACCTCAAAGAAGAGGAAAAAAAAAACTCTACCCATACCAAAACAGGGTAATTAAAACCCAACCAAATTCAGGGTAACTTTAAACCCAAAGCAAAACCAGGGTAACCTTAAACCCGAAACACACTCAAAACACTCTATGGGTATATTTAAACCCAAGGCAAATCCAGGGTATCCTTAAACCCATGACACTTCCGCAACATACTATGGGTATCCTTAAACCCATGATAATCCAGGGTATCCTTGAACCCGAGACATACTGGCCAAAACATGAAATTCAGAAAATCTAAGACAGATGCGCCCAGTCATGACACTCTCGCAACATACTATGGGTATCCTTAAACCCATGACAATCCAGGGTATCCTTGAACCCGAGACATACTGGCCAAAACATGAAATTCAGAAAATCTAAGACAGATGCGCCCAGTCATGACACTCTCGCAACATACTATGGGTATCCTTAAACCCATGACAATCCAGGGTATCCTTGAACCCGAGACATACTGGCCAAAACATGAAATTCAGAAAATCTAAGACAGATGCGCCCAGTCATGACACTCTCGCAACATACTATGGGTATCCATAAACCCAAGCAAGACCATAAACCCAAACAAGTCCATAAACCCAAACAAGTTCAGGTTATACTTAAACCGAAAACATTCCCACTAATGCAGGGAAACTCAGAAAAACGTAGTACACAACACACAGTCATAACTCAAGGCAAACAGACAGGGTATCTTAACCCTTAAAATAAACAGTATGTATGACCAAACCCACCTCGTGGACTCCCCACTGACTTGACAAAAGAGCACATCCCCTCACAAAAGATAGAAACATCTGAGTAAAGTTACACCCCTTTAGTTATACAAGAAAATGTTAAAATAACAGCAAATGTATGAGAGTCTTATAAAACATTATGAACTTCCCTTCAGTGAGCGATTTCTCACCCGAGGCCAAATGGCAGTTGGCACCAGAATGAGTCCACTTCTGACTTCAGTGCGATATCATGTTTAACAGGAGCAGTCATACGCGATGGGTCGGTTACTCCTTCAAGCCAACAGTATGCCACGCTTGACCCGAAAACTTCGCGTTGTTCAATAATCAAAGAAATCTTCCTCCATGTGTAGTCCCGGATTCCACCGTGCCAAAACGTTGCCGCTGAACTACTTCTCCGGAGAACAGCTGAGACGTTTCTAGCCACACGCAAATCCTCCATCTTGAATAACACGGCGCAGTGGGGTTGCCAAGACAACGTCCGGCGACTTTGCACGTCGAATTACGTGCCGCAGCGCACGTCGAATTACGCGTCTCACTATGACGCACATCGGATTGAAACGGGAAGAAAACCCAGCTCGTGACACTCCAGCTCGTGACACTCCATGCTCCCAAAGGAACCTCGCGCCCACCAACAGAATACCAGTAAGTGTTTAAATCATAACATGCGCTAATACTGGGACCCCGATATAACTGCTCACCGTTGTCTCACCACCATAAATCACTGTTGCACTCCGACAGTTACCGCTGTGAAAATTCTGCCAAACACTCCTCGGGGCTCGACTTATGCCCCCGACTGCGGAATGCCTCCCTGATAAGCTCATACACTGTCAACACTACAGTTAAAGTTCACAACGTCCATGCATGATTAGCTTCATAAACACATGCTGTAGGTTCAGTGCACTTCCAAGGCCGTAAATCGGTTTTAAAATTAATGTTGTTTAAACATTTACCTCTGCCAGCTGCCAGCTGCTGACAAAGTAACACTGCCGGTTTACTCCATGTGATATGCAGACTACAACACAACACAATCCAAAACGTGCCTGCTTTCAGTATTTCCAGATGACTACAGATAGTTGTCAGGCATGTTAAACACGTAAAACTCAATAGTTAGTCGGTAGGCAGATTTCAACATCAGGTGATGCTCTATATCTTCTGCTCTACAATCTTGTGGGCTCACCTCAGTCAAGCAGATTTTCAAACAAATAAAGTCCAACAGGAACTGGCAGGTCCAGGTTAGGGCTGACCGTTCACAGGTGGTGAGGAATGTCAGGAATTTTTGTTAGTCTAGTTACTCATTTGGGGAACACTCACCCAAGTCCATCATTAACTGGCACGTCCACGATGGGGCCGACCGATCTTCTGGTCACTGGTGGGGCTTTTGGACTGCCAGCTTGTTTCTTCCAAATGCGCTTCTTCAGTTTCTTAGATACCAGTCTATTCAAGGTAGCTCACGTAGGTTCTTTAAGATCGTCGCCAGTGTTAAAACGAAGAATGATGCGCAGGCCAGTCTTGTAGGAAAGGAAATAGATTTATTCTTGAGAACTTCTTAGGTTACAGGATGTTAGTCTGATCCATAAAAGTGCCCCACCAGGAGCAGCCTCCTCGCTGCTCAGCCCTTCCACACCAACTGATTCTCCCTTCAATACAAACACACTCAACATTCTATATGACCTCATCATAGGCTGAGCAGCCAGGCAGAGAACCTCTGTAGGGAGAGTGCATTGGGTAATTAGTACATTACAACACATGTTGAAAAGACGAACACCGGTAAGTTTTTTCACGTCTTTTATTGGTATGCAGTTAAACCACCAACTCCTGCTGCCAGCCTGTCGGTTCTCCGGTAACGACTCCTCACGCGAGCCATCACCATGGAGATAGAACAGGCCAGCACCTTTGAAAGATTACAACACATCCCCTTTACAGTGGAGACAACAAAGAGAAAGAAAAGAGAAAAGAAAAAGAAAGGAAAAGGAGAAGAAAACACCCATTCCAAATACAGCACTAAAAACAGTAACAATTATACTGAAAAATGAACATCATATGCAATGGACCAGGATAAGCAAGGAACAAAGCAAAAGAAAATTCAATACATCTCGTAGTCATCATACCTTTTGGGAAGTCGGCGAGATCTAGGACAATAAGGTGAAGAACCACAATTGGTGGGTAAGTTTGGAGCAGGTGAAATATCAGGGCAAGAAGGAAACATGGACTTGTCACCCTGGAACTTCACTAAACGAGACATGCTCCACTTACCACCATTATGTACAGTAACCACATTCTTATAAACAGCAGTGATGGCAAATGGTCCCATAAAGTCTGTGGCACCCTTCTTGTGCCAGCGTGGTCTTTTAATAAACACCCACTCACCAACCTTCCATGATGTTACCTTGGTTGATTTTTTGGAATCAAACCTTTGTTTGTACTTACTTTGGTAGGACTCAATTCTACCACTCAACTCCTCCCCACACAACACAGAACCCTCAATAAGAGGCAGCCACCCAGGATTGAGTTTGGACAGCGCAACCCTCCCACGCAACATTTGAAATGGGGACTTCCGCAGACCCACATTGAGGGCAGTGCGATGAGCCCACCATGTGTCCCTTAAGACACTCTTAAGAGGAACTCTCAATTCAATTGCCCTTTGCACGCATGCTTTGACCACTCTGTTCATGCGCTCCGCAAGACCGTTGGCCTGCGGAGTATAAAGAGCAGTTCTCTGATGAACAATTCCATAGTCCCTTAAAAACTCATTCATTTCTTGAGAAACAAATTGCAGACCATTATCTGTGATAAGGAACTTGGGAATCCTCGCTAGCGAATTCATCTTTGAGAAAATCAATAACCACCCTTGTGCTGATTGAACTTACACATCTGGTGGAGACCCATTTGGACGAATAATCCACCAAAAGAATCACAAATCTGTCTGCAGGATTCAAAAGCTCAAAAGGGCCCATGAGATCCAACCCCAACTTGACCCAAGGTTCCTGCGGAACTTCAACCGGAGACAGCGGAGGGGTGTTGACAACACGGGACTTATCACAGGAAGCGCACTCATAACACTCACTGACCACCTTTTCCACCTGACTATCCATCTTTGGCCACCAATACCTCTCCCTGAGGCGAGACTTCGTGAGACTTCTTCCCAAATGTCCTTCGTGAGCTAGGTTTATGAGTTTAGGTTTGAGATCCTCAGGTGGAATCACTCTCTCTCCACGCATGAGTTGGCCCTGGCAAAGGGTAAGCTCATTCCTGATGGACCAAAAAGGAAGCAACTCAGAATCTATTCTCTTATTGTCTGGCCATCCCTCAACTACAAAATGTGTCACTGCAGGTAACAAAGGATCTGCTTTCAAAGAACTTTCCCACTCACTCTCTTGAATGGCAGACTCCTTGACCCAGCTAACATTAACCGTGTCCGAGTCAAGGGCATTGCCAGGACATTCGATAGGTAACCTAGAAAGACAATCTGCCGCTTTGTTAGCAGTACCAGGTAGATATTCCACACGAAAATTGTATTCCTCTAAACCCTCACTCCAACGCTTCAGCCTTGGGGTAAGTCTTTCGCTCTCCATGCAGGAAAACACATGAACCAAAGGACGATGGTCAGATCTAACAAGGAAGGGGATGCCCCACAGGTAAAACTTAAAGTGCTTTACAGCCCACACTATGGCCAGAGCTTCCCTCTCAATACATGAATACTGTTGTTCAGGCTTCCTCAATGCCCTAGAAGCGAACGCAACAACTTTCTCTTCTCCGCAATCAACCTGAGAGAGAACAGCCCCAAGACCGCACAAACTGGCATCTGTAGTTAGGAAAGTTTTCTTCTTGGAGTCAAAATGACCAAGAGTTGGCATCTTCCCTATTGCCTGTTTTATGGAACTGAAAGCCGCTGCACAATCAGCCGACCAATCAAAACGTGCTCCCTTCCTAAGAAGTATTCTGATGGGTTCAACAGTGGAGGCGAAACCTTGGATAAACTTAGAATAAAACTCAGCGAGGCCAAGAAAAGACCTCACCTGCTCCTTGTCAGCTGGCGCAGGGGCATCAACAATGCTTTTGGCCAAATCTAGCTTTGGCTGGATACCTTCCCCAGATATAACATGTCCCAAATATGTGACAGAAGTTACATTAATCTTACATTTCAAACGATTCACTGTTAACCCCTTGTCAGCTAGTCTTTGTAATGTGAGTCTCAAAATTGTGTCATGTTCAGAATCATTCTTGCCATACACTAAAATATCATCCTGAAAAAACATGATGTTGGGGACATCTTTCAGAACCATCTTCATAATGCGCTGAAAGCAGGCAGCTGCTGAGGCTAACCCAAACGGCATCCTGATGAAACGGAAGGCCCCCAGTGGTGTCACAAACGACGTCAAATGTTTGGAGTCAGGATGAAGGGGGACTTGGTGGTAGGCCGAGGATAAATCTAACACGCTAAAGACCCTTGCACCACCAAGCATGTTGATCGATTCCGAGATATTAGGAAGTGGTTGACGATCCACCCAAATCCACCTATTTAGGCTTCTCAAGTCAACACACATCCTAATGCTCCTCCCACCATCCTTGGGGGCTAAAACCACTGGGGCCAACCATTCAGAGGATTCAATTTCCTCTATTACACCTTGAGTGACCAGCCTATTAAGCTCACTCTTTAGGGGTTCCAACATCATGTTAGGGACTTTCCTAACCTTGTGTACCACTGGTACAGCTTTCTGCTTAAGCACAATGCGGTGCTCAAAGTCCTTGAGCAAACCCAAATTGTCAGAGAAAACTTGAGGAAATTCCTCAAAATACTTATTAGAAGACATACTATGGTCAATCAGCATGACTTGTTCTGAAGGACAGCGGGCATTGGGATTAAGAATTATTCCCAAGTCTCTCTGATGTCTCCAACCAAGGAGGTTGTCACCACGCTTGGCGACATAGATCTTTCCAATGGTGTCCCTTCCTTTGAAGTGAATCTTCATGATGGCATAACCTATCACATCAATGTGTGAGCCACCATAACTAACAGGGTTAATGTCTGGTGCAACCAGTTGTAAATCATGAAATGTCTTGTCCCAAAGTTCACTGTCTAACATAGTGAAAGGAGAACCAGAGTCAGCTAAGACCACAATCAACTCGTCTCCAATCACAACTTCGCATTCTGGCATCTTGACGAGGTCAGCATCCACCACGCCATCACCTCTTACACTTAACATGGTCGTTTTGGAGAAAACATTTGTTTCAATATTCTCATGCGCACCATCCACTGTGCGTACTCTCCCACCAGTCTTGCATAGTCTAGCATAATGGCCTTTGATGCCGCACTTGTGACACGTGGTATTCCTGGCATAGCATTGAGGGTAGTTGGAAGAGTGGTTGTTACTCCCACACCTGTAACACTTCAACTTAGAAAAGTCTGTGGAGGTTTTAGGTTTAAATCCTCTGACCACTTTGGAGACATTGTCAACGAACTCTTTAGATTGAGTGGAGGATGTCTCCTTTTAGCTCACTTCGTGAATAGAACTGGGCGTAAGAACTTCGTCAGCGGATGTGTTGTGGGCCTTCATTTCTTTCACCCAGCCAGAGGTATTTTCCATGCCCTCTACGATGGCTATGGCTTCTTTTAGAGACGGATTTTTGGAAAGGAGTTTTTCTTGCACCCTGGGACTGTTTGTGCACCTGACCAGTTGATCTCGTATCAACGAGTCAGTGAGATCACCAAACTCACAGGTGCGTGCAAGTGTTTTTAAGGAAGCTATGTAGTTGCCAACCTTTTCATTGTGTTCTTGGACCCTCATGAAGAACTTGTGCCTCTCTAAAACTACATTGATACGCGGTCCAAAATACAGCTCTAACATTTTCATGGACATGTCAAATACATCTGAAGGTTCGCCATCGCCTTCACCTACTGGAATTAAGTCAATGCTTTCATAAATATTCCGTCCCTCTATTCCCAAGTTGTGAAGCAAAATTGCTTGTTTTCTATGAGCAGAACATTTTTCTCCACCAATTGCGACCAAATAAGAGTCGAATAAGAGTTTCCATCTTTTCCATGGCAGGAGAGGTTCGCCTTTATCGCAAAGGAAAGGAGGTGGTTGGCTCATAGTAGTGGCAGTCATGGTAGGCGTAGGGTTTAAATGTTAATCTCAAGCAAGGAAAACCAGCTACAAAATAAAGTCACTAATGTCACGATAATTGATCAATGTTGTAAGCAGGTGTGAATTTGTTATGGAAGAATAGTGAGCACAAGTGGTTAATGTCTAAAAGGTAATCAAGCAAAGCAATTGAAGCAAGTAAACGCAGGCATAGGCAGCTTGTGGCAGATAAAGAGCTTCAAAAACGGTTTAATCTGTACCTGGGTATCATAGGGGGCGATAATTGTGTTAAAGATCCTCCGTGTAAAGCTTCGTGACCGGTTGTCAAGGAAACGAAAAAAAACAAAAAACAATATGGCGGCACGCACGTACGTAGCGCAACGTAGCGTGACGTGGATGAGACAGAGGGGGCACTCGTGCGCATGGGCAAGTGAGTCAGCTGTGGCGTCACGAGGTGTAGTAACTGCCCAAGGAGAGTTGGCAAAATGGTCAAAATTGCCCAAAACTCAATCCGAGCGTCTCCGAAAATCCGGGGCAGAAGGAGGAAAATTGCTGAAGGTTGAAGATATCACCGCTTTGAAGGTCTCGCTCCGGCATGCGAAGAGATGCAGTCTGTGTCCGTGGGTCCAGGACATTGGGGAGAGTTGGTGGCGGGCTTGTCCCCCGCAAGTTTCCCTCGTCGCCAGTGTTGAAAAGACGAACACCGGTAAGTTTTTTCACATCTTTTATTGGTATGCAGTTAAACCACCAACTCCTGCTGCCAGCCTGTCGGTTCTCCGGTAACGACTCCTCACGCGAGCCATCACCATGGAGATAGAACAGGCCAGCACCTTTGAAAGATTACAACACATTCTGTGTATAATGATTTTGTTGTTTTATGCATCCTCCTTTTCTGTCATGTGTATGTTTTACAATCTCCATGCATTTGATTGTTTATGGTCATTATATGAGGGGGGTGATGTATAATTATTTTGTAGTTAATGCATCCTCCTTTCCTGACATGTGTGTTTTAGCATCTACATACATTTTGATTGTTTTCGATCATTATAAGGGGGGAGGTGTGTTGTAATGTACTAATTACCCAATGCACTCTCCCTACAGAGGTTCTCTGCCTTGCTGCTCAGCCTATGATGAGGTCATATAGAATGTTCAGTGTGTTTGTGTTGAAGGGAAAATCAGTTGGTGTGGAAGGGCTGAGCAGCGAGGAGGCTGCTCCTGGTGGTGCACTTTATAGGATCTGCCTAACATCTTGTAACCTGTAACCAAGAAGTGATCTTATGAATAAATCTACTATCCTGTTCTACATCACCTGGCCTACGTACTTTTCTTCGTTTTAACACTCTGCTCACTTTATTAAAATGTTTAATATTAGGCGTTTCTCATTACTCGCTGAATTTGCTCTCAGGGTTTGTAAAGGAGCTAGCCAGAGACTCCCAACATTGATACCACAAATAGAAGATTTTAAAATGATCCCTTGACAGAATAAATTTGGAAACGCCGACGAAGGCCCAACAGATACTGTTTATTAGTGAAGAATAATGGGCGGATACAAGCAAAATGGCAGGCAAAACCCCATGAGGTAAAGCCATCAAGCACGTTTCAGAACGTTGTGCGAGGCCCGCCTCATAAGAAGCTCACATATCATGCGACGAATAATTCACAATACCTACTTTGATAGTCCCAGGCGCTGAATTCAAAAGCAACTAAGCCATTTTGCAGATTTCATAAGCGCGGGGAACCCCACCGAATATGTGAGGCAGAGGAAAGTCACCACATGCTGAGGATCGCCCTCCACTCAGGAACTGCCTTACTCAATCACCGGGACCTCGTTACCGGTATAGAGTCACCGTTGTAGAAAGAAGCACTTCCGCATTCCTCCCGGAGCTCCGATTGGGGTAGGAGACAAACATCGCTGGTAGATGTAGGCGAGCGCAGGCCGACACAAGAGTCGCGGCTCCAACGCACGTGAGGGTCGAGAATTCTGAGGTGACGCAGGGCCCGAAGTGGCGTCGTTTTCTTCAGAACGTTTCCTCGCTGAAATAAGTCATATTGGGCCGTAATTATCCCCAGACCTCGAGCCAATCTTTGCCAAAGTTCTTAAAGTTACAGGAAACGCTGATATTTCAATCCTTATTACACAGATGAGGGCGCCGCCTCCGTCAGGAGCCCGTCCCGCGGCGGAGCTCTCGAATCAGCGGCCATTTTCCTTCCTGGCCAGACCACGCCCCCGTGATGCTGCGGCTTAGGGGGATCCGTGTGTTGATTATGCCTACAACCTATACAGAAGCACAGAGGCGCCATGTTGAACCTTAACTGATTTCCTTGAGTGCCCGTCTTGCCTGCCCCTTGTCAGAATAAATCATAAGATGGGACTCTGCCATTAGGGTGGCTGCATCTCCGACAGACTGAAAGGAAAGCCATAGAAAGGCATGAGGCAAGATTTCAACCCATCCCAAGACTTGCAGTTCTGAGTTAGGGTTGCAAGTTGGTATGTTATGTACAGTAAGTACTGCTCTGGCATTCCACGCAGCATTCATATTTTAAACACACACATTGACAACTGCACTGACCCCTATAGAAGGCCTCCTATAGCACACCTAGGAAAACCAATGGGAGGTAGGTAGTTATATGTTCTAATCAGACTCTGCCTCCTCATGATGCACAGTGTGATATTTGGCAAGTAAATATTAGGAGTGTCACCTAGTACACCTGCAAGCTTAGCCTCCAGGAGTTTAGCACAGTATACACTTTCACTCCTTGCTCGCCTCAGGCACTCAGAGTGATATTGTAAAGAGACTACTTCCACATACTTCTGCTCCGGTAAAGGGGAAGAAACGTGCACAAACAGTAGGAGCCCTAAATAGATGCTCATGGTGGATAAAGAAAAGTGTGTCGTCATGCTCACACTGACCGCCCTATAATTCAGACTTGGCGTGTATGTAGTTGGAACCTTATGGGGGGGTTTGGAATTTCCTCTGGATTGTCTCTGGCTTGGTTGGAAAATTGCTCTGTGGGACTTCAACAGACCTTAGTCTCGGTTGTATTTTCAGTCATCCTGGCTAAATCCTTCCTATCCTCAATTTGAAATCAAAGAAATGTACGTCTAAATTGACCAAAAGCAGCCATGTTAACATATATGTTGTACGGAACCAGTGTGTTCATGTGCACACCTAAACTGGATGTGCCAGCTGGGGCCATGGGCCCATTATCAAGACAGTCTGATACAGTGTGTACGCAGCACTCAGACACCAAGTGATGGGCCTCTCACCGCTCAGTGTGTGTCTGTAGATGCCTCCAACCCTTGAGGGGGCCCGGCAGGTCCCTTTGAATGCAGGTTGAAGATTCCCCTGCACAGATGCAGAGTGTGTGGTCTATGTGTGTGGTTGCGATGGCTGGCTTTGGAAAGAAGTCGGGGAGCGCCACACCTTGGTGTAGTATGTGACTGCACTCAGTGCACAGGTGCTAACAAAGAGCCCCCATATTAGGTCTTTTCTGCAGGTTCTGGACAGTTAGTGGATACTGAGAAGTAATCAGGTAGTCATTAACCAGTGGTGTCTCAGGACCCTGTGTTCTTCTGAGCTGCTCTAAGGAGCTGTAGGGGCAGCGGGCTGCTCTGGTTTATTGAAACAGTGACGTGCTGCAGCTCACTGCAGAGGAGAGGATGCCTCACAAGATCATGGGATTTCAGGGGCAGATTGCTAGTAGTTCCTGTGAGTTCCCTGCCATAGCGTAGGTTAGAAACTCCACAGCCAGGGCCAGTACTGCAGAGCTTGTTGTTTGGAAACAGAGCAGATCTCACCAACAAACCTACCACCCAAAGCAGTCAGTCAGAGAACCCACATTCTTTTTGTTGCCACAGGAGTCTAAGGGAAAAAGTAATTTCAAGTCAAAGGTTAGAACAAAGGATATTATTTTCCATTGCTCACAAACTTTAGAGGCTGCATCTCAATAGGACTCCTTTGCAGCAGATGGACAGGACTATGGATCTTTCTGGATGGAAAAATCTTATTCTCCACCTGGAGGGACTGTAAGGATGCCACGGTGGTCCTTGCTTGTGTTCCTGGCTCCCTGTGGCCACGCGTCCTACCACAGAGGTTCCAGGGGACTGGTTGATGCTGTAAGGATGCCATGGTGATCCTTGCTTGTGCTCCTGGCTCCCTGTGGTCACGTGTTCTTTTATTTATTTATTTATTTATTTTTATTTTGTTTTCATACAAGACATTAGCATTTTACGTGAACATCCATTATGTCCAATTTATACAAAAACAAATCTCTCGTTGAATATAAACAGAGGTATAGAGATTAAACACAAAACATAGCTGATTTATTTTAATCCATAAGGTTCGAGATTGGTGCCTACATCCGTAGTCCCCTATCTTTTTTCTTACGGCCCTTTAAATTATAAATCGCAACCTCAATATTATATGCTGCAAAAAGTCGTGCACGCCAATTAGAAACTGTAGGAGGGTCAACACAAATCCATTCAGATGTTATACAAAGACGGGCAATAGCCATTGCAATAAACACTAATTCTACAGTTGACCTTGTCCAATTATTTGTCACATCGTTACTTATTCCAAAGATAATGAGAGCTGGATTGATTGCAACCGGGATCCCTAAAGACAGTAAAAAAAAAGTTTCTATACCCTGAATGAAATCAGTTAGCTTTGGACATGCAAAAAACATGTGTACTGTATCTGCAGCTATAAGATTGCATCTATTGCATTTTCCCCCTCAAGCACCCCCCCATTTAGCGATCTTAGCAGGAGTGTAATACAGGTCAAATATTGACATATAATGTTGACTTTTTAGACTACCTGTAATTAAGATCTGGTTAGCTAGTGACAAGGAGTCTTCTAGATCTATTTCAATCCCCCCCATTTTATTAACCCATTTACATGATTGTGCCGCCAGATCATCAGGAAAACATTCAAGCAGGATAGAATATAATGTTCGAGGCATGTGAGCTGCAGAGCTCACACTTTGCATTAGATTAGATCGCCATCTGGTGTTGGGCTCGGATGCTTGCACTTTGTTGTTGTCTTCGAAGAAGTCTTTTGTAGTCATGTGATAGGTGACTCCTCCTTTGGACGATAGTGCGCATGGGCATCGACTCCATCCTCAGATTGTTTTTTTCCGCCATTGGGTTCGGGTGCAACTTTCGCGCTCCGGTTCGAAACTCTACTTTCAACCGTTTTCCATCATCAAAACTTTCAACAACTTCTATCGACATCGAAATCTCGACGCGCCTCTTCATCGATTCCCTTTCCAGCCGTCGACGCGGGCCGCTGGGCCCATCTACGCCCTGAGGCCTACGGCTAATGGAAAGGAAGCCCTTCCGGAAATGCCCCCAGTGTGGAGCAAAGTTTCCCCACAGTGACCATCACGTGGTCTGTAACCTGTGCCTCTCGCCCGACCACAACGAGGCTACCTGCCCAGCTTGCGCCTCCTTTCGCTCGAAGAAAACCATTCGGGATCGTCGAGCTCGAAGGCACGTCATGGCGCAGAGATCCGCTCCAGAACCTGTCGACATCTTCGACAAGGGCCCCGATGTCCCTGAGGAGGATTCCGAAGGTCTACTGATCGTGTCGGAGGAAGAAGACTCAGACGATCCCATCACTCCTGGGCAACGAGTGAGTACTACTGCCCCTACCCCAACCCCCCCACCGAAGCAGAAGGCACCGGTCAAGACTTCGCCTGTTGGCCCCAGTCGCGACCGAAAACATGCTTTGGACGCCCCGCCTCCGGGTCCGGCGCCGAAGAAAAGACTCAAGCCTTCCAGTACCTCGGCACCGACCAAGCCGCATGTATTAGTTCCACCGGCACCTTCGGCGCCGAAGCCAAAGGAACACTCTGCTCCGAAATCCACCTCGATTCCAAAACCCGCCTCCAACACATCCAAGCATGGGGATAAGTCGGCGTCGAAACCGAGACTCCACGACACAGCCCCTAAGCCAAAGCTTTCGGAGCCGATTCCCAAGACTAAAGACTCTTCCACGCCTTCTAAGGCCAAAGAGCACACAAAACAGCCATCACCTCGCTCGGAACCGAAAAAGTCGGCACCGAAGCCAAATCTCCAGGAGGAGGAGTTTTTTCATCCGGATCCTGTTGATCCTAAACAAGCCAAAATCCACATTAACCCCAAAACTGGACATATCATTACTGTGCCACGCCACAAGCCCGTTCCTGTGGAAAAGGACTGTGCTACTTCATCTATGCCTCCTTCTTCCCCTGTCCTTCCCTCTAACACCCCTCCTCTCCACATCCCTCTTACACCGCCTCAGCCTGTAACATCTCCACCACATGACTATCAAGATGACATGGGGGACGGTGGTGACCCTGATGACGCATTCACTGACCCAGATGACCCACCACAGGATGATTGGGGCTACAACGATCCAATAGATCTCCCAGACCTCCCAAGCCCTCCACCATACCCAACAAAACCATCTCCCCCAGATGATAACATTGGTTTTGGGCAACTCATTCACAGGGCTGCTGTTTTTCATGGGGTACATATGCACACAAACGCACCAGAGGAAGATTTCCTCCTAGATACTTTTGAACAGTCTCAGAGAACTGTACAGACGTTACCCATGATTAAAGGAGTCATCAAGCATGCTCCTGACATATTTAAAGATCCTGTACGGGCCAGAATTCTTAACCCTAGGATCGACAAAAAATATAGACCTGCCCTTGACGACCCTGCTTACATTAAAGGCCAGCTCCCTCTTGACTCCTTAGTAGTATCCAATGCTCGTAAACGAGCTAATTCTCAAACTTCAGGGGACGCTCCACCCCCTGATAAGGAGTCAAAATTGCTAGACGCATCTGGCAAACGAGTAGCTGCGCAGGCCACCAATCACTGGCGCATAGCCAACACCCAGGCACTGCTGGCCAGATATGATAGGGCCCACTATGACCAACTAGAAACCCTATTACAACACTTACCTGACCAGTACAAAACGCAGGCAAATGATCTAATTCAGGAGGGCAAACTAATCTCCAATGCGTCCATTAAGTGTGCCCTTGATGCAGCTGATACTGCCGCTAGGTCTGTCAACACCAGCGTACTCATTAGAAGGCATGCATGGTTACGCATTTCAGGCTTCAAGCCGGAGGTTCAAACCACCATTTTAAACCAGCCGTTCAATCATAACCAACTCTTTGGTCCGGCTGTAGACACTGCCCTTGAGAAAATGAAAAAGGACACTGAAACTGCCAAATCAATGGGAGCGTTGCAGTCTCCACATCAACGTGGCTCCTTTTGTCGCTCCTTCTACAGAGGAGCCTCTAGAAACACCAACACAGACAGTTCCTCTTCTTTCAGAAATACCACCCAAACATCCCCCAATAGAGGATACTTTAGAGGTGGTTACCGAGGGAACAACAGTAAAGGGAGAGGCCGAGGTAGCACCAACACCCGTACCTCCCCGCTGCTAAACAGTGACTTCCCTCCACTTCCCCCGACCATTCCACTCCTGTCGGGGGACGACTAACACAGTTCCTACCTGTCTGGAACTCCATTACAACAGACAGGTGGGTGAGACAAATTATCCAATATGGTTACTGCCTAGAACTTACAGCTGCCCCCCAAACATACCACCCAAGCAGCGTCCAATGTCCGCAGACCATCTTACACTTTTAAAGCAAGAAGTTCTTTCGCTGCTTCAAAAGCACGCCATAGAGCCAGTCCCTCTACTACACCAGGGAACAGGGGTTTACTCCCTGTATTTCCTAATCCCCAAAAGGATGGGACCCTAAGGCCTATTCTAGACCTCAGACCCCTCAATCAGTATATACATTCGGATCATTTTCACATGATCACTCTCCAACAAGTGCTTCCCTTACTACAACAAGAAGACTTCCTTGCCACACTAGACCTCAAGGACGCCTACTTCCACATTCCCATACATCTTGCTCACAGAAAGTATCTAAGGTTCGTACTCGATGGACAACACTACCAGTTCAAAGTCCTTCCATTCGGAGTCACCACTGCTCCAAGGGTGTTTACCAAATGCCATGCAGTAGTAGCAGCACACCTACGAAGACAGCAAATACATGTCTTCCCATACCTGGACGACTGGCTCATAAAAGCCAGATCATTCAACCAGTGTGTCCAACACACTCATCAGACTAGTCAAACACTACACAACTTGGGGTTCACAACTACACCAAGTCGCACCTCCAGCCCTCCCATATACATCAATATCTGGGAGCCACAATAAACACTTCCACGGCTCTAGCTTATCCCAGCCAAGCCAGGATAGCCAGTATACAAGCCCTCATCACCAAGTTTCAAATCCAACACTCTCTCCCAGCCAGAGTGTTCATGCAACTAATCGGCATGATGGCATCTTGCATTTTCATCGTACCTCATGCAAACTTCAAATGCGTCCCCTACAACAGTGTCTAGCACACCAATGGAATCAGGCTCACGGACAACTTACAGATCTGGTGTTGGTGGACAGCCGCACACATCGCTCTCTGCAGTGGTGGAACACAAAAAATGTGTCCAAAGGGCGGCCGTTCCTGGAGCCTGTTCCACAAATAGTACTGACAACGGGCGCATCATTCACAGGATGGGGAGCACACATACAACACAAGGCAAGTGGACCACGCAACAAAAGCTGCTCCACATCAATCATCTAGAGTTACTAGCTATATTCCTAGCTCTCAAATCCTTTCAACTCCACGTACAAAACAAAGCCGTCCTGATCCGAACAGACAACATCACGGCCATGTATTACATACAAAAACAGGGGGACACACTCTCCACAACTGTCCCAACTGGCACAGAACATTTGGAGGTGGGCCATTCCACAAAACATATACCTTCTAGCCGAACACCTACCAGGAGTTCACAATCAGATTGCCGATCTGTTAAGTCGACAGACACAACAGATTCACGAATGGGAACTACATCCACAAGTTCTTCTACCTTTTTTCCACATGTGGGGCCAGCCAGACATAGATCTGTTCGCCACACACCAAAACGCAAAATGCCCAACCTTCGCCGCCAGGTTTCCACACCCGCAGTCCAAGGGCAATGCGATATGGATGAATTGGTCCGGCAGATTTGCGTACGCTTTTCCACCACTCCCACTCATTCCACTTGTGGTACGCAAGCTCCGACAACAGTCTCTAAAAATGATCCTAGTAGCTCCCACATGGGCACGCCAACCGTGGTGCACCACACTCCTGGAACTATCAGTAGTCCCATATCAAAAACTACACCTCTCCCCATCACTGCTAACGCAGAGCCATGGAGAGATAAGGCACCCAGATCCATCTCAACTGAACCTTGCGATCTGGCTCCTGAAGTCCTAGAATTCGGTTACCTTAACCTACCACCAGACTGTATGAACATCATTAAAGAGGCTAGACGCCCTACCACCAGAGCTTGCTATGCAGCAAAATGGAAAAGATTCGCTATTTACTGCGCTAACAATGATATCCAGCCATTACAGGCCTCCACGCAAAACATCATTTGCTACTTACTACATTTGCAAAGATGTAATCTTGCATACTCATCCATACGTCTGCATCTAGCAGCCCTTGCTGCTTACTTACAAAACAGGCAACACTTATCACTCTTTAGGGTCCCCGCCATTAAAGCCTTTATGGAAGGCCTTAAACGGATCATACCTCCCAGATTACCACCTTCCCCAGTGTGGAATCTTAACATAGTACTTACTAGGCTCATGGGACCACCATTTGAACCCCTGCATAAATGTGAACTTCAATTCCTTACATGGAAAGTAGCGTTCCTAATTGCAATGAAATTTGAAATTTGTACTTGTAAAGCGCACTTATACCCCCAAAGGGGTGTCCTGGCGCTGTACGCATACCGCTGTGGAACCCTTCCTGGCTTTTCCCTGTGAAATGTCCACTCCTGGGCACCCCCAGGGTGAAGCCAGGCATCCCAGCGCTGTTGGGGCCGTTGTGGAGATTAAGCAAGCTATTGCCCAGAGTTGCAGAGTGGGACCCATGATTAGAATAGGCACCGAGGCGAGAATTATCAGGTCCGAGGAATTGAGCCCAAGACCCGCCGAGGCGGGAATTGAACCCTGGTCCCGGGCCAGATCTCTGCATCAGGGTCTGCCGCTCTAACCATTGAGCCACACTTCTCCACAATCAGGAGGGTGAGTGAGATCCAGGCTCTAACTATACAAGAGCCCTTCTTACAAATACATCATAACAAAATAGTTCTCAGGACAAACCCAAAATTCCATCCTAAAGTCATTTCTCCTTTCCACCTTAACCAATCTGTAGAACTACCCGTGTTTTTTCAAAACCCGGATTCCGTAGCAGAAAGAGCTCTCCACACCCTAGATGTCAAAAGAGCCCTAATGTATTACATTGACAGAACCAAGTCATTTCGCAAAACAAAACAATTGTTCGTAGCTTTCTCTCCACCACATAAAGGTAACCCCATCTCAAAAGCTGGGATTGCAAGGTGGATCGTTAAATGTATCCAAATATGCTACCAGAAAGCCAAACGCACATTATCAATTCCCCTAGAGCGCACTCAACACGCAAACTAGGGGCTTCCATGGCATTCTTAGGGAACATTCCCCTAGAAGACATATGTAAGGCAGCCACATGGTCTACAACACACACCTTCACTAAACACTATTGTGTTGATGTGCAAGCCAAGCAACAAGCTTCTGTGGGCCAAGCTGTCCTTAGAACACTTTTTCAAACTACTGCAACACATACAGGTGACCACCGCTAGGGAGATACTGCTGTACAGTCTATGCAAAGTGTGAGCTCTGCAGCTCACATGCCTCAAACGGAAAATGCTACTTACCAGTATGCATCTGTTCTTGGCATGTAGAGCTGCAGATCCTCACACGCCCACCCACCTCCCGGGACCTGTATGTGTTCCAGTCCTATCTTATTTAGATATACACACATGGACATCCTTTTCCTTTTCTACTAACTCCATCACTCCCCATTATGGCGAAAAACAATCTGAGGATGGAGTCGATGCCCATGCGCACTATCGTCCAAAGGAGAAGTCACCTATCACATGACTACAAAAGACTTCTTCGAAGACAACAACAAAGTGCAAGCATCCGAGCCCAACACCAGATGGCGATCTAATCTAATGCAAAGTGTGAGGATCTGCAGCTCTACATGCCAAGAACAGATGCATACTGGTAAGTAGCATTTTCCTTCCCTAGCCGTTTTTTTTATCATTAGTTCTATCAAAGGGATTTTAGCAGTGTTGAAGGGTACCCTCTGATTTTCTTTCTCCAGATAGCTTCGTATTTGAAGATATTTAAAAAAATCTCCCCTTCCCAGCCCATATTTATCCTGCAAAGTAGAAAAAGGTACCAGTTGGCCATGCCAATATAGATCTCCCATTACTGAAAGGCCTTTATTCCTCCAGTTATATGTGACCTGATCACGAAAAATTGGAGGAAGAATTAGTGTATTCGCCAGTGGGGAATAGGCATTTAAATTTGGGATCTTTAGCCTCTGTTGAACCTGTTTCCAAACCTTGTAAGCTGCCCTCAAGATCTTGAACCGTGTCTTTTTGTAGTAACTGGGTTCGAAAATCGCTGCCAGGCAGCCCACTGCTTGTTTCCCCAAACATAATTCATATATAGATGGGCTGCTTGCCGGCGGTATATCAGCTCCAGAGCCCACAAGAAGTATCGTCATATGTTGGAGTAATGCTGCCCAGTAATATAATAGAAAATTAGGGACAGACAATCCCCCTTTCTGGCTGGGAAGCATCAGCCATTTACCTGCTTTTCTTGGTCTCCGGTATCCCCAGAGAAATCTGGTACACATCCTTTCAATGTTTGAAAAATGGGAGGATGAAAACTCAAGGGGTATTGTTCGAAATAAATACAAAAACTTAGGTAAAATTAACATTTTTAAAACATTGCAACGCCCAATTAGGGAAAGATGTAAGTGATCCAATCTCTCTAATTGCATGTTGGTTGAATTAATTATCGGCTTTATTTTCAGATCTGGGATACTTTCCACTTGGGTAGAGATTGTCACACCCAGATAGTCTGCTTCCGTAACAACCGGAAAATCTGAAGGGCATAGCGAACCAGAACATAAGATTTGGGTCTTATTGGCATTAAGCTTATACCCAGAAAATACTCCCAACTGGGCCGCTAAATCCCTGACAGCTGGAAACGCAGAGCAAGCGTCGCTAGTAAGTATGGCAATATCATCAGCATAAGCTAATGCTCTGTACTTGACCCCACCAATTTCCATTGCCTTAATCCGAGTGTAGTTCTCCAATTTTGTTAAAAAAGGGTCGATATAAAGGGCGAATAAAAGAGGGGAACGGGGGCAGCCCTGTCTTGTGCCCCTGCTGATTGTAAACGCCTCCGATTCCTGCCCTGCAATTCGGACCCTTGCCTCCGGTGATGAATACAGCACTTTAACCGCCTGAACAAACCCCGAGCTAAACCCCTTCCATTGTAGAACAGACCACAGGTACCGCCAGGAGACACTGTCAAACGCTTTCTCAGCGTCCAAGAGGAGAACTCCTAGCGGTGCTCCCGTGGCCTGAGCCCAGTCCAATATTGCAACCACCCGACATATATGATCTGTTGTATCCCTCCCCGGGATAAAGCCATGTTGACCTAGGGACACCAACGGGATGATAACCTGTCCTAATCGGTTTGCCAGAAGTTTAGAATATATTTTGCTATCAGCACTAATCAATGTTATTGGTCGGTAAGAAGCTGGCATTAGTTCAGGCTTTCCTTTTTTCTTAAAAATAATGATAGTGGTTTTCCGCCAGGAATCAGGAATTTGTTGATTGCTACGGGCATGTTCGAGTAACCTTAAGATGTCATATTTAAGTTCCTTGCGGAAAGTTTTATAAAATTCCAGCGGAATACCGTCAGGACCCACTGCTTTACCTGCTGCCAACGAGGTTATCGCTAGCTCTGTTTCCTCCCAGGTAAATTGGGTTTCTAATGCCAAGTTTTGGTCAGGGGAGACTTTGCCTGTTTCGATGTCTCTCAGAAACTCCCTTAAGAGATCCCCTGGGTAGTCCTCCAATTGTCCATCAGGGCCCTGAGACGTTTGGAGATCCTGCATATAAAGTTGATTATAAAAGTCCTTGAATCCCCTAAGAATACCATCCGGAGAGTCCTGGATCTGACCATCTAAGTTCTGTATTTTGAGTATGCGGTTAGCAGTTTCTCGCTGTTGAGTCCGTTTTGCAAGAACTTTGCCCGTGTTTTCCCCCAGCTCATATGACTCTGTCCTCTGTTGTATATACTTGGCCGCCAGTTCCTTACTGAAATTACTGTAAAGTTTAGATTTAAGGATAGCAATCTTCTGCAAAGTGACTTCTGTGCCCGCCCCCATCCGAATGTTACTGATTAGCTCACTTTCTTCTATCCTTAGTTGTCTTATCCATTCATTGGTTTCGTCATGTATTACTTTTTGTCGTGCTATTGAAAAGCTAAAAGTTTCCCCTCTAACGGCGGCCTTAAAGGCATCCCACACTGTACAAATAGAAGCTGTGTTTCGGTTAATAGAGAGAAACTCCATTATCCAACTTGCCAGATGAGAACGATGTGAGACATCCAATAAAAGCTTTCTTTCGAAAGTCCAGGGCTTAATGATCTTTTTAATACCCTGTACTGGAAGTTCAATAATTAGGGGGTTATGATCAGATATTATTCTGGGAAACATTTCGATTCTGCTAGTATGCGCTATTTGATTAGACAGAAAAAAATAGTCTAGCCGAACATATTTATTATGGGGGGCAGAATAATAAGTAAAGCCAGGATCACGTGGATTAGATTTATGCCAGCAATCAGCCAACCCAAGTTCGGTTACTAGCCCTTGCAAGGCTCGAAAAACCCTAGGCTTCTTCCCTTGATAAGAATGTAATTCCACACTTAAAAAATTAAGGACATCTGGATCATCAAGATTAGCCCCGTAAATGGAACACAATGTAAACGAAAGATTAGCTATTAAGATCTCCACTATTACCCAGCGGCCTTGCTTATCTGTCTTGACCCGTTTATATGAGCATAGACCATGTCTGGCTAAGATTGCCACCCCTTTAATATTGATACTCTGTTTATTACACGCCAGTAATTCATATCCAACATCCCCCAGCCATCTACGATTGTTCCATTGTATGTGGGTCTCTTGAAGACATACTATGTCTATATGCATGAGTTGTAGTTGTCTTGCCAAAACTCCCCTTTTCCTTTTATCATTAAGCCCACATATATTGACTGAACAAATTCGGATATTAGCCATCCTCACCTGAAGAAAAAAAAAAAACGCTCTACAAACCAATAGACAGACTGATCAGCTACATTCCAAATACAGGTTACATACCTAGCAAGAAAATCAGTGAAAACAAAACAATACTTTCCCCCACCCCCACCCTCCCTTCCCTTGTCCACCCACCCAACCCACCCATCCCTCACACCCACCTTGACCCCCAACTTATAGGCGTAAGGGCAAATAGCCCTCAGTGATGACGAGCGTGCTCCTTCCCCCTCCCTCTCCCTCTCCCTAAGTTTTACCCCCGCCCCAAAGACCTGTAGGCAGAAAAAACTTCAGCCATCTATATTATATGCAACATCATTAACCCAAACCATCAACATTACCGCCCTGTAGGGTGCCCAGGAATTCTTTTGCCTGAATTTCAGAGGTGAAAAACCTTGCAGTCCCATTGACAATTACTTTCAGGCTTGCCGGATTGAGTAAAAATACTTGCACCCCTTTTGCTTGGAAGCCCGGGATTAGCTGCCGGAGCTGCCACCTCTTTTCTACCGTACCCTGACAATAATCTGGCCGGACAAAGAACTCACAGCCTTTACCCTTCCGTTTTCTGTTGGGTCTTGCTAAATCATAAAGAGCCTCCCGGGCAAGAAAGTTATTAAGACAAATCAGAATTGCCCGGGGTTTATCTCCTGTTTGGCTGTTCTTTTTAGTATGTTTGAACGGGAAACGGTGAGCCCTTTGTAATTCTTTCTTCCAGTCCCACTGTTGTAGGTCCGGAAATGCCTCACTAAATAATTCCTGAACAAACCGATGAACATCAGTTCCTTCCAGACCTTCCGGGACTCCTAATATTCGGAGGTTGTTCCTTCTTGCTCGGTTTTCTAAATCCATAAGTTTCTAGGTAGTGTCTTGTTTCTGAGCTTCCAAAAGTTGAATCCGAGTTCGTTGCCCTGCTAGTTCGTCCTCCACTGCTGATATTCTGGATTCTGCTTTGCCAATTCTTACAGAAAAGTCTGAGCAAGATTTTGCCACCCTACGGATTGCATTTTGGACTTTGCGATAACCTCCCTGAATCCTTGCACTTTCAGCCCGTGTCTCCTCTCTGTGGGCTAGAATGGTTTGGTAAATGGTAGCTAGGGTGACTACTCCTAATTGATCTTGATTTAGGAGTTGATCATGTCCAGCTACTCCAATTGACCCATTTCCTTCATCCAGTTTCGGGGAGTAAGTGTAATCCCATGCCAGTGCTCTACCTTGGTCCAAGGATTTACCTTGGCCCTGGGAGTTCCATTTAGTTTTGCGGACAGTATTTGGCGCTTTTGAGGCGTTATCACCCGCAAAGTCATATTCTTCCGGATTCGGACCAGGGGTACCCAGGTCACTAACCTCATCAGCCCACCCCCCCTCGAGACTTTCTTCTCCAGAGGAAAGGGATGGGTCAGGCAAAGAGAAAAATGTCTCCCCGCTTTCACCATCTTTACCCAGGCCAAGGGTGCTCCGATCTAGATCTTGTGCAGCTATTGTTGATTGCTCTGTCCTAGAGGTTGTCCTAGGGGTTGCCACTGACGCACCCGACAAAGTTCCCGGAGTATCGCTGGGGCGAACTACATCTCCCACAATGCCTTGTATTTGAGTCCCATCACATTGTAGCCATTTATCAGCGTCCCCCCCCTCTACCAAATTGGAATTTGCCAGCATTGAACTGTCCCCTGCACACTCAGCCATACCTGCAGGGATGTGTTGTGACACCAGGGCGGGTTCAACAGTATTATCGGTATTAGTCAAACTTTGTTTGTTTGCCCAGGTAGCCTCCATGCTTAGCCCATGACTCAGAACATCACTACAGACATTGGAGATTAGAGACTCAGCCGCTGGATTCAAAGTCTTACCCTGGGTTTTTTCCGCCGATTTTGCCTCTCCCGTATTTTTTGATTTTAATTGCTGTGTGCGGAAGAATGAGGACACTGTATGTTTCGGGCGCGCAGCAGGGTCTCCTCCGCCTCCCTTCTCTGCTTCGCGCTCCGTAGCTCCGCTGATTCCTTGTCTGCCTGCAGATTTCCCCGTCACGGCGTGTCTTTTCTTTGGCCCCCCATCGATTTTAGACGGGTTGCCGGTAGTCGCAGGTAGACCGCCGCGTATCCTGGTTGTTTTACCCGACGCCTTCGGCCCCATCGAGCTTGTTAGCCACGACCCGGTTAACTGTCCGGTGGCCCAGAAGAGAGGGTTCGTCGGGACCCGACGCGAGGGGGCCGGTATTCCAGAGTA
Source organism: Calotriton arnoldi (assembly GCA_963921515.1). Lineage (NCBI taxonomy): Eukaryota > Metazoa > Chordata > Amphibia > Caudata > Salamandridae > Calotriton > Calotriton arnoldi. The sequence continues at coordinate 2,564,612 of CAWUFW010001040.1, forward strand.
TAAAAACTGCAGCCGCCAGATCATCCTTTTCAAAAAAGGTCCAGGTATTGCTTTTCTGCCCTTCTGCCTTTATTTACTCCCGTTGAATATCTTCCGAAGTCAGCATTTCAGGGTGAAAGGGTATAACTCAGGGAGCTCGTGGAGCCTGCTCACACGGCTGAGATGTCAGCCGCCATCTTGCCCCAACAGAGGTTCCAGGGGACTGGGTGATCATGTAAGGATGCCATGATGGTCCTTGCTTGTGTTCCGGCTCCCTGTGCTCACGCATCCTACCACAGAGGTTCCAGGGGACTGGTTGATGCTGTAAGGATGCCACAGTGGTCCTTGCTTCTGCTCCTGGGTCCCTGTGGTCACGCGTCCCACCACAGAGGTTCCAGGGAACTGGTTGGTGCTGCAAGAATGCCACGGTGGTCCTTGCTTGTGTTCCTGGGTCCCTGTGGTCACACGTCCTACACAGAGGTACCAGGGGACTGGTTGATGCTGTAAGGATGCCACTGTGGTCCTTGCTTGTGCTCCTGGCTCCCTGTGGTCACGCGTCCTACCACAGAGGTTCCAGTGGACTGGTTGATGCTGTAAGGATGCCACGGTGGTCCTTGCTTGTGCTCCCGGCTCCCTGTGGTCACGCGTCCTACCACAGAGGTTCCAGTGGACTGGTTGATGCTGTAAGGATGCCACGGTGGTCCTTGCTTGTGTTCCCGGGTCACTGTGGTCACGCGTCCTGCCACTAAGGTTCCAGTGGATTAGTTGATGCTGTAAGGATTCCACAGTGGTCCTTGCTTGTGTTCCTGGGTCCCTGTGGTCACACGTCCTACCACAGAGGTACCAGGGGACTGGTTGATGCTGTAAGGATGCCACAGTGGTCCTTGCTTGTGCTCCTGACTCCCTGTGGTCATGCGTCCTACCACAGAGATACCAGGGGACTGGTTGATGCTGTAAGGATGCCAAGTTGGTCCTTGCTTGTTTTCCTGGCTCCCTGTGGTCCCGCGTCCTACCACAGAGGTTCCAGGGGACTGGTTGATGCTGTAAGGATGCCACGGTGGTCCTTAAGTAAGTAAAGGCCTATATAGCGCACAAATGCAGAGGCGTCTTGGCGCTGTGGGGAGCAGGATGGAGGCGAAGTCAAGAGGGGCTTGATCACTATTGGAGAGGAAAAAGCCAGGTTTTAATCTTACTCCTAAACTGTGATCTGGACGGTAACAGCCTGATATTGAGTGGAAGTTCCTTCCAGAGCTTAGAAGCCAGGAAAGATAGACATCTGCCTCCCCATCTGGTCCTCTTTACTCTGGGGACGTGAGCTAGGTCTTTATTGGCAGATCTTAGCAACCTGCTAAGGGTATGCCGTTGGAAAAGTTTGTGGTAGACATTGGGCCCCCCCATAGAGGGCTTGATGGACCACGCACAGTGCCTTAAACTGAATTCTTTGCTTAACTGGGAGCCAGTGCAGTGCTCTAATTGCCCCCGAGATAGGGCTATATTTTGAGATATTTAGTAGGGTACGTGCCGCTTCTTTCTGTAGGGATTGAAGTTTCATCAACTGGGGTTTTTCAACACCTAAGTATAAGGTGTTACAATAGTCTAGGCGGGAGAGAATAAGAGCTACCACAACCGTTTTTCTCAATTCCTTAGGTAGAAAAGGTAGGATTTTACGTAGCATTCTTAGCTGAAAGTAACGAGCTGATGTCAGTTGGTTTATCTGCCCTGAGAAATTGAGCAGATTGTCACATAGAAAGCCAAGGTTTTTCACTTTGGTGGCAGGGACAGGACAGGCCCCAGCCACAGCTGGCCACCATGCTTGGGTCCAGATAGGAGGACCATTTCCAAATTCCATGATCTCAGTCTTGTCCGTGTTTAGTTTTAAGTAATTCTTTTTCATCCATTTTATGATGTGGCCCAGACAGCTATGAAATTTGTCCGCCACCGAGTCTGCCATTGATGTGATGGAGATAATAATTTGAGTATCGTCCGCATACGATACAAACGAGAAACCATGGTCCCTGATTAGTTTGACCAACGGGGTCACATAAATATTGAACAGCGTTGGAGAGAGTACTGATCCTTGCGGCACTCCCCCGGGTAGTTGAAATGTTCCTGATTCTAGGTTGTCCCAGCTCACCCTCTGTTCTCTAACAGAAAGGAAGGCGGTGAAAAGGGTGAGCGCGGTGTCTCCGACTCCTACTGCCTCCAGCCGTCGCGTAAGTACAGAGTGATTAACCGTATCAAACGCGTCTGATAGGTCAAGTAGGATCAGGATAGCCCTGCCACCCTTGTCAATTTGCCATTGAATTTCCTCCGTGGCCATGATTAGTGCACAGATTCCGTCGAGTAACCCGAATGGAAGCCATGTTGTGTAGGGTCTAGAAGGTTGTTGGAATTTAAGTAATCCGTGAGCTCTGAATTAATGGCCTTTTCCAGGACTTTAGCTGCTAGAGGCAAACAGGATATTGGACGGTAGTTCGTTACCTCAAGAGGGTCGAGAGAGGGTTTCTTTAAGATGGGTCGAATACAGGCTTTCTTCCAGGAAGTCGGGAAGACACCTGTGTTAATAACATTGTTCAAGAGGGGGGCAAGTAGGACACTAACTTTGTTAGAGACTCCATGAATGATGTCCGGCGGACAAGGGTCAGTTGGAGATCCCGACTTGATGGCCAGTAAAAGGTCATTTATGCTGTTGGTTGTCAAGGAGTAGAAGCTGGTTAGGTAGCAAGTGTTGGATGTCATGTCTTCTGTAAATGTGGTAGGAGAGGAGGGGGTGTCAGGGCTCGGGCTCTCCAGTTCTTTATATATTACTTGAACCTTTGACTGAAAGAAGGTAGCCATTTTATATCACAATGCTTGATCCGGGGCAAATACATTGCTATGATGGAGTTTAGAAAGCGCATTGATGGTTTTAAAGAGTTCTCTAGCAGAATTTTTGGCCCCCTCTATTTTGCTGTTGTAGAAGTTCTTTTTGGAACTGATGGCTGCTTTGTAATCATTTAAAGCTTGGTTATAATTCCTTTTTGGCAACCATGCTATGGTCCATCCTCCATACTCGTTCAAGGCATCTGCAAGTGGATTGGATTGTTTTCAGCTCAAGGTTGTACTCCAAGGGGCAGTGGGTTTATTCCTACGTTGTATGACAGTTTTCTCTGGGGCTAATTGATAAATGGCAGACCTGATCCATTTCTCATAGCTTTTGGCCGCCAAGTTAGAATTTACTGCGGTGGGCATACGATTATCAAGCAGGTCTGTTAGCACCTCAGGCCTGATGTTACGCCAGGACCGTACTTTGTTCAGAGGCAGAGGTGGCAACTGCGGGTCTTTTATTTGGCCCGTCAGGTTAAAGAAAATTGCCATATGGTCGGACCAAGTAAGTGGCAGAATTCTATCAATACTCATAGAAGTGTTTTTCGTAAAGATCCCATCCAGTGTGTGAAGGGCCTTATGAGTTGGTTGTAGAACTATCTGAGTAAGGCCGAAGGCTTCCAAAGTGCCTATCAGCACTGAAGTATAAGCCTCGTCACTGCGTTCAAGGTGAAAATTAAAGTCCCCTAATATGGTAAACGTGGGGGAATCTAGGCATGATTCTAACAAGGACTGTAACGCTTGCAAAAATGGGGATTTGGGTCCTGGTTGTCTGTAGAGGAGCAGACCGGGATAGACTAACACATTCCTGATTTAATGTTGAACATCATTGCTTCTGCTCCTGGAAGCAGAACAGATCCAAAGGTAATTTTGAACCGAGACCTATAGATGATAGTGATCCCACCCCCCATTTGCCCGGATCTGGGCTGACTGGCAAGCGAATAACTCACTGGTATGGCTATCACCCAATCCGGTTCCGATGACGCAGTGGTCCAGGTTTCAGTAAGAAACACAATGTCAGTTTTAGAAGTTTGCAGCAGACATTCTAATTGATATTTGTGTTTAATGGCAGATTTAGTATTGAGTAGTACAGCGCTGAGTAGGCTATGTGTGAGTTGTGGAGCATTAGTAACTACTGAAGGATCAGAAGAAAGAGGTACACTGGGAGATTAGGTTCTTGGTTCTGCAAGTTGAGTGCATTAATGAGCCCTTTATTTGGGGAAGCTGGAGGCCGGGGAGGTAACAGGGAGGTTGCTGGCTGAGAGTACATACCTGCAGTGGGGGCAAAGAAGGGCATTATTGTTGATTTCCCTGAGCTGGAATGAGACATTGCCACATCTACCAGTGTTTAGGAGCAGTAACTGTTCCTTGGTGTAGGTGAGGATAGGAAAACAGACAGAGTTCCCGGCGCAAGGCGCAATCCGGGCGCTGACTAGCGCATATGGGCTTGCCTTAGGCGCGCCCGCTGCGGGCTCGGCAAAGCATCGTGCAGATAAGCCCCTATGGCCGGAACTGGTACTACGGAACTGGGAACTGCGGTGCAGAGCTAGAACGCCGACTGCTACGATGGCGGCCAGTTAGGAGGAAGAGGAGAGAGCAAAAATGGAGCTCTTTCCGCTCAATTGAAGCGAACCTCGCGGCGGACCGAAGAGCCCAGAGAAAGTAGGAGGGAGCTGGGAGTGCTCGCCCGAACAATCCCAGGAAGATATGACCGGTGAGAGTGAGCTAAAACCACTTAAAATAACATAGAAATACAGCGAGCTAAAACATCTAAAAAGCATATAGGTAAAAAACAAAGTGCAACAGTGCCACGTAATATAGTCGGGTGTCCTTGCTTGTGCTCCTGGCTCCCTGTGGTCAACCGTCCTACCACAGAGGTTCCAAGGGACTGGTTGATGCTGTAAGGATGCCACAGTGGTCCTTGCTTGTGTTCCTGGCTCCCTGTGGTCACGCGTCCTACCACAGAGGTTCTAGGGGACTAGTTGATGATGTAAGGATGCCACGGTGGTCCTTGCTTGTGTTACTGGCTCCCTGTGATCACGCGTCCTACCACAGAGGTACCAGGGGACTGTTTAATGCTGTAAGGATGCCACGGTGGTCCTTGCTTGTGCTCCTGGCTCCCTGTGGTCACCCGTCCTACCACAGAGGTTCCAGGGGACTGGTTGATGCCATAAGGATGCCACAGTGGTCCTTGCTTGTGTTCCTGGCTCCCTGTGGTCACGCGTCCTACCACAGAGGTTCTAGGGGACTAGTTGATGCTGTAAGGATGCCACGGTGGTCCTTGCTTGTGTGGCTGAGTCCCTGTGGTCACGCGTCCTACCACAGAGGTACCGGGGCTGGTTGATGCTGTAAGGATGCCACGGTGGTCCTTGCTTGTGTTCCTGGCTCCATGTGGTCAGCCGTCCTACCACTGAATTCCAAGAATCAATGGGGAGATCCTATCTCAGCTCTTGGTGACACAGAGGGAACAGACCGGGGTGCAGCACGGATATTTCACAGTAGGAAAACATTTGGGGGCCATCTATGGACTTTGCAGCTCTGTGAGCAGTCCTTTTCATTCAATGAAAGCTTAGTTTTAGTATGTCGCCACCATACCAGAGGAGATGTGTAGAAAATTGGAAGGCTGGATTGAAATTAGTGCAAAAACAACAGTTGATGGACAGAATGCAGAACAATGTCATACATTCACCCCAGTACAGAGATCTGGGCCTAAATCCATCGTTTTTTTGCTCACCATGCCATTCCAGTTTGAACCCAGCCATATGCAAATCAGTCTTGACCCTGTGCCTCATGGGAACAGTCCAGCCCGAACTGCCAAGCCAGGTCCTCCCTGGACTGGAAACAAGCATCCTAGGACCGGTTTCGGGGTTTCACCCCTCTTCAGCCAGGATAGCTTGAGTCCAGTGGCATGGAGAGCACGGGACCCACGTCTGGGCATACCCGTCCCACTCGGGGTGACAAATGCAAAAACAACAGTTGATGGACAGAATGCAGAACAATGTCATACATTCACCCCAGTACAGAGATCTGGGCCTAAATCCATCGTTTTTTTGCTCACCATGCCATTCCAGTTTGAACCCAGCCATATGCAAATCAGTCTTGACCCTGTGCCTCATGGGAACAGTTCAGCCCGAACTGCCAAGCCAGGTCCTCCCTGGACTGGAAACAAGCATCCTAGGACCGGTTTCGGGGTTTCACCCCTCTTCAGCCAGGATAGCTTGATTCCAGTGGCATGGAGAGCACGGGACCCACGTCTGGGCATACCCGTCCCACTCGGGGTGACAAATGCAAAAACAACAGTTGATGGACAGAATGCAGAACAATGTCATACATTCACCCCAGTACAGAGATCTGGGCCTAAATCCATCGTTTTTTGCTCACCATGCCATTCCAGTTTGAACCCAGCCATATGCAAATCAGTCTTGACCCTGTGCCTCATGGGAACAGTCCAGCCCGAACTGCCAAGCCAGGTCCTCCCTGGACTGGAAACAAGCATCCTAGGACCGGTTTCGGGTTTCACCCCTCTTCAGCCAGGATAGCTTGATTCCAGTGGCATGGAGAGCACGGGACCCACGTCTGGGCATACCCGTCCCACTCGGGGTGACAAATGCAAAAACAACAGTTGATGGACAGAATGCAGAACAATGTCATACATTCACCCCAGTACAGAGATCTGGGCCTAAATCCATCGTTTTTTGCTCACCATGCCATTCCAGTTTGAACCCAGCCATATGCAAATCAGTCTTGACCCTGTGCCTCATGGGAACAGTCCAGCCCGAACTGCCAAGCCAGGTCCTCCCTGGACTGGAAACAAGCATCCTAGGACCGGTTTCGGGGTTTCACCCCTCTTCAGCCAGGATAGCTTGATTCCAGTGGCATGGAAAGCACGGGACCCACGTCTGGGCATACCCGTCCCACTCGGGGTGACAAATGCAAAAACAACAGTTGATGGACAGAATGCAGAACAATGTCATACATTCACCCCAGTACAGAGATCTGGGCCTAAATCCATCGTTTTTTGCTCACCATGCCATTCCAGTTTGAACCCAGCCATATGCAAATCAGTCTTGACCCTGTGCCTCATAGGAACAGTCCAGCCCGAACTGCCAAGCCAGGTCCTCCCTGGACTGGAAACAAGCATCCTAGGACCGGTTTCGGGGTTTCACCCCTCTTCAGCCAGGATAGCTTGATTCCAGTGGCATGGAAAGCACGGGACCCACGTCTGGGCATACCCGTCCCACTCGGGGTGACAAATGCAAAAACAACAGTTGATGGACAGAATGCAGAACAATGTCATACATTCACCCCAGTACAGAGATCTGGGCCTAAATCCATCGTTTTTTGCTCACCATGCCATTCCAGTTTGAACCCAGCCATATGCAAATCAGTCTTGACCCTGTGCCTCATGGGAACAGTCCAGCCCGAACTGCCAAGCCAGGTCCTCCCTGGACTGGAAACAAGCATCCTAGGACCGGTTTCGGGGTTTCACCCCTCTTCAGCCAGGATAGCTTGATTCCAGTGGCATGGAGAGCACGGGACCCACGTCTGGGCATACCCGTCCCACTCGTCAGACTGATTTGCATATGGCCATGTCTGAACTGGGGTGGTGGAGTGAGCTAAAGAATGATGATGGATTAAACCCAGATCAGTTGACTGGGGGTGAGTGTTTGATTTTCTCAAACGCTCCGTCCATCATCCCCTTTGGTATCGCTTTGTTCGCCCTAAGTTGGCAGGGTATGCCCAGACGTGGGTCCCTTGCTCACTTTGCCACTGGATTCAAGCAAGCCTGGCTGATGACGGCTGAATAGCCAGAAACCGGTCCCAGGATGCTTGTTTCCGGTCCAGGGAAGACATGGCCTGGCAGTTCGGGCTGGACTGTTCCCATGAGGCACAGGGTCAGACTGATTTGCATATGGCCATGTCTGAACTGGGGTGGTGGAGTGAGCTAAAGAATGATGATGGGTTAAACCCAGATCAGTTGACTGGGGGTGAGTGTTTGATTTGCTCAAGCGCTCCGTCCATCATCCCCTTTGGTATCGCTTTGAAATTAGTGACATTATATTGGCTTCTCTTCTTTATGGGAGCGGTTCTCAGCAGAGTGACAGACATCCCTAAAATTTGAAACCATGCAGAGGAGATGAGGGCATTTTTTACAACAACTGACGTGTACTGTGCTGCCAACCACGGTGGTCATGACATTACTAACATGGTCAGGTTTCTTACGTAGCTCGAATACAAACCGTCATGTGCATCTTAGGCCTTTAGGCATGGATTTTAATGAAACTTTTCTCTGCTGCTGCCAGTGCTGTATGTGGAAGCTGCAGAAGACATCTTGAACTGTACCCTTAGCGATGCATTGATGGTGACATATAGATAAATTCAATATATAGAGCACTTCATACTGTGGATGGAAAAAACCTGCATCTCTGACATCTCACTCTTCTGCCTCCTTCATCAGGCTGCGACTCTTCCCTGCTTTCGTTGACCCCAAAGAGGCAGACTGGATGTTTGAGCAGCTGCAGCGGGAGATCCCTTGGAGGCAGAGAACCAACATTCGACGGGACCGAGGCCAAGGTGGGTGTGTTCGGTATTGGGAGGGTCACGCGGGGGTGTCCATGCTGGTCACAGAAGTTCTTATTGCACCAGTTGGTGGTTGGTTCTCTTGGTCTTTCGCCTTTCTCAATTGTTAGGAACTTGCAAACACACCCACAAGGATTGAAATCTGTGCCAAATAAGATTAAACCTGGACTGGAAAATGTAGTGATACCAGCCCGAAGCAACATAGCAACTCAAGCCGTCCTTCTGCTGGGGTTTTTGGGTTCCTGTGCCATACAGTTTGTCGAAACTGGGACTCAGGTTCAGGGGCTTAGCTTCAGGGGCGTGTTTGGGGTGTTACACCCCCCTAATAAATGTATTCTATGGTAAATAGTTGGGTACAGGTGATTTAAGTCGGGCATTGTGAGGTGTTTGTAGGATTTCACCTGGAATTTTTACATACATACAGACAAAACCACTCACACACGCGTCTTTGTTTTAAAGGTCTTAAAAATGGTTTATTTTACAAAATATTGAGTTTTATGTAACCCTAACAATCCGCAATCCTCTCACTTTCTACTCCTCCTGTTGCGGGGTGGGAAGAACACGACGGAAACCAAGTCTAGGTACTGAGGGTTTTATTGAACTCAACAGATGCCTTCTCTTAGATACTATGTTGACAGGGATGGGAGGGCCTTGTCCTTTTTTCTCTTGAGGTCAGTCCCCTTCTGGTCCCAGTACGGTCTTCTTCCCAGCGTCAGGGTCGTCTGGTCCCAGAGAACTCCGTGATGCCGGGTGGAAAAGAAGAGAGGAGAGCGGGTATAAGGATAAGTTTGATACGGACGTTGTAAAGGGGGGGGGGGGGAGTGAAGGGGCACCACGCACCGTGACACACGTCTAATGGAATGGTGAAGGTGTTCAGGGCAAGGTAGAGGTGGGTTGTATAGAGGGGGACCCGGTTATCACACCATACGCCTATCCCTCCTCCCGATCCAGTCTGTAAAACGCCCCCGTACCTTAGTAAGCCACGCTCCTCCTGGAGCGTGGCTGGGCGGATCGCAGGGCCGTTCTCCTCCTGCCGCTTCCGAGGCTTCTGGATTCCTTCCCGCACCGTCAGGGGCCTCCTCCGGTATCTTCCTCTCTCCGTAGCACACCACAGCCGGCTCCTCAACGCTCTCCGTCGCTCCGGTGTTCACACACACACCGACTTCCGGGTCTCGCTGCCCATAAACGCTGTGAGCGCCGTGACGTCATCCGGGGGCGGAGCTTCGTAGTTCGAGGTTTCCCAATTAAAGGAACCCTCACCGTTGTCGTCTGACGGGTCCAGGAGGTGGAGGGACGGTGATCGCCAGTCGTCCTGCGGGGAGGAAACAAGAGGCGAACAGGGGGGTGTTGTAGTCTAGTCCCCGTTCTTGGTACATTCCTCGTCCGTTGACCCCACCTGGTCACACACCCCTTCCCTAGGACTCTCCCGATCGGGGAGAGGGAACTCCCTGGACAGGTAATCTGCGCTTCCGTTGTCCTTTCCCTTTCGGTGCCGAACCTCAAAAGAAAAGGGCTGTAGTGTCAAAAACCATCGTAGGACTCTAGGGTTTTGTGACTTATGTTTACTCATCCATTGTAAGGGGGCATGGTCAGTGTACAGAGTGAATGGTCGGCCTTCAAGATAGTACCTAAGCTTATCTATTGCCCACTTCACTGCCAAGCACTCCTTTTCTATTGTGGGGTATTTTACCTCTCTTGGGAACAGTTTCCGGCTTATGTATAAGATGGGATGCTCTACCCCCGTATCCGAGATCTGAGATAGTACAGCCCCCAACCCTACACCATAGGCATCGGTGTGCAGTATGAACGGTTTGTCGAAGTTGGGTGATGACAATACCGGACTCGTAGTGATGGTTTTTTTAAGGGTTTGGAATGCCTCTACCATCTCTTTGGTGGGTTGGAGTAACTGTAGGGGCCGGACGTCTTTGCGGAGGACGTCGGTTAGGGGGGCGGCTATCTCGGAGAACTGAGGTATAAAACGCCGGTAATACCCTAGCAAACCAAGAAAAGCACGGAGATCCCTTTTGTTGGAGGGAAAGGGAGTTTCTGCTATGGCCCGTACCTTTTCCGTTTGGGGTGCTATCACGCCATGTCCCAAAATGTACCCTAGATATTTCACCTTCTGGTAAGCAGCCCTGGACTTCTTGGAGTTGATATGGAGGCCTGCTTGTTTCAAAGCTTGGAGGACTATCTGGAGGTGGTTTAGATGTTCCTCCCAGGTCCCGCTAAAGATCACTATGTCATCCAGGTAGACTGAGCAGAACGTATGGTAGTTCTGGAGTACTGTGTTCATCAGCCGCTGGAAGGTAGCAGGAGCCCTGTGTAGCCCGAAGGGCAGGACAGTGAACTCGTAGAGTCCTTCGGCCGTGGAGAATGCGGTCTTCTTACGGTCTTCCTCTCTCAGGGGCACCTGCAGTATCCTTTAGTCAAGTCCAACGTAGTTATGTATCTGGCGTCTCCTAACTTCTCAATAAGCTCGTCTATCCGAGGAATAGGGTAGGCGTCGAAGGCGGAGATAGCATTTAGGGCCCTGAAGTCCATACAAAACCGTGTTGAGCCGTCCGGCTTTGGCACCATCACGATTGGAGAAGACCAGTCACTCACCGACGGTCGTATAACCCCTAAACGTAACATCTCTTGTACCTCCTTCCTGACTGCCGCTCTTTTTGCTGCGGGTATCCGATAGGGCCGCTGTTTTATTGTCTTTCCTGGTGGGGTCACGATACGGTGTTCAGCGAGAGTCGTTCTACCGGGTAGGTCGGAAAACAGCTGCGAAAACGGAAGCAGGGTTTCATGCAGTTCAGTTTTAGCTGTTTCTGGGAGATCCTCGTTGATCACGAGGTGATCGAGAGTAGTGCCTTCCGTCTCATTAGTAGGCAGGGTTAAGTGTGCTGTTTTCGGCAAGGGTCCCAACCACTTCTTCAGCACGTTTATGTGGTAGGTTTGCTTCCGATTCGGAGTAATCTGGACCTGGTAGGAAGTATTTCCGATGGCCCCCACAACCTTGTAGGGGCCCAGCCATTCAGACAGGAACTTTTTTGACGAAGAAGGGAGCAATACCAGGACCCAATCCCCTATGGATAGTCTTCTCCACCTTTTTCCTCGATCGTAGCAAGCTTTTTGTCTCTCTTTGCTTCTTTCCAAATGGGAGTAAGCCAGATATCTCAGCTTCCATATTTTGGATTTCAGCTGCTGGGTGTATTCCAGCACCCCTTTGTTCTCGTCATCTGGTTCCCGCTCCCATGCTTCTTTTGTCATTTCCAATAAAGACCTGGGTTGTCGGCCATACAACAGTTCAAACGATACACAAGATCCTGGGCACACGTGATAAGGGTATACCAGTAGTATGAGAGTCTCGTTCAGATAAAACACAGTTGTTAATGTCTGGATAGAGTTCAGTGATATTTATTAAGAGAAAACAAATTTATGGAAACAAAGCAACCAGCCGACACGTGTTTCGTCACAAGTATAATTCCTGTGACTCTTCAGGGCTTAGTGGAGTGTTCCGCACGAGAACGCAGGGTCTCGAAAAACTGTGTGAACATCAAAATCGTCCCAGGGTCAGGGGAGGACTGAAGGAATGTAGGCGAGTCTGGTGTGTTCCAGACAATGGTCTGGGCAGGTGCAGAGCCACGAGTCCGAACGTACGTGGCAGGTAAAAAGGGGGCCCTGTGTGTGTTTAGAGGGGAGGCCGTCCAGTTTCCTGTGTCTGAAAACGTAAATAGTAATGCCGTGTGTGGCAGCAAGGTAGAGCGCCTGGAATAAGGCTGTTGACGACCATCCAGGAAGAAGGGCGTGTAGAAAGGCGGGTGCGCCTGGCTGGTTCCGATTGTAAGCCAGCTCCTAGTTATGACATAACACACCAGACTCGCCTACATTCCTTCAGTCCTCCCCTGACCCTGGGACGATTTTGATGTTCACACAGTTTTTCGAGACCCTGCGTTCTCGTGCGGAACACTCCACTAAGCCCTGAAGAGTCACAGGAATTATACTTGTGACGAAACACGTGTCGGCTGGTTGCTTTGTTTCCATAAATTTGTTTTCTCTTAATAAATATCACTGAACTCTATCCAGACATTAACAACTGTGTTTTATCTGAACGAGACTCTCATACTACTGGTATACCCTTATCACGTGTGCCCAGGATCTTGTGTATATGTCCAGTGTGGGTTCTTCGACTCACACGCTTACGGAGGTTATTGGGTTGTTCCTCCGACCTGGCAGCACCGCACATTTTTGTGTAGCACTACTCGCATTACGCGTACTAGTTTGAGCGCCAATCTTCCTGTTCTTACTCAAAACCCTACCCTTAGACGTCAACAGTTCAAACGATGAACAACCCAAACTACTTTGCACCTGGGCTCGGATTACATAGAGTGCCAAAGGTAGCAGACGGTCCCACTCTCTGCCCTCAACGGCTAGCATCTTCAGGGTGGTCTTCAGTGTCCTGTTGTATCTCTCTACGAGGCCATCCGTCTGTGGGTGGTAGACAGAGGTTCTCAGGTGGTGTAGATCCAAGGCACGACAGACCTCCTTCATTAGGCGTGACACAAACGGTGTTCCCTGGTCGGTAAGGATTTCCCGTGGAAATCCTACCCTTGAAAATAGCTCCAGTAACTTGTCGGCGATGTTTCGCGACGTCGGGGCTCTGAGGGGAAAGGCCTCCGGGAACCTTGTGGAGTAGTCCACTATCACCAAGGCGTATTGGTTCCCTCTTTGTGTCTGGGGTAAGGGCCCGATCAGGTCCATCCCGATCCTCTCAAACGGGTTTCCCACCACCGGTATTGGCTGTTGGGGTACTGCCGGAGGTCATTGAGTGTTTTTCTTCTGGCATTCCTCACAGGTTTGGCAATGGACTTTAATGTCTTTGTATACCCCGGGCCAAAAGAAATGCCGCAATACATTTTGAGTCGTTTTCTCTGCTCCTGTATGTCCCGCGGTGAGATGAGAGTGAGAGGAAAAAAAGTATTTGTTCCCTGAATGCCATAGGAACTAGAAGCTGTTCTGGGTCCTCTACGTTGCCTTTCCGGTATAAGAGACCGTCCTTGATCAGAAAGCGGGGATAGGTGGGCGACGGGTTATCCTGACTGGCATGTACGACTTCCCAGGCGTTGAATAAAGTGGCATCATTAGCCTGAGCGAACCGAAAACTTCTGTCCATTATCCAGGGTTCGGGGGTTGTGAGGGCAGGCAGTGAGTGCTGGGCACCCCCCCCCCCCCATTGGCTTGTAGGGCACCCTCCCCTTGTAGGCTACGCTGGAATAACCGCATGAAGTGGGGGTTATCTGTTCCCAGAAGCAGTTCTTCGGGCAGCTCTTCCACCACCCCCACCCGGACAGTACAGGGGGTCCCGTTTGGGGGTGTTAGTCTGATAGAGGCCAGAGGGTAGGGTTTCACATCTCCGTGTACGCATCTAATGTGCACCACGGCATCAGGGACATACTGGGAGGGTGTTATGAGGGTTTTCCGTACCACTGACTGTCTACACCCTGAATCTAAGAGTGCTTTTACCCTCCTTCCATTCATCTGTACACTCACATAAAAAGCTGTCCCCATTTCAGCTGTGTATAGGATGGTCTTTGGGAGATAACCGATTTCCATGGGTTCTTCGGTGGGTTTACGCTTGGGGCACAGTCTGGCTAAGTGGCCCCAATCGCCACACTCGAAACACTGGGGTCCTCGATAAGACGGGATGTCCGTTCGGTTGGGCTTGGGACGCGGTGTGTCCACCACCCGCTGTCTCGTCTCTGTCTTTATGGCGTTCAGCCTAGGGGTCTTCTCCAAATACCCCTCTGGAGCGCGAGGTTGAGCTCTAGAAAATTTTGTTGCCATTTCAATGGCCAGTTCTGGGGTGAGGTGGGGGTGTTGTTTCAACCACCTCTGCGTACCGTAGGGTAGGGCCTCGAGGAATTGCTCTAAATACACCCGGTTCATGATCTCCTCTTTCGTGCTTATGGCTGGTCTCAGCCATTTGTCGGCTGCCGCTTTAAGGCGAAAATATAGAGTCTTGGGGTTTTCTCCCGGCCGGCCCCTTTCTCTCCTGAAACGCACCCGGTATGCCTCCGCATCCAGACCGAGGTGGTCCTGTATTACATCCTTGATTTCCTGGTAGGGAGTGTCCCCGCTCGCGTTTGTGACTTGATAGGCTGACTGGGCTTCTCCAGTCAGCAGGGGAGCCAAAAAGAAAGGCCAATGGTCTTCCGCCCAGCCACAGGCTCTGGCGGCGCGTTCGAAATTCAATAGGAATGCGTCTGGGTCCTCCCCTGCCACATATTTTTGCAGGGAGACCCCTGAAGGTCTGTGTGCCATACTTCCAATGTCTCTTCGAGGGGGAGCGGAGGGCTCTGTTATGGTCTTTTGTAACCCCTCGATTTGGGCTGATATGGAGTCTTTGAACACGTCCCGGTCGGCCTGGGCGGATGACATCTGCCTCTCCACTGCCCATTCCAACCGTTCTTGGCCCTTCACCAAGTGCTGAATAAGCGCATCCATCATGGGATTACTGATGGTCTGACCTTCTAATCCCACTTCTTACACCACTTGTTGCGGGGTGGGAAGAACACGACGGAAACCAAGTCTAGGTACTGAGGGTTTTATTGAACTCAACAGATGCCTCCTCTTAGATACTATGTTGACAGGGATGGGAGGGCCTTGTCCTTTCTTCTCCCCTGAGGTCAGTCCCCTTCTGGTCCCAGTACGGTCTTCCTCCCAGCGTCGGGGTCGTCTGGTCCCAGAGAACTCCGTGATGCCGGGTGGAAAAGAAGAGAGGAGAGCGGGTATAAGGATAAGTTTGATACGGACGTTGTAAAGGGGGGGGGGAGGAGTGAAGGGGCACCACGCACCGTGACACACGTCTAATGGAATGGTGAAGGTGTTCAGGGCTAGGTAGAGGTGGGTTGTATAGAGGGGGACCCCGTTATCACACCGTACGCCTATCCCTCCTCCCGATCCAGTCTGTAAAACGCCCCCCGTACCTTAGTAAGCCACGCTCCTCCTGGAGCGTGGCTGGGCGGATCGCAGGGCCGTTCTCCTCCTGCCGCTCCCGAGGCTTCTGGATTCCTTCCCGCACCGTCAGGGGCCTCCTCCGGTATCTTCCTCTCTCCGTAGCACACCACAGCCGGGTCCTCAACGCTCTCCGTCGCTCCGGTGTTCACACACACACACACACCGACTTCCGGGTCTCGCTGCCCATAAACGCTGTGAGCGCCGTGACGTCATCCGGGGGCGGAGCTTCGTAGTTCGAGGTTTCCCAATTAAAGAACCCTCACCATTGTCGTCTGACGGGTCCAGGAGGTGGAGGGACGGTGATCGCCAGTCGTCCTGCGGGGAAGAAACAAGAGGCGAACAGGGGGATGTTGTAGTCCAGTCCCCGTTATTGGTACATTCCTCGTCCGTTGACCCCACCTGGTCACACCTCCTTAAGCCCCCCGTGCTCTGCTTCTCACATAATGTATTGCTTTGACCAGCCTGAGTGTTGGAAAATCTGGAACTGTCCCCCCCCTCAGCACCCCCTCCTCCCTCTCTTACTGCCCAAGCTATGCCCCTGCTATGGATGCATGTTTACTTTAGGGTCTACCACAGTAGTGAGGAGGATACACACCTGCAGCAGCAAGATCAACCCATATTGTAGCAGCCCACAAGAAACCTCCAGTCTTCCCGGAAATGCTGCTCAGCCCCGTTTTATAGGCAGCCAGAATGACGTGCTACCAATGCAGGCCAAACCTGTCCAACATGACAGATAAGTGCAAGCTTCTCTCACAAACAGGACAGATACATCCCAAACAAAACCACTGAAAGCTTGCATTTATATTAGTCTTTGAAACCGTGTCTCCAGTTATACTGGAATTGATTAATGCCTCATTCTTGACGGGAGTTGTCCCCCCTCCCCCCCTTGGAAATGTGCCATGGTAAAGGCGCTGTTAAAAAAAAAAAACAATCTTGACCCTGATCTTCTGGGGAATTACCGTCCTATCTCATTACTGCCAGGGATCAGTAAGATTGCCGAGAAGCATGTTAACTCAGCTCTCTCTGTATTCTTGGAGTGCCATAGCTACCTTCATCTTTCACAGACTGGATTCAGACCCCAATAAGGTACTGAAACCGCCCTCTTGGCAGTGGTGGAAGAATCTAGGAAAATTTTAGATGGCGGAGGCTGTGCTGCTATTATTCTCCTGGATCTCAGTGCAGCGTTTGACACTGTTAATCACCATACGCTGATCCAGAGACTTAGTGATGTGGGAGTGACCGGGGGGGGGGCTTTAAAGTGGCTGAAATCCTTTCTGGAGGGTAGGTCTTTCCAAGTTTTTGAAGAAGACACTATCTCAGAACACATGCCCCTCAGATGTGGTGTCCCACAGGGGTCTTCCCTGAGCCCCACTTTATTTAATGTCTATATGAGCCCTTTGGCAGAGATAGTGAAGCCTTTTGGAGTCCAGATTGTTACCTACGCCGATGATACACAGCTTGTTGTTTCTCTCAACCATCTTGACAATGCGTCGCCTGGTCTAGGCCTGTGCTTGGAGAAGGTAGCAATATGGATGGATGGAACGTTCATATTTGAAATTGAATGGGGCTAAGACGGAGCTGATGCTCCTTGGCAAATCTCCTACTCTTAATGTGGGATCACTGTGGCCAATCTGCCTTGGACCTGCTCCTATTCCCAAGGACCAGATTAAGAGTCTGGGCATTTGGCTTGACCGCAACCTGGACTTTAAGGAGCAGGCACGGAAGGTGGCAGCTAGTTGCTATGGAATCCTTAGGATGTTGCGAAAAGTTCTCCCTCTCCTTCCATTCCCTGCCAGAAGACTTATGGTCCAGGCACTGATTCTCTCTCGGCTGGACTACGCTAATGCCCTCTACTTATGAGCACCATGTGATACCATTACTAAATTACAGATTGTTCAAAACTGTGCAGCACGTATGCTCCTGAGGATTCCCAAACGCCAATCGGCAAAGCCTGCCCTCGCTACTCTCCACTGGCTTCCCATACAGGAGAGAATCAAGTTTAAGGCTCTGTGTATCGTACACAAGACATTAGCAGGGAAGGGACCGCCCATTAAACGATCTATCATTCTGCCTTATTGTTCGAACAGGGGCCTGCGTTCGGACAATCATCATCTGGCCGCAGTCCCTAAAATAAGAAAGTCAAGAAGTGGAGGCCGTCTTTTTTTTCTATAATGCCTCCAGGTTATGGAATTCTCTCCCCCTCCATGTTCGTCTTGAGGCTAACCACCCGACCTTCCGGAAATTGCTTAAAACCTTACTCTTTCCCTAATGCCGCTCGGAGCTCTTTGAATGTACTGCTATCAGCGCTGGGATGCCTTCAGGTAGCTACGCGCTTAAGAAATGCTTTATTCATTCATTCATTCATTCATTCAAAGGTACAGCAGAGTCTGTACCCGAGTAGACAACTCTCACAAAAGGAACATGTATAATCAGGACCACTGGAATTATGTGGCATAAGAGGACCAAATCTTGAGGTAGTGTTGACTAAATTGTACAGCAAGAAAAGGGAAATCATGCAGCACCTTTTGTGATAGTATTACTTCATTATGTTGTCATTTTTACACCTGGTAACAGTGTCAGAGAAAACAGTTCACCTTAACTAGTGCCAATTTAACACCAAAATACAGCAATAAGTAACTGACAGATGACCAGCCAAACTTTGTTAAAAGCCTTCTTGTGCACAGAAAGGTGAATCATCACATGTTTTGTAATGTCTGATCCGTACGAGCTAGAAAATTATTTTTTTTTTTTGTTAAAATCTGCAGATTATGCGGCAGATGATGGATTATGTGGCAAATGTGGCAAATCCATAGTTATGCGAAACTTTCCGCAGAATCTCATAATTTCAGTGTCCCAGTGTATAATATAAAGCAGAGCAAGAATCACTCACACAGCACCCACAGTACCACTGCAGTCTTTCTAACATACAAGACGGAAGCAACACAGACAGTACCACTGCAGGCTTCCCCACAAACTGGACAGAAACAGCATAGACAGTACTACTGCAGGCTTCCCCACAAACAGGACAGAAACAGCCCAGACAGTACCACTGCAGGCTTACCCACAAACAGGACAGAAACAGCACAGACAGTATCACTGTAGGCTTACCCACAAACAGGACAGAAACAGCACAGACAATGCCACTGCGTCCTTCCCGCACAAACAGGACAGAAACAGCATAGACAGTACTACTGCAGGCCTCCCTCACAAACAGGACAGAAACAGCACAGACAGTACCACTGCGTCCTTCTCGCACAAACAGGACAGAAACAGCATAGACAGTACTACTGCAGGCCTCCCTCACAAACAGGACAGAAACAGCACAGACAGTACCACTGCAGGCTTCCCCACAAACAGGACAGAAGCACCACAGAAAATACTGCTGCACCTACTCCAGAGATTATTGTGTTACCTGTGGATCACAAGTTTAATGCCTAGGGAAAATAGTTCCCTCTCAGCAGCACAAGAATTTTGAGAAGTGTATGAGAAGAGCCCTGCAGTAAAAAAAGGAACTTAAACAATTTAAAAGTGGCCTTTAAACTACAGTATTCTTACACCAAAGGCCACCCCCAAATTAAGCCAACCCGTAACTTGATGCCATGCCCACACCCAGGTTCTTCAGAAGTTGTTGCCTTTAGTCAGTCACTGCCAATGCCTCATGCAGCAGTCACAAGCCTGGACAGTCTACAGAAGTGAGTAGATTCCCCAGTATTTGAAGCTTGTCTTTGTCCTATAGACTAGTCCAAACTCTTCTTGCAGAGATGCTTGTGATGTAAAAATCTTGTTTGTGACCACATTACCCAAGCGTAGGTATTTCAAATGTGTCCCATGTCAGGATCCCTCCTGAAGTGCTGACGTAGAAAGAACCGCATCACAATGGGGTTTGTTGTGTTTATTTTTGGTGCCACCATGTCTTCTTGAGAGTGCTATTCGATAGCCTAAATACTGTTTTGGTGGTTGGCGATATGTTCAATGTGACTTGTCCCTCATATATCTGATCTTTTTGCCCAGCGCCCCCATTGACTGTTTTTAGCGGGGTCAGGCATTGTATCAAAGATCGACTCATACACCACTAAGTGTGCCGCACTGTAGTATGCCTTGAAATCTGCCATTCCAAGACCTAATGAACTGCCTCCAAGTTTTAATCTCTGTAAAGTTTGGTGATCTGGTGTAATATTGCGAAACAGATTTCTGGTTGCAGTGTAGGGGGTGCTGGTTTCTGCATGTACCCCGGACTTTGCCGTTGTCTTTGCGTAAATTGAGGGTTTAAGCAGAGGCTGTCAGCATGAGTCTACAGTCTCTACATTTTAATTGGGTTTTTAGTAAAGCCCAATGTATACTGTGCCACAGCAATCCTGAAAAAGATTGCATCAGTTTCACCATGTGGGTGCAATGATGGGAGGGTAGCATCTTTTGGCACAAGGGTAGCTGCAGACTTACACCCTCGACCACCATATTTGCATAGAAATAGAGATGTTGACGTTGACTAGAACTGCTAAATTGTAGTGGGCGGGGGCTTCCCAGGTTTATTTGAAGGGGTACCATTCGAACAGGGTCAATTTCTAATTAGTTCTGTCAGACAGGGATCTCTTTTTTTTTTTTACCATATTAAAACTAAGAACACTTTCTTTCATCCATTCATAGCTATGGTTAAAGCACTGACGCCCATTTGAATCTGACAGTATGAGTTTAAAAGTGTACGCCATCTTGTGCAAGAACACATGCCAGGGGTGACACATATATAAGATGAAAGTCAAAGGTGAAAGGGCTGAGCCTTGTGGTACTCTGTAGGATACTTTCTGAACAAATTATGTCGCAGAACCTATTCACATTTTTAGGCTGCAATGGGAAAGGAACTAATCCATTTTGATGGATACTTATACCTGGAGATTCCTCATCGTAGCCAGCTCCCGAGGTGCCAGACGGGGTCCAGCAAACTTTTTCTATAGCAGTAGTCCTGCATGACGCTAAGTGGCACCGTAGTGCTCCATGCTGACTCCACACTATCCCAGAGGTGACAGAATGGACCCGCATGTAAGTAGCACCCCAGCGTACTAGTGTCTGTTCCTTTTTTCCTACACTTTCCAATACAATTTGGAGCTCCACTCCCAAACTTTCAGTCTTTTTCAGACTGGCCCTATCCACAGCAATATGTTTAAAGCCATGACTGCAAGAAGTCACGGACCAGCACAAGACGTGTTCGGTGGCTGGGCTCAAGCCACGACTCCAAGTCCCAAGATAAGTGCTCCTGCATGCACCCAAAGGCGATGCAAGACCGGGATGTGCAGCTCTGTCACTGAACACAAGAAAACGTTGCGGCCTACGTGCAAGTCCCACTCCTGATCCATGGTGCGGACTCATTCCAGAACAGTTCCTGTGACCGCTCAACTTCGCGCCCGCATTCCTACGGTAAGTCCAAATGCAAGCGTAAGAAGGCGAAGTGGAACTCAACCCTATCCCGCCACTCTGATGCCAGAGAGAAAGTCTGAGGGCATCATGATGTCAGTCGTATCTCTCTGAGGTCACCGGCCACGGACCCAGTTCCTCAGCTGGTCCCAGTGTGTCCCGAATTTCCCAGGTCATCGTCGCCAACTCAGCAGATCAAGGCCTTCTAGGAGGCCTTGCTGCAAATTTTTGGTACACTTCTGTCTCTCTTTTTAAAACTTAGTGTGAATAAATCTGAGTTGTTGGTGTTTGTGGCACAAGAATCTATTTGAAGCGATACTTGGTGGCCAGTGAAAGCTGCTGAAAACCTTGAGGTCACTTTTGACAGCTCTCTCAGTTTTGAGAGACAGGTTAATCGAACTACGAGTACATGATTCTACATAATCAGGATTCCCCGAAAAATCTTTCCGTTCATCCTGGCAGAAATACTTCACTCAGTTGTCATTGCTTTGATCTCATTCCAACTTGACTACTGCAATGCACTTTATCTGAACATTAACACATCCTCCTTGAATAAACTGCAAGTGGTGCAGGATGCGGCTGCTCACCTCATTCTCAACACTACAAATCGTCTGTTAGTTGCACTGGCACCCTGATAGGAAGCACATCTCCTTTAAGGCTCTTTGCTTGGTGTTCCTAGCCCTTTACCTTAAAGGACTGAAACAGCTTTCTGCTGTCTTCAACTGGAATGTTCCAGGTAGGACGCTCCGATCCTCTACAGGTAGGAAAGTCATCATTCCCAGGTTCCATAAAGCCAGATGGAGCGGCAGTTCTATCTCAGTGGCTGCCGCCAGGTTATCGAACACTTTGCCTGCCCACATCTCTAAGCCCGACTCCTATGTCTTGTTTAAAAAAATCTTTGAAAACATGGTGATTTTTATATTGGTTCATCTTGGCACTTTAGAAGCTAGTGGGTTCTGCTTTTTTGGTTTAGCACTTAAATGCCCTCGGGTGTAATACACTTTATACATTTTTATTTCTGTGGCACCACAGGGTTCTCCAGTCGGGTCACCACTGGCGAGTCCATCCTCGGCGCCATTAATCTCCTTAGGAATCCTTAGGACTTCTATTGCAGCCTGGAGATCAATGCTGGTACTGCTACACTGATGCTGGTACCGATGCCACCGGAGCTGGAAGAGGATCAAGTGCCAACGCCAATGTCGGACCCTAAACTGACTACTTGCGTCCAGTAGTACTCTTTCTGGTGGATACTCTTTTTTAACCTCCTATTCTTCACCTCTCCGTTCTGTTGAGTAGCCTCTTTTTAGCATCTAAAAATGTCACAAGTTAGTATTCAGCGCACTGATGCAAACAGTTGTTCTCACTTTGCGTGTGAGAACGTGGAAAGAGAAAAGACGAGAAACTGAAGTTAGCTTGCAGGGCATATCGCTTATATGCGACTCCGCGCTGTCACTTCCGGGACAGTTTAAAGTCACGTGGAGCTGCACAGCACCATCTAGCGACACACGGGAGTACTGCTGTGGAAAAAAGTTTTCTGGATCCAGTCTGGTGCCTGCGGAGTCTTAGAAGGTGATGAATCTGTGGTTAGATACAGTATCCACCAGAAAGAGCTCTACCAAAGACACGTAACTTGTTCGTCTAAGGCCTTCCTAGAGATCCCTGCCTAGTCCTGGGGCCTTCTCAGAAGGATAGTGTGGACAAATGGCACATGCAAATATTTTCCATGTAAACCAATATGGAAGAAAGTAGTTTATAAAGAACACATTTTATTATTGTGAAATAATAAGTAATTGTTCTAAAAATATAATATGGTTGCTTCATGCTGGTACAAAAATGTTTCCCTCCTCTCGTTGGAGGGTCTATATCACCTCTTTGATACCAAATTATAGTGATCAAAGGGTAAATGGTAGATAGCCCTTCTGTGTACAGCCCAGTCCATTCCCTCCACGGGCCTTCTCGGTGATAAAGTGGTACTGTCCGTAGCGGTTAACAAGCACTGGCAAAGCTAGTAGGTCTCACCTTTTACATGTATTAGGTTTGCAACATTGTATAGTATTGGCAAGACTCCGAGCATCATGGGGAAAAGAAAAAAAAAGTGTGACGACGCGGCTGCATCATTTTGTACATGCACATGACGTGTGCATGGGTGATAACGTGTTCGCATGCTTGTGTCACACATGTGGGCCTGCAGAATGCTAAGGGTGCCAGTTTTTTGTATTTACCCATCCTAGATGGATCGGTAAATGTAAAAAGAAGTAGCACAAGCAGTTTTGTAACTCCGAGTGGCTGGCAGCACTGTGCTACCTAGGCACTGTGCTACCTAGGCGCTGTGCTACCTAGGCGCTGTGCTACCTAGGCGCTGTGCTACCTAGGCACTGTGCTACCTAGGCACTGTGCTACCTAGTCCCCCCACATCCCCTGAGGAATAAATAATAAAATATTAACAGAAAAAACTATGGTGGGGTAAAGAAATGTGGAGTGCGCTTCGGAATGGAAAAAACAGCAAAAGAGGGAGAGTAAGTGGGTGGGAGAAGCAACGCAGGAAGGGAGTTGGGCGTGGGAAGAAGAACACAAGAGAAAGCTTGCAACACGATGGAAACCGCAGCACGGGACGGCGGGGAATTGGGGAGAAGCATACAAGGGAGAGAGCTAGAAACACACGTGGAAATCTTAAGCAAAAAAGTAGTTCCCTAAAATGGAGTAGTGGAATGATATAGGCGAGCCAATTAGAGGCATTGTAAAGAGGCTATACTCCAGGGAAGGGACAAACACACGATGGACAAGCTGGGTCAATAAAGCCAATACATGGTAAGCAATGGGCGGGCTGTAAGTGCCTGTAAGTTCTTGGTATGCCCACAATCAGTATTGCGCAACCAGCGTATGCTATCTGGTAGGCTTGACCTAGTGAGAAAGCAATATGGAGTGTTGGGGCGGAAGGAGTGTGGAAGGGGCAGAAGCACACAGGATTGAGCTTGCAACACAATGGAGACCGCAGCGTGAGAAGCGTGCAAGGAAGAGAGCTGGAAACCACATGCACTCTCATGGTGTGCTTAAGCAAAAAGAAGATAGTTCCCTAAAAGTGAGCAATGGCCGGGTCGGACTGGCATATTGAGGAATCTGGCAGTGGCTGGAAACCACATGCACTCTCATGGTGTGCTTAAGCGAAAAGAAAATAGTTCCCTAAAAGTGATCAGTGGCTGGGTCGGACTGGTATGTTGAGGAATCTGGCAGTGGCTGGAAACCTCGTGCACTCTCATGGCATGCTTAAGCAAAAAGAAAATAGTTCCCTAAAAGTGAGCAGTGGCTGGGTCGGACTGGCGTATCCCACGACATGAGGACGTCACCCAACACCTGTGAAACCTCCACTGGCTCCCCGTCGAGAAGAGAGTAACCTTCAAGCTACTCACCCACGCCTACAAATCCCTCCACTGACCCAAATACCTCAACGAAAGAGTCTCCTTCCACGTACCCAAAAGGAATCTCCGCTCCGCCGACCTCGCCCTAGCCGAAACCCAGCGCATCCGCAGAACCAGAGCGGGTGGAAGAGCCTTCCCCTACATCGCAGCCAAAGCCTGGAACGAGCTCCCAGTCAACATCAGACGCTCCCCTACTCTGCACACCTTCAGAAAGAGCCTCAAGACCTGGCTTTTCGGCTGAACCAGAGCTGCACCTCCCTACCCCCCAGCGCCTTGAGGCCCTCACGGGTGACTAGCACGCTTTAAACTCCCTGATTGATTGATTGATTGAGGAATCTGGCAGTGGCCGGGCTGCTCTGATGGATCAGTGTGTAGGCCATTTTCTGGCTGTTTGTGGGCCTGTTTTATAGTCTGGTGGGTCCCTTTTTACAGTTGATTTCTGTGATATTACCACAAACATTGTCTGCAGCGAGCGCAAGTGCATGCAGTCCCCCATTCCTAGCAAAACACCTGTGCAGCCCCTCTGTACAAGTTCAAAACTACACCAATTAGAAAATGTGGGCCATTTTTTTTTAGCTCTCTGATGCTCACTTTGCCACTGGATTCAAGCTAGCCTGGCTGATGAGGGCTGTTAGCCCGAAACCGGTCCCAGGATGCTTGTTTCCGGTCCAGGGAAGACATGGCTTGGCAGTTCGGGCTGGACTGTTCCCATGAGGCACAGGGTCAAGACTGATTTGCATATAGCTGTGTCTGAACTGGGGTGGCGAAGTGAGCTAAAGAACGATGATGGATTCAACCCAGATCTATGACTGGGGGTGAGTGTCTGAAAAGTTTCAGTGCTCCGTCCATCATCTCCTTGTGTTTGCTTTAGACATAATAGTAGGGAAGAGATTTTTGGCCACAGAGCATGGCTAAAATGTATGGGTTGTGAAGGTGGAGGTACTCTGTTACCATAACTGACCATACTTTGTAAAAGGCAATGCTTTTAGGTTGTGGATAATTAATAGAATATCCTTTTAGTAGCAATTCCAAAAGTCATATTTCACAGGAATGTAATTCTGATTAATTATTTATCTATTTTATTATTATTTTGTTGTACTTGGCCCTTTTAGCAGGGTCATCCCTGAACTTCTTGCCTTCCTCCTGGTATTTTTATTGACATGGTGTTGGTGGTTTTAGGACTCTGGGCACTTTATCACTGCTGTCCTGTGTAAAGTGCATGTGCTCTCAATGGTAAACTTGGTAAGATTGGTCTACACCTGTTTGGCGTATTTAATTTACCTGTCAGTCCCTTGTAAAGTGGTATCTCAGATACCCAGGGCCAGTAAATTAAATGCTACTGGTGGGCTTGCAGCGCTGCTTGCGCCACCCACCAAAGTAGCCTTTCAAACCTGTCGCAGGCCTCTGCCATTGCCTCTGCCATTGCAGGTCCTGTACGCGCAATTTACTGCCCCTGTGACGTGGCACATAAAGTGGTTGCCACGTCTGTGACCCCCCTTTTACTGCATGTCAGTCACCCCTAAGGTATGCCCTAGCTAGCCCTATGGGCAGGGTGCATTGTAGGTAAAAGGTAGGACAAGTACCTTAATTATGTGACATGTCCTGGTAGTGACAAACAGCCATTTTGGTTTCTCACTACTGTGAGGCTGCCCTCTCATAGGAATGCATTGGGGATTCCCTGATATATGTTTCAGTGGTAATTTCTGATATGAGAGGAGCAGAGTGGTCAAGTTTGGTATGTTTGGAATAGTGGTAATAAATGCTGTGCATGGTGTTCGCAGATTTATTATCACTATTTTAGAAATGCCACTTTTAGAAGTGGGCATTTCTGTGTGCTATGTGTCTTTGTGCCTGCCTGATGTGTATTGCATGTCTGGCTCTGGAGTGACAGGGGCTGAGTGAGTCAGCACTAGGCTGAATAGAACAATCTGCATTTGGAATGGTGGGAGGAGTAGCACATGTGACTGAATGGGACTGTACCTGCCTTCCACAATGCTGGCTCCGCCCCCCTGTGGTGTGTCTGGGGCCAGAGCCTACACTGAGAAAGGTGTGAGTGCCCCCAGAACTGGTTTGGACCGGGCGCAGAGCCCTGTGGCTGGGGGAGAACAAAGACACTAAGGGGTATAAGTATTGGGGCTGTGACCCTATGAAAAGTGCTGCGTGCTTACTTGGAACTTCTTGAGGTTGCTAGGAACCGCCAGGGGACTGGACTGCTGGGAGGGCTGACCTGCTGCCTGTTGGGCTATGGGAAGGACTACCCCTTTGCCTGGAGAACCCCTGTGCTGACCTACCTGGAGACACCTTGCTGGTGTGCCCCTGTGAACTTCTATGACTTGGTGGCTTGCCCTATCGGATTTGGGACAGTGAGTGGTGAGCGCAGCGCTGAGCTGTGTGTGTCTGTGATACAGCAGGGGGCTCTGCTGATGTGGCCCCGTGCTATGGTGAGCCTGCCTGCAAGAGCGCTGTTGTCGGAAGTTGCGGAGCTGGTTGCCTGTCCAGCACTGTGTAGTATTCACCAGTTAAAATTCAGCAGGGGGGCTCTGATGAAGTGGCCCCGCACTGCTAGGATCTGACCGAAGACTGCAAAACCCGCCGGAGACTTCGCTCCGGGGTTTCCGGCCAAAACGTGGAGCCGCCAGAAGCCAGGCAAAGGCTGAGCCTGGCTGTGGGCGGGGCTCCCCGCGAGGAAGAAGGAAGCTGACGGGTGCGCCCGAGAGAGGGAGAAGAGCCTCGAGGGCTCCCATCCGCGGTGGACCACCGGAGGCCAGCGAGAGCGGTAGAAACGTCGCTCTGTGCTTTGTTCTCGGCCAGCGAAACCCAACCAGAGTCTTCCAGTGCAGGGAGAAGGTGAGCGGCAAGGACGGCACCGCGAGTTGGCGAGCCGCTCCCGACATTAATACTGGTGCCCTGGAGTGCATTGGGAGCGGGGTGCCTTTGTCCAGGGGCGCCCATTTCAAGGAAGTGGGCCGCACTGTTGTTCCCCGGCCCCCGAGGGACCATTGACAGACATCACTCAGGTGCTTTCGTAGCTCCAACGTAATTCCCGCATTGCCGATATCATTGCAGCTGCGCCGCATGGTCGCGGGCAGCTGCGCGCTGACCTGATGTTGGGGGCATTTTGGAGTGGCATCACGGGGCAAGCCCAGTAGGGGTCCTGG
The DNA here is from genome assembly GCA_963921515.1 of Calotriton arnoldi. Lineage (NCBI taxonomy): Eukaryota > Metazoa > Chordata > Amphibia > Caudata > Salamandridae > Calotriton > Calotriton arnoldi. The sequence continues at coordinate 2,592,021 of CAWUFW010001040.1, forward strand.
ATTCAGAGTTGCCACACATGTCCTGGCTGCACCTGGGGAGCTAGGGTGGAGACTTGCGTGCCTCATGACCAGGGGAATAGGTTTCTGTCATTTGTAGGCTACTGTGCTATATACATAGTACGAAGGGGTACCATTGCCAGACCCGCCTGATGTTATGGTGTGTCACTGGGTGCAGTTTATGCCCTGAGGTGCTACAGGAAGCCCGCAGGCTAATGTACAAGTGATGGGTACCTGGTGCACTGTAGGCATGATGTGTTGTTAAAGTGTGCACCTAAGGAATGAGGTTAGGACGTACACTGTTGCTCAGGATTTATTCGTAATGTGTTTTTGCCCGATGTTTATGCATAAGGTGTTTATGCCTAATTTGGTTTATGCATAAGTGCTATTGCCAGTAATTACTGGTTGTTTTGATTTCCCTATTAGTGAGATCTGATGGTTCTGACAGTGGCCCGATTGGCCCTGTCCTGTATATAATCCCCTGTAAAGTAATACCTAGGGGCCAGTTGGCACAGAGTATATATGTGATTGCGTTCTAATGTGTTTTATGAGTAATACAAAGGCTATTTTTGATATAACCTTGTGTGGAGTTACTTCTTGTGGTGTGCCTGGTATGTTGTTGCTGTGTGCGTGCGCAAACGCTTTACACATTGCCTCTGGGATAAGCCTGACTGCTCGTGCCAAGCTACCAAAGGGGTGAGCAGGGGTTATCTTCGGCGTGTAACTCCCTTGCCCTGACTAGAGTGGTGGTTTCTGCCTGGCTGAGGCGCTTGCCCTAGCCAACCAGAAATCCCATTTCTAACATATTTATTACAGTATCAACCAATAATACTACAAGAAATGAGTGTAATGTAGTATACTACAGTAGTGAAATGTGTTTTTAAGACATTTTAATGTTTCAAAAACGTGTGATGTTAAAAGTACATAACGTAAAGTTTTGGAGTTCTAATGAGATTTACAAATCACTACCTCATAGTTGAATATCATGTAACTATGCATAGAAATCCAGCAATGCAAAATATTATCTTGCCGTTCCTTTTGCATCACGCCCATCCTATTGCCTGAAGACGTGCAGGACATCCAACTGTTTTTCCTGCGGCCATTAAGTGCTGAGAGTCAGCAGGGAATGCATAGCATATTTCATCTTCATCTTCCATCTACTGGAATGCCTGCCCTGGAGCACCAGCATTGGAGAGAGGGAAGGAAGCATCTTGTTGGAAGCAGTAAGAAAGGGTTGCCCAATGGTGTGATTACGGCCCCAGACAGCAAAGGGATCATTTTGAAATGCTTTGTCAGCTTCATACGTCACAAATCTCAAGAGGTTTAAAAAACATACATGCAAAGGACTGAGATTTCCAACTCCACGGATCCCTATATGGAGCCATAATGCCTAATTGTCGAATATTTATCCTCTGTATGTAAAATTAACGAGCTGTATTCTCAAAGGGTAAATTCTGTCATAACCATAGTTTATGACCAAATTCACCTTTTTACACCTGCAAAGAATTCATAAAGGAACTCCTGACAGGTGGCTATGCATTTATTACTGTGGTTTTCTCCACCAAGAGTGCAAAGAAATCCCCTATAGTAAATCCCACTTAAGGTGTGACAATTGAGTGTTGTAAGGTGTCACTCACCTTAAAACGTTTTAGGAACACCCACAAGCATATACAGTTGTGCGCATTCTCAAATACTTCTTGGCCTTTCCACTCTGGAAACAGCTGGAGTAACTCTGCTTCCAGGAACTGGTGGGCAACAGATCACCCCCAGATTTACTATGGGTGAAGAGGAATAGCTTTCTCAGTGAGAAAAATGTTCTCCTCACAGAAATAAAGGTGCAAATAGTGCATTTGCACAGGAGGCTCCACTCCCCCTCTGGAGTGATTTACTATGGAGAACTCCAATGAAGTGGAAGAAGAGCCTCCTCTGATAGCATCCCTCTCGTCCAGCTTAAAACCTCTGCCCGGCTCACTCTATCAGCCATACCATTGGGATTGTTTATGAATCGATAGCTGATACATTTGACTCAGGTAATCAGGTTTTAAGATTTAGCAGCTGATGATGTCAACAGGGATAGTTGGAAGCCTGTACCTCGTGCTATTGGCTGCCCCATTCTGTTTTTCAAAGGCTGAAGTAAGGATCTGTGTTGTGAGGTGTGTGCACGGGATTCACATCTGGACTGCGGTATTACCGTGCTGCTCCCGATTACCAAGATCAGGCCCAGTGTTCAAGGTCCACTCCTTACACGGGCCTTGGTCACTGGGATCATCTCATGCATAGTTTTTAACAGGAGTTCAGCGTAAAATAGGTGCAAGCCACAACACAAAAATATATCTCCAAGGAACTGGCATACATAAATTGTATCTTGACAAAAAAACACAGTCATATACAAAATGAGTCGTCAATAAGCTGACACTTCCTGCAACATTCACAAATAGTTAAGGTAGTTGTATGTACTAAGAGGTTTAAAAAACATCTTCAATTATGTGAGTACTTTTGAGACTTATTCTTCTCTTTGTGTTGCAGTTTACATTCCATTTTAACTTTAACTTACACTGAAACCTTTATTTTTTTATTGAACACATTTACAAATATGTCTCATGTAGTGCTTGATTTAATATATTCCTTCATAAAATATATTTAGCCACATTGTACCATTATAACGCATTCTAAGTAGCAAGAATTTGTATTTGTCAGACCAGTGACTCCCATTTTATCAACTTCAGAAGGATGAAATGCTGAGAAACCCATGCTGGTGTTCAAAACAGTGTCCTGCAGGTTACACGTGACTCCAGCAGAAGTCACAAAACTGCCACTGATAACTATCTAAATTCACAAGCATATCATGTGAATTAAGCGGAACGGTTCATAAAATGAGAGAGGGGAAAAAAATCCACACTCACTCATGTGCGAGACATTTCGGTGGCAGACTCCCAATTGCTCCTAATTGCTATGGGCGCTTGCAAACGCTGCGTTTTGCTGTAGTGGGAGTGTCAGACACCCTGGTGTTCTTTTGTGTGAGGGAGACAACATTAACATCCATGCCTGCTGACTTGCACACCTATACATGCAGATACATTTAGGAGCCTAGGTCAACACCCTACAAGTGAGGTGATCAAACAAAGTGTATGGGCACACACACTCCAAAAACAAAACAAAAAATGGACTCTTTGCTGGAGTACAGACCTTTGGGGGGGGGGGGGCAGGGGCTCTCTTGCGTGGGCCTGGCCCACCCGGCCCTCCCTCTAGAACCGGGCCTGCTCCCAGGCCTCACTGAAAGTGAACCCAGTTCTCATTACGGGTTGGCACAAGTGATGCCTTGGCTGGTCTCACTGCAAAGGGGAACTCCGTCCCCCCCACTCGGTTCTCGAGCTTAGGCGCTATGAATAGCGCTAGGAGCCCGTCCTCTCTTAGCCACCCTCCACTTGTGCCCTGACACGCACATAGACATTTATCCTGTTAGCCTGCTCTGACTGTCGGTAGCTGTAAGTGTAAGAGGAGCTGTACACAGCAGTGATATCCCTCTCTTCGGGAATGCTCAGGGTGTCATTACTGTTCTTCAGTATGCCATGTGCATGGAGGCTGTAGCTGCAAATCACACCGCCAGCAGGGTGGCTTCACGAGTTAAACGCTCGCTGCTGACAACTTCTTTGATCTGCAGATCACAAGTTTGAATCATGGCCCGGCCAGGACAGCCTTTCATTCTTTCGGGTTGATAAACCGAGTACCGTTACATTGGGTAATAGTAATCACGGTTATTTACAGCGGGCATTCAGCCAGCATAAACTGTGGCGTGAGTGGTGTACTGGAACTATTGCTCACACAATATTCAACTCGTCGTTTCCTCTCTTGACAACGTGTATACAAAAGAACCACAAGGGGGCGCCAAAGGAAAAGCTAACACCGTCTGGCCAATTTGTTTCATAGGTTCTGGTTTATCATAATCTGTTTTGCATTTTATTTTTTGTTTGCCTAGCGCTGAAACCAGACTGTAATCTAAGCACTATGCCTCCTAGAGAACTACTGATCTAACTACCCGCAGGGCAACATTTGGAAAAGAAGTGGATTCTAAAAGGGTTTCTTCCTTTTGGAGTTCAAGAGGCAGCTTAACCCGTACCACGCCACATTTACCGTAACAATCTACCCTAAAAGGCGTGTTTTTCAAAGCACTCCTAAACCACCAAGCGCCTAGCGGCTGATTCAAAGGTTATCTGGTCTACAGTTGTGAATCGTGGCCCTGCTGTTATTAATTGGCACTTGATTAGCACACGATCCGCTGTCAGTATTGCTTTGGGGTGCTTTTTGATAGTCCGGGGTATAGAATTCTAAAATGTACATAGCGCTTCATACCAGTGGCGTGGCTACAAAGCACTGTCTGGTGCAGGTGTGTATGGGTACCTGCCCTAGAATGTATGGTTAGTAGAGCACATACTGATAGTATAACCTGTGTGGAAAGTATCGGGCATCGTGTGTGAGGGCTTAATTTGAGCCAGTGGGGGCCACCGGACTTTTTTTTGGGCATCGGCGCTTGTTTTAACTTATTCCTACATCTCCCGAGAGCGAGAGGGGGGAAAACATACAAATCGGAAGGACGTTGAAGGCAAAGACGAGAAACCCGTCACAAGGGGATAATCAGGAAGGTGCAAGAGTGAGTTAAGGGTGCAGGAAGAGTCTGTAGTGATTAAAGAGTCATGAGGTGGATTCTCGACGCGCGGGCGGCCACGTTTATTTGCACCGGCTGCGGACCTCTGAGCATGAGCATCTGGCACCGGCAATCTATCTTTTACAAATTAAGCACTGAGGCCAGATGTGTGCTGGGCATCGTGTGTTAAGGGGAGAGGGGTGCTGGGCATCGTGTGAGTGCTAGAGGGGTGCTGGGCATCGGGTGTGAAGGCACAGATGGGTTTGGGGCATCGTGTGTGAAGGTCAGAGGGACGCTGGACGTCGTGTGAGTGCCAGAGGGGTGCTGGGCATCGTGTGTGAAGGACAGGGGTGTGCTGGGCATCGCTTGTGAAGGGCAGAGGGGTGCTGGGCATCGTGTGAGGGCCAGAGGGGTGCTGGGCATCGTGTGTGAAGGGCAGAGGGGTGCTGGGCTTCGCGCGTGAGAGCCAAAGGGGTGCTGGGCATCTGGTGTGAGGGCCACATTCTGCTGGGCATCGTGTGTGAAGGGCAGAAGGGTGCTGGGCATCGGGTGTGAAGGCTAGAGAGGTGCTGGGCATCGTGCGTGAAGGGCAGAGGGCCGCTGGACATCGTGTAAGTGCCAGAGGGGTGCTGGGCATCGGGTGTGAAGGCTAGAGGGGTGCTGGACATCGTGTGTAAAGGACAGGGGTGTGCTGGACCTCAGGTGTGAGTGCCAGAGGGGTGCTGGGCATCGTGTGAGGGCCAGAGGGGTGCTGGGCATCGTGTGTAAAGAGCAGAGGATTGCTAGGCAACGTTTGTAAAGGACAGGGCTGTGCTGGACTTCGGGTGAGAGTGCCAGAGGGGTGCTGGGCATCGTGTGTGAAGGGCAGGGGTGTGCTGGACTTCGGGTGTGAGTGCCGGAGGGGTGCTGGGCATCGTGTGTGAAGGGCAGATGGATTCTGGGCATCGTGTGTGAAGGGCAGAGGGGTGCTGGGCATCGTGTGGGAGGGCCAAAGGGGTGCTGGGCATTGTATGTGAAGGGCAGATGGGTGCTGGGCATCGGTTGTGAGTGCCAGAGGGTTGGTGGATATCCGGTGTGGGGGCCAGGGAGGTGTTGGACATCGTGCTTCAGGGCCAGACGGGTGCGGTGTACATCAGTGTCCAGCCAGAGCAGTAGTGTGAATCACAGCTGCTTTCTTGTGGACTCGAGGGATTCTCCCATATTTGTACAGATCTCTTGGAACATAGAGTTTAGGCTTCAGAGGAGCCCTTGACCTCAGAGAGGCTGTGCTGTAAGTGTGACATGTCCCACGCCGTTGTGTTACATATTCCAATGTCCACACAATGTAATGTAGGTATCAATCTTCTTTTAATGAATAATCCATGCACAGGAAACAGGTGTGCCAGGTCCAGCAGCAGCAACAGTACTGAGCTGGAACCTTGCACTAGAACTTGAGGAACCCAAGAATGGAACCTGAATGCGTCGCTGCACTCTATAAGGGATTGCAGACTGTAGGAAGGTGGAATCTGACTACATGGTTGCCCCCACTTTTTTCCTGGTGTTTTGTTGGTTTTTGACTTAGTTTGGCTTGGAACCTGCTATTCAGGTCCCCAGCCTATCTGCTTTCTCTTTAAACGACTTGGAGTGCACTCTAGGTGCACTAGTGATTGGATACTGTGGTACCTTATGAGTCCCTAGTATAGGGTACCTTAGGTACAAAGGGCATAGGTACTTCACAGGCCTACCAGGGGCTGAAGCATGTATTATGCCACCCCTGGGAAGCAGACTAAATCTGACACCACAGGCCTGCTACTGCAGCCCGGGTGAGGAAGTGCTAGCACTCATCACTGATCTATATATCTCTCCTGCACACACATTGAGACTTGTCAGTCACCCCTAAGGCAGGCCCTATCAATCCTGAGGGCAGGGTGCTTGGTTCCTATGTGAGAGGGTGCCTCTGCCTGAGCAGGGCCCCACTGCAGCTCTCAGAGTCCATTCTCTGGGGCTGTTTGTGGATACGGTTAAACCATATACTCTTAAGTGCATTATATCCTCACGGTAGAATGCTAACTTTGGAATGGCTGCATCAAAACATGTCTTGTTTGGTGTCAAACATCTTGGAATACTACCCCCCGCCAGTTCTGGCGGCGGGGGTAGCATTCCACCCTTCTAGAGGGATCAGACATGTACCTACTGTGGAAACGCGGTAGAATCCTGCAGAGCCCTGGCATCACAAAATGGATGCCACCAGTCACAGACACTGGGCTGCCCTCCTGCTGATGACCGAACACTCGCAGTGGAGGAAGCCCAACAATAGGCATCCTGTCCCAGGGAGGTGTAACCACCTCCCAGACAGGGTTTAGTGTATTGGGGCTGGGTGGGTGCACTCTTAGAGTGCTTTGAAGTCCTGCACTGGGGGAGCAGAAGGCTCCTCTGTGCATATGCCAGTTCGAACCGGCTCAGGGGCTACCTGCCCCTGCTCTGGCGCGAAACTGGACAAAGGGAAGTGGGTGTAGCCACCCCCTCCCCTGACCCTCCCATAGGTGGGGTCATAGAGCTAGTCCCTCCCTTTCTTTTAGTATAAGAGGGGGAACCTGTGCATTGCAAACTAGATTTCCCTGGACGACGCTCTGAAGAAGAATCCCGGACCTTCGACGTTCCACTACCTTTGGAAGACTGAAGAATCTCCCTTGGAGTCAAGGAGTGACTCCCCTGCTTGGCAGGCACCAAAAACTACAAACGACGGTCGCAAACTACGCCGCTCCCGCCGGAGTCCGAAGTCCCTGCAGCCCAAGAAGTGGATTTCCTGACTTCTCAAAGGCCATCGTGAGTCCCCAGCGAAGCTGAGGCCAGTGGACCCCAAGAGTGACGAGGAACCGCGACCCCTGGGTACTGTGCACTATTGTCGAGTGCAACCCCTTCACAACGTTCTACGAACTTGTGCTTTGGACCACGTGTGGTCCTAGCCTCCAGCAGGAATCCCTCCGAAGATCAGAGGCCTACCACGTCCCGAGTGACCGTGGGCCCCTGTTGAGCGAATCCTCCCGAGGCGTCTTCGCAATCCCTTGCCAGCCGGCTCGTGGGTCCCCTGAAGACTTCCCTAAGGAACCAAAGGGCTCTCCTGGTTGCTCCAGGCCTGCCCTGACTTACCCTCGCTGGGTGAGTCCCTCAGACCTTGCTGGTCTGCGCCATTGACTTTTTACACTTTCCCCGAGACTTGCTGTTACCAAGGCTTGTTGGCTCCAATCGAGTCGCCGACACCGCAGTAAGCTGCAGACATCGTGGGACACGCCGAATCCAGCTCCTGGTCATCGTCGACACCTCCTGGACCTCGTGGCTGAAGAGTCGAGGCACCCGTGACCGACCTGAATCTTGCGACGACGGTGGGCATCCATCTTGCTTGCCCCGAGTCACTGCCAAGTGACTTTGAACACTGTCCCCTCTGCTTTCAGGTCTTCCATCTTCTGAATCCAGGCTTGGATTACTCCGGACACTTCTCCTGTCGCCGCAAGCAGCAAGCCTTCACTGGCTCCCATTGAAAACGACGCCGCGACCCGACACCAAAGAACACCTATGCACCCGGCTCCCCTGGGTGAGGTAACTTCAGCACTACGGTGCTCCTGTGGGTGTGGGCCCTAGAACTACTTACCCTGTAAGTGACTTGCTTGTAGCTACCCTAGAAGTGCCCTAAAACTCTTACTTTCCAAGTGCGACTATCGCGCTGACTCGTACATGGTTCGCGTCTGTGTTAGACACACCGCGTCCAACTCCCTTGCAACTCTATCTGTAACCGCGTCCTTCGACTCGTACAAGGACCGATCGGTGTGTTCGCCTCGAACACGCAAGGGACCTTTAACATTGAAATCTCAATCGCGTCTGTTCGCATAGACTCGTACAGGACTCGCACCGGTGCCAGGACACCGCGTCCGTCCCCTGTGGGTCTCCTACAACTACCTGGGGTGGTTCTTGGGGGTCCCTCGATTCTAGATGCCCTAGACCTAGGTCTAGCCAAACTAAGATTGTGATATTCGATTGTGCTAAACTTATTTTGATAACATTTGACTTGTACATATGTTCCTGACTTCTAATCTCATAAAGAGATTAGTAGAGAGTTGTTTATTAATAAATACATTATATATTTGATATATATACCTGTGTGGTGTCTTTTCATTTGGTGATTCAAGAGATTGTGTGGTAAAACAAGCTGCTTTACATTCCTTCAAGACTTAGCCTGAAGGCTGCTCTCCACAGCTACCACTAGGATAGCTTTCTATAAAGGTTGTCTTAAACCTATCTACCATAAGAGTCGAATTGTTCTGGTGCAAGGTGTCCACTTTAATTAGTGAACAGCATATACCAGGCCAACTTCTCACATTGGTGGGCAGCGTGTGGGATTCCAGCTTGCTATTGTTTTACCAGAAAATCTCTATTTGAATTACTAACTGAAAACCACTATAGGTACTCAAGGTACATATAAAGTCAAGCTTAGTATCAATAAGTTCTACTGAACTTAGAGCTGTGTGCCAAGGGATAGCACACCCTTTCTACAGCTCAAGCTAGTATCAGTAGGCCACAAACTAGTGTAGGTAGTACAACACTGCACAACACTAGAATGTCCTTAAAGGGTGGAACCAGTGGATCCACTCAGCCTCAGTATAAGGACATGGCTTTCTCTGACTTGAGAGCCATGTGTGTTGAAAGACACCTGAAGCTAGGACAGAGTCCCTCCACACTACACCTGATAGATCTGCTGACAGCAGATGATCTTAGATTGGCTCTAGGAGCTAATGGGTCTGAATCAGGGGGTGGGTCAATTACAGTGTCTGGGTCAGATGATGAAAATCAGAATGACCAAGACTCTGTGATTGAAGGGCCAGGCTCCAAGGGGCCTGAAAAGGACAGAGGAATTCTCCCTAAGAGAACTGACAGAGTGGATGAGAGGCATAGGTCCCCTTCCAGGGAATCTGACCACTCTTATCACTCTGGCAGAGAATTTGTCCAGCAGAGGAACTCATACTTTCCCATAAGAGAGAGCTCCTCTGACAGAATGTGCAAACTGCTGCAGTATGAGGAAGCAAGAGTTGCCCTCAGAACCAAGCAGTTGGCACTGGATAGAGAAGCCCTGGAGATCCAGAGAGCTTCTAGAAGAGAGGGGTTAGAACCCCTTGGTGGCAGCAACAGTGTCCCTAGAGGCAGAGAATATATTCCAGACCATAGGAACCTGAGCAAGGTTGTTCCTCCCTACCAGAGTGGGGATGATATCCACAAGTGGATAACTGCTATGGAGAGGGCCTGTAGAGTACAGCAGGTCCCCCAAAAGCAGTGGGCAGCAATCTTGTGGCTCTCCTTTTCAGATAAAGGTAGAGACAAGCTCCTCACTGTTAGAGAAGAGGATGCTGATAACTATGAAGTCCTGAAGAGTGCACTGATAGATGGGTTTGGCTTAACCACTGAGCAGTACAGGTTGAAGTTCAGAGACACCCAGAAGGCACAGACTCAGGACTGGACTGACTTTGTAGATTGTGCAACCAAGGCTCTGGAGGGTTGGCTGATTGGCAGTAGGGTTACTGATCTCAAAGGATTGTACAATTTGATTATGAGGGAGCAGATCCTTAATAATTGTCAAAACCAGCTTTTGCACCAGTACCTGGTGGACTCTGATCTGACCTCTCCCCAAGAATTGGGAAAGAAGGCAGACAAATGGGTCAGAACCAGGGTGAGGCCTAAGAATCAGGGTGGTGACCAGAAGAAAGATTCTACCAAGTCCCAAGAGAAAGGTGGGGATAAATCTAAGGATAAGTCCACTACAGGGCCCCAAAAGTCCTCTTCTGGGGGTGGGTCCCAAACTCCTTCCTCTCCTGAAAAGAAACCATATTGCCATGTCTGTAAAAAGCCTGGACACTGGAAAACTGATCCCAGTTGCCCCAGGATTGGCAATAAAGAAACTGTTCCTCCAGCTATTACTACCACCCCTCCTGGTACTACCAGTAGTAATCCTCCAGTTGGGAGTAGTGCACCCAAAAAGTTAGGTGCTTTTGCAAGGGGAACAGAGGTGGGCCCTAGTTTAGACAGGTCCCCCTCAACAGACTCCTCAGACTCTGATGGTGGTATAGGATTTGCCACCTTTACCATGGGTCCCATTGCATTGGGCAGGTACAGACTGGAGCCAATGATTAATGGTCGGAAGGCTGTGGCATTCAGGGACACAGGGGCTAGTGTCACCATGGTGGCAGGGAAACTAGTCCCCCCTCACCAGCTTTTACCTGAGTTTAAGTACCAGGTGACCAACATTGATGGTGTCAGGACAGATCACCCCATGGCCATAGTCAATCTCAGCTGGGAGGGGGTCACAGGCCCAAAAAGAGTGGCAGTGTCCCCCAACTTGCCTGTAGATTGCCTGATGGGCAATGATCTGGAAATTTCAGCCTGGGCTGAAGTTGAACACCAAACCCATCTGAAGATGCTAGGCGTCCCTGAAAAAGCTAGTGGGGCTGTGATGGCCACAGCCCCAGCCCAGGGAAATGCTGGAGAGATGGAGCCTGGAAGAATGGCCCACTCTCCCCCAAAAGAGAGCACAGGGGTTGAAGAAAAGTCTCCTTCCCCCCAGACAGCAGGTAAGGGTCAGCCTCCTCAGGGAACTGATCCTACCCCTAGTGAAGGAACTGCCCCAGAGGTAGTCAGGCCTGGCCTGGCCCCACCCCTGATGGCAGAGGACCCTTCCAAGGTGGTACCCAGTCTGGAGCAGGTAACCTGCCCCTCTCTACCCTATCTCAGTCAGCCCAGAGGTCAGAGGTCAGGGAGGTCAGTGGACCCCACAGGGCCCCCTGTCCAGAGGAACCCCCCCATCAGCAGATTAGGGGCACCCAGTCTAGTAGCCCTAGCCAGATGAAAATTCCTCCGCACACTGAGGGATCCCCCATACCTTTGTGTAGGGACCTTCCCCAGAAGGACTCTGTTAGGCAAGGGCAAACCTGGAACCAAAAGGTTCCAAACCTGCCATGTCCCTCCAGTGTTCCACCCAAAGGGACCCAACCCCCAGCTGTAGGCAGCCAAAGGTTGACCCTTAGAGCAAAGTGCAGCTCAGTCATGGAAAGACAGGCATACATGGTGACCAGTGATCTGAGGAAACTGAGACCAACTTCCCTAGGGTCTCACTTCCCTGCTCAGACACCTCATCAGCCTTGTCCTTTACCAAAACACCCCACAGGTAGTAATTCCCCATGGTGGAGACCCTCTCATACCCTTAGGGTGAGGGATAACTTAGTGGACCATAAGACAGGGGGTAACCATGCTAGTGCAGGTACTTCCTTATATGGCCACTCAGTAAATACAGGCTCACCTGGACAAGGTTAGCCTCATCTCCTTTCGTTTGGGGGGGGTTATGTAGGAAGGTGGAATCTGACTACATGGTTGCCCCCACTTTTTTCCTGGTGTTTTGTTGGTTTTTGACTTAGTTTGGCTGGGAACCTGCTATTCAGGTCCCCAGCCTATCTGCTTTCTCTTTAAACGACTTGGAGTGCACTCTAGGTGCACTAGTGATTGGATACTGTGGTACCTTATGAGTCCCTAGTATATGGTACCTTAGGTACTAAGGGCATAGGTACTTCACAGGCCTACCAGGGGCTGAAGCATGTATTATGCCACCCCTGGGAAGCAGACTAAATCTGACACCACAGGCCTGCTACTGCAGCCTGGGTGAGGAAGTGCTAGCACTCCTCACTGAGATATAGGTCCCCTATATCTCTCCTGCACACACATTGAGACTTATCAGTCACCCCTAAGGCAGGCCCTATCAATCCTGAGGGCAGGGTGCTTGGTTCCTATGTGAGGGGGTGCCTCTGCCTGAGCAGGGCCCCTCTGCAGCTCTCAGAGTCCATTCTCTGGGGCTGTTTGTGGATGCGGTTAAACCATATACTCTTAAGTGCATTATATCCTCGCGGTAAAATGCTAACTTTGGAATGGCTGCATCAAAACATGTCGTGTTTGGTGTCAAACATCTTGGAATACTACCCCCCCGCCAGTTCTGGCTGGGGGGGTAGCATTCCACCCTTCTAGATGGATCAGACATGTACCTACTGTGGAAACGCGGTAGAATCCTGCAGAGCCCTGGCATCACAAAATGGATGCCACCAGTCACAGACACTGGGCTGCCCTCCTGCTGATGACCGAACACTCGCAGTGGAGGAAGCCCAACAATAGGCATCCTGTCACAGGGAGGTGTAACCACCTCCCAGACAGGGTTTAGTGTATTGGGGCTGGGTGGGTGCACTCTTAGAGTGCTTTGAAGTCCTGCACTGGGGGAGCAGAAGGCTCCTCTGTGCATATGCCAGTTCAAACCGGCTCAGGGGCTACCTGCCCCTGCTCTGGCACGAAACTGGACAAAGGGAAGTGGGTGTAGCCACCCACTCCCCTGACCCTCCCATAGGTGGGGTCATAGAGCTAGTCCCTCCCTTTCTTTTAGTATAAGAGGGGGAACCTGTGCATTGCAAACTAGATTTCCCTGGACGACGCTCTGAAGAAGAATCCCGGACCTTCGACGTTCCACTACCTTTGGAAGACTGAAGAATCTCCCTTGGAGTCAAGGAGTGACTCCCCTGCTTGGCAGGCACCAAAAACTACAAACGACGGTCGCAAACTACGCCGCTCCCGCAGGAGTCCGAAGTCCCTGCAGCCCAAGAAGTGGATTTCATGACTTCTCAAAGGCCATCGTGAGTCCCCAGCGAAGCTGAGGCCAGTGGACCCCAAGAGTGACGAGGAACCGCGACCCCTGGGTACCGTGCACTATTGTCGAGTGCAACCCCTTCACAACGCTCTACGAACTTGTGCTTTGGACCACGTGTGGTCCTAGCCTCCAGCAGGAATACCTCCGAAGATCAGAGGCCTACCACGTCCCGAGTGACCGTGGGCCCCTGTTGAGCGAATCCTCCCGAGGCGTCTTCGCGATCCCTTGCCAGCCGGCTTGTGGGTCCCCTGAAGGCTTTCCTACAGAACCAAAGGGCTCCCCTGGTTGCTCCAGGCCTGCCCTGACTTACCCTCGCTGGGTGAGTCCCTCAGACCTTGCTGGTCTGCGCCATTGACTTTTTACACTTTCCCCGAGACTTGCTGTTACCAAGGCTTGTTGGCTCCAATCGAGTCGCCGACACCGCAGTAAGCTGCAGACATCGTGGGACACGCCGAATCCAGCTCCTGGTCGTCGTCGACGCCTCCTGGACCTCGTGGCTGAAGAGTCAAGGCACCCGTGAATGACCTGAATCTTGCGACGACGGTGGGCATCCATCTTCCTTGCCCCGAGTCACTGCCAAGTGACTTTGAACACTGTCCCCTCTGCTTTCAGGTCTTCCATCTTCTGAATCCAGGCTTGGATTCCTCCGGACACTTCTCCTGTCGCCGCAAGCAGCAAGTCTTCACTGGCTCCCATTGAAAACGACGCCGCGACCCGACACCAAAGAACACCTATGCACCCGGCTCCCCTGGGTGAGGTAACTTCAGCACTACGGTGCTCCTGTGGGTGTGGGCCCTAGAACTACTTACCCTGTAAGTGACTTGCTTGTAGCTACCCTAGAAGTGCCCTAAAACTCTTACTTTCCAAGTGCGACTATCGCGCTGACTCGTACATGGTTCGCGTCTGTGTTAGACACACCGCGTCCAACTCCCTTGCAATTCTATCTGTAACCGCGTCCTTCGACTCGTACAAGGACCGATCGGTGTGTTCGCCTCGAACACGCAAGGGACCTTTAACATTGAAATCTCAATCGCGTCTGTTCGCATAGACTCGTACAGGACTCGCACCGGTGCCAGGACACCGCGTCCGTCCCCTGTGGGTCTCCTACAACTACCTGGGGTGGTTCTTGGGGGTCCCTCGATTCTAGATGCCCTAGACCTAGGTCTAGCCAAACTAAGATTGTGATATTCGATTGTGCTAAACTTATTTTGATAACATTTGACTTGTACATATGTTCCTGACTTCAAATCTCATAAAGAGATTAGTAGAGAGTTGTTTATTAATAAATACATATATATTTGATATATATACCTGTGTGGTGTCTTTTCATTTGGTGATTCAAGAGATTGTGTGGTAAAACAAGCTGCTTTACATTCCTTCAAGACTTAGCCTGAAGGCTGCTCTCCACAGCTACCACTAGGATAGCTTTCTATAAAGATTGTCTTAAACCTATCTACCATAAGAGTCGAATTGTTCTGGTGCAAGGTGTCAACTTTAATTAGTGAACAGCATATACCAGGCCAACTTCTCACACAGACACAACACACGCGCAATCCTAGCTCGGCGTCTCTGTAGCCAGGGTCAGGCTTGTCTGCCTGTTAGGTGCTCCTAGGTGAGCTGTTTCCAGAAACCAAGGGGCTCTGTGGACTTCTGATCAACATTTCGATTTATGATTACCAGGATCCGTGCGGTCAACACAACATTTGTAGTGCTCTGATAACATTTGTTACTATGTCCAGGCCCCAGAAAGCAACAGGGCCTTCTAGTTCCATTTGTTACTGTTGTCTTAATCTACAGTGTGAGTAAACATCTGTCATGTTTCTAAAGTATCGCCCCAGCTGCCTCCTGATGTCGGAGTCTTAGTTGGTCATTGTGTGGGCATTGGAATTCCTAAACCGTAGCTTCTTTCTAGATTGTCTCAACTCCTCCATGTCACAATCTCATGAGCGAGTCAAGGCCCAGGCAGGTGCCGGTGGCGCTTGAATAGTGTGGTCTACCCCATGCCCTGTTACACCAATGGTTAACCACAGTTACTCGCCTTAGGACCCTCTCAAGACCCACTTACAGGATCCCTGTCCTGGAGAACAGGCCTGGCAAGGACCGGAACAAGCAGAACCAACCACCAGTGCTGCTGGACGCTGGCCTGCTCCAAAGCCAAAGGGATAAAAACCTCACTCTCTCGCATGTTGTGATTACAAACATGTCGACTTTTCTTTCCACATCTTAACTCTTTAGCTTTCTTTGTTTTATGTAAATTGCATTCGGGTAACTGAGAGTTTGTGCATTGTGTGTGGTTGTAGCTCGGAATACTGTTTGCAAAAATACGGTCTGACAGGAATATCGCGCCCTCAATCCCATTTACAAAATATTATCTCAGAGTAGATTTTCGATTATTCATTTTAATGAGGCGATATTTTTTCAGTGATATTAAGGACACTATTTCTGTCGGATGATACTTTGGTTACAATATTGTGGTACCAAACCACTTGTGAAAATGTCCAAATAACATATTTTGGCCATCATTAATGTGTCGATATCAGAATTAAATCTCGAGCAGATTTCTCCAGACTCTGAGCCTGATCGCCCCCTACAATCCCCTTCTGATGCACTCTCACACTTTGAATTCATTGATCTAATGATGTTCAGTTTCCTCCCACTTGCAGAGCACTCTTACCAGGAGCCGCGGCTGACAGCCTGGTACGGGGAGCTCCCGTACACGTACTCCAACAGCACCATGCAGCCCAACCCTCACGTGAGTATTTCTCTTGGTCTGGCTTTGTACAGTTGTCATGAAGGAGGGTGTGTCATCTGCTAGTGCTGGGCATGAGACCTTGCGGCGGGTGATGGCCACGCACTGAGGGATCATAGAACTGATCCCAGACTCACCAGGGACTGCTGCCAGCCTGGCATTGCTAGAGGATAAAGATGCCCAGAGCAGTGCCAACCCTCCACCACTCCGCCTGCCAGCATGCATGGTGTCAGAAGCTGCAGTACAGTCGGCCTCTGTGCTAAACTGTCAGTGGCCTCTCTCCTGTGATCGCCATTAGACTTCAGTATAGTTACCAGCTGAGAACCACACAACCCACCCAAGCAGACTGCTGCAGTCATCAATAGACCACTGCCTTGTACCTGGAGTCAGGCATAGAGGCAGCGCTGCAACACACGCCCCTGGCATCCTCCCACTCACCACCCTGCCACCACACTCCTGGGCTTGGAGTTTATGTTATGCCCCAGAAACCTGCAGTGATACACTTACAGTGAATACGGGGCAGGGGGGCAGGGGCTGGAGGGGGGTGAGACTAATACCAGTGAAAGCTGAAATGATACATTTACAGTCAATACGGGGCAGGGGGGGGCAGGTGCTGGAGGGGGGGGTGAGACTAATACCAGTGACTGGGATCCCCTCCCTTCATGACACGTGACTGGGATCCCCTCCCTTCATGACACGTGACTGGGATCCCCTCCCTACAAACACAAATGTTTTAATTATGTGTCCCTTGTTGTGCTTGATTCATAAAAGAATGAAAGCCGGGGCCGCGGCCCTAGCAGCGTAACAAATGCTATGAATAAATGAATGAATGCTTTGTTGTTCACTTAATTAAAACTTACCATATAACACGTCGTAAATAAATATAATTCTAAAAAACAACTTAAAATACAGTTAAAACCTTCATAATGTATTCAAAGCTCCAGGGTAGGCACTGGTTTTAAAAGCACCTCAGTACAGTTCTTACATTTCATAGGTCTTATTGTGCTTAGACCAATTGCGACTAAGGTTTCCTATTTACACTGTTGTTAAACCACAATTCAATGTGTGCAAAGTAGTGATAAAGTGCAACGTGCCTTGCTGGAAGCTTGTGTTACCCTGATACTAAATAATAGTCATGGATTAGACCAACCTAATTAGTACGTGCAATCATATGATTGATGGAATGGAAGCTGCACCCCCCCCCGCCTCCCACCCCTAGCGCCTTGAGACCCTTACGGGTGAGTAGTCGCGCTTTAACAAACCCCTGATTGATTGATTATGCCAAAACGAATTAAAAGCACTACAATCTAAATGTTTGCATCTCATTAGCCTTGCTGCCCGAGGTTCAATCCCATTGCACCTAGAATAAGCTGCTGTCAATGCTGTGAGTTAGACAAGGATTTAATTTACAGAGGATAATAATTAAAGGGCAGCGTGCCTTTGATAGAATCCTTTCACATCGTCATGCTATATGTTGATCATAGTTAGAACCAGCCTGTTTAATCCTACATCAGAAATGTCCATAATACAAAATAGAAAATGACTCATTGTAGCTATGCCACGTACTGTCCACTTGTGTCCCTGTCAGCGAAGAGTACTGTTCCACTTTGCAAGCTTCCCCTCGGCTATGGACATGTATTTAAAAAAAAATCCTGAAAATATACGGTCCTCTCCCTGAAGACGAGCTAGAACTGCTTGCCGACATGCGCGTCTAGAGTTCTGGTTCAAATTCTGTCTCAACAAACATTTATGCTCTTCCACTAGGGCCGGGCAACAGCAGACAATATTGCAGATGTCTTCTCTATGAGAATTACAAAGACAGCATGGCATTTCTTTAGTCAGCCTTTGCCACCCTGGTGAATTAAAACGAAATTGGAAGTTTCTGAGCCGGATTCACAAAAGCTTTAGTTTTGAATTCAGTTCATTCCGGCCTCCCAGGTAGTTCTGGAATTTTAAAGGGCCATACATAGGATGGCCATCCATGCATGGGCTCTATTTGCGAACACCTCTCTATCCATCACAGATGAAACCTTTTTGCTGATTCCACTCATGACTCTATTGAATGCAATTTGAGAAAGGGATAAATGCCAGACTTCCTCTGCCTTTAATGTGGATACAGGCAATTTAAAATATTTATGTGCTGCAATATTTTAGGGTCACTTATTGCCTCCCACACAATTATACTAAGTGTAGATATTGTATCATTTTTTGATTTATAATAGAATTTCAAATATGCTCCAAGGCTACTTATGTTTTGTCTCCTAAGGCCAAACTCTAAACTAATTTGAGCTGGCGAAGCCTGCCGAGGTAGATTAAACAGACGATGATAAGTTCCTACCATGACGTTATCTATAAGTTTGTCGGCCTCCCTTTAGTAACAAATACTAAAGTTGTGTATTCTTAAATCCACCTCATGCCTCTGTAATCTAGTACCCGACACTGCCTGCCGCATTATCGCATCAGTAACATGTTACCGAATCGTAGTTTGGAATTGCAAATACATACCGATTCAGTATTTGGAAGGGGCGTGTTTAGGGCGCCTCGTCCAAATACCGAAACTGAATGGGATGCATTAATGTTTTGCGACCGAATTCCAAAACCCCTTTCGCTTTGAGAATGTTAAAATATATATTTTTTTAAATCAGGCAGGACAAAATGCAATAAAGATACCCATGATGGCCAACTACAACAATAGATATACTGATTACTTTGCCGCTGCTGATAACTGCTTTTTCTGACCTTCATTTGATTTTTACAGTGGCATCCATTGCTGACAATGCTGAAGGACCGCATTGAAGAGGTGACTGGTTACTCTTTTAACTCTCTTCTCTGCAACCTGTACAGAAATGACATGGACAGCATCGACTGGCACAGCGATGACGAACCCGCGCTGGGGAAGAACCCCATCATCGCTTCTCTCAGCTTTGGGGACACTCGAGTCTTTGAGATGAGACAGAAGCCACCGCCGGTAGGCTACCACAGTATCTGGAGTGGGATGGGCCTTTAAAGCCAAGCCATGATATACAACACTTTAAAAATTAATTGTCAAACGCAGATGTCTTTCAACTAAACATTGTTCTTTAGCCCTCACAGTTTTTAACCAGGCATTCGACAGTTTCTTATCCTAACATTTCTGCACATTTACACAATCTGTGTTGGAGCTTCCAGTTGTGAATGCAGCAGGGTCGTCGCTTTCAGTGCCGGGTGGTAGAGCCATAATGTAGAACTACTTCAAAGTATTGCCCCAATGCAGAGGCTGTTGGACACTAATTCAGGAGAACCCTCGGGGATACTGGTAGAGCGGGGGCAGAAGAATACTGGCTGGTAAAAGACAATGGCCTTGAAGCAGGTTAGCCATGCTTTTGTAGTGGGTGGGGCCATTCTAATGGCAGAGGCTCTTACTGTGAAGGATCGGTCGAGGAGCTTTGAATTCTAATCTGGTCGCTAGAAGCATCTTTTGCCAACTGGTCTCACAAGTCTGCGTGGTTTGTAAGAGTTCAGTGTATGTTTAAAGAATTGGAGGGTCTTTTGTTCTGTACTATTTTATTTTAATGGTCAGTCATTTAAAGTAACAGTTGCTTTAGAGACTACTAATGTAATGCTTTTAGATCATAGTTCATAACATACTGCCTGTCAGCTACCCATGTGAAAGGTACAGACATGGTTCAAACTGCTGGAAACCTATCCATTATACAGCCTTTACTTCCTCCATCCATCAACTGCAGTCATCTAGTGAGAGGATAGCAACATGACAACCACACAATAGAGTTGTGGGCTGTATAAACACCATTTCACCTCTGCGGGTATTCTGCTATGAAGAAAGTGCTCTTTCATGAATGGCATAGTATCCATGATTACTCATATGCTTTTATGAATGTTCCTTTTGGCGGGGCGGGGTGGGGTGGAGCCTAGCACCTAAGCCCCTCCCCCCATTCCCACGAGATGAATTAAGGCCCGCCCCACAGTTTGAAGACCACTGGTGTAATACAATAAGCTCAGTCTATAGAAGAATTTATATAAATGTTCATGAGAATTGGGCATGATGTGAAAAGCCATTCTACGATTGCAAACACTGCCATTCACATGATCACAGGATTTGCAACTACAAAATGCCTTTTTTCTATTTATTGGCCTTTACTAAACTCATTTGGGAGCCAGAAAAGCCTTTCCGACTGGCAAAATGGGTTCTGAAATCCATTCACAATTAGAAGGGGGTGCGAAGGGGCGTCTCTTCCTATTTGTGAGTGTTAATGGTGTGTGTCAGCGGTTTGCAACCTCAGTTGCAAACCAACACCTGGTAGGAGCTGGGAACTGATTCGCAAAGAGGAAGAGGCCCCCCTTCAGACACATTTCCCACCATTAACCCTGTCGGGCAATGTCACAGGGAACAAGCGTGGTACCCTGGAAAAATTGGCCTAAGCTGGCCTAAAAAGAGCAGGGTTTAGGTGTTCATGAAGGAGATTCCTTAGCAGCCATCAAGCCTTGATCTGTAGTTCCAGAAGAATTATGAGCTTATGTTTTTATTATAGCAAAAAACTCTATCGCACATGTAGTTTGTAAGCACTTCTTGTAACCAAATGCTGTTGAATTTGCTGTGGTTGCATGCAGACCACCGTTGTAGTGTAGATACATGTTTCCTAAAGAGGAAGGCTCCCCTTCTTCCGGCAGTAAAACAGCCCTGTTCTTCATCTTTAGAATCCGAGGTATGGGCTCACAGACATATCCATGCATGGCCTACATATTTGCTCAAACTTCCTGTGAGGGCTGCAGATGTGGGCCCAGGTGACTACAGAGCATCACTTTCTTCAATAGCTCTGTTTAAGATCGGAGAGCGGTCAACGCCTACTTGAGTATATTTAAGATAGAAGCTCAGAGGTGGAAAGCGTCGGACACATTCACAGTTTGCAGTTGTGCCTAGACTTCCAAGACTATGTAATGACGTGTGCTTTCTGCGCCTATTGGCTAGAGACACTGTGTGCAGTGACGCTTCAGGAGCATGTTTCCAGCACACGTCATCTCCTTGGAGAGTCCATTATGTTTGTCGTTGTTCCAATGCACTGCACAGACCTCTACCCCTTCCAGACGTGCGCTGCAGACCTATGCAAGGGCAGTGATGCCACGGAGGGTCTCGGATTCATCACTAGGACAGTGCCAGAATCTCAAGGCAGCAAGGTTCTGATGGAGCCATGTGGTCTGTAGCAGGCCTTTCAAGGAAGTGGACTGTCCGGTTCCGAATCTCTATCCGTAACCCGTTCTCTGGAATCAGCAAAGACGTGCACCACACATTAGTTGTGTTTGACAATTCCCTGAACCCCTATGTTTATAAACCACTGCAGGTGCACAAAGCTGAATATGTGCCTAATGTATACCAGACCAAATCGGTGTGTTCACGCAAATTCTCTTTGTCGAATCAACAGGTTGAGCACCTCCTCAGCCTTCCGATAAACATCTGCCCAACAGTACTTAGTTCTGGAAAATTGAGATTTTACTGTTTATACTTCTGAACATAACAGTATTTAAAAAAGTTCTCTGCAAACGTGTATAAAACATTTACTTGACTAGAAACCTTTACTAGACTAGTCTGCACTTAACGCCAATGTTTTTGAAATCAGTTACAGACTAAAATAGATTATCTTGAGTAATGTTTGCTGCACAAAATATAGCTGTAGCTTTACACAGTGCTAATGAGCCAGCGGGTTACTAGCAACAAGCATTCATACACCGAATACTCACCTGGGCCCATTCATTCATACTACGCTAGCAATTTCCGCTGGTGGGAATCAGTTGTACTCTTTATCAAATCTCTGCTACCAATTACCTTTCTGATTGAAGAGTAATGACTTACCATGGACCCTTTGATAATTAGGAAGTTTAAAATGAGAAGCTACAATACAATTCATAAATCTGAAATAATCACTGACTCAGGAAGTTTTAAAATGTTTATCTAAATTTCTTTAGCAGAGTAAATTACAAACCACATAATACTTAATCGCATATCAAGGAGGAAATATATTATAATATCACCTATTTAGCATCAATGACGGTCCCCAGAAAAGAGAAGATAGAGACAGCAGCACAACTAAAGATTTCGCTTATAGTTACCTAAGAGTGTGAGAACCAAACCCCTTGGCCAAGGAGTTGGAAAGTTGGGTCTCAAGAAGGATGAAGACCAAGACCTCCGGACCAGGTTCAAGACGGGACAGGTGACCTCTCTACCAACGACGCCTGCGTCGTTCCACTCTCTGACACTTCGTTCCTCCTCGAGTTCTTCCGTGTCTTCTTTCTAATGGAATCCGCCGCCCCCACCTCAGGACCTCTCTGGACAGTGGTTCAGACTGCAATCGATCAGCTCGTTCTGTGGTTCTCAAAGCTGACAGCCTCAACGCCTTGCACCCTAATGCTAACTAATTAGCTAATTCTATATCTATTATACCCTTCTACACCCAGGTTCCTCCCATTAATGTTTCAAAATTATGGGCCCACTACTTCTGATTGGACAGGGACAGGGGGTTGATCCTCACACCATGTCAATTTAGTTCAATTTTCTTAAGCCCATTGTTTTAAAATACCGCCCCTCTCAATTAATACATTTGCTTTATTTCCCACCCGTCTCATGACAAAGTTTAATACAAATTTATATACATTGTTGCGATTGATAGAACATTTCATATGTGCAGAAGAGTTGACCAACGGGTCGAGGCCTTGGATGACTTCCAAGGTGACTTCATCGCTTTGTCTTATTTTCGAAGCGCATGCGCACTTCCATAGCTCTTGAGCTGCTGGTCAGTTAACCCAGGCCCAATTTTACGAACTAATAGAAAACAAAGAAGAAACATCTTAAATAAATGTTTTCACTGTATACCCCCTACTTCTACACTAGTCCCCTTTACTTAATATCTATCCCGCATTAATAGCGTTATAAATACCACATTATTAATTACAGCAAATGCGTAAGCTTTAGCATGTGAGAACATCAAACAGCCATTTTAGCACATACTGCGCAGAAGCAGAAATTTCCCTCCAAGCAAAGAAAGTCGTCATACCACGTGATATGGTTGACACATGCGCAGTAGAATTCCCGCGCTTTAGCGGCCATTTTGGATTAGACAAGGATTACTTATTAGTGGAAAACACATAGGCAAGCTTCTCTCGGATACGGTGTTTGTGTATGCATTTGTTAATAAAGACATTACAGAGTTTAAATAATTAATACTGTGAGAGTATTGCTTACGAAAAAGTCTCATTGTGAGTCCTTGCTCCATCACTAAGTATGCATGGATTTTTCTAAGACTAGGTTGGCGATCTCCTTTTTAAAATAGTTCCACTGTTTTGCTAGCCGTGCTTAGGTGTCCAAATGCCCTGGTTGTCGAGCCTAGCGTCAGCGCGCATGCGCTACTAGCTCTGCGAGGCATGCTGTAGTAGAGTATGCTGTGGAAGCGCGCGTTAACATTCTCGGATTGCCGGGGGAGGGGTCAGGGGTGGCACCGTAAGCACTTCCACTGCTGTTTCTGGTGAGGGCATGAGGTGGAGGGGCCTGCTATTGGAGCTCCAGCCCATCCCCCATGGAGGGTGCTAGGACGTGCAGGACTCGTCCTCAGCACCCTAGCACCCAAGGAGTTAAGATATGCAGATGGACGAGATGTGGAGAGAAATTGGGCATACATGTCCAACATAAACTGTACATAACTGAAGACCAGCACTTCTTCCACAGGCTTCGATAATATTTAATTCACAGTCTCACAATTTCAGAATTGAAACATTTTCAATATTAATTATTTACAAGAAAATCATTGTTACTCATGTATCTAAAGCAGCTAACAGCCATTGACAAAGCCAAAAGTCCTGGCAGGTTTTAGGTGTATGTCAGATGTTGTTTTATATACCTAGATGCAATAACTGAAAGCTCAGAGAGAAACCAAAATACCCATCAGGTGGCACACTATGGAAATCACAGAAATGTATGTTATATATTCAAGCCATGCCCCTTTTAGAGGCACCCACTTCTTTCATCCAACTTAAAGCCCTGTGTTCACATGTCAGTACGACTGATTGCAGCCAACAGCTGTGCGTGCTTCCCCAAGCCTGGTTGGAGCATTTTCTTCGAAAGTCAATACTGCATGCAATGCGAGACACTGGGCAAGCGCACACTTTAAAGGGCCTAAAGTTTTTGCGCTGCACAATTTACACACTACAGTAGCTGTTAAACATATTACTGCAGTAAGATACGGAGCAGTTTTTAATGTCTTCAAATATCTCAAGGCTATACGTTTACAATTACTTTAAAACCACCTTGCTTTCTCACTAAATTCTTTATTAAAATTTTCCTTAAAATGCACCATTTGCAAATCTTTTTTCAGATTTTTCTAAGGGGAGGGCTACCTGCCCCCCCCAAACCCCATGTTTGTCCATTGGGCTCGCTCGCTACGTCATACCCAAGCCACCAGCCACCACCGGCCAGAGTACTTCCCCAGTCATGCAGTGGTGTGGGTAGAGGGTATGTAGACAGCAGCATCAGTAATTTCCAAAGAATGGCCATTTCAGCAGGTCACGCATTATTAGCGTATGTGCATGGCTACCGTGGTCGGGTGAAAGCAGTGTCTGCTTCTCAAAGCAAGTCTGTCACCACTAAGGCCTTTGTGTCCTTGTGTAATGTAACTGGTGCTCATGTAAAGTTCTCCAATACTTTTGGTTCGAGTTTGTGCTATATAAAAACTGCAACAAAAACAAAAAGCAATGGCAGCCTTACGTCAGCACGTGGTCCATACTTGGCTTACTCTTAGCAGGTTAGACTTCCCCAAAGGGACCTTTGTAGACTCCAGGCTTTATTGCAAGGCTTTCCGCTGGATCGGGGCCCAGGGGCTGTGTTACCTGCAGGTGTCACACTAAGACACTGAAAGTCAGAGCAGCGACTCATAGCTAGGTGTATAATGGAGGCCATAGGCTTGGGGCGATGGTGGGGTTTGCAGCGGTGTATACTGCGGTACTTGGTCAGGGTAAAGACGGTGTCCCCGGTTTGCCTAGAAATATCATCAGACATGACAAAAGACTACTAGGGCCATAGCACGGATGTGGCGCATTTTCCTGGATTGCGCTAGGTGCACCTTTCAAAAGGTCGCCCAGCGCAATCAAGGAAAAGGCGCTGCATTATGGTGAATGCACTGCCCCAGGGCAGCTGCGAACTCGTGCTGCCCAGGGGGCAGCGTGTTCATGTGAAAAACGGAGCGGCTGCTTTAAAGCCCCTTCGTGTTTTCACAGTGCAGGCGGCAACCCGCCTGCACTTTTAAAGGGGATTAGAGATCCCCTTGCAGGCGGGTGCAGTCAGTGTCTGTCCCCCTGCAAGGGGATGTCTGGGGAGTCCATGGGACCCCTTTTCCCCCCGTCAGAGGGCTGCAATCAGGGAGCGCACTAACCGTGCTCCTGAGAGCTTCTTTGCCACTGCGCCCGCGTCTGTAATACATAGGGTGACCAGATTTTGTGAAGCAAAAACCGTGACAGGCCAGACATAAAAGTAGGACTAACGCCTTTAGCCTTACCTCTACATGTAGCCTGTCCTGTTTTTTTGCAGAGCCTTGTAGATTAGTAAATATGTGACTATATATATTTTTAAGCCTACATTTACATAACATTATCTATGGCAGGACTTCTGCTGGATGTAGGAACCTGCAGAGACTGAGTTTATTTTAGATCATGACTCTGGGGCATTAACGATAATTTGAAAAGCATAAAGGCAGTATCTAAATGACATTATTTGTGAACATTACAGCCCGTACTCACTGAAGGAACAGAAAATAATTATTAAAGGGCTGGTTCAACAAAGAAATGTGATAAACAGCGCTTTGAGGCGGAGATGGGAAATGCTGGGTCATGTAGTCTTTGCACATTGGCCATAATGTTTCCTCCAATAGGAGTGAGGAAACATGTATATGAACGTTTGATTTGAGCCCTAGAGCCAATTGCATTTGAGGTAGGCACTCTTGCCGAAACGCGTTATGCGGATTAAAATAAATGCAGCTCTGCAAATACACTGTGTGCCCTGATCAGTCTCTTCAATGGAGTGATGGTGTTTGGAATATATATATATATATATATATATATATGTGTTATGTTAAAACCATTTATAAAGCGCGCGGCTACTCGACGGGGTGTCCCAGCGCTGGCAGAGGGAGGACAGACACAAGAGAGGGTACTAATCGTTGAAAAGATGGGTTTTGAGTTTCTTTTTGAACAGTTCAAGACTGTCTATCAGCCTCCGGTATGGAGGGAGGACTATTCCAGGCGCGGGGCCCCAGATATGCAAAGGATCTCCCACCCATCCGGAGACGGTTAATTCGAGGGACCCTTGCCATATGAGTCGAAGAAGAGCGAAGAGTACGGGCAGGAATATATGGACTAATTCTCTCCTTGAGATAAGATGGTCCCGTCCCGTTCAAGGATTTATGCATAAGGACCATGGCTTTAAACGTCACCCTTTGTTTCATAGGGAGCCAATGGAGAGCCTTTAAGTGCAGAGTCATGTGGGATCTTGAGGGGAGAGAAAGCAGAAGTCTAGCTGCAGCATTCTGTACCACCTGGAGTCTATTGAAGAGGTAGTCAGGGAGACCCAGGTACAGAGCATTTCCGTAGTCCAGTCCAGATGTAATTAGAGCCTGTACCACCTTTCTACCCGCTGCCTCAGAGAGGAGCGGTAGGAATTTTTTCAGTGTGCAGAGCACGCTGACGCATGACCCCGTCAAGGCTTGGATCTGCGAGAGGAAAGATAGTGAGCTGTCAATTTTAATTCCTAGGTTCTTGACACAATTTTTCGAGGACCCCGAATGCGGCCAGCAGTATGTATATGTGTGTGTATATATATATATATATATAGACACATATTTATAAGCCTACATTTACATAACATTATCTATGTCAGGACCTTCACCTTGAAACTCCCCGGCCCTCCTTCCCACGCGTCTCTCCTCTCCTCTCCTGGGAACATGTGGCTGACCTCATTTTCTGCCTGACAGAAACAGATAAATTACTGAAATGTTTTGAGTCTTCAGAGGCCCCTGTAAAAGGAGAGCGTAGATTTGAATTCTGCTCCGCAGAATGACCTGACCTTTGTCCCACAAACCGGGACATGTATTAAAAATTGCGAAAAGTGTCGGAACACCGGGACTGTCCAGGGAAATCCAGGACATCTGATCACCCTAGTAATACTGCGCTGGCCCAGAGGCAAAGGGATTCCCTCATTTGCATGGGCCACACCCCCATGCAAATGAGGGAACGCCCTCTGATGATAGCGCTGGTGCTTTATGTGCGTCAGCTCTATTGGAATTACAGAAGAGGACGCACAAGCGTCTGCGGCTCTTTCTGTAATACCAAAGTGCCCTGGGGGTGCGCAAAGCGGGCGCAAACGCCCGGTGGCCCCTTCGCTCTTCCGTAATAGGGCCCCTAGTCTACACGACAGCCCGGTCACAATATGCTACAGGAACAGGATCTGTAATCAGCTGTTGGGATCGCCTGGGATCGTATAATGCATGACTACGCCTCAGCCAATGATGTCGTAATTCACCCATGTCTGCGATTCGTCTTGCCAACAAAGTCGCATGTAACATGTAGGAGCCTCCTTTCATCACGCTCTCGGTTTCTTTCCCTTGGTGTCCCTTCAAGCCCACATTCTCTCCTTCCATTTCAAACCCTTCCTTCCCTGCTGCCTTCATTTCTTCCCTCCTTCCCCTCTCCCATCTGCGTCCTCCGATCCCCCTAGTGCAGCACATGTATGTTCTGCTGGCAGTAAGAGCGCTTTGGAGTTGAGACTGCCGCTGTGTATGGGCGCCCTGGCATCAGCAGGCGTCGGAGCGCGGCTGCTCCCTGCCCACGCCGCCTCCACCTGTCACGATGTGTGGCGCCTCAGCCGCCTGCTCCTCGAAGCCAAGTGCTTGTTCAGCCCGTCCCGAGGAGCTCTTGTGCTTGCTGTCCACAGCCAGGGACAGCTCGACCTGAGTCCATGATTGCCAAGCAGCGGGAGGGGTGGGGGCGCCGCTTCGTGATGTGCCAGACACGAGAGTCGTGACCCACTCTCTTCCTCGCCCGCCCCCGCCACCAGACCATCTGAATTCCACACACAACAGACAAGGATTGCTCGAACAGCTAGTACATACATTAATATTTAGCTGCGCGAGTCAATTCATCTGATACTTCGGCTGCACTGACACCGTGTGTGATCTTCAGCAAGTGTCGTTTAGATTTATTAGATGACACGTGCTGATGAGGAATCTTCAGCGGTGCCCTGACCCGTGAAAGAGATGGTCTGTGCACCCAGCGATCCCTTTTATCAGACTAGCGAAATATCTGCAAGCTTTCAAACCCCACCCCATACTCATGAGAACGTATTTCGTATATAGCCTTCGTGCTATTTTTCATGCGGTTTCTAAGCGCTGAAAATTACTGAGTGACTATTACCGAATTCAGCCGTACTCCGTTTACCGACATCTGTAGGATGAAAGGGTGAATCGGCCAGCTGAAACTCATGACCCACAGATGCCACACACGATTGTTTAATTGTCTTCCTTCTTGACACGGCCTGGAAAGCACGGCTCTCCGTGGGTCTGTTCGTGCACTCCTTTGCTCGGGTCTGATGGTGACATTAGAGCTGTGGGTGCCTGCCCACTTGGCACAGGACTCGAGGCACTATTATTCTATGAATTGAGCCCTCGAGCCAGAGCTCCTGCTGGCACGACCCCAAGCCCGGCTGCCGTTTCTAGTCATAAAAAGTTCACGCTGTCCTATGACTGCCCCTCGCCCTGCTGCCGGCTCTCTCCTACATTCAGCTGCTGGCGCCCCTGGCCACAGACGGGTCAAGTCCCCCCCACCCCCTCCCCACCCTCTATTCCATGCTGGGCAGACGGGCAGTGCCAGGGAGTGTGCCCGGCCCGTCCGGCAGTGGTGCCCTTACAGGACTCCACATCATTCGTTGCTCATAGACTTCCTACAGTGATCAGATGCTGAGCTCCCACCAAAACCATTAGCAGAGAGGAAGTCTGTGATTGGCCAAAGCAGCAACAGGACCAGAGAATCGTCTGGCTAACAAAGAAAGCGTCTGCCTTTAAAGGAATGTTGTATGGTAATGTGAAGCATTACCAGTAGACCGCATGGGAAGGATATGTATTTGTGTGGAAACCAAGAACTACAGAATAATATTGCTGTAGGTTAAAAGGTCAATGACAGTTGTTCTGTCGAGCCAGAACTAGAAATCCATGTAAGTTAATGACTGCCCTCCTTCCATCTGTACTGCTGCCAGAGAAAAACACCATAACATATTTTGTTATGTAAAGCACTTTAATCACGTTACAATTTTATGTGTGTTCCCCTGAAAGTTCAAGCTCAGGCAGATGGCTAAATAAACAATTATCACAGCAGCGTGGAGGGCAGACACTCTTTCTTGGAAGCACACAACTTCTGCCCAATCAAAACATGTACTCCTGGGTGCCAACATGTGGGTGGAGCCAAAGCCTCGCCCAAGTGATGCTCTCATAATTGTCTGGCGACAGCGGTGGTGTCTAGCCAGACTATGATTAAAAGGCTGTCAGCCACCTGGCTGCATCGGGTAGTCCTTGACAGCAGTGAGCTTTCCTCTAAATTTGATAACCTATCACTCATTTCTAACTCTGCACCAGCTATGACTAACCCTGTTCTGTTCCAGTCCATAAATGCCACAATATGGGGAACAGTGTATGTGATGTTAAGGCACCATAATGCCCTCTTCGGGATTTAGCATTATTTGTAACCCCTCAAAGAATATCCAAATCATTTGTTTATTAAAAACACCTAATATTTTAGTGAGTGCAAAGTCACTTTTTTCCCTGGCGAAGTCCTTTCAATTCCCACAAAAGCTGCAAAAACAGGCGAAATGCTAATTATTGGTTATGATGGGTGTGTCCACATGAAAATCGTGACTTCCATGTACGTTTTTTATATGTAAAAGCCAGCATGTGTGCTGGCAGGTGAAAGTGAAGCAAGGTGTGCATTTGCGTACAAAATGATTGCAAGTTTAAAGGGCGACCAGATCTCAGAGTACTTGTGAGAAGCAGCTAAGCAAGGTAGGCACTCGCATACCAAAAATTGCAAGTTACTGTAGGCCTGGGCGGAGTTCTGCTCCGCAAAACTCCGCAAATACTCTGCCGCGCTCCGCGGAGTGTTGCGAGCGGCGGAGTTTGGTAAGTCACGCTTCTAGCACTGATTTTTAGCGCCAGGAGTTTGTCCCGCGCTGTAAAATGAGCACGTACGGTACTATGCGCAGCGTAGGAGGGCGCAGCTTCGTTCTGCCGCTTGAGTAGATGTTCTGCTTGAGCGCAACTTTCTAAACGCGAGCGGTCGCGACCTGCCGTGACTGCCCGCGTGAGAAATCTCGCCGGGAGGTGGTCTGGTGCGATTTTTCTCGCTCGCACTCGCCAAGCTGCGAGAGAGAAAAAACTCAGCTTTGCAGAGTTTTGTGCAACTTTGCACGGAGTGGGTAAAACTCAGCGAACTCCGCCGGCAGAGCAGAATTCTTCGCCCACCCATAGTTACCCGCACCAGGTAAGAAACAGATCAAGAGAACACTGCTAATCAGAAGGCGAAGGACACGAGAAAAACTGTGCAAGCAATAGATAGGCAATAATTGATTATTCTGATAGACTACAGCACAACCTTGAAATTATGGACGGTGAATTCTTTCACACAACAGGGTTAATTCAACAATTGCACCAGGTAGTGCTTACAGTTTACATGTCACTGTTTCATGCTTGGTGTGTAAATTGTATATATTTTATATAGCACTTACTACCTGTGACGAGGCGCTGAAGCACTTTTCGGCAAGTAGCACCCTACTCCGGAACCCAAGATTAGAGTGAAAGTTAAATAGTTTGTACATTTGTAATATGTTCTTCCTTTTTCCTTGTGGACTAGTTGTGGTAAGTTAGTGATCCCGAGGTCTCATGCGTTTAGTAGTGTTTTGAGTAGGAATAGAAACAAGCATTTGCAATGCAATAGGTCTCACATTAGCGATAGTTTAAGCTATTGGCATTGTAAATGACAATGCCTTTTATTTATTTTTAAAAACTAAAACCTAAATAAAAGGCATTGTCATTTACAATGCCAATAGCTCGCGTAAATGCGAGACCTATTGCATTGCAGATGCTTGTTTCATCCTACTTAAAGCTCTGCTGCCCATCTTTTAGTTTGCGGCAGATCCAAGGTTTAGTTAATTTGCAGAGGCGTGGTAGGTACTGTTTTCTTCTGTCCTCATTCTTTGTAAATGTGTTATGTAAGTAATGTTATGTAATGTAGGAGTTATGTCAAGAACAGATTTTCAGTCACTCCACCTTCATTATTACATTGTGTTCTCGACCACACGCGTGCAATTAAAGATTCACGATCTACAGCCTTCTTACTGGTTCAAGATCATAAGCAGCACCCCGAAGCCGCAGCGCCGCCGCCCATTCAAGATGTCACAAAAACACACCAACGCGGGGCAGTTTCTCCCCGCCTCCCTTCGGCATGGGAACCACATGCAGACAGTGGCGAAAGGAGTAGGTCCGAGACGTCTCCTGCGTCACTAAGCAATCGGCGATTACTGGTTAAGCACTGTTTATTCAAATTTACACACTAAATGGAGCAAACAGCAATGGCCATCTTCTCGGACACGCGCTTTTCAACATTAAAGGCACCCCTGGTCTCACTCGATCGTCAGAGACACGCCTGAAATTATTCGAGTTCATGAGGATTAAAAAAAAAAAAAAAACACTTAACGCAATCCCTATTTGTGGATTTACGTTGAAGTCTGAGTAGTTATGTCACACGACTGCACCCATGTTATCGACCTGACAAGGATACAGGGCAGAATTGCCCACTGAGATTTAAGTGTGCAGGTATCTGCACATGCGCTCCACTGACCCATCTGACTAGCTGGACCGGCCACGCTGGTCACTGCTGTGCTTCACCCCCAGGGAACAGGTGCATCTGCCTCATAAGGTTAATAAAGGTCGCGCGCTGGTTGTGTTCAGGGGGTGCCGGCACTGGTGACGCTTCTGGTGGGAGAGCTCGTCACTCGAGAGACATGGCCCAGGTTACACCACAATCACCCAGGTTGCCCTCTGCAGATTCCACTGTCAGGCGCTGCACATCTGGGCTTCAGGGGCAGGCTGAGCGTCGCGGCTGCTGCTGTCCGCCATCCCACCTGGTCTCCGTGCATGCACGGCACTGCTGCCCGTTCGTGCAGCGCCTAGAACCGTGTGCTTCACTTTAGTTATACTCCCGATGGTTGAGCACACACTCATATGCGGCCGGTTGTGGTTTCTTAGCCTCGTGGATGGGAGCAGAAATCAGGGCCACTATCCTGGGTAATAGCAGCACCTGGTACTTACGGGGCTTGACAAGGGCATTGGCGCGATTAAGAGCCTATAACATACATAATCATATTACTAGTACTAATGATATTCATGTTTATTCTTACTATATTTCTGTCAGATGAATCGCATCAGTTATGTCGCCTCGAAAGCCGATGACCTCAGAATAACGAATATCCGAAAGAAGTTTACGCCGCGTGGACATAGTGCAGGAAAACAATAACAAACCACAGCTAGGACACTGAGCCGTGGGGGTTTGTGTGTTGGGGGGAGGGGGTGCGCAGAGTGGGAGTTCCCGTGTTAGAGTGAGAGAATAGCAGCTCCGCAAGATGTCAGGCGCGGTGATAGACGCACACATACCTCTGCTCGCAGGTATCTCTGCCACCATGGCGCAGCGGTGGTAAATGCTCAGCTGCGAGCCCAGCACTGTCGACATCTCGCCCGCCGATCAGCGCAGGTCCCTGCAGACCAGAGGCGCGGCCCAGCTGGAGAGGACGCCGCCGTTTGTTAAAATGAAAGCGCCATGGAGCTATGGAGATCAAAGAAGACACGTGAAAGCGCCGAGCGTGTTCATGTACGAGTCCGGATGGGCGGGGCCTAAAGGAGACAGGATGCCGCCGTTTGTTAAAATGAAAGCGCTGTGGAGATTAAAGAAGACACGTGAAAGCGCCGAGCGTGCTCATGTACGGGTCCGGATGGGCGGGGCCTAAAGGAGACAGGGAGGGAACAAAAAAGCCTCACTTTCAATAGAAAGCGAGCCTTTAGCATAATGTGTGATGCGCGCCAATGAAAAGCATGGGCAGAGCTTCGACCCCACTTCCAAAGTCAACCTGACGACAATAGATCTCGCAGAGAGAGCAGCGCATGCGCTGCAACGCTAGGCAAGACCTAAAAAGGAAGTGGATTAGAAATGGGAAGTTGTGAGTTGTTATTGGGAGTAGTAGACACGTGTGTCTGTTCGTTGGGTGAACTGGATAAAAAGGAGAAGTTGGGGAAGGATGTTTGGGAGTTCATAGTAGTCAGAAAGGTTGGAGATGATTCAGAGGAGGGATGGGATAAGGGTTGAAGTGTTATTTAGTTTTAGTTTTTTTACAATTAACTGAAATTACCATTTACATGTGTAGAAACATACCCACATACCTTGTCGTGTAGTTCCTATAAACCTATATATGATCTGCGCGTTTAGACAACATACACTATAGGATTGGTGTTAGACTGATTCTAGACACCCCTATCGGGTATGTTATCTAAACGCGCAGATCCTATATAGGTTTATAGGAACTACACGACATGGCGCCCAACGTGGGGAGCCATGTCTTATAGTTCCTATAAACCAATAAAGGATCTGCGCGTTTAGACAATATACACTGTAGGATTGGTGTTAGACTGATTCTAGACACCCCTATCGGCTATGTTAGCCTGTATAATAGTTAGCACACAGTGCCACTAGAAACCCCTCTTACCAAGGAGAGAATAGTTCTTGGCAATTATCGAACATGACAACTCTGTCCCATTAGGGATTCTGACAACAGTGTACTACCTTTCGCTCAGTGACTCGTGCTCGCCTTCGTCTCAGAGAAATACACAGAATAAACGGTGGGGACGTTTTTCAATAAGCATTTATTGAGCCAGCGTCATTCTAGTGTAAAGTAGGTGTGCTGATACAACCATTAGACAGTAACAGATATAAATGATTATAAGCACTAACAGAGTAAAAGGATGGTAAATTTCTATTATTGTGCTAAAACAGTGAATACAGGCAAGTATATAAAATACATGACAGTAAAGTGCGTATTCCTACGATGTAATCCTAACTAGATGTACCCAAGTGTACCTAGCATGTATATGGGTGTATTAGCCAAGAATCCCTCTAAGGATAAAGTCAACCCCATGGTTCTTAAATACTGAGGCTTGAGAGGCCACAGTCATTTGGCCTCGCCCCTCCTAGGAATGCGTAAATCAAGACTTAAGGGGTTATGGTCGCTGTGTGGGCATACATTAATAGCAGCCCTAGCAACCCTCGCTAGCAGGTCAAGGGTGACAAAGATATAGTCAATAATGGAGGAGCACTTCCCCCCCCCCCTCCTCAAACGTAGCTCTGGCCAGATAGGATGGATCACAAAGTTCATTAACATTAAAAAGGTCAAACGTTTTGATAATTTGAGAAAGGACATGGCCCCCCTTATCCCTAGGCTGCCTGTCACTCCCTATACTGAGACAATCAAACATAGTATGTTCATTTTCCAACTGGGTTTACCCTAGTTTAATATTTAAAATCTCCACCTAGAATAATTTGAAACCCTTTGTGCAAAGGGGCTATTTGTACTTCGAGTCCAAAACTAAAATCAGACAACACATTAATATAGCAATATGGTTGGATTCAAAATATCCATTATAAAAGTAACTTAGAACAATGTTCAATCCATTGGGCCACGTAGATAACTTGGAATAAGTTACTACTAGAAGGGATTGGGGTAATACTACATTCCAAGGTAACTTTAAACTAGGTCATTAGTGCAGCCGTTGCCGTACGCGACAGAGATGAGGCTGCAAAGACCATGTGGGAATAATAGCCATCCGTACTGATGACGTCTGCAGCCGAGGTTTCTTGGAAGAGAATAATGTCATACTTGCGTATGAAGTAGCCCCATTCTTCACAACCTATTTTGCTGGCGAGGCTGGCAATATTCCAGGAAAGGATATTATCCTCATGGGCGGGGTCCAGAGTAGTGGTTAAATTTGCCTCACTAGATGACAAAGATAACTCTTTACACTCAATATCAAGCAAATTCAAGTGGTTCACCAAAGCATGAGGTGTGCAGAAGTGAATGGCTGAGGGACCTAGTCCACAGCTTGCCTCCTGAGCGGAGGTTGGCTTAATCACATTACGCATACTTAGCCAATCATTTTCTGACAAGTCTCCCAGAGGGGAAGAGCGATTGTGAATAGGAATATTGAAGGGAGGTAGTTAGAGTGGCATAGGAAGGAGAAAGCATTCCAGAATATAGTTTTTTCTGCTAGATCTCCCATAAAAGAAGCTAAGGGCCTTTGAGATGACCTTGCTGAGGGGCCCAAATTGGGTCACTAGCGGCCCTCGGGCTCCTGAAAGTAACTATGACACACTACCCCAAAAATTCTTTGTGCATGTTCCCGAGCCATTCCACTCTTCTCGCCATGAGAACCTCGGTAAATAAGCTACCCTGGTGCCTGGCGTTTCCCTTGATCCAGTGTATAGCTTTGTTAATAAGTTCCACAGCAAACTCCCTCACCTCAGGGCGCAGCATCGGGACATTTGCCCTGACTATAACATAGAGACATGTAGCTGGTGGGAGATCACATCTAGTGGAGCATTCTAGGGCCGGCCCCATATGTTTAGAGGGTAAAATAGAATTTCCCACTGAGCTATGACCCCCCAGTTTTTATACCGGGCAGCTCAGGATCCCTCGTGCAAGGGGGGTGGATATGGTTAAGGCAGGCACAGGGGCCACACCAGGCATACAGGTAGACAACTGCCCCCTCCCCCCATCCGAGGTCTGATGCTCCTGAGCAGGACTTGAGGGCCTCTGCCTGGTGATAATGTCACCCCCTCCAGCTACACCATGAACCAACCTGGTGTCCAATTCACTTAATTTAGCCTCAATGCGCCCCAAGCGTTTATACAGCCCTGATAACTTGAACTCAAGAAGGGGAAAGACCTCCTTGCCAAATTGCTTGAATAGACCCCCAGTAACCTCTTTACAAGTAAGGAAGTCCTTAAGCGTTGGGGTCCCACGGGATGTAAGCCTGGCTAATTTACCTGTATGTCTGTGAGTGGGCCCCCTCTTTCGTTTAGTGTGTGGTGGCAGGTTTAAGTAGCAGAGTGAGAATTGAGGGGGTGTGGAGAATCACATTTCACAGGATTGTCTCTACACACCCTTCCCAGGCCAGTTAAGTTGGCAGGGGCTCAGCAGTCAGTAGATAAAGAGGCTAATGATAGCTGTTTTTCAGTGAGTAGAATTTCTTTATCTATGGCCCCCACTAATAATAATAATAATAAAAGACATTTATAAAGCGCGCAGCTACCTCACCTGAGGTGTCCCGGCGGTGTCCCGGCACTGCCTTTTCGATACACCCATCAAGGTACCTGATTTCTTGGCGGCTGTCCCTTCAGTATTGGGGCCTAGCTTACGATTGGCCATCCTGGAAAGTTACAGGACCAGCGACAGTCAACGGGGAGAACAAGTAAATGTAAAAGGGAGAAACTGAACCTGGGCAGGACAAAAGTAGGAGTCTAGAGGAGCAGTCACATTGGAAATGCACGGTACCTTTAAAATCCAGAGCCAAGGGGGGCGGGGGTCTCCACGCCCAGCCTCCGACAGGTGTGGACGAGCCTGCCCTTGGCCCGGGCGTGTCACGCGCAGCGGGAGAGATGATGGTGCTATAAGCGCGAATGGAGCCCCTCCCCCTTGCCTCAGGTGAACACGGACCTCCTAGTGCGGCGTTTCTTCAGCCTTGGAGTCCCCCGCAAAGGGAAGGTGTGGTGGATATGGTTAAGGTGGGCACAGGGGTCACCCCAGGCATACAGTAAGTCCTGCGCAGCGGGAGAGAGATGGCACTACAAGCGCAATAGGGGGCTCCTCCCCCTTGCCTCAGGTGAGCAAGCACCTCCTGGTGCAGTGTTTGTTGGGGCTTGGAGTCCCCCGCAAACTGCCCAGCAAATCCTGCGCAGTGGGAGAGAGGATGGTTCTATAGCGTCATGGGGGCTCCTACCCCTTGCCTCAGGTGAGCAAGTGCCTCCTGGCGGGTATTTCTTGGGGCTTGGAGTCCCCTGCAAACTGCCTAGCAAGTCCCGCGCAATGGGGGAGACGATGACGCTATAAGCGCAATGGGGGCTCCTCCCCCTTGCCACAGGTGAGCAAACGCCTCCTGTTGCAGTGTTTCTTGGGGCTTGGAGTACCCCACAAACTACCCAGCAAATGGCTTTATTTCAAACTGGGCTCCAACTGTATCACTTTAATTGCTGAAAGCACAGATGTATTTACATTTCTCGCCTTATACACGTCCCCATAGATGCCGCTGCCGAACCTCTGGATCAGCTCGAAGTCCTCTGCTGGTTGCGCTGGGACAGGTTAAAAGCTTGAGTTCATCATGCTGCTGTCTGCACCAGCCAGAGTCCAGGCCTAGGGCTGCCTCCGCGGGGCTATGCGGACGCTGATCGTAGCCCTCTTCTACCTCAGAGAGAGGTTTGCAAATTGTGCACAGCACCTCCAGAATGCTCTTCTGACTGCAGTTTGTAACCTCAAATTGTGCATCATAGGAACTTCATTCCTATTCATAAACCCCAGATGCTCTGTCGGTGTGTAAAAGCTTGTTGCTTAAAGATGAAATACCTTGAAAAAACAAAAACTGGTGGCTTTTGGCAGAACAGGAACAGTTGGGCTGGGAGAACAGTTACAGGCATAGGGTCTAAGGACTGTCTCAATTTACAATCGATCTGGACTGGGTTTTATACTACGGGACTGGGTCTCAGAGCCTGCCAGACTACGTATTTCCGAGTCGGGGGTGACGTGGAGTTCATAACGGGCGAATATGTCAATAAAGATGTGATTTCATTTTTATACATGAATGTATTATCATTCACATTTACATTGACTTTCTCAATATTAACAGCGTGTAAAGCCTTTAATGAAGAGAAAGGACTCTTTCTAAAAAAAATAGATAACGTTTCTTATATGAAATAATTTTTGTATTTTTACAGTCAATTCATAGTTCAGATACACTGCAAAGCACACCTGTGCTGCCCTAATCTCGCTCCAAATGTACCATTTTAAAGGAAAAAAAGCAAACAACTTTGGTAAAAACAATTGGCCTCTAAAAAAGCCAGACTGCTTCTGAGTCCTGAATTACAGAAGTCTTGCCTGGACTGAAGTTTCCACCCAATACTCATTCACCCCTGGGGGCTTGGGTCAGGACATTACCTATTTTTTCCAGGAAGGAGGGGAGGCAAGATACATTCAATATAGATCACAACTTTGCATACAGGAGGCCGGAGAAGGCAATAAATCTGCCTAGTGTTGTGTTTGTAGGATTGAGAAGGGAAGGTGGCATTGGAGCAGTGTGGCTGCCTCCCTGGAATCTCAGTCTGAGTGGTCTTTGGATGTGCACTGCATGTTATTAACCTCTCTGCTGAGCTTCTGTTGCATGAGCTGCAGCTTGCTATATTAGCAGGGGATGAAAGGGTCTGGCTTGCACTTTGTTATAAAGAAGCTGCTGCTGCACTCTTAGTAAGGTCTGTGAGACACACCAAAGCTGATGTCAAAGCATTGGGGGCTTTGCGTGAGTCACACAAGCCTTACAGTCCACTTCCCTTCCCTACCTGGCTCAGCAGCCTTCTCGTCTACATCAGCTAAGAAGGTAGATGTTATTTAAGAGCATGTTGGCATTTTTAGGCCATAGATTGCACATGCTAAACATACAATTTTCTTGTAAAATCACATTCTGGCAGCCAGTGCAGCTCTCTTCAATGTCTTCCTGAGGTAGGGTAAACACCAGTCTACCAATGGCACCGGCTGTTCATAAATTGAGCACACTGTCCATAAATTGAGCACAATGTCCATTATTAATGATCTGACAGTGGACAGCATTTGTCTGTAATGTCAGCTGTATTCCACCTTTTCTACAGGGGACCACAACGAGTCACAGAATGTTTAACAGGAGGCTAGTTCAGCAGTCTCGTCAGGCCTGGTCTTGAACTTAAGTCTCAGAGATGGTCACTTAACACTGCCAGAGTGCTGCCCAGTAGGCCTACCTAACCAGGTAGGCAAGACTGGCGGTATGGCCTGTGTGTGACCAGAAACCCTAGGCGGTGCAGTCGCCATCGCCATTCCTTATTCCGACTTGGAGTCGGATGGGCATCATTTGACGCTGCATCTGGCGCCAACTAAGGAAATTCTTTCCGAAACCGAGTCAGTACCCTTAAATGGATAGGCCTGGTAAGGGAAAAGTTTGGGAGGGGTCTATGGACCCTTATGGCGATGACCCAGTTTTGGAGGACAACTGATATGAGTAACTGGGTGAGACTGGTGGGTTGGACACCTCACCTGACACTGTCCTAGTGTCCTCATCTACTGTGGCTATGAAGGAGGCTGCCTCATTTGCAATGGTGGTGCGCAGGTGGCTGAGGTTTGGACCTTAACCTACCCTCAGTGGCAGTCGAGACTAGCATCTTGACGGAAGTGCTTCAGTCAGGAGCCACCCCCTCAGAACCCTTATTCCTTTTTAACAAAGCCCTTATGGTCACCCTACTTGGTGCCTGGTCCAAGCTTACACAGGGACTCCTGCGAATAGGATGAATGCCCGGCGCCATTGCCCCAGGGATCCCAGTTTCCTTACCCAGTACCCCTCCAGGCTTCCCTCATGGACTTGCCCTTTGATAGCTCTCGTCGTTTTGGAGACCAGACGGATTCAGTGCTGGAGTGCTTCAAGGACATTAGGGCTGTGGCCAGGTCCTCGGGCTTGTCTGTGGCCCTTCATCAACCCCAATCAGCCTTTCGCCCCTAACGTGGCCATGGAAAGGGTCTCCAACTGCACCAATACCCTCCTAGACACTACAGCCAGCAGTCTTCCCAGCCTTTTCGTGGCTGAGGGCGCGAGTCCCATTGCCCACGTGGGACAGGCAGCCAGTGCTCAGGTCAGTGCACCATCCCCCGGCAGCCGCTGCCTTCATGCCTCTTTAGTCCGCTGTCAGACCATCATGGGCATCCAGTTGGAGGCAGGATATGCCATCACCTTCCCCACTGGTGGTCAGTATCATCAGACCATTGGGTACTCCAGGTAGTCCAAAGGGGCTACTCCCTCTCCTTTGTGGTGCCACCACCACCCATGCCACTCACGTACGATCAACTGACGGAGGACATCTCTCCTTTCTCCATAAAGAAATGTAGCTTCTCTTGACCAAGGGAGCCATAGACAGGCTGCCTGCATTAGAAGTAGGTTGTGGTTGTTATTCCCGCTACTTTCTGGTGCCAAGGAAGGACCGAGTCCTTTTTGTCCTATCCTGGATCTGCGCCTTCTCAACCTCTTCTTGAAAAAGCAGAAGTTTAAAATGGTCACGCTCACCGAAGTTTTGTCTGCCCTAGACCCGGGAGACTGTATGGTAGTGTTGGAATTGCAGAACTGAGATTGGGCCAGTGGCAGACCCCTCTTCCCTTCCCAACCAGATCTAATGGTGGTAACAGATGTGTCACTCCTGGGCTGGGGTGGCCATCTGGGAGAGGTGGCGATCAGAGGACTCTGGTCTCCGGCGAGTCCGAGCTCCACATAAACTTGTTGGAGCTTCATTTGGTTCACTTGGTATTAAAATCCTTTCTTCCTTCGTTTGAGGAAAGGATGCTGCAGGTGTACACTGAAAACACCACTGCCATGTGGTACTTCAACAAACAGGGTGGGGTGGGGTTGTGGACCGCCTGTCAAGAGGTCCTAAATCTCTGGACATGGCTGGAATGTCAGGGCATTTCCATGATGGTTCAAGACCTGGCAGGCTCTCTGAATGCCAGAGCAGATGAACTCAGCCAAAGATGCCTAGCGGATCACAAATGGCGTCTCCATCCGGAGGTGGTGCAAGGTCTCTTTCAGCAGTGGGAAGAGCCCTGGTTAGATCTGTTCACCACTGCTGAGAACGTGCAATGTCAGCAGTTTTGCGCGTTGGAGTTTTCAGATGACTCTCGCTTGGAGATGCTTTTCGCCTTGAGTGGAGCTCTGGACTCCAGTACACCTTTCCGCCACTACCACTCCTTCCTAGACTTCTCAAGAAGATCAGGAACGACCGGACCCAAGTTATTCTTGTGGCTCCGGATTGTGCACAGAGTCTGCTGTCCCGAGCTGCTGAGCATGACCATCAGTCCTCCAGTCTGGCTGCCTCTTCTGAAGGATCTTCTGTCGCAGCAACAGGACAGGGTTCTGCAGCCGTTTCTATGCACCCTCCACCTATATGCGCGGAAATTGAGTGGGACAGTTGACAGTTTTCGACCTTCCTTCCGAAGTCTGATGTTGTTCTGGCAGCCAGGTGTCCCTCGACCAATTAGGTATATGTCTACCATTAGAAGAAGTTTGTGTCACAGTGTGCTTCCCACAACATTGAACCCCTTTCTGCACCTTTATCCACAGTTCTTCTGTTCGCCCTATCCTTTGGCCCAACAGGACTCTGCTATTGGCACTGTCAAAGGGTATTTTTCTGCTATCTCTGCATTCCTGCAATCACGGGATCAACCTTCTCTTTTCAAAGCCCCTCTTGTAGCCAGGTTCCTTAAAGGTCTGGAACACGTTTCCCCCATGCCATCTATCATGCCTTGATGGGACCTCCACCTTGTACTCACTTTCCTGGAGTGTGTCCCATTCAACCCCTTGCACAATTGCCCTCTTTGGCTGCTGGCAATTAAAACTGCCTGTTTTGTGCTCATCACATCGTCCAGGTGGGTCAGTGACTTTCAGGCCCTCTCTGTGCACCCTCCCTACACTTCCTTTTACACTAACAAACTGGTCCTCCGGACACGTGCCTCCTTCCTTCCGAAGGTTGTTACTCCTTTCCATGATGGCAAGAGCATTACCCTGCCTACCTTATTTGCTCTGCCTCATCCCTCCAAAGAGGAGGAGACACTCCACCCACTGGACCCAAAAAGAGCGTTGTCATTCTACGTTGATCGCACAAAAGAATTGGGGGTGGATTATTATCTCTTCTTGGGCTATGTCTGAGCCAAAAAAGGGAAAGTCGTGCCAAAGCAGACCATCTCGCGATGGATTGTCCTATGCATTCAGATCTTCTACGCACTGGCCAAGAAAAGGCGTTACTGAAGTAAGTAACTTGTTCATCTCATAGAGACTTCTAGACGCAGATTCCTTACTTTTGAATAGATACCCAAGCAGTACCTCCTCAGAGGTGGGTCTATTAAACCAAAAAATCCTGCAGGACCGAACAAGCGAAGTGCTTGACACGATGGACCTGACAGTCCACGTTGCTGTCTGACAGATGTCCAGGAGAGGAACGCTGTGGGCTAAAGCATTAGTCGCAACCTTGGCTCTGGTAGAGTGAGCCCAAAAGCCCTCAGCGGGCTGTATCTGGTAGAGAATTTATCTAGCCGCAGATTCCTTACCGACTCTCCCATCCGCCCCGCTCTGTGAATCGGTTCAGGTGTAAGGGACACCCTTTTCAGGGCCCTAGTTTTTCCCACACTAGTGGTAAGTTCTCATGTCTCCGCACTCGTGAAAGTAACTGACATTAGTGCACACTTTAATAGAATCCAATCTACTCCAGCAAGATAGATATAATGAAGACCATTTTTTTAAAAGTAAAAATTCAAATTCCTTTAAAAAAAATATATTGCAAATTATATTTTAAAGTCTGCTTAATCAACCTAGGGAATCAAACTCCTAAATATTTGATTATTTCCTTATACCAACATAATTATAGTTATTAACCATATATTTGAAACAAAATTTGTTAAAGGGAGAACCACCAATTTGTAATAAGAGCATGTTTTAACTTCCTCATAAAAAGCTATTAAAGAATGATACGGATTGTTCATATAAAGCAGGAATTACCCAATAAGCAGAGTATTTAACTTCCACTGAGCCGTAAAGAAACCTTGTATTTGAATTTTGTCGGACTCCTGCTAGAAAGGGTTGAAGAGATAAAACATAAAGAAGAGCAGACAAAAGACCTTGCCTAGTTCTTTTTCTAATGGAGAAAAGTGCTGACATAATATTAACAAAAATAGAAGCACATGGAACTTTGTAATAAACCATATTTAAAATTTAGTACTTAAACCATGCAGATTCAAGGCCCTAAAGTTCCAGTTGAGGCAGTCAAAGACAATGGAGTAAAAGGAGATGTGCTTTACTGATAATATTTATTTAAAAAAAACTCCCTACTTGCTCTGGTTTAATGAGATTAGGAACAAAACTCTGTAATCAATTGGCTAATATCTTACCAAATACTTAAAAACCATTAATTAATGATATTGGACAGTAGTTTTTACAACAAGAAGTGTCTTTCTCGGGTTTAGGAATGAGGCATATTATAGCGTGCAAAAAAAACATTGAGGATTAGCAGTACAACTAAACTGCTCGTAAAGGATTTAAGAAAATGCCTCTTTTGTATGGTCACCCCCAAGTAGTTCGACTGATGTTGCTGGTTTTTCGACTCTGAGTGCACAGGGTTATCCTTTGATCCCTCAGCTGTGCTAAGGCCAGAACGGTGCAACCAAAGTGGGCACTCCAAGGTATTAAGCAACTTGGGGCCTCTGTCTTTACACTATTAAGCAACTTGTGACATTAAGCCTGACTTGTATCTCAAGTCAAAATTAATATAACTTGTTGCAGTGTGCAGCTTCAGCAAAGTTGCCACTTTGTACCCTTTAAAACTCCTGTACCTTCCCAGGCACACATGGAGCCTGCTCCACAAGACAGCTTTCTGCCCTCCTTGAGAGACGTGCCAGCGACTCTCAGGAAGGAGAACAATGAGGGAGTGCAGGCCAGGGAGGTGTCACCTCTCGCCTACAGGAATTCACTTAGGTGTTAGCCCCAAAAGTCAGGCTTCAAAGGTGAAGCCTGCTTTGAAGAGCAGATGTGGGACGCCAGGGGGAGAGTGGCCCCATTGTTGAGGTAGACAGGCTGGCACAGGGAGCAGAGAGGGGAAACCGTGTCGACCGCGTCGTATCCAGAGCATCTTGAGTATCCTTCATCCCTTGCATCAGGAACAGTCCATAGGAATTCATAGCAGTGCGAATAAAGTGCCAGATACTGCTGAAGGACTGCTTCACCTGTGAACGTAACTGTTCTTGAGGACCTTGCTGTTCCCCCTGACTAGCTCCTTGTTGGAGATGGCTGCCTAAGTACTTCAAACCGACCGCAATGACACTTACCTAAGTTTTCCTTGAAAAAGTTTCAAAGTGTCCAATTTGTTGACCAATGCTTGTTCGTGGTTGAGTGAAATTGCACTGAATTATAATTGCCTGTGAAATCTATATCTCTGGAATCCTTCGATGTGTCTTTTTCGTTCTAGTGTCTAAATTATTATAAATATATAACCTATTTTTATAAATTGGTGTCGGATTTCTTGAGTATTGTGTTCTTCTGCAATAGTTTTGGTAATGTTTAAATGCTTTACACTTCTTCCTCTGTGTAAGCCTTGCTGCTCAGTGCCTCAGCTACCCGGGGTTGAGCTGA
The DNA here is from genome assembly GCA_963921515.1 of Calotriton arnoldi. Classification (NCBI taxonomy): domain Eukaryota; kingdom Metazoa; phylum Chordata; class Amphibia; order Caudata; family Salamandridae; genus Calotriton; species Calotriton arnoldi. The sequence continues at coordinate 2,636,675 of CAWUFW010001040.1, forward strand.
GGGTTTTACAGATGAAACCTACTGGACCTATAGGGAGTTGGTAAATGTATTACACAGTGAGGTCGCACAACCACACCATACACAGCCCATTTTCTCACAAAGGAACAATAAATTACAGCCAGTAAGTCAGAAAAATGGGAATAAAATGCTATAGAAAAAATATTCAGCCCAGGGACTTTCCATTTTTTTTTGTTTTTTTTACATATTATAGTGCATTCAATACTTCATCTAATGTCAAATTATTCTCCAAAAGAGATTAATCAAAATTAGGGTATTTAGCTCCTGATATTTCAGAGAAATACTTTTAAGTTGCATTTAAAGAAGGAGAGGAAACCGAGAATATAAATTGGATTAAAAATTAAGGAAAGTATCTTTAATGTCCCTATGGCCCGTGAATAAAATGGACACTCTAATTTATTGGGATTGCAAATTTTCCATGAGTCTAAGAGTGCTCTCTGCTAAATAAAACACAATATCTACAAAATATAATCTTTAAAGATAAGTTAATACTCTTTGACGTTTATTTAATCAGGTTATGTAGACTTTTGAAATCCCATGAGATTATGCACACCATCTCATACCATTAAATTAAATCCATTTAGAAGATACATTTGAGGCAGCATTATTAAGAACAAAAGGAGTAGGTTTATTTAAAATTATAGGTAGCTTTCTGTTCCCTGCCATAAGCTTTGGAAATTCATTGAAATGGAAGCCTTGACATTAGTATATCATTAAACAAGTAATTATCAAAGAGTGTGCATAGGGGTATTACATAGGCTTGCAAAAATTGTGATGAGGAAGAAAAAGATACTGCAAGAAAATCCATATAAAATCTTCTGTGTGTTAAAAGGCACTTTCTCAAAAGAACTGCATATATAAAAGATTGTTTTCATTTTAAAATAATTAGTTAATTGTGTTTCATAAAGTATCTGCCAACAGTTAAAATAAAGGTTATCTTTCATAACAAGGCAAACTGGGTTCTCGGAATGCTGCTCTCTGTGGAAAGCAGCATGTGAACAAAGTGACAGCTATGACAAATTAATTAATCATCTCAAACCTTAATCGCCTTAGCAGATCTTCAAGAAAATGGCGGGTCCGACCGGCTTCAAAAATGAACACAGCGCGCTCACCCGGCGAGATGGCTACTGCACTCAGGTTTCCTGTACCATCACGTTTATTTTTGCTCTTGCGGAATGCCTTCATGACCCCTAAAGTTAGTGTCGGTTTTCGTCTCTGCAGGAGCCTTGTTAGGTTGTGAGTGACTTCCTGGGCTTCCAATCCGTGCACTCGCTCACTTATGGGTTTAACTTTACAGGCCATAAGGAGGATAGTGTGTCCCTCTGTGCAAATCTCCCTTTTTGCCAGTGGCGGCTGGTACGGAACGGGGTGGCGGTGCAGGGGGTGGGTTAAAGAAAATTTCACTTACCTCTGCATGGCATCCATCTCTCCTCTGCTTCTCTTCCCGGAAGCAGGAAGTACACAGGCTCCTAAGCCACTCTCGACACTGCTGTCACCGGCTTGACATCAGCATCGTGATTGGTCTGAGCGGCCTGATTCGGCGCTCAGACAGGGAGAGAGAGCCTGTGCATGTTCTCCACCCAGGCTGTGCAATACAGCCGGGTGGAGAACATGCTAAGTGCGCATGACTGTTTGGCCGGCCCAAGACGGATGGCCAAACCGTCATGCCCACTTAAGTTCACCAACCACTCCCCCCCTCCCCCGCTGGCTGTGATGACAGCCAAGCCCCGCCCTGCACCAAAACTGGCTTCAGCAATGAAAAAATAAAATGACAATAACATAGTGTTTTCCTTTTTTGCACTGCTGAAAATCAGTGGAGCGACGCTGCTTTTTACTTCAAGTATCCTTCCTTGTCTTGTCCACAAACTCTTCAGATGTTGAATACATACAGAAAATGTAAGGGCCTCAAGGGTAATATGGTCAAATCGAACATCCACCCATTCAAGAGATACAGCCTCGGCCTTAAAGTTGCAACCAAGGGTTCAAATGCCTTGGGGTATATGTATCAAAGGATGAGAAGCCTGAGAGGTTCTGCAGGTGGGGGCTCTGGAAATACTTTCTATAGTGGTCCCACTTTGGCTATCCTTAATGGGTGAGTTGTCGTAATCAAAATGGTACTTCAATAAAACACGATCAACCCAAATGTCCGTGCGAACTTGGGTATTTTAGCAAAGCTTCTACAATAGCTCACGTGGCACTCATTTTATACACGTTTTGGATAATACAGCAAAATAACTGTTGTTTTTTGATAGAGTGAAAAATGAATGCACTTTTAAAGTTTGTCACACATTAGTATTTATTTCAGTTTGTAGAACATAGCTAAAAATGAAGAAAAAAAAACAGAAGTGCATAGTGAGCCTCAAGTGAATTACCATAACCAAACAAAAAGGGTGAAGCCGTGGATAAGGTATATGGAGTATTGGTTTTGCACACAACCATATAGTACAGTCTTTTGGATTAATACAATAGCACTATAGTGCAGTCACGTAGTGCTATGAGTCAGCAATGCTTTATTTGATGTATTGTCAACAGCGTTTCGACCATGTGTAAATTAAGATTGCCTCTACACAACAGAGGATAACCTGTGGGAACCTACAGGGGAGAAGTGGAAATTAGGACTCAAACACTGCTGAAGAAGAGTAAATCGAGGGAAATGGTATATGAAAAGGGAAGTTATGTACTTACCCCTCTGGAGAATACAAGGAGCAAAACCCAGTGAGAACAATGTTCCTCTCCCGGAGTGACATGTGCCACCGAGTGTGCACACCAACAATAATGAAGTATATTTATGGGTCAATGCCTGAGAAATGATGTTAAAGAGAAACAATATGCTGTTAATAAAAGTGAATAGACACATATTCCACTGTTAAGGCTGTAGGGAAATGCGACTTACCTAGATTAGCTGGTCAGAAATAGGGAACATGTGTATCTGTTAGTAAGCGACTCCACAATGGGAGCACAGACAAAACGATGCAGCCACGGTGGACCATCAGTATCATCAAAGGAGTCGCCCATTGAGAACGGCAACTACAATTATGGCTTCTCACAGAAGTGAAGTAAGGAACCCAACGCGTCCTCGCAGGTGGGCGTGGCTATCGGCAACCTCACTAAAAAGCGTGGTATAATGTTGCAATGCGAGCTGCAGGCCTAGGGGCCGATACAAATTACATTGTATCAAACATGGAAGGCCAAGGGACCAGGAAAAAGAGTTTGCAGGCAGAGATACACTAGATGTATGAGGTATGACTCAATGACGTGGGTGCAAATCACTGAAAGAATCTAACGTAAAGTTAATATCTATAAGCAGGGACAGGTAAGAGTAAAATGAGGCATAATGTATCAGGAGGTATAACCAGAATCAATAAATAAAATTGATAAACAATAAACAACCATTATACAGATAAAATCAAGGAACAGGACAGTAATAAAGTATATACATTCACCAGAACAAACATATAAAGTAAGCAGTATGTTGTATGAATAGCAGTCATGGACTAAAAGAATTTTAAAAATTTCATGATGATTACAGTATCTTGGACTAAGGGAATTCCAAGGTCAAACAATGCGTTGAGTCACAAGTCCAGGTCATTTCTTGCCTCATTCATGTTGACTGATCTCTAAGGGAAATAAAGTTTCACTATTCCTCCATGGAATTGAGTCCCAAATTAAACGAGTCACTCTTGTCAATCCACTTGCATTCCAACGGTTGCAGGGTTTAGGATAAGTCTCCACCCCTTGGTGATAGCAATGCCCTTTCAATCACTTGCCACTTGATGTCGTCCGGAGTGTGACCATATTCCACGAAATGTGACACCAAGTGTGCGTTTTCAACTGTGCATCTGATGCGGCTCCTATGTTGTCCGATTCTGACCTTGACCTTATGTGATGTTTGGCCAATATAAATAAAGCCACAGGGGCACCATATGTAAAATACCACATTATTAGATTAACAATTAGTAGGGTGTTGCAAAGGTACTTTAATGTTGCCATGTTATAAAATGCGGGTGTTGTAGGTAAACTGACATGCTACACAGTTACCGCATATGTAATGGCCCTTGATAGGGTCTAAGCCCCAGCATGATCACATGTTAGTGTGTGGTTTCTTGGTATTAGAAATGGCATGTACGAGATGGTCTCTAATGTTCTTGCCTTTCTTGTACGAGAAAAGTGGGATTTCAGAAAAATCACCTATGTCTGAGGACTGGCCAATGTTTATTGATTATGTTAACTATTTTGTTAGAGGAATCTGCACACTTTACCACTGCTAACCAGTACTAAAGTGTTTGTGCTCTCTCCTTAAAACATGGTAAAATTGACTTATACCCAATTGACATATTTAATTTACTTGTATGTCCCTAGTAAGGGGACACTACCAGTGCCCATGGACTGTAAATTAAAGTCTCCTGGTGGGCCTGCAGCACTGATTGTGCCACCGACGTAAGTAGCACTTTCAACATATCTCAGGCCTGCCATTGCATCCTCTGTGTGTGCAGCTTTAAAACCGCCATGTGAACCTGGGAAAATAAACTTTTTGCCAGGCCCAAATATTTATTTTTGATACATATAAGTCACCCCTAGTAGGCCTTGGAAAGCCCAGAGTGCAGGGTGCAATGTATTTAAAAAACAGGACGTGTACTTTTAAGTTTTACATGCCGTTTTATATGACCTAGTAGTCAAAACTCTTTTTTCACTACTGCAAGGCCTACCTCTCACATAGGATAGCATTGGAGTTACCTTATTACAATAAATAAGCTATAAATTCTAACTGGGAGCAGGTAACCAGTTCACGTTTGGTGTCTCTGGAATTGTAATGAAAAATCCTAACTTATGGTAAAGTTGGATTTTCAATAATAGTTTTGAAAATGAAACTTTTCGAAAGTTGGCATTTGTCTGGCTTTTCCATATGGTGCCTGCAGCCAATCTCTGGGTCACATGACTGGGTGTAGCTGACAGTTTGGCTTTGTGTATTCCTCTTGGACAGCCTTACACAATGGGAAGCTTTGGTGTGCCTGGATGGGCCATTACTGGCAGGAATGGAGGGAGGAAGGAGCTGGACCCAGTCCCACTTACACATGAATAAGTTGTGTCCTGCCTCCATACAAGACGCTACATGTCCCCTGTAGTTAGTCTGGAGCCACACTAGGAAGGCAGGGAACCTGTGCACTTCAAAGGCCTACCTCAAGAAGCTTCTCCCCACTTCAAAGCACAACTGGGTATAAATACTAGACTTCTCACACCAACTCTTCAATACACTTCTGGACCTGTGGATATTCTGCCAGGGAGAAGGATTGCTGTGCTTCCACTCTGCTGGACTGATCTCTGAGGGATTGCTGCCCTGCCGTGTTGACCTGCTGCCCTCTTGCCTGGGTGAGAAGAGCTGAAACTTCTTCTCTTGAGTCCAGAACCCTAGAGTGACTCCAAGGGCTAGTTGGGTGGCCCCTGATCTGAAGGCTTAGGGACACAACAGGCTTCCAACAACCTGCACCTGGACTCTGCCATCTGTGAGTCTACCCTGCCAAGTGGTGCCACCCCAGTCCTAGACCTTTGGAATGGGGCCTAAGGTGCTCTGAAAGCCTCTGTGAAACCAATTCATCTCCTCTGCTGTACGGTGCAACCCTGAGTTGAACTGATGCATCACCACTGCTGCGTGGATTGGACCCGTTGCACAGACCTGCACCGCTTCCGCAGCCCGCAACCGCTTGGGAACCGCCGCTGCGCGGCCTTGACGACAACCTCAACGACGACGCAGAATTCTGCACCGCATGCATCGCCTCCACTGTGCAACACATTCTCGACGCCGGATTTTGCATCACAAGCCCTCATCGACGGGATCCTCAACAACGGCGCAGGACCTCGCATTGCAGCCTAGCTGCACCTCAGAACCAACGCATGGGCTCGGCTGCGCGTTGCATCTTCGACGCGAAACCTCGCAACGCCCCGCAAACCATGATTTAAGGGCCTAATTGAGTCCCTATAACCGATCCGCTTTCCATCGCAGTCAGCCTGAACTTATGACTTTGCCCCAGTCTGGCATGACCAGATATCCACAGTTGGCACTTTGTGCTTTTTGTCTCTATTTTCACTACAATCTTTAAAATTCCATATCTCTGGTTCTACTGATTGGCTGTTTGTAATTTTTGTCTTGTTTTATTTATTAAAGAAAGCTCTAATTTCTAACTTGCTGTGGGATCCTTTTTGTGTGGTGTTTTCACTTTATTACTGTTTGAAGTATTGCACAAATACTTTACACATTGCCTCTAAGTTAAGCCTGACTGCTCTTTGCCAAGCTACGAGAGCATTGAGCACAGGTTAATTTGGGGTTTCCATGTGCTTTACCCTGACAAGGATTGTTGTTGCTGCTTGACTAGGGCTCCCATCCCAGTAAACCAACAACACAATTTCTTATAGTTCATATCAGTCTACTCATTCATCCATGCGCCCACCCAGATCAGCAATACATCCATCCATCCATACAGTCAGGCAGCCACCCACATAGTACATCCACCCAGATGCATCCATCGATTTATCAGTTCATTAATCCAGGCAGCCAACCAGATTCATCCATCCATCTTCCTGGCCATCCATCATCTATCTACCCATCTAAACGCCCCACATTCTTCCCCCACACCATCTATCCGTTCAGGCTTCAGTCCACCCCAAACAATAATACATTTAACATGCTCAAGCTAAATGAAAACTCAGTGTATGTTTAAAATATTTGTGCCCAATTATATGAGACAAAAAGAATGAAAATAAATGTGAAAAACGTAAGGATAAAAGCACTATGGGTAAGAGACTAGTGATTTTCAAACGTTCCACAACTTTATCTGGTCTGTTGGAAGTATCTCTCCGTTCCATTCAGGGCTCTTTAACCCATGAACCTTTTCACAGTGCACTTGCAGCCAGTTCTGGTGTCTGTTCTGGAAAATTAGAAGCAGGTTAAAATGACACCACAGCATGGCAGAAACCTGCAAAACTGAATTGGCTGTAATTTCGGACAAATGACGTCTGTTATGAGCTCAGTAATGTCCAACACACATTATGCTGAATTTACAGGCAGTCCGTGTAGTTAAGCACCCTAGCTGTGCCGCCCTGCCCAGTTCCATGCTTCAACAGTCCAGGAGCCTCTGAATGGACTCTATGTTTGCTGATGTTTCCGAGCAAAGAGCAGCCAACTTCACTAGCCTAGGAGGCCACTCAAAGGCTAGAGGGACAGTAGCGGGTGCTGCTGGCAGCTGATTTGGGGGCACAAGCCTTTTACCTGTCCCTTTTGGAGGATGAGGCCAACTGGTCCTCCCTTGCAAAGTCCATTTAGTCCCCACTGTCTCAGAACGTACTCCACATTTACTGTATAAATGGTGTCCTATATAGGCCACAATGGCTATTGCACAAAATGGTGTTCTACCTTTAGGTTGGCTTGCTTCTATACCTTTGGGTCCTGCACCTCAGAGACCCTGTACAGTTCTGAGTGGAGTGGATCATATATATCCATATCTTGCAGTATATGCCATCAACGTTACTTGCGCCCCATGCCCATAGTGTTCTCAGCCTGGAGTGTCTCAATGCCTCTCCTTGAATCCATAAACCAACCTTGTGGTGATTGCTCCTTTCTCTGCTCTACTAAGGCATGTGGGATAGCAGAAAGTCTGCAAAGATGAGCCTGCTGGGATTGGCTGAAATGTCAACGTACAAACGTGGTTTGAAATTTGGTTGGCCTTGGCTTCCTGCCACTGCTTGGAAAGTGTGATAAATACTCCAACATCCGGGCTTTTTCAATATCAGCTTGTGGACACCATGAAATTATTTCCATTGCTATACATTTCTAAGCTAGCGTGTTGGTACCAGATACTCGTGTGACAATATACTTGGTAAACCTCCCCCTGAACCTACATTTGACTGTGCAAATTCCTTATTTTTCTGCTAAATGGTATTTATTTTTTATTTATAAAGTTTTATATAGCGCGAACATAACCCTTGAGGGTATCAGAGCGCTTTACAGATGATCGGAAGGAAGAAGCACAAAAGTAAACAACCACATAACCGAGAGGTACAGAATGTGAAGGCTCACAAATTGAGTTAAGATACCTCCATAGGATCAAGCCAACGAGACAATAGGCAAGATCCAACATTCAAACAATGATCATGGGTGTAGACACGGAATCCAATTGTGTGACCTAGAGCAGAAATGTGTTCATAAGTAATATTTGGGCTTCTTTTTGAAGGATGCAGTTGAGGGAATCAGTCTGAGTTCAGGGGTAGGAGTTCCAAATTTTAACCTGAATTTGAAGGTGCTTCTCTTGTGATTAGTGAGTTCCCCATGAAGTTCCTCCCCGATCCTCTCTGTTCTTTTTTGCTGCCGTTTCCCTCAGTCTACTTCTCTCAGCTCAGGTAGTTTAGGCCTCAGTCCTCTGGCTTTAAGCAATGCTTGTCATTGCACCCCCTCTTTGCTTTACCTGCCCCCTTAACCTCTGTTTCTTTTGTTTGGAAAACATGCCTGTAGTGCCTGCCTGTGCGCTGTGTACTGCCATCGGTCCCAGGTCTCTGTACAACCTCATGTCTTACATGTGGGGGAAATGTGAGCCAATGCCACAGGAGACTAGATTCCATCACCAGGAATAAGACTCAGGAGGGCAGGGCAGGATCTCGGCCACAGGGGTTGGCACCCAGTAGCTTTTCCCTTTCTGTCTTTAGGGAGCGAGGCACCCTTCCCTCTCACTTCTGGTGGTCCCCCTCACTGGCCTTGAGCAGGTGATGCGAGTCATCTCAGGGACGGTTCATATTCCTGGTACCAGACAGCTTGTTTCAGCCGAACCCAAGTTTCATGGTCTAGGGAAAGGAAGCCCGGTGCCCAAGAGGTAAAGACCCTTCTGAGACGAGCGCGCTAGCTTCAGAGACGCAGTTGCATGTCGAGGAGAGCCCAGCTCCTAGTAGACCATGTAGTTCTCAAGCTGTCAGGGTAGGATGTACGTTTGCACCTGGTCCAGAGTTTGGAGGAGCAGGAATTAGAGGTGCAGAGTCTTAAGTGCAGTCGTGCAGCATCATGCCTCACTTTAAATGAAGATGGCCTCTCCAGCATCATGCCTCACCTTAATGAAGATGGCCTCTCCAGCACCATGTCTCACTTGAATGAAGATGGCCTCTCCAGCATCATGCCTCACCTTAAATGAAGATGGCCTCTCCAGCATCATCCCTCACCTTAATGAAGATGGCCTCTCCAGCACCATGCCTCACATTAATGAAGATGGCCTCTCCAGCATCATGCCTCACCTTAATGAAGAGGGCCTCTCCAGCACCATGCCTCACCTTAATGAAGATGGTAGCAGAAAAATTGATTCATTTGATTCAAATTCACAAGTGTGGCAGTGCAGCCTGGCGGAATCACCAAGGGGTTCCCTGTGGAAACGTTATATTGTCACAGCGCTTGAGACGAAGCGCGAAGCAGGTTATTGCACGCCGTTAAAATCACTAAAGAAAGAAAAGAGTAAATTTCGGGATGACAAGGAGTGCATCTCTTCCTTCGAACTATCCAGCACCATGCCTCACCTGAATGAAGATGGCCTCTCCAGCACCATGCCTCACCTTAATGAAGATGGCCTCTCCAGCACCATGCCTCACCTTAATGAAGATGGCCTCTCCAGCACCATGCCTCACCTTAATGAAGATGGAGAGCACCATGCCTCACCTTAATGAAGATGGCCTCTCCAGCACCATGCCTCACCTTAATGAAGATGGCCTCTCCAGCACCATGCCTCACCTTAATGAAGATGGCCTCTCCAGCACCATGCCTCACCTTAATGAAGATGGCCTCTCTCTAGCACCATGCCTCACCTTAATGAAGCTGGCCTATCCAGCACCATGCCTCACCTTAATGAAGATGGCCTCTCTCTAGCACCATGCCTCACCTTAATGAAGCTGGCCTATCCAGCACCATGCCTCACCTTAATGAAGATGGCCTCTCTCTAGCACCATGCCTCACCTTAATGAAGATAGCCTATCCAGCACCATGCCTCACCTTAATGAAGCTGGCCTATCCAGCACCATGCCTCACCTTAATGAAGATGGCCTCTCCAGCACCATGCCTCACCTTAATGAAGATGGCCTCTCCAGCACCATGCCTCACCTTAATGAAGATGGCCTCTCCAGCACCATGTCTCACCTTAATGAATATGTGAAGATGGCCTCTCCAGCATCATGCCTCACCTTCTGTGAAGATGGCCTCTCCAGCATGATGCCTCACCTTATGTGAAGATGGCCTCTCCAGCACCATGCCTCACCTTAATGAAGATGGCCTCTCCAGCACCATGCCTCACCTTAATGAAGATGGCCTCTCCAGCACCATGTCTCACCTTAATGAATATGTGAAGATGGCCTCTCCAGCATCATGCCTCACCTTCTGTGAAGATGGCCTCTCCAGCATGATGCCTCACCTTAATGAAGCTGGCCTATCCAGCACCATGCCTCACCTTAATGAAGATGGCCTCTCTCTAGCACCATGCCTCACCTTAATGAAGATAGCCTCTCCAGCACCATGTCTCACCTTAATGAATATGTGAAGATGGCCTCTCCAGCACCATGTCTCACCTTAATGAATATGTGAAGATGGCCTCTCCAGCATCATGCCTCACCTTAATGAATATGTGAAGATGGCCTCTCCAGCATCATGCCTCACCTTCTGTGAAGATGGCCTCTCCAGCATGATGCCTCACCTTATGTGAAGATGGCCTCTCCAGCATCATGCCTCACCTTCTGTGAAGATGGCCTCTCCAGCATGATGCCTCACCTTATGTGAAGATGGCCTCTCCAGCATGATGCCTCACCTTAATGAAGATGGCCTCTACAGCATCCCTGCGGAGTATCTGAGCATCTCTCCGCCACCTCATGCACTGCCTGGAGGCGCCCTGGAACCGTGGCTGGGTTGGGTTCACTTTTAGTATCTGCAGAGGACCTTTTAGGGGCCAGACCTCCACTTATTTTTGATCTTTGTAGCACCTACGAGACTCAGGAAGTGTCCGAGCGCTTAACAACACGATCAAAGTGACCAAAACAGCTGATATCTCTGTAACCGCACATAATAAATCAACAGGTTTGGAAAATGCAATTGAATGTTTTATTATTACAGTTCAAATAAAGTGCATATATGCATGGTAGGAATATTGAAAGCAGATGACGTATGCCCATACACAATAGTCAGTTTCGAATAATATATACGAATAAATCATATATGTACATCACAGCCCTTGTGTGTCCATACAGGGATTCTGTCTTCACGCGATAACATTATGCTCGAGGTCGGTACAGGAGGTGTTTCAAGTCGTATTTAAATATCCCACAAAAGGGATTTTGTGCTAACCCTGAGGCTTGCAGTTCCATATTTTTGGGCGAAAGATTAAGCAAGAGGTTTGTTTTTCTTGAAGACGGGTAGTTTCAGGAGAAGAGAGTCAGACTGACGCTGTGGTTTGGATGTGCCTGACCCAAGGCCACGCTACAGAACATCCCAGACTGATGTACCAGTTATTTTTGTGACTGCTCTTTTCCAGGGTAGCTCTTGTTCTCTGCACCTCAGCACCCGCTGGCTTGTAAAGGACAAATGCCAGCCTGCTTGCTGCTGCTGCCTGATGGGTAACCAAGGCAACGGCACCTCCAAAGCCCAGGTGGAGGGGCTCTTAGATTGAAGCTCCTGCTGCTTCTAAGCAATCTCAAAAAGGCAGCGTTTCTGCTAGTGATAAACCTGGTGGCGTTTAGCAGCAGGAGCAAGTGATGGATGCTAATGGCACAGTGTGGGCGGAGTGCGCGGGAGCCCCGCTATAATTACATTGCCAAGCCTCCGCCATTTTAAACCGCCCTGACTCCCATTGGGCCCTCTTACGGATCTGAAATATCAGAATGTATTCCTAGAGAAAGCCTTAAGTGTGGGACCCCCACTCTCGTGGTGCAGGTTTGCGGGAGTCGAAGTCTGCAGAATCCCTCTTACTGAAAACCATAATCCGCAGGACACTTAGAGCCCGTTACGAGTTTGGCGGTGCGGGACTGCCACACTGCCACACCGCTCCTGCCAAACCTGTGTGCCCACCAGATTATGACGTTTTTTGTCGCTGGCGGGCAGTTCTTTAGAGGTCCCCCGACGGTGCTTTGAAATACGCACCGCAATGTGAAAAAGAATCCCCCCTTCCAGAATCATGGGACCATAGTCAGTGACACCTCCATGCTATCTTGAGTTGCTGTGTCACTGTGTCAGCCAAGTCACATCGCTAGATGGCCTTCCTCAGGGCACCATTACCCTCTGCCAAATAGTACAGTTAGACAAGAGTGCTTTCTCAGAGGCTTGCTGAAGGAAGCTGCAAAGTCCTTCCAGCTGAAGGGACAGCTCAATGAGCTGAACATTTGTGGCTGGAACAAAATGGTGACTGATAGGTCACGAGTTCGAATCCCCGCAAGTACAACTCAGCCTTCTATCATCCTGAAGGTCAGTAAATTGAGTAACACGAGTGGGTAATAGTAATAGCTGTTATTTAAAAAGTGCTAAGAAATGGCACTAGTGCGGAATGAAGCACTATATAAAAAAAACTCGAGAAAACAAGTAAGCTGTTCTAGCTCTAAGTCACAAGTACACTTCTATAAACTTCATAAAGTATGGAATGTGAGAATTATGCCTGTGAAAACTAAAAACTAGGTCTTGCTAAATAAAAGCACTGAAACATGGAGGCAGGTTTTGGCATTCCGGGCCAAAGAATGAGAGCCAGTCTGGGAGTCTCACCCGTGACACCCAACGTGATGGACCTCTTCCTGCATTACAGAAACAGGATACCATTCGCTAGATGTGAGAGGCTGGCCTGGTATATGATGTACACTTTGGTAAGTGGACACCCTGCACCAGTCCAGACAACCCTTATGGTGATTTAAGAGGTCTTAGACAACCTTAGAAAGCTCTCTAAGTGGTAGCTGTGGAGAGCAACCTTCAGGCTTAGTCCAGAAGGAGTTTAAAGCAGCTTGTTTTACCAGAATGCAATCTTATAGGTATAGATTATATGAAAAAGAACCACACAAGGTATTTATAAAAATATGTATTTATTATATAATACTCTCTAACATGTTTAGATATCTCCTACCCGGAGATAAACTCAATGCACACAATACTTTGCATAGAAATCACGTAAATAGCACAAAATACACAGTGGACCCCAGGGGGGGACCAAACCATATAGTAAGAAAGTGGTATTAGAACCATGATTCGTGTCAAGACAATGTCCATGGACGTAGAAATGCTGGGGACCCAAGGAACCACCCAAGGTGAGCGACAAGGAGCCCCACGGTGATTGTGTGCAGTGTGTGAACACGACCGCGTTATCCATACAAATCAACGTGTGAGTCGCGGTTGCAATTTTAAAGATTAAGGACCCTTCCCAGGACTGCGAAGAACCCCCGTGGAAGACAGAAGGTTGGAGAGCCACCCCACCCGTGGATAACCTAGTACCCATGTTACCTACACCAGGAATGTCGGGTGCATAGGTGTGAAGTGCTGTCGGTAACTGCCGTCGAACCCAATGGAGGACTTCAGGAAAGTGCCGCTGCTGGAGAAGGAGAAAGTCTCCGGTGGAATCCGAAGGTGGATTCAGGATGAGAAGTACCTGCAAGCAGAGGGGACAGAGTCTATGTCACTCATGAGTTACCCGGAGACCTGGAAGACTAATGCCCACCGTTGTCTGGTGTTGCAGGAGTGTTGCTGGTGTCCTTGATTCTGCAGCTGTGAGGACCAGGCGACACTGAGGAAGACCAGGAGTCATGCATGAGCGGTCCCACGTTGGATGTCAAGAGCTGAGGGGTCGGTGTCCGTCAGGAGCACCAACAAGCCTTGGCAGCTTCAAACAACATAGAAGTCGAAGAAGGTGCAATGTCGGGACCAGCAAGGTCTTGCTGACTCACCACAAGCAGGGGAGTCATGGCAGGCCCTGAGCAATCAGGGCAGCCTAAAAGAAACAAAGGTTACCCTCAACAGGACCCACAGGCCGGAGGCACTGGAGTCGCAAGAGGACCTCGAGCAGCTCACCAAAAGATGCAGACCACGGTGCAAGCAATGCGGTGTGGACGAAGATTTTGGTCACTGGAGATGCTTGAGGTTGCGGCTACTTGGAGCCCGAAGATCTTGATGGAAGGAAGCTAATAAGCCTTTGCAACGGCAAGTCGACGCGGTGCACAGGGGTTTGGTTCCTGCGGCTCCCACGAGGGATACTGGCCTCAAGCTTGGTGAGAGGACAGGGCAGGCCACAAGAGATGTGAAGAACCACCACCTGTGTTGTTGAACCTTTCGGAGTCCGTAGGAGCTCAGGATCAGCAGACCGGTCAGCTTAGTTGCGGTGCCTGCAGTTGCAGGGAAGTGTCTCCTTCACTTCAAGGAAGATTTCTTCAGGTGTCTTGGATGCCCACAGGCCTTGGAAGGTTCCTGTATGGTGCACAGGCACAGACGATGCAGCAGACTAAAAGGGGGGCGAAGTTGAGCCCAAACGAAGTCCAGCGAAGTCCAGAGTGCCCAGACGGTAGAAATTATAGTGGTGTCTGAATTGGATCATGTCCCATGATGAATTTAGGGACCCACCCACACGTAAGCCCTAAAGTACCCTCAGGAAAGGGTTGGGACGATCCAGGGGACCCTCCCTGGGGAGGGACTGGACAGCGGGGAGTATACTCTCATGTCCTTTGTCCAGAGTCGCGCCAGAGCAGGAGCCAACGGTTCACAGAGCTGGGTTGAACTGGACTATGCAAGAAGGTACCAAATGTGCCCCTCATGCAGACTGAGTGGCGCTGGCAAGCGCACCCACCTGGCCCCCCTGTGACAGATACCTATTGTTCTGCCTTCCCCTGCTCGAGCTTGACTCAGCAGCAGGAGGGCAGAATCATGTCTCTGGTCGGCAGCAGCCATGTTGTGCTGTCCTGGTCTAGAAGACTGATACCGGGAGCACTGAGTGCCTAACGGAGGGCTCTTCCAGTGCTTGGAATCATACCTCCCACACAGTTTACGGTGTGGCGGTATGATTCCAACATGTTTGATACAAAACATGATAAAAATTGTTGCAGCCAATTTCGAGATGGTCATCGTGTAATTACGCGGTGCCCCTCTATATGGTATATGGCTGCTTCACTTACAACCCGGGAGAATGGACTCCGTAGGCTGTAGGGGTGTCCTGCTCGTGGAGGGGCACCCTCACACTTGGAAGCAAGCATCCTGCCTTCAGGATTGCAAAGGCCTGCTATAGGTGTGACTTATAGGTTTTATGTGCAGTGACCCTAGATATAGGAAATCTATATCTTTCGTAAGTGGTGCAAGCACCAGCTTACACAGGCTGCAATGGCAGGCCTGTAGTTACATTTTGAATGGTCTCCCATGGGTGGCATAATACATTCTTCAGCCCATGGGGGACCTCTGGGGTACCTATGCCCTGGGTACCTTATTACCATATACTAGGGACTGATAAGGGTACCCCAGTATATAATCTGGGATGTACCTAAGTACCGAACATAACAATTTAGGGGAGATAGCAGAGAGACTGGGGTCCTGATTAGCAGGAACTCAGTCAGACTAGTCAAAAACAACTTAGGGCCAGGCAAAAAGTGGTGGTAGCCATAAAAGCAGATCCTACTTTCCTACACCAGACATCCAGGCCTAACAACCAGGAGGATTAAAAGTAACAGTCAGTTGTAGTGTGTGGGCCATCCTCTGCAGAGGTCCAGAGTACTTGAGGTTAATAGTCGACACAAATGGGTGCTGGCAGCAAGTAGTTGAGGCACACTGAATTGGTGGAAATAATCCTGCTCCAGAAAAACACTTAGGGCCTGATTTATGAGTCTGGCGGTCCACGGACCACCAGACTCACTGTGGTGCAGCGGTGGCAGTCCGGCCACAGTTGCACTGGCAGTCGGACCGCCATTGCCCTGCCGCGGCGGTCTTAAGGCCTCAATATGTTTGGTGGGACCGCTGCGGTCCCACCAAGCATATTGCAAGTTTCCTCTCCGCCACGGTTTTCATGGCGGTTCCTACTCCATGAAAACTGTGGCTGCAATGTAGAGACATTTCCTGAAGCTGGGGACTTCAGCCTGGCCTTTTGCCCGGGGATAGATGAACCTGGCAGGGAATAGTAGTTACCACTTGATTTACTCAACTAGTAAACGTGTCTGTGCAAATTAAGTGGATGTCCACTACAGGCACCTCCTGCTCTTCCTATGAGAACACCCATATGAGGCCAATTTTCACGGTGCAGGGGCCATCATTGATTACAATATTAAGTATGGGGAGGGCACTCGTAGGTAGTTATTGACCATGGTAGTCGGACCTGCCACAGACAATAACTACCTGGGAGTACCCCCTCTGCTCCCTATTGGATAATATTGTTGTAAATCAGATTTAAATTTGAGGTGACATTCATAAAATTGGTTGTTAGATTATGTATTTATCAAGGTACTATTTAGGTGGACATTAACAAGAAACTTATTTGTTAGAATTTCTTTTTTTGCGATAGGGCTCAGACTTTTTTGTGGTCTAGCTACAGACAGATCCAGCTGCATGTCATACATTATTTATACAATACTCCACAGAGACAATCTTTGCTCAAGAGTGGATGTTGTTTGCCTAAGACTCATTTGCCTTGCTCTTATTTTTGGCTTTCTTCACTTTTTGTGTTTGGCCAGACCACACAAGCTTTTGGGTTTCACCGTCAGTAGACTCGTTATGTGTCCTGCTACGAATGCAGTATTTTATCTAGGAAAACCGCCATGTTTAAACAACACCCATCTACTGTATTTCAATGCCACCTAGTGAGGACTAGAAAAAACGCAAGAGATTTGTGGAGGATACATCATTGATCTTGTCAAACATTGAAGCCTAGTACAAGCGAGCATTTGCAATACTAATCAGTATCGCTTGTATCTAAAGGTGAGCGAGAATCGATTGTTATTGGCAATTCTTGCTGTCTTATTGAAATGCATTGTAGTCACAGCTTGGTTTTGAGGGTCATAAAAAGAGCATATAGAAAGGGTGTTAGCAACTTTTAGTCACAACATAAATTATTTAATGGTGGTGCCTTCACAATTTAGGAACTGTGGATTGTTCTAAGGTGTCACTGTGATATCAATGTTGATCCTTCGTTGGTATTTCATGAACCAACTTTGAGAGAAAATGGTTTTGCCTCATGATTTCCTCATGGTAATTATTGTTAGTTCTGCAGAAGTTAAAATAAGGACACATTTTCCTTAAATTCACAAATTCTTCCTCAGAAAAAGTCTAGCATGTTGAGGGACACGTACTTCTAACCGCAATGGCAGTTTGTCTGTTGATTTCCCTGTGTTATAGAGCAGCTTCAATATCTAATGAACAACTAGAATTCTAAAATTCTGCATGCATACTATTTTAAATATGTACTCAAAAAAATTGGCAAAACAGAATACTGCCCCTATGAGGAGGACTTGACAAGGATTATCACAATGTGGATCTTCTTCCCCCAGGGTTTGTCAAAGGTGGTAATTTCATACCAAACCCCTTGCCTACTACAGTAATCTGCGAGATTACACACAACAAAATACATGTCTACAAGCTTTAAGCACAGTGTAATAACAATCCACCCCTAAAGCCCTATTAGCTTTATCTTATGCTCTTAATAATGAATAAGATTGGCCTACTGCTCTTGTAAGTTTTAATACTAAACAGTTCAGACGTTTCGCCTCTGATGTAACTTTTTCCAGCGTACTGCATCAGGCTGATAACCTTTGCCATTGGCCATCCCCCTTCCCTCACTCAAATGTTGGCGTTGTCTGGTAAAAACAGGACTTTTTACTAGCAAAACTGCACTCCTTCTCCAAACACCATGTTTCAGAAAGACGTGTCTTTAAATGCACCTTCTTAAAGAACGCCCCCGGTATATATGAAGTGCCCTTCCAACTGATATGCGTTTCTCCTACACTCCATATTGAGGCACAAAGATCACCTGTAAACTAACCTATCACTTGACAAACTGAAAAGGTTATAAACTTACCCTGCCACTGTGTGCCGCTGATTAAATGTATATATGCTAAATTAACACTACTAATGTATAGGTCTTGTCTTTTTTGAATCTCAAGTTGACGTCATTGCATCTTTTTATACCTATATGTATCCTCATCATGTTTACCATCTACAATTTTATTTTTCTTGATGGTGAAAGGCTGCAATCTACATAGGTATGTACTCCTCTTCTGTTGTACTATCATAGAATGATATGTCTAGTGAGACATTATTGCAAAACGCTCTGTCGCCCTCATGGTGTTTAGCAGCGCAACATCAAAAAATGTTAAAGCGAATCATGGCCAGTAACACCTCATGCATCCAGACATCCATGACCCGTTTTGTGAATCAGACCCTTTAACTCACTATCAAAAAGTATTTCATTTACATTGATATGGGAGTCCCTGTGATTTAAAATACATCCACTAATTCAGTTCTGATTGGTTAAGCCTTATCTGCACTTTAAACCTTCCCACACTGGTTCTAAAGCCTCTTCGGTTTTGAGAACATGCTGAAGGCCTACTTTCAGGACCACCACCGAGGCCCAGTGACCTCAACAGTCTTGTGAATGTGACTAACCAAGGATGATATGGTTTGGGTACTTCTCTGTTGCCTCACCACCACCGGTCAACATTAGTTCATGTTCCCATATCGACAACATCTCTGCTGGAAAGTTACAATGAAAGACAAGTCTAACCTGTTATGTTACCTGGTCTTTGTATGGTCTCCTTCTGCCACTGTTATGGGATCTTGGCACTGTTTGACAATGACACCGCTGTATTAGTGATTTACACACTGGAGGGAGATGAGAACATATGTCCATGCCTTAAAATCGATCAGTTTCTGCACAGGTGTTTACTGAGAAGGTACTTTTGGAAAGGAGTGGAAGTTTCAGAAAAGGTTGACAACATTTAGGCGTTCGTCGTTCAGCCTGGTTACTCTAAGCATCTCCACTGGACTATTGAACAGGTTCTCATAGTGCAGAGGGTTTTGATGTGTGATTTATTATCTTTTCTTCTCATCTGTGGCCTGGAAAACTGACTGCCCCTTCTGAATGCTCCTAGGGCCCAGACTGTGCAAGGGACCGCAATTCTATGTTCTTCATGCTGTGAAGGCATCTCAGTGCTTCTAACCTCCCAGTCCAGCACACCTTTCTCACGCTTTTGCATTGCTTCTCCCTCCTTGAACCTGACTTTTTTTTTTTTTTGCAGGAAGAACATGGAGATTACACATATGTGGAACAAGTCCGTGCCCCCCTGGATCATGGGAGTCTATTGCTGATGGAAGGCGCTACTCAGAAAGACTGGCAGGTGCGGCCCACAGAACGCAATCAGGCTTTCTCTCCAAGGGGAATGTAGAGTGTCAGTGGTCTAGTGTGTTAGCCCTGGTGTCCCTCAGTCCCCTCTCAAACTCACCCTCCGTTGACTATATCTCAGGCTGTTCTTCCTGTTTTCTGTTCCTTTCTTTCCTTCCTCCTGTCATCTTTCTCACTTACCATCCTTGCCCCATCCTGACGCTCTTTTTAACTTCTTTGGAGAGTAGTGTTGTCACGCATGTAGACGTTAATTCATGTTCTCACCTTGCATTGAAACAATGATAGCAAAGATCCTCAAAAATGTTTTATCTCCAAGGATCTCTGTCAAAATGTCTGTATTGCTTATATTTTAGGAAGAGCTTTTTTATCAGTATGTGTTTATTAATAATCTTGAACATGACCGGGTCTCTGCATTGTTCCACCTATAGACAAGTTCATCAAATGGTTACAGTAAGCAGAGTCAGATGGAGAAATGCAAGGCATCCAGAAATGAATCCTAACTCCATCACCTACCCTGCTCCCAGTCAGCCAGGTACCACGAGCTGACTCTCTGTAAAGCCAGGAGGCTGGACTTGTGCATCCTCAGAGACAGACCACTTACCTTACTCAGGCTGTGACTGACACTTTGTGGTTAGACACTCTGGACTTAACGCCAACCCCTACATCTTCAAGTGGACAGTTCCTACTTCAGAGGGCATGAGGGCACGTTGTTATATATGGCAACTGGGTTCCACACCGCAACAGAGGAGCAATGCTTATTATTTCTAAAATCTAAACATATTCTTTGTCCATTGGTACCCTCATATAAAAACTTTGCAGATGTTCCTTCATCAGGTTGGGAGGGTTGGTGAGCTTGGGCGTCAATAGAAGGTGTCCAGGCAACATCCTATCCTTTCCGGTCACGACTTGCAGACTGTGTACGCTCATTCTCAACACAGCTACTTCTCGTGTGGCTAAAATTGGTTATCCTAATATTCTTAAATATCCCTGACAACTTCCTTCCAGAAAATCTCCAACTTGGGAATCCGCCAAACAAATTCTTTTCCATCTCCTGCTTCCCATTTTTGCCACAATGTTCCCACGAGGTCCCCAAAAATATTTCTTTACTTTGTTGTGGTGTTTGTGACTCATGATTGTCCACAGCATTGCTTCAGATTCAAAAGAGTTTTTTTCTATTTTGTCTGAAAAGAAGTAGGAGAACTCTCCATCTGACAGTCAGTGAAGAGTAAAAAGGGTAGATGTACCACGGTTGGCATCCTAGCACAATTTTACTTATTTCTCAGAACACAGCATAGTCTGTAATATTCGCTTCTTTATTGAGAGAATGCACTGCAGAGCCTCTAACTAGACAATAACTCTATCTTTTATTTTCTGTTAAAACAAGTTCTTTCTTGTGCTGATCAAAGGGCTTGCTTTTCCTCCTCTGAAACATATCAGAAGTGTTCAGCCATTGTCTTTCCACCAATTTGTTCTTTGGAGGCACCAGTGTGAAATCCCTGTTGAAATGAATCACTGTCACTGGGGGAGGGAGAAGGACCACCATCTTTGAAGCTCTGAGGAATGCCATATATACAGCACCATGCCAGTATATCTATTACTTGGGCAATTGTGTTTTGGGATCCTTAAGAAACTCGACAGTGCTTTCCTAGAAACACTTGTCATAAAATGAGCATCTCACTTTCGTTCTATTGTATTATTTCTTTTATTTTAGCGTTTTGTTGTCCAATGGGAGTGCGACACTCTAAAAACCAAGCACTTAAAACCAACAGTAATTATTGGAGACTATTCAAAATGCAACACGGTTTGTAAGATTCTTGTACAGTGGATAGATCTTCCCAACTTGACTTGTCTTAAATGTGGTGTTGTCACTATACTTTGAGTTTCTGCCCTTAGTGCTCCTGTGTGAGATACTATAGTATCTTCTTAAAACTGTAGCCTTGTCATAAAAAGCAGTCAGTTGAGAGTTTGGGCTGCCACATGGTTTATCCTCTAGAATTGTCTCCAATGTTTTATGTTCTCACTGTAGTCTTTTTGTGATGTAACAAAGGTGTACAAACTGTTCATAAAGCCTGAGTTTAGTGCAGCGCAGAGGTTGTGTGCAGCTCACAGTGCTGCGTTGGTGCTGATATCTGCATGTATTTATTCATATCTCCTTTTTTTGTTTCCATGTCAAGCACCGGGTGCCCAAGGAGTATCACGACCGGGGTGCGAGAGTCAACCTGACGTTTCGCACCGTGTACCCTGAGCCTGCCCAGCAGAGGTGATGAGTGGAGGTGACCATGAAACTGCAAGGTGGCCTTTGTGCAGATCCAGGTGTAGCCATCCCAGGACTGGTGACAGTAGAGCTCTGTCCAAGCTCTTACTGTCTGAGGTTTACATAAACTCGGTGCAACTTCTCCCCATCCCACTGGAGCTGAAGCCTTTTTACATAGTTGCTAACTTGCCTCGAGTTCGCTTCTGAGAGATTTGTTTGAATGATGTGATAGGCTGTCACTGCCTAATAATGTTTCCCCGCAATTTGAATTTTCTTTTTTTACTAATTACGCTTGCAGAGTAAATCTTCTTCAAACTAGATTCTCCTGTGTGTTCATGGCCAGAAGTAGGATTTGAGCCTGCAAGATCTCCTGCAAGATCAACACTGGGTTGTGCTGCAAGATGAATGTTCTGGGGTTTTTATCAGAAAAGATAAGAGCTTCTCTGGAGCTCAGTCGCCCAGTGGTACTGGTCAAGCGTCTTGCTCAGTCTGTCAACGCACAGTCTCTGATGATATTTCATACCACGTGTTCCGTGAACAACTACCTAAAGACCTGTCTCTCTGCAGGGATGGCGAATATCCTGGCTCAAAAGAACATGTCAGAGTGTTCCAGGACACATTTTCAATGCTTTCATTTAAAGTTATGGTTCAAGGTTCTAAAGTATTAACTTTGGATGCTTTTGTCACAGAGGATTTCTCACAGTGGCTCAATACAAACGTTCCTGAGCACTGGTACAAAATTTGACCAACAGAGATGTTGGGCAGCTCTCTGTGGAAAATGTGACCCTGAAAAATTGTTTAAATTGAGTGGCATGGATTTAGAGGGGGGTGTGTGTGTGTGTGTGTGTGTGTGTGTGTGTGTCTGAACAAATAAATATGTCTTACTGCCTTTTCTTGTCATAGCATCCTTCGTTTAACCATTACTTTTTTACTTGCAACATCATACATACCACCTTCCTTCTGTCCTAGCCATTCCAGAATAGAATGTGTGTGGGGAATTCTATTTTTAAGCACCTAAAAAGATGGAAAACCTTTTCGTCCCATGAGGCGTTCGATGATGTGAACAAAATGTCATATTCTTTTCAACTACCGTATGTTTTGATACTGTTATCTGTACACAAATAATCTTGTGAATATTTTCCTTCAGATGTATTTGTTGGCGAATGCTCAGTTTCACTTTTCTGTAAGAAATCAACATTTGATGTGACCAGAATTGCACATCACTATTTGCAGTGCTAGTAAGTGAAGACACTTTTTACACTGAATGGTTGTCACAAAATACCCAATCATGAGTTGCTCCTCTATATGGAACCATCTTAACATCTGGTGCTTTCAAAATGTGCACTTCCACTTATAAAACATGGTGTCTGCTATTATAGTGAATGGAGACCTGAGTCTGCTCGAGCCATAGATGTTTCCGTACACAATAGTGCCACACTCTGGCAGAACATATGGTTCTTCGTCTTGATCTGTTGTTTTACTTGTTAACTCGTTGTTCTGATGGATACATCTTCCCGCAGATTCCTCACCTTAAAAATGTCCCCCCCAAGCATCAGACTGGCCCGGTAAGCTATTCAGCAATAGCTCTCTATCGCCAGCAATGACTCTGCCCACCAAACATGAAAACATCAGCGTATATTAGGTGCCAACAGGGGGCGCTCGGTCCTTTTTTTTTTTTTTTTAGCACACCAACGACAAGTCCAGATTGGTCTTGGTGCTTCGCCAAAAACTGCCTCAGCTTTTAACAGTGTCCAGGTCAAATGTCAGGGTTCAAACCCTGTGGTAGGTATTGTAACAAGATGTCTATATTTCGCCCATGTAATATCTGCATGTTGTGGCTGGGCTCCAACTACGACTCCTGCGATTCATGTTCTCTGATGCACCCGAAGGCCACATCTAGGAGCGGGAGTCTGAGTTTTTTGCGGCCAGGGGCCACAGGGGCAAGCCAATCATTTCCCTTGTCCTCCAGGTAAGTATCCTGATAAAGAACAATCTACCAAAAGATGTCACAAAAACACCTTAGGTAGGTGAAATTCTGTTCTTTCTCAGGGAAATGGTCCAGCTCTTGTGACTGTTAGGAGTCATGGAGCTATTCCCTGTCACTGGGCTTTTCCTCATCATCCGAGCTGATTCCAACGCTGAAAAAGATTAATCAGGAATTTCAGCATCTGCTGACTATGCACAGGTCGAGGCCTTCCATCTGACCACAGTGGATTTGTCCACGACGGCTCAACCACCCTCTGGTCTTCCACCCAGAGAGTTCTGATTCTGCGGGTTTAGAGTCTCTGACTGCTCCCGACTCTCTTACCCCGGGTCTAGCTTCACTACCTAAAAAGAAAACTCAGTCCATGGTGCTGTTCAGGCAGCCTTACATTCCATATGGCGAATGCCATATGTCTTCTCTGCTACTATGTCCAAATTCTCTGGGATTTGGCAAAATTGGCAATCATCCGCCTCCCAGAACATATAAATAAGCCCCTTTCCGGCTTGGTCAGTGATGGCTTGCATTTTTCAGAATTGATTCTGAAGTGCTGCCTGGATTCTGCGGACAGGTGTCCATGTGTGAATACATTTGACTAGTTTCTCAGGACTTGTCCAAGCAACCCTCATAGACATGGCCTCTGATGGCGAACGGCTGTTCGGAGAGAAGGCCGACTCCCTGAAAAGTTTTAATAACGGCACAGCTAAGGTTCTCTCACTGAGCCTATTCTGGCTGGCAAGACATTTCCACCGGCAGCACAGTCTATTCCAGTCCCCCCAACTAGTGTACTGCACATGTAGCACCAGTACTATCTCAACAGGGCATTCCCTCATTTGCATGTGTGCGTGGCCCATGCAAACAAGGTCATTTGTGCCTGCGCTGTATTATGGACAACGGCAAAGAGGCAAACATGCCTTTAGGAGGGGCACCTCCTAAAAGTAGTCCTCTGGAAGGGAGAAAGGGGTTCCTATGAGTCTCCAGACATCCCCCTGCAGCCGGGTGCAGTTATTCACTGCACCAGCCTGCAAGGGGATATCTCTCCCCTCTTAAAAGTGCAGGCAGGTTACCCCCTGCACAGTAATACACGGAGCAGCTTTAAATCAGTCTCTGTATTTCACTTGAATGCGCTGCCCCCAGGGTAGCACAAGTTCGCGGCTGCTCTGGGGGCAGTCCATTCACTGTAATATGGCACACTTTCTCTGTTTGTGCATGGCTCACCTATTTAAAGGTGCGCTGCCCCAGGTCTTGTGTACTCATAAAAGAGCTGCCAGTTGTGGTGGCCTCACAGTGATGATCAGGAGTTCGTGTACTTTTATGCATTGAATGACTTGTTAGTGAAAGCCGAATTGAAGGTGCTCGATGAACACCTTTAGCGCATAATGGCTCTCCTCCATGACTTGGGCTTTGCAACCAATGCCCAGAAGTCTTGCCTCACTCCAGTATGGAGGGTCACCTTCACAGGAGTGGTGTTGGACACAAACCACACAAAGGCTTTCCTCCTTCTTAGAGGATTGCAGATATTCAGAAGATGATTCTGAGGTTTCTGACTCAGATCCAACTCCTAGTTCTGCATGTCTTTCGTCTACCCGGCCTTATGTCTTCATGGGTCCTAGTGATGCCGCACGGCAGATTGCGGAGGAGGGCACTACGCTACACATCCAGAAACACTTTATCATCGAGGAAGACTCTGAGGACCTGGCTTTTCTCCTCTTAGGATTTTTTCTTTAGGGTATCTTCTTCTCAGGCCGTTGCTGCTGTTATTTTTTTTACTTCTGGACTAGCGCTGGGAAGCCCAGTCACTGGGGCAGCTATGCGTTTTATAAATTTTATAGCATGACAGACCTGGTGCTTGCAGCATCAGGGAAGCGTCGCGGCTGAGGCGCAGATCTTCCAATTAGTTCATCTACACTGATGGTTAGCACCCTCTAAACTTGTGGTGGGTCATCTCTTCAGGCCTCAGCAGGCACAGGCCACCATAGTCACAGACACATCTTTGCTTGGCTGGGGTGCCCATCTGGGTGATATGACGATGTGAGGCCTCTGAGCTGTGTCAGAGTCGTGCCTATACATAAAAGGTCTGGGGCTGTGGGCACGGAGGTCTCCTTTTCTGTTATGTTATGCTATGTTGTTTAAATTTAGTATAGCGCACAACACACCCATGGGCATCTGTGCGCTTTTCTGAAGTGGTTTATTGCATACCCAAGTTCCATCCCGTTTAATTCCTGTTTTTTAAATGGAAACATGAGAAACCAAAACCTATTTAATTGATTATCCTGCTGGGAGCAGTTTTTACTCAGAGGTGAACTTGGCATTTGAAGGTTGTGATATTAATTAAGCTCATTGTTCATTCCATAATAGTCTCCCCATCCATGACTTTTTTTTTAAGCAGCGCCTGAACTCGATGGCTGCAGTCTGCCCCAAATAGTCTTAGTCATCGAATACAGGCCTCGCCTTTTATTATGGTATCGAATAACACTGTAGAGTTCTACCTTCTACGGACTTCTGGACCAATGGCAGCCTTTAGTGCCATAAGAAGTCATTCCCAGTCTCTCATCTTTTCTTCAGGTTTAGACACAGTTTCCTTGGAAACCAAACCCATCCCTGTATTTGAGCATCAGAATACTTAAATAGCTCAACAGTTTCTATGGCAACGTGTCTGAGAGTTCCTTAATTGTTAATTCACAAACTCACCTTGTGTGTTGTTCGGCCAATCAGCCTTGGGCCATTGTTTGCCAAAGTGAAGTCTGTGATTAGTAGGTTCTCACTTACTGACCTCAGAACAGGCATGGTGACACACTGAGATCACGACTTGTGCTCGAAGGCACCCTGTGAGTCATAAGCCCTCCCACCCTACCCCGCTTTGGCTATAAGACACTTGCATTCTGTGCCATATCTGTTGAGTTATATAGCATACATCTGAAATAGCAGCTCTAAGTAGGTTTCATCAGTAGATATAGACTTGCCTTAACAATCTGGAACTTTTAACCCTGTTGGTAGGAGGGTCAGTCTTCATGGGCTGTGTACAAGTTGAACAGTTCACCTTCTCTCCTGTGTACTTGCTCATTCCGCATTAGGACTCTTCTATCTGAGTATGGCCAGTGGCATTAGAGTGGTCTGGAAGTGCTTGCTCATCATTGAAGTTCTTTTGATTGATGCTGGATAGTTAGGGATAACTGGCTAGGACGATATTAACATACGCCTTCCACAGTGCCCTTCAGGTCATAGGGGAGTAGGATAAATTGCACTGGGTTCTCCCGGGCTGGGTACTGTGGATTGGCTGCCTCTAATCTCTTCTGGGAGGAGAAGAGTTGGAAAACTTCCACACTACTTATCTGGATAAGGGGCAGTAGGATTAACTTTAATACACTCTCTAGGGCAAGGACCTATAGGATGAATCTAAATACACTCACCTGGGTAACAAAGAATAGGACAGTGTTCACTGCACTCTCTTGGGTAAGGAAGAATAGAACAGCCTTTACTGCACTCTTCTGGGTTACAGAGAGTAGGACACCTTTCAATGCACTGTCTGAGGTGAGGCAGAATAAGACAACTTTGATTGAACTATCCTGGGTAAGGGAGACTGGGAAATGTGAACAAATTCCCCTTTTTGTGTGGTCTTCCGGTGGACTGATACTGCTTGTTTTATAACTCTTTGTACTGGGAAACGGCTGCCCAGTCTCCAGTGGATGTGCTCTGACCCCTAAAACATAGAGAATGTGCTAATCCCCAAATGGCGCATCCAAACTTTCAGTACAGCCACAGTATATGGTGTAAGAAAATGCACAGTGGCATAGAAAGTTAAATGTCATGTGTGGACTGATGCACCTATAGTGCCATTCAGTAGGCTGACAAGGAAAACAGGCCTACATGCATAGCCTGGCTCCTGCAGCTTTTAAACCTGCAAGCAGACCTGGCAAAATAAACCTGACCGAAGGGAAACTACTTTTAAATATTAAGTAAGTCACTCCTCCGCAGACTGTGTAACCCACAAGGCACAAAGATTGGGCCATGTTGGAGTTTACTGAGAATGAGGCACTGTGGGATAGGTTTGAGTGAGTCAAACAGGATATGCTGCAAAAGTGGGACTATTTGCTCTTGGGCACATTTTGCCCATTGGTCAGTGAGTGTACAGGAGTCGCCTCCACCCACCAGTACACAAGTTACAACTGGAATTGGACAGGCCCTTGCTGGTCACTTGTGCTGGAGTGTAGTTTGGGACTTAAGTGCTGTGCCTGTGGCTTTGTAAGTTTTAGAAGTGGCTAAGAAAAGCCTGAAAAGTGAGGACTTGGAAAGGTTTTGAACTACCAAGACCTCTGGAGCTTCTACAGGACCTTGCGGCAAAGGTGTCTTATTTCAGAAGGTCTTCGTTGGATACTGCTTCAGCCTTGCCCCTCTGAAAATCTTTGAGCTCCAAAAAAGAGTCTAAGTCTAAAGGTAGCAATCCTGACTCTGCAAATATGTGAAAAATATCTTTCCTGCAAAGGGGCTTTGGCAGCAGCGAAATATAATTTTAAAGCTCCAAGCTATTCCTGCCAAAACCAACACCTTTAGCTGGACATCATCCAGTGGCGATCTGGATTCGAGAGGGCTAAGTTGGATACGGCCTTCAACTTTGCCCCACTAACCTTGCCCCGCTCACTTCCCTGAAAGTCAGAAGGTAAAAACTTTGACTAAGAGGGCGTGCTTGGCGTATCTGACTTCTGCTCCATCGCGGTCGGCCTGATAATGCACGTAGGTCCCAGGCAGCCACGAACAGTGATTTCTGGTTGGTTATTTTTTCTTGGCACATTTTGCCTTAAAGCTTTAAACATTCATACCACCAGTCTCCCTTGTTAGATTTTAGTAGTCGTGATGTCACTTTTCTAATTTCATTTTTCTCAATTTTTGAAATTGGTTGTGGGATTTGTACTGAGTTGTGTTATGACTCCTTTTTGACTGTTTTATTGTTGCTAAATACTTTGCACAAGTTCCCAAATTAAGTCTGTCTGCTCGGTGCCAAAGGTACTAGGGGGTAGAGGTAGAAATTTCTAAAAATGTGAGACTGACCTTACATGATTTTGAGAGGCACTACTTGGGTAGGACTCACATCCTCCACAACTAATAACCCATTGTCTTACGGACTGCTTTCACTGTACTCCCCTGGATAGAATAGGTTGACTGTCACTGCACTGTCCTGGATAAGGGAGATTAGGACGGCTTGAACTACACTCTCCTGTATAACGGAGAATAGGACGCCATTAAATAGATTTTTCTTAGTAAGGGCAAATAGGCTGGCTTTCACTACAGTATCCTGTTAGCGCGGTAGAGAAGAATGACCTCTACTGCACATTCTTGAGAGTGAAAGAGTGGAATGGCCCTTACTGTACAGTCCTGGTGGGAGGGCGGGAGGAGGCCTTCCACACTCCTGTCCTGGGTTGCTGAGTGTAGAATGACTTGCACTCTATGCTCCTGGGTGGCGTAGAACAGAAGACTTTCTCTGCACTATCTAATGGCAGAGACCAGTTGCATAAATCCCACTCATTTTCTGGATCTCAAATAGCTTCCACTTCACACTCCAAGTTGTGATGTTCACTGTACTATATCCCGAGTAGTGTTTCCTCTCCTGGATGGATGGAATGAACTGCTGTGTCCTTCCATGAGTCCCAAAGTAGTTCCATTAAGCACACCTTAACATGTGCTTAGAACATGCAAAGACTTTGTAGTAACCAGCACTGTGTGCATGTGTGTGTGTCTGTGCGTGCACACGTTTGTGTGTGTTTTTCCCTTTAAGAGTTTGGTGCCTTTTTAGAAATGTTTCCTTGTTTGGTTCAGGGGGCCATGTTACCTAGTTGGGGATGTCTATTCGTCACTTTTGTGCCTCTGTGTGTATATAAACCTATGATATGAATTCATGAACTTGATCTGTCTTTCCTTACTGTGGTGACAGGAGGACATTACTGTTGGGAGTGGCCTGTGTTACACTAGAACAGTTCATAAGAAATTCCACGACCGCTGCCGAGGGGAAGGACGCCATCTTGGAGAGTATCTTGTGAACTGCACATTATAACGTGGAACTGTTGACTCATGCCAGCGAGTTCCAGAGGGATGAACAGTGGTTGTACATTGTGTGACAAAGTAGATACTCCCTACCACACAATTTGGAAAATCATACCTCACTGCTGCACGTTGGAGCCACAATTGGGGTCGAACTTGGCATATTTGGAAAATGTGGTTATCAAGACACCCTCTGTCAAGGCTGCTTATTTCCCTTTACTGTTGACAGTAGTGGTAATGTTTGTTTATAAGGGTGTAATAAACAGATCTAATAATGGAGAAGATATGATATATGAGCAACAACTAACCTTTTTCTAGCGTTTGGATTTATTAGATTCACAGGAACAGTTCCCCCTCCACAGCCTTTCCCAAGCAGGTTCTCAGCCGACTTCACAGATCCTCGAGAACTGAGCCTCACTCAGAACATTCACACGCACGTTCCACTCACTCAACCATGCACTCACTCAAATACCCTCTCTGATACATAAGGAAATGTGGTGAGTGAAAATAGTGTCGGGAAGGGCAGCTCCATTGCTTTTATTAAGGGTGTGGGAGTGATCAACACTTCACTGATACCAAAGATTGCATGCGGAGATGCGTAAGCATTACAGCAAGAGAGAAATGTAGTGTGTGAGTTGGAGCAATAAGCTGTTTGTTACTAGCGTGGAACCGGTAACCTTAGTTTGATAAGTGGGGAAGGAGCCTTGAGTCTGATGGTTTTCGTCTTATGTCAACCTTGGTTTTGGAAGATAACTTTGCACCACTACCTATTAAAAATCTCACTTGTGACTCTCTGATAGAAACCCAGGTGAGTATTGGGGTTATGCGGTAACTATGAAAGGATTAATGGTGTGTGTATTGGTGCACAAGAAGTGTTGTACGTAGGCAGGGCACAAGTCCTAAAAAAGAAGTGGGGGGACTAACCTAGTTAGGCAGTATGCAAGTGACATCACGGCGCGCGACATCACGACGCACAACATCACGGCGCATGATATCACACATGGCATCACAGGAATTGACATCATAGAAAGTGGCATCACAAGCCACAACTTTACAGGAAGTGGCATCACAAGAAGTGACATCAGATCTAAAGCCCTCACATATATGTTTAGCAGGTCTATCGTGTACGTTTGAGCGCATTGCCAGGATAATAGCACAGTGAGCTATGGAAGATGATATGTGACTTCTACGCCTTGCAATCCCCCAGTTTTATGTAACACATCCTGTACATTCATTTACAAACTTATATAATTTATTGTACATGCAATATGCATGTGTTGCTGTAAAGCACTCTGACACCCTGCATTGGGATGAGTAG
This sequence comes from Calotriton arnoldi, assembly GCA_963921515.1. Taxonomy (NCBI): domain Eukaryota; kingdom Metazoa; phylum Chordata; class Amphibia; order Caudata; family Salamandridae; genus Calotriton; species Calotriton arnoldi. Next base: position 2,667,619 of record CAWUFW010001040.1, read on the forward strand.
CGCTATACAAGAAAAAAATAGTGGTACTTAAATTATTTCAACGCCTCCTCAGGGGAAGCAAGCTCTATATAAATACAATTTGTTTTGTGTAAATACTGGGAAAGACCAACACATCTGATATTCTTACAGTGCATGTCTATCTCCTAAACAGGGACTGAACAAAGTGAAAAGCTGCCTCTCTTAAGTATGTGTGAAGTGCTAACAAGGTGTGAGCCTTTGTTTCCACTACGCTTCATTTGCATCAGGTGTGTGGCTCCTGACTGCTCCCAGCCAAGAGATTCGAACAAAAGGAGGCCTGATGACCCCCTCAAATTCGGTCTTTGTTATGGGCCCAGCAGGAGTCTAAAATAAGAAAGCCCCGTCCCCGCCTGCACGTTGTTGCTTGTTGCAGATGGAAAGCAGACAACGTGCAGGCGCTGCTGATAGTGTCCCGGGACGAGTTCAGCACATTACTCAGTAGGGCCAAAATTCTTGGCAGGGTGGACGGCGTTAACCCTGTAAAAATAGTGGGTGGACGCTTTTCACCCGCGTGTACCCCCGACTCGTGCCCTGTACGTAGGGAAGTATGTTACGACAGAGGAAAGAGGTCTCCTATGGTCTCACCACGGAGAAATTAGAATTGCGTTATAACCTCGTAGGTGACAAAGAGCGGTTGAGGTGAAGTCGGGTTGTAGTGATAGCGTGCACAGTCCGATGATGCCTATCAGTTTGTTTGTTTTTAAAAGATCTTTTTATTGCATAGAAAACAGAAAAATGTGGTGCCAATCAGCATCGTGCTGTGTAATGGTAAAACACAAGCATAAAGTGTCAAATTCCCATCTGATCTCAGAAACCCCCCCCATCACTCCCAACCCTCCCCCTATATTCACAGGATATTAACAAGATCCAGGTGTCTTTGGCCCCGAGCACTCTTGACATCAGCGATAAAAACACATAACTCTCCCTGATAAGCGTTCCATTTCTCCCATATTTTAGTCTTATTTGTTCGGACAGCCCCTACTCTCATCGACCACCCTCTCTACCTGCATACACCAGCCTATGTCCTTCTGCCAGCTATTAGTCTTCATGTGGTTAACATGTAGTTGTGCTATCTAAAAGGTTTTGTGTATTGCAATAGAATCAAGAGATTTTATTCCATTTCATTGCAAGGTACAGAGGGCTTGCAACTGGCCGTTCATATGGAGGTGAAGAAATTGTATGAGGCAGGGGTCATCGAGCTAACTGAAGGGAGTGAGTTGGAATCCCAGGGTTATACAGCAATCGATTTACCCCAGTGTACTTTGTTCCACACTGTGTTTTGCTCCACTGCAACTGCATCAGACATGTAAACCACTTCTTTTACAACCATGGTGACCTCAATCCTTCCAGTTGGGATCATACATCTGATACATTCCCAATAGAACATTAGTGTGTGAATAATGATGCTTCCAGTCGCTTTACTAATCCTTACCCTTTTTCTCACTCTCCCCAAGACCTCAGTGCACTACAACTGCACACATGTTGCAGTGCCACATTTACCACCGACACAACAAACCTAACTTATCTACTACCTTAGATAAAATATCAAACAAACATCAGAACACCTAGGGTCCTGCCCTAACAAATACACTGTTAGTTTCTCTCTCAGGAATGCCTGGTTAATCGGCAGCCAAGACTTCCTACAGCTCTCATGTCCCCAGGACGCGTTGCAAAAGGGGAGGAGCTGGCATCCTCATGAGCATTTGACCTAAAACTCCTCTGACAGCCATCACTTGAATGCAATTGTAACGTTTATCGCCCCTTTAGAAGGCTAATGTCCTAACCCTCTACTGTCCTTCAGGTGTCTTAGGCTCAATTCTGGTTACCTTTCATACATCTTATTCATCCTTTCAGTCTTCAAACCATATAACCTCTTCCCTTGACCTCCCTATTCAATCGCTCACTGCTTTCATATACCTAACCCTCCTGCTTTGGAACAGCAGTGTTTCTAGCCTTGCAAAAAATCTGTCCTTCCTTTCTAACTACCGCCCAATGTCTATACTTACTTTCTCCAAAATATCTGAATGTTTCCTCTTCAGCTACATGGCCTGTCTCTGTTCTAAAAATCTACTCAACACAATATAGCCTGCCATTAGTCTCTGTCACTTCAGCGAAGCAATCTTCACACACGTTTCTAACTTCATAAGCTCTGCCTATCACAACCATCTTTGTATAGCTGCAGTATTTGACTCCATTGACCACCCTACCATACTCAGCACCCTCAGGACCCTTGCATCACAAGCCCTACTATTAACTGATTCATCTCCTGTCTCTCTAACAGTTCTTTCAGCTCTTCACCCGATCTTCTGATACCCAACTACTGCTTGGTGTCCCCGTAAGCTCTGAAATAGGCCTCTTCTTTTCTCACTCTACACCACCTTCCTTGTTGACATCATGTCTTTGTTTGGATTTTTCTACCTTCTCTCATAGAATTCTCTGGATAGAGCAATATCTTGGAAAAGCCAGTTTATTACTGAAACTCATTGTGATGGCTTGGCACATTAAGAAAAAGCCCAAGTTTGGCATCCTTTGCCTAGTGTTGAACTCCATAGAAAATCCCCTCCAAGTGACTGCAAGTGGGGAAATGCCAGGAGGCGGCGAGTATGATTCACCACATGCTAAGCAGGGCATAGCTGCCCAAGGAGCACCCTGCCCTTTCCTGACCGCTTGCACTCTCTGGTAGGTTCCTGGCACAAATGTAATAGTGGGGGGTTAAGCATCCGCATGCTGAACTCTACTAAAATGGAAACGGTATACTTAACCTCTTCCTATAGAACTACTTCGACTCCTAGCTATATCCACTTCACAGTAGAGGCAGTCACGTTTGCCATGTCGCCTAGAAATCTAGGTTTACACCGAAAGTAGAAACTCCTCACCGCTAGAGCAAGGTATAAAATCCTACACATGATCAGTCCGGTCTCACAGCCCCTTCCCAAAGCCAAAGCACTCATTAGCTCAGTGGTTATAAACAAACTACACTACTGCAATAGTCTTTCATTGGACCTTCCGCCACATGCCTACGCTGCTCTTGACAAAGCCTTACACTTGGCCACGGGACTACTATACAATCTCCAGAGAAGTACCCATAGTTGATCCTCGACATCAAGGTGGTTGGCTTTCTCCTAATAATAGGGTCCTCTACGGACTCCTAACGCCACTCTTCAGAGCCATGTATGGGTCGGTCCCAGGCTACTTTATTGACAGTCTAACCTGAAACAGCATTACGATCATCCAATCCGCACCTTCCAACTGCACCAAACCACATTTCACTCCGACCACCTTCTTGGATTTACTTACTAACTGGAGTATTTCCCAGAACAATGGCAGGTCCTGCCAAACACATCAAACTAAAAACATCTTTCGCACCCTGATAGCTATTGAGGACAAATTCTGCGGGGGAGCTGCTTCAAAAAGTAAATATCAAATTGGAACATACATCTAATGTTCAAAGGTGTCTTTGCTCTGTGCTGATATCGATCAGTTATGCTGTGCGGTAATAAGATGTCTCTTTGTCCAGACAACAGTTTATGTATACTCTTCAGTCGTAACTGCGTTTGTTTCTATTCCTCCACTTAGTCCATCTGCTGCCTTATGGACCACGGCCTACATGTGCCTACCGCTGATTGAGATGTTAGTTGATGCTTGTATTAAATAAATGAAAGGCATTGCTTCTGGGGGAACCCTAGCGCTATGCAGTGGTTTCCAGGTCGCTTCACAGTGCCACTAGTGGTTTGGGCTCCTGTGGCACCCGAGTCCACTCCCACTAAACCCCGCCGATGGGAAATAGTTACATAACCACCATACTCAAACACAAATGTACTGCGTATAAAAACATTTAATTTGATTATATTTATGGATCTAGGTATGTGTATTTCTTTATATAAATATGTATAATAACATGTACCTATGTATCTATATATTTATTAATTTACTCCCACTGTAAAAAAATGGAAACTTTGACTCTCTCCAATGCACTACTCTAAATTGCACCCTATACCTCTCTCAATATATCCGCTACCTCCACTCTGACTCATCCCAGCTTCATTCTACTTCTATGATCTCCAAAATAAACCTTTCTAGACTCTTCCCTCCTTGGGTACTATGATCTCCCAAACAACCCTTTCTAAATCCTTCCCTCATATATCCCTCCTTAAATTCATCCAACACCTAATTTTAGTACTTTGATCTCCCTAATCCATCGTATGTTATGTTATATAATTTGTAGAGCGCATGGCTGTACCGGCAACGGGGCGTCCCAGCACTAAAATGCTGGAGAAGAGGGTAAGAGAGGAGAAGCAGATCATTTGAAAAGCCAGGTCTTCACTGCCCTTCTAAAGGACAGGAGATTAGGAGTGTTTCTGATAGAAAGTGGCAGAGAATTCCAGAGAGTTGGTGCAAGCACCTTGAATGAGCGTCCTCCTGCTCTGGATCTGCGGAACCGCGGCAAGCCCGCCAGATGTAGGTCGGCGGAGCGAAGAGCGCGGGCCAGGATGTAAGGGTGACACAAATTGCTCAGAATTGCCAGGCCTATGTCTGCAAAGATTTTGTGTGTGATGCATAGTGCTTTGAACTGGATTCTTTGCTCTACGGGCAGCCAATGAAGGCGTCGCAGCAGAGCAGAGGCTGAACTATACTTAGGCATGGCGAACAGTGTACGGGCTGCCGCGTTCATGGTGCGCTGTAACCTATTAATCACAGATTTAGTAGAGCCGAGCAGTAGACTATTGCAGTAGTCCAGCCTGGCCACCGCAGTAGCTTGGACGACCAGCTGGCGGGTGTGGGGGTCAAACAGACCAAGTATGGGTTTGAGGCCACGCAGTAAGCCGAAGCAGGTCCCTGCCACGGACTTGGTGTGGTCCCCAAAGGAAAGAGCGTTATCGTACCGAAAGCTGAGATTATTTATGACGGTTTTTGGCACCGGAGGGGTGCCCAGGTTCGGTGGCCACCACTTGTCTCCCCAGAGATGAGAGTCTCTACCTAGTAGGAGGATCTCAGATTTTGAAGAATTCAGCTAGAGGCATCCAGACTGCTTTGGCGGTCAGGTCCTCCTGGAATTTGGCAGCGTCCAAGCAAGTGTCCTTGGTAAAGGATAATACCAACTGTGTGTCATCTGCATGTGACACCAGAGAGATATTAGGAGCATTGGCCAGCACAGCCAGCAGCCGAACATAGACATTAAACCGGGTCGGGCTCAGTGCCAACCCCTGAGGGACACCACAGCGAGGGCTTTGCCAGTGATACCGATCTCCTGCAACCGAAGGAGCAGGATGTTATGTGAGACCGTATCGAAGGAGGCACTAAGATCTAACAGGATGAGTGCTGATGTATTGCCTTCGTCCATGGATGCTTTGAGTTGCTCTGTGACTGCCTACAGGGCTGACTCCGTGCTGTGTCTTGGCCGGAAGCCGTTTTGCGATGAATCCAGTATGGAATAAGATTCTAGATATTGCGTTAGAATGGTATTCACATAGGATTCTGTTATTTTTGCCACGAATGGAAGCAGCGATATCGGACTATAGTTCTCTGGTCTAGAGGCATCAAAAGACGGCTACTTTAGTAAAGGAATAACTTAGGCTTGCTTCGAGGATTGCGGGGACTCTGCTGAAAATAAGCAGAGGCTGATGAGTTCCAAGCAGCTAGGAAGGATGCAATCTTGGAATTTAACAAAGTTCTGGTTTAAGGGGATCTTCAGGAGACCCCTGATTTTATCTTGCTGAACAAGGCCTTGAGGCCATCAGTCATCATTGGTGGGAAGGCGGCGAAGGAGTAGATAACCGTATCGGTGAGATCTCCCCTTGTCGAGATTGAAGCGTCAGTCTTCAGCTGGAAGCTATCGTAGATGCCCGCTTCTTTGTTGATAAAGTAGGTGGCCAGAGATTCACATTGGGCATTGGAGGTGATGGCATTTTCAGCTGTCACTGGTGCTTTCACCATGTCCTTTAACAATGAGAAAATAGTTTTAGAGGGGTTATTGCTGGTGTTGATTTTGTTAGCAAAATGAGTGGCACGGGATTTCCGTATCTGTTTATGATAGGCCTTCCTGGCCTTAGTTTATTCAAGTTTAGCAGTGGGACTATAGGCGCGTCTCCAGGTTCGCTTTAATACTTTACAATTTTTTCTGTCTATAGTGAGTGCCTCATTAAACCATACATGAGATCGAGCTTTCTTAGGATGACTCCATTTAGCTGGGATGCACTTATCCAAAGCCTGGTTAATCCACTTTCCGAAATAATTACTGGACATCTCGATGTCTGTGGGCAGAACAGGCTGTGTAGTGGCAAGAAGACCTTGAAAGGTGGGTTGATCTAGGTTCTGCCAGGGGCGTTTGTATATCGCGTTCTGGGAACCCTGAGGTTTGGGGACTGCTAGATGAAGCAAAAAGAGAATAAGATTGTGATCAGTCCATGTCGTAGGTATGGATATCGGAGCCTCTCGGAGCAAGATGTTAGACAGTACCTGGTTGAGGAGGTGTCCTGCCTCATGAGTAGGCCCTGAAACCAGTTGGGAGTAGTTGGTAGGCTGCCATATCATTTAGGAAATTACGAGTGTCTGGGTCATTCTCCGACTCCCAATGGAGATTCAAATTGCCAATGATGGTGTAATTGGCTAATTTGAGTGCTAAGTTACTAACCACGTTGGCTGCTGCTTCTCTGAAGGATTTGGACGGCCCCGGAGGGCGATAAATCAGCAGTCCAGAGAACGTGCAGTTATCTGTTAAGGCTATTTTAAAAATGGCGCTTTCGCAGTCCTGGATGGTTTCCAGGTTGAAACTGCAAGTATAGCTGTCCTTATAAATTACTGCAATGCCGCCACCTCTCCCAGTCCCTCTATTCACATTCCTCATGGTAAAACCTGGGGGTAAGGCCAGGCGGGAATGGCGACTGAATCTTGAAGGAGAGCCACGATTGGGTCAGAAATAGGATGTCCAGAGAGTGTTCTGACAATAAGTCAAATACTTCAGCAAGGTGCTTAACTTGCGAGCGGCAATTTATGCGGCCAATTTTAAATTTAAGATGCTGTCTGCCTGAGCGCTCAAGCAGAGTTGAAGCTGAAGGTTGCAAAGGTTGCAATGTAAAGTACCCATGGTATGGGACCAGTTATGGACCCCACACGAAGGAGCACTCCTTCGCACAGAAAGCAGGGCCTCCCATGAGTACACTATCCTATGGGGGGAGAAAAAGGCATGGTGCCTGGCCCATGGCGATGCCCAGACGCAAACTGGTGCAAACGGGCTTGCCTTTGGCGCTCCAGCGGCGTGCGCCCGCTGCCCATCCGCGATGCGGTGTGCATGAAATACCTGGGGGGCACAACTGGCTCCTCCCAGACACGCCTCTGATTGGAAGAAAAAGAACAAATCAGAGCGCGGCACCACCGACACGAAAGAATACTCCCCCAAGGTTAAAACAGTAACTCATCCCAGCCCTCATCTTACTACTATGATCTCCCAATAAACACTTTCTAGACTCTTCCCTCTTCTATCCCTCCATTATCCTTTTCAATCCAACTAACAAACTCACATGTCCACCGCTCAAATTAACTCAAATTTCACATTACTAATCCATCACTAATCCTTTTTGGGCTCCAGAGTAGCATGCTACTCTCCGAAAAGCGCTTCAACACCTCGTCAGGGTAGGAAGCGCTATATAAATACAATTAGTACAGACATGGAGGTCTTGGAAGAAGCTCCTAGAGTCGTAAAAACCTCTTAGATTCCACAGTAGTAGTAGATTTACAAGACGTACTGAGACGGGTAAAGAAAACTCACAAGACAAAGAGACCAAACCATCACAAAAGCACAAATTGTCTTTTCTCCGAGACTCTTGAATCTTTTCCTCTTATTGCGCTGTCTGCTCCCTCCCTCCTTTTACTTTCCCCTTTATACTTCTCTCCCCCTTTTCTCCTCTCTTATTTATTTTACCCCCACCTTATCTTTTTCCTTCCGAGTAAGGAGATGACTTGACTTTCTTTCCTTCTCTTCTCACTTCTCTATTTATCCATCTTTCCATGTATTCATTCACCTCTTTGTATACCTATTTTCTCATTATCTATTTATTTATCTATTTATATATGTACCTATTTATCTATTAACCTCCATGACCCTACATCATCCTAGAGTACATCATAACCCATATTCATGCATGTGTCAACTCAGTGGTTCTAAATACATCTATTAGTTCCATAATTTACTCTAACTTTTACATGATTATAATCAATTAGAGTTTCTTAAGCATATTATGCACAATATCCCTCTTTCCATTATTAGCTTTCTGTCTTCATTTCATCCCTCCTTCCCCCCTCTCTCTTCTTATATGCAACTTTTCTTTTCTTCTTTATATTTTATTATGTAGTACATGTAATCTTACTAGACCAATATGGGTCTATAATACTGTATTATATTTTTATGAAATTACATGTCTTTAATTTCTTAATAAAGAATTATGACACAAAAAACCAAAAGCACAAATTGAAAACATTAAATGCAGATTATTACCACACCAGCAGGATACCCTCAGTCATCTAGATCTGGGAAGCAGTTCCAAATTTCGGAAAGGAGGCTTTGTAATATCGCAGATTATAATACATACTGTACACACGGTAGAGTGTGGGGGGGGGGAGGGCAGTCTGGATTCACACATTTGCATCCTTAAAAGTAAACTTGAAAACCGCTACTGCTGAACTCTGTATTCAGATTCATGGATGTATCTTGTTAGCCCAGGGGTGTGCTGAAATTTCAGCTCATCAGAGAATAACCGCTTAAAAATTATTCAAAATGTGCCTTTCAGGCTCTTCCGTCCCTTGTTAACCTTCACAAGCTACTGCAGCCAGCCCTGGGCCCCGATCATTCTGAACACAAGGGGGGGATGGTGACGGTGACGCACATCTTCCCCTAAAGACGTAATTACTTTCATGCTTGATAACAGCGAGCATTTTCAGGGTAGCTTGAGTCATGTCCAAGTTCATGAGATAAATACAGTTCATTTTGACAAGATATCTTCAGACGTCAGAGGTTGTTTCCCTGCAGTTTCAGCTCCTCAAAATATGACGGGTCTGCCTTGAATTATCCGTGCCGCTGACGTTGCTTTATTTGCACTAACCACGGGCTCCGGACACCGGCACTCTCCTTCACAAATTAAGCACTGCTGGGACCCAGAGCAAGAGAGAGAAAGGCGGACAAGGGAGAAAAAGGAGGAAGAGAAAGATAGGTAAACAGAGACAAAGGGAGAAAGCAGAGATGAAAAGAACTTGCAAGTGTGAGGTAAAGGGACAGGAAGCGTAGAGTGGTGAAACCAAGAGGCATGAGGTGAAATCAAGTGTAGGCAGTCTTCGGTAAACATGGTATTCGGCAACACTGGGGCTAGTAGCTCCTAAAAATACTTTGGGGCCTTGCACTTGTTTTTGTTTAAGATTAGGTACTAGATACACCCCTTAGTTAATTATGCATATAGTTTCAATGTACATATTCCCATCCTTTTATAATTCAGAGAGCAGGCCCTCGAATCTGCTGGTGGAAGTCAACAAAGTAAGCGAAGGTGGGGTTGGGGGGCATGTGGACGTGCAGGGTGGGAGAGAGGGGGCATATGGGGGTGCAGGGCAGGAGAGAGAATGGCTACAGGATGAACAAGAGGAAGTGATGGCTCCCTACTCCTCCACCCATGTATAATTCCTTGGCGTTGGTTAGGTGAGGGGGAGGCATGTCTCTGATCGTGTAGTTTTGTGGTTTTCTGCCTCTTTTCATGTTACTTTATTACTGCGAAGGGTTATGCGAGAAATAACACCCAATGACCGTAATAAATAAAGGAAAGAACCTGCAGTATCGAGGCAAACAACGAGAGATGACAGCTGGCGACGAGGCTCCCACGCGGTAGTCAATGCGTGACGTGGCGGGGCATGGACAGACGCTCCTGGGGTGTACCGTTCGGATGAGTCACCCCGGAGGGGGTGGGGGTTCTGCTGGAGGGAGCCGGCTCAGAGTGTTCTGTAATAGGAGCGTGGGAGGCCTGGTGAGTGTCAGACGCGGACTCCCGATGCCCAGCATTACATGTCCATTTACAACAATCATCGACACATCACAGAGGCGACAAGATAACCCCATTTCAGTGTGTGTCCGGTTGGGGACCCACATACATTCATATCAAGAACTTCAAACTATACATACCCTGTCCCAGTCCCACATGCAATTTTATAAATACCTCCACCTAAGACATACACTTCAGTCACATCTCTTCCAAGATGCATCAATCCCGAGGTTTAGTCCGCTGGAGGCTAAGCTGTTAATGGGTATCTTGGGCAAAGGAGGTCACTGCAGGCTACAAGGCCAGTTGGGGCACTCGGCGCTGCTTAGTGAAACTGTCATGAAAGAAAATGTCTTACTCAAACTTACCCACTTGCAATTCACTCAGTATCTGTTCATTCTAGCGTTTTTTTTTTTATCTCGCCTGTACATAATAAAAGAGAATTAAGACTATGAAAAAGAAGTCGTTTGTACACGTGTGTGGAACGGACAGGCCGCACTCTTCTGAGTAGTTTTTTTTTTTTAGGAGTTTTATATAGCGCGAATTCGACCCGAAGGTATCAGAGCGCTTTACATGGGTCGTTGCCTGACAGAAGGGCACGTTAATTTTGTTAGACTGGTGAGATTAAGTGATTTGCCCAGAATCACAGGATGTTGAGCGTCCCTGCAGAGACTGGAACCGGTTTCTCAGTTTGGGGAGCAACCTAGCCGTTAGGCCACATCCTCTCCCCTAAGTTGTTTGCAGGTGATGGTACAGGCACTCATTTTGAGGACCCAGGACAACTTTTGATCATTAGACTTTGGTCCTCAGCAAGAAAAACAAGCATTGTTGTTGCACCAAGGATATTGTGCTGGATAACTAAACACTTATAAGGTCCCAAAGGCGAGACCTATTGGCTATGCCAATGCTTGTTTATGAAGGAACAAAAACTAAAAAATAAATACTTTTAACCACAGCGCTTGTTCTTAGTTTTCAACAAAAAAACCCCTCAAAATGTAGCTATATTTTGGCGATTTTCCCAGTCCCCTCCAGGATAATCCACAAACCCTACCCCAAATAGCCCACAAAAAAATAATAAGACTAGGGGGGGTTTTACGGCCTAGCAGCGAAAGGATCAAAAATAAGGCTGCCAGTCTTAGTTTTTACAGATCAATACAGACAGAAAATGCGTTTCCTGTGTATTTTTAAACATAACATACATTTGTAGTACAAAGTTAATATGCACCTGTGTGTAGCGTTGTTATACGTGGTTGCTTAATTTGCTAAAACATGACAGGCATCCACGTACGAGTGCACATCTAAGAATTAAATGAGGAAATATACCATTCTACAGATTCATTTATTCTCAAAACACAAATTAAGGATAAATACCAATAAGATGCCCCTCCTCCCCCAAAAAATAAGGACAAATACAGACGGATATTCAAAATAAAAGTCATAACCCCTGGAGACCTGGTTACGAACTGAACTGTAGGTCTGCTTACACAAATATAAAAATATTTACATGGTAAGAGTGCATCATTTGACAAAGAACGCCTAAACCACACACCAGCACAGGAACTTTAAACAATGAGAAGAACAGCATCTAAGCACTGTTTTACAAAAGTTAAGTTTCACAACCCGCCTAAAAGATGGACTAGAATCAGAAGTCACTGCAAAAGCACAGTCCATTGGAGGCCTTTGTCTACTGATAGATCTGTATTTTCGGACATCAGATGGTGCCACATATCGATATTAACTCGGAGGGGATGTTCCGAGCAGAGAATGCCATAACTCCATCTTGGACAGGAGCTCAAAGTGCATAATCATTCGACGGTCCCCATGACTGGAGCAATTTTCTCCTAAATTTAAAGGACATTCCTCCATTTCGCGAAAATTGTTGTGCCACGCTAGTTTAATTATGTAGAATATGCTACTCCTTTATTCTGGTTCGTCGGTGACGCTGATGTCCATAAACACGGTTTATACGGCGTTTGCTGCACAGACTCATGAAATGTGTTTTAGCTGAGCAACAGTCATGAAACTTCTTAGGTGACAAGCAGTCTTGCTGCAACAGCGTTGCAACAGCACTTTGCGGAACTCGTTTTGGAAGCTATTCAAGTCACTGAAAAGCAGCGTAAAGCTAAATTAAGACCATTATTTGTACATTACGATGACCAACAAGACTGCTGATGTTCTGTGACATCCCAGAGTACTTTAACAGGCATTTTGTCACGCCTTTTCAGTAAAATATATTTGTCTTACACATAAATTGCACGGATACGTCTACGTGCCGACGGAAAGGGCCAATGTTCGTGGAGAAACAAGCTGGCAGGTGGCTATCACCGAAATGCACAGTGAGCCACAAGCAATATGAGCAAGTGAATAAGTGTTTTTTTAAAGGCAAGACGCCACTTTGTTTCACAACAGAATTAAGTCGATTGACCAAATGCAGACATATTACCCAACAGTAAAATCGAGACAGTATTTGCAAACTTTGGAAATCCGCTTTGAAGTACAGTAGTTTACATTACGATATATACTACCCACGATTATAGGAAATGTATATTATTCCAAAAATCAGGCTGAATGGTTAAATCTGTTCTAGGGCAACTGCTTTTCGTTGCCGATATTATTTACACGGGGGTGGCGGGGCTCGAGTGTACCGCCTGCAAGGCTTATTATTGGAGAGCAGCGTATAACTTACATAGGAAAAAAATACAATTTACAACTCGCGTGTACAACTGAACACACTGGCCGCATTCAAAATACTTCAGGTCCAGATCTGACATTCACACGCATCCTTTAGTTTGAGGAATAAGATCTTTGAGGCATGCTGACAAGTATACCATTTGGGAGACTACTATCTCCACAAGGAAGTACTTTAAAGACAGGGAAAAAAATCATTACTCCAACCGGAAACCTGCCTCCTGCAGACGTGGAACCGGTTCAGACCCTAATCCATGAAGAAGAGTCCAGCGCACGCTGTAGGCCCGCCAACGCGAACTCCCCTTCAAACATCTGAAGATATAAAGGTTAAACAAACCCTGGGAGAAAGGTCAGGGGAAAAAGACACCTCCGCTTCCACACATAAGCAAACGGCCGCCATTGTCCCGGCTGAGCTCCGAAAGTGAAAGTGGGTGTGCCCACTGAATGTAAGCAAGGCACGTCGTGACGCTCCGTAAACAAGTGGGAGGGGTGGGGGGAGTGCGGCCGAGAGCACACACAGCGTTTCCATTGCGGGAGCGAGCAGGGGCACCATCTGTTTGCAAGATAATTACAAACAGATGTTGCCAAAGCTCACTCCCGCAAGGGAAACGCCAAACGTGCACGCGTTGCAATTGAAAGCAATGCAAAGCGTGCACGTTTTTGGGCAAAAAAGCTGATCGATTCCAAGAGGTCCCCTCCTAAGCAGCGCATGCGCGCTGCGTAGGCGAGACCTAAAAAGGCGAGTAGTGGAAAAGTAGGAAGAAGTGAAAATTGGGAAACACTGACAAAGTGAGCAAGCAGAGATTAGGTAAAGAGACAGGAAGTGTAGGGTGGTGGAAGAGAGAGGCATGAGGTGGAATCGAGACAGGGCAGCCCTGGTATTCACTGGATAAAGAGGCAGGAAGTGGAGGGAGGTGTATAGAGAGGTAAGAGGTGGAATCGAGACAGGGCAGCCCTGGTATTCACTGGATAAAGAGGCAGGAAGTGGAGTGAGGTGTATGAAAGAGGTATGAGGTGGAATCAAGACAGGGCAGCCCTGGTATTCACTGGATAAAGAGGCAAGAAGTGGAGGGAGGTGGATGAAAGAGGTATGGGGTGGAATCAAGACAGGGCAGCCCTGGTATTCACTGGATAAAGAGGCAGGAAGTGGAGGGAGGTGTATGAAAGAGGTATGAGGTGGAATCAAGACAGGGCAGCCCTGGTATTCACTGGATAAAGAGGCAGGAAGTGGAGGGAGGTGTATGAAAGAGGTATGAGGTGGAATCAAGACAGGGCAGCCCTGGTATTCACTGGATAAAGAGGCAAGAAGTGGAGGGAGGTGTACGAAAGAGGTATGAGGTGGAATCAAGACTGTCCGCCTTGGTATTCTGCCAACATGAAATATGGCAAAATTGGCAGTGAGCACCTAATGGCAATTTTGGGCCTCTGCACTTACATATATTTTTTGCAAATTAGGCTGTAGCTGGGCACAAATAAGGAGTAACAAATATACATATTTAGGCTCCATTTTGGCTCATTCTCTCATGAAATCAAATTAAAGAGTGCTGCGCTCACCTCTTCCCAAACGGGACAACAGATGCAGACTACTAGAACCGGTGAAGATGCTTCTAATAATTAAAGCCCAAAATGAAAGGAATTCTATTAACCAGAAGAACTGGAGGCCTTCTTAGAAGCATTGGGAGTGTAGGCCATGGATACTACACAGCTTAAGACAGATAATATAGGCACCAAGACCAGTACTTAATTTGTAAACAAATAAGTGCCAGGGCCCTCATGGGGAGGTTACTTCTTCCTGCACCGCCCATTGCCACTATCAGCGCTGCCAACTACAGTACCAACATAGCTACTCACCATCACACTCCTACAGTTGTGACAATTCTGACTATTCCAGGCCCCCAAAGCTATACGAATGGCTTTGGCAGCAGGTATTAATCATTTTCTATTTTTGATAAAGAGATTCTATTGGTTTTTATATCAAGGGTGTATAATACAATGTGCCACACAGTTGGCTCATCGAAAAAAAGTTACATTTTGCGATTGCAAGGCGTTGGCATACAATCGATACAGCACATTGTTACAGTGCAGCTGCGACATTGACACCCTTGCCCCAAAACGATACCTTGAAGTTATAGGTCTAGCCATTTCCCTCATACCCGGCTGTGTTTAGGGGGCAACACCTGGCCTTGTAGAGAGGCTTTTCCTGCAACGTGCACCAATCTGCCCCCCCGGCGTAATTGTGAGAGAGTGGGATTTGAAGAGGACCTCCAACGGGCAGAAATATCCCTCTTAGCGACCATAAGGGCCATCCCCAGATATGTAATTCCTTGTACCATCTAAGTCCTCGAGGACACCCTACAAATGCGTGAGGAAGGAGAGGAAGGACCTCCCATCCCAGCACCCCAGACAGTTCACCCACCACTGCCGACCAGAACCGTTGAATGAAAGGGCACAGAAAAAACCACATGATAAAAATCAGCAGGAGCATCGCCACCGAGGGCAAGCAGGGTCAGGGATCAATCCCGCTTGGTGGAACTGGGCCGGAGAGAGATGAGCATCATATAGGTAGTATACCTGGATCATTCATAACCTGGAAGAAGTTGTGATTATTCTGGGTGCCATCAGTGCATCGCGCTAATCAGCATCCCCAAGGGGTCCCAACCATGCCTCCAGTCGGACCCTGAGGTGGTCTAAGGTACCTGGAGTCTTAATTACCAGGGTGCAGTATATTTTAGAGACTCCTCCTTTGCCCAAGATACCCATTAACAGCTTAGCCTCCAGTGGACTAAACTTCGGGATTGATGCATCTTGGAAGAGATGTGACTGAAGTGCATGTCTTAGGTGGAGGTATTTATAAAATTGCATGTGGGACAGGGTATGTATAGTTTGAAGTTCTTGATATGGTTGATATGGTTCAGGGTATATGGGTCCCCAACCATACGCCACCCAGTTGTGAGATCCCAATGAGGTCCCATCTGCCGAAACCCTGCAGAGATGCCACCTCTCCCAACCAGTTACCATGCCAAAGAGGTGTTTGCTGTGTGAGTTTGGCATCCCAGTAGGATGCTGTAGAGAAGCCCTCCATGCCTGTAGGGCCAGCTTTGTCACCGAGGGCATAGAGTTGGGAATAGGGGAACCATACCACATAGACAGAATGCGGGGTAACTCCATCAGGGTGAGTTCCAGATGATAGGCCGAGTCCAACCACCCCTGTTAAACCAGTCATGGATAATCAAAAGGTGTGATGCTAAGTGACATAAGTAGAGGTTAGACATACCCAGTCCATCGTCATTGGGGCCCCGCTGGCAATGAGCAAATGCAAGGCGCGCCCTAGAACTATGTCATAACAAGGAAGTTGCAGCACTAGCCATAGTCCGAATTCATTTCCGCAGAATAAAAAGTGGCAAATTTGGGAAAATATAGGGAAAACAAGGTAAAACCATTATTTTAAAAGGGGCGATATGTCCCATTACATTTAGCGCAAGGGATTGCCACCTGTCCAAGTCACCCCTGACCCTTCGAGTGAGGCCTTCTACATTACGGGCCCATGCAAGTTCAGGATGTAGCGCAACCCAGATGCCCAGGTATTTGAAGCTCAGACGACGGATGGGTGTGACATCTTGCCAATCCATACAGTCCTGGGAGGGGGCTATGAGCACCAATAGTGATTTAACAGGATTTATTTTAAGACCTGAGGCTTCCCCAAAACACTGTAAGAGTTGGAGACAGCGGGCCCACTCTGTGCGGGATTTGCCTAGTAGAGCAGGATGCAATCCGCATACAAGTCAATGCGATCTTCATGGTCTGCGTTCCATTTCAATCTATGGATCAACGTGTCTATTCGGACGAGATACAGCAAGGGCTCAATCGCCAGTGCATAAAAGGAGTGGGGATAGGGGACAGCCTGGCCTTGTCCCTCGACCTATGGGTAAGGTGTGGGGGAGGACCCAGTTAATCTGAACTCTCGCCTTTGGATTAAAATATAATGCTCGGACCGTACCCCTGAAGCGAGGTCCGATCCTAGCCTGCACTAGTTGGAGATAGCCCAGTCCACCATACGAAATGCCTTTTCAAAGTCTATAAAGAGTAAGGCTAAATTTGGGAATAAGAGTTGATGGTGGGCTAGGGCCACATGAAGGCGTCTACGGAAGTGTCACGTGCAACGGGCTGGCAAAAAACCAAATTGGCCAGGGTGAACCAGTGTGGGCAACACTCTCTTGAGCTGGGTGGCCGATAAGGTCGCAAAGATCTTAACTTCCCTGTTGATCAGAGATATCGGGTGACAGTTTGCACATGAAGTAGATGGAGGCTGTGTCTTAGGGATCACCACCTTTGTGGCAATATCTTTGTCTGTGGGAAATGTACCCAGGACCCCAGCCTCTTTATAGAGGTCTAGGAGGTGTGGGTTCAAAATGTCCCAGAATGTCTGGTAATACTCGTTTGGGAACCCATCGGGCCGGGGGTTTTCCCTGGCTTCATCTTTGATAATGCGCCCTTCTTCAATCGAGAAGGGTTCGTCTAGAGCCTTAACTAACTTAGGCCTGTGAATGGTGAAGAAGCGGAAAGTCTGAGAGGAATTGAGTAGGGAAAGCTGGATCTCTGCCAGAAGGGACTGTGTATAGCTGGTGGTAGTAACGAGCAAAGGCCTGCGTAATCTCAGGGAGAGACTGGAGAGAGGCAACGTGTTTGTCAATGATCTCCGCTATGATCTTATTCACGTGATAGTGGGATGCCAGCCAATGAAGCAGTTTTCCATTCTTGTCCCCCCATCCATATATTCTGTCCATTGTGGCATGCCACAGATGCTTGGCCGCTTCTAGAGATATGAGGCAAATGTCCTCGTGGATCAGGGCCATGTGTTGAAAGGTGCCTTCATCAGGCTCTGTCTCAATCTGAGTTTCTAAGCGGAGGGCTCGGGCCTCCAACTGAGTGATGTGTAGGGAACGTGCGTGCTCCTGTACCCGAATTTTCCCTTTGGCAAACCCACGCATTGTGGCCTTACTAGCAGCCCAGAGAGTACCTACGGTGGCATCTGACCCTTCGTTATTATGAAAGTATGTTTGTAATTCTTCCTCAAGGGCTTGGACAAAATCCTTATCCTGTAGACACCACACATTGAGACGCCACATAGGTTGTGGAACCTCTATCCAAGATGGAGAAGGATCAGGGCATGATCAAATATACCACAAGCTCGTATCTGAACATGGCTAATATTACGACCGTCTGGAGCCGGCAGAAAGATGAGGTCTATAAGGGAGTGGGAGTGACGTGCAGCTGAGTTGTGTGTGTATTGGCGGCGTCGCGGTTGCCAAGCCCTCCATGCATTGCAGAGTCCCAGGGCCGCTGCCCAATCAGAGTCTACGGGCACCAGCACGCCTCAAAACAGAAGGAGGACTAGTAGCATCAGACTCAGGGATAGTGACCGCGTTAAAGTCTCCTCCTATTACGGTCAATCTCTGCCTTAGATTCAGAGGGACCCCTGAAAGGTATAGAAAGAGTGCAGTGTGAGCTGCAAGAGGGAGGTAAACACTCACTAAACCATTTGGCCTTCAAGTATCCCAGTGATAGTGAGGAAACAACCCTGTGGGTCTCGGATCTCCAGGGAGGGGAAAGGAACACTGCAAGAAGATGGCCACTCCCCTAGAACCACTAGAATATCCTGCATGGAAGACCCTATCATATCCTCTGCGCAAACAGGAAGGGGCAGTGATTCCTCATGAGATGAGTCTCCTGGAGCAGAAGGACCGCAGAGAGATGGCAGTAGGCGAAGGTCAGGATCGCAGTGTGTTTTACCCGGTCCAGGAGGCTGTTAATGTTCCAGGACAAAATATGGAAGAGCGCCATCATGGGGAGGAATACGCACAAGTGCAACAAGAAGTAGATAGGGGGAGGTATTCTCATTGCCGTGAGGACAGGGGTGTGAGCGCATTGCTTATTGTGAGGAGCCAGCACGCATCGTATGGTATAGGATGTGCATGTGTTTCGGTGTGTGTCTGAAAACATAAAGTAGGTGGTAAGGCGAAGACTAAGACAGGTCAATAATAACAGTTGAAACAATAACAATGACTTAATCTGAAAACTCCACCCCCCAACTCCCGCCCCACCCCATACTTCTACCCTAGAAGCATCTATCGCCTTATCAAGTGAACTGAAAAGAGAGAATGATATTCAAGAGGGGGATCATTCATATATAGATCCCTCCAACAACAACGGATATCTACTTGCCAACAGGTGGGATAAGGCAGCGTATTATAGAGAGTGTGGCCAGGTTACCTTACTTACCTGTAATAGTAACATCACAGTGCAGGAGTTAAAGAAAGATTGAGATCTTGCAATGTCTCATCAGGTACCAAGGACCCTATGTCCAAGGAAGTCTCTGTTGCAACTTCTTGTGCTCCCTCACCGTATGCTGGGAGGTGGCATGACAATGTGGGAGAGAGTTCCCGTGCTGGAGGAGATCTAGAGGGTGACATGGATTAATTGGCGAGACGATTTCTTCTGAGGGAGCGGGTACATATCTACGCGGTTTGGGTGCTGGCGTTTGTCCAGGCGGTCCCACAGCTCCCGCACAACGAGGCGAGGTCCCCGCATGATTTCGAAGGGGTCGGTCCTCTGTGATCCTTGACCACGCTGACTCTGGAGTATCAAAGAAATAGGATTTGTTGGCGTGGATCACTTGGAGCTTAGCAGGAAACAGGAGGCGTTATTGGAGACCCATCGCTCCAAGCTTTTGTTTGAGCTCCTTGTAGGAATGAGCAGGGGAATTTATCATTCTTGGTCTTTATTGTCCAGAGACTACCAGAAGGACATGTCCCTGACCTGTATTCAAGTGGTATGCCAGCAATACCTGCTACTCCACCGACCCCTCAAGTGAGGTGGCCCAAGGCATGGAAGCAACTCAGCTCAAGGCCTTCGATCCAAATTTCAGGCCTGTTCTCCTCCCGGCAGGCTTCAGCAACCGCACAGTAATGTAGCTCCGACCCCACAGCACCACACACTGCCCAACGAACATCGGGCCTACCTGGCCCGCGTTGCAACTCTGTTCAAGGCTCTATGGGGGTCCCACCGCTATGCCTGGTCGATGATCGGGGAGAAAGAGGGGGAGGGAGAAGGCCACCAGGGAGACCACAGCACCGCCCCCCCCCCAGGTCTAGGCCTCTGAGGCCCAGTGAGTAGATGGCCGCGAGATCTAGCTGCTCCCATCCCCCTCACCTCTGTTGGACAGTGCTTCCAGGGACCTCAGCAAGTGGGGGCAGTAGCTGCTCCTCATTGCTGGATCATAGGCCCAGCTCTCTCCTGCCGCAGGGCTCCTCCCGCCAAGGTGGCCTCTTCCTCACAGCCAGCATGGGCCCGCAGCTTCACAGCTGGCAGGGTGGTAATGTGCGATACCAAAGGGGATGATGGACGGAGCGCTTGAGCAAATCAAACACTCACCCCCAGTCAACTGATCTGGGTTTAATCCATCATCATTCTTTAGCTCACTCCACCACCCCAGTTCAGACATGGCCATTTCAAATCAGTCTGACCCTGTGCCTCATGGGAACAGTCCAGCCCGAACTGCCAAGCCATGTCTTCCCTGGATCGGAAACAAGCATCCTGGGACCGGTTTCTGGCTATTCAGCCGTCATCAGCCAGGCTAGCTTGAATACAGTGGCAAAGTGAGCAAGGGACCCACGCCTGGGCATACCCTGCCAACTTAGGGCAAACAATGCGATACCAAAGGGGATGATGGACGGAGCGCTTGAGCAAATCAAACACTCACCCCCAGTCAACTGATCTGGGTTTAATCCATCATCATTCTTTAGCTCACTCCACCACCCCAGTTCAGACATGGCCATTTCAAATCAGTCTGACCCTGTGCCTCATGGGAACAGTCCAGCCCGAACTGCCAAGCCATGTCTTCCCTGGACCGGAAACAAGCATCCTGGGACCGGTTTCTGGCTATTCAGCCGTCATCAGCCAGGCTAGCTTGAATCCAGTGGCAAAGTGAGCAAGGGACCCACGTCTGGGCATACCCTGCCAACTTAGGGCGAACAATGCGATACCAAAGGGATGATGGACGGAGCGCTTGAGCAAATCAAACACTCACCCCCAGTCAACTGATCTGGGTTTAATCCATCATCATTCTTTAGCTCACTCCACCACCCCAGTTCAGACATGGCCATTTCAAATCAGTCTGACCCTGTGCCTCATGGGAACAGTCCAGCCCGAACTGCCAAGCCATGTCTTCCCTGGACCGGAAACAAGCATCCTGGGACCGGTTTCTGGCTATTCAGCCGTCATCAGCCAGGCTAGCTTGAATCCAGTGGCAAAGTGAGCAAGGGACCCACGTCTGGGCATACCCTGCCAACTTAGGGCGAACACTGCGATACCAAAGGGGATGATGGACGGAGCGCTTGAGCAAATCAAACACTCACCCCCAGTCAACTGATCTGGGTTTAATCCATCATCATTCTTTAGCTCACTCCACCACCCCAGTTCAGACATGGCCATTTCAAATCAGTCTGACCCTGTGCCTCATGGGAACAGTCCAGCCCGAACTGCCAAGCCATGTCTTCCCTGGACCGGAAACAAGCATCCTGAGACCGGTTTCTGGCTATTCAGCCGTCATCAGGCAGGCTAGCTTGAATCCAGTGGCAAAGTGAGCAAGGGACCAGACTTAAAACTAATGCCCTTTTCATTGTACAAATGCCACGTACCTTAACTGTTGATTAGAAATATGTGAATTTAGGTACCACACGTGCCTTAGAATGCTGTGAGCTCATCGGTCTTTCATTTGCCATTAGCCATTTTTATTAAGACACACATTCCTCTTGCCCCATCACCACTCGGTGCTCAAAACTAGGCGAAGAGTCACATATAAAGCTACATTTCAGACAAGGACCTCGGTCTTACTTTCTCTACAGATGGCACAACCACAACAGCCTTTGCAGATTTATGTTTTTTGTAGTTTGCTTGTTACCGGTTCACCATTCCCTTGGAGACGCCAGGCTTGTCTCACACACCTGATGCTCAGCGGTGGTGGTCATGGGATCACAGGTGATTGGTGGATCCATGCTGTCATCACAATTGTACAGAGAGAAGACTTAATCTGCTGGATCCTGACACAGGGGAAGACCACAACCTGGACTTCAAGGTCAACTGGCTTTGGTGGCCTGGAACATTTTAGGTCTTCCTTGCCCAACCTGGGACTTGAGCCTGTAGCTGCAAAGCTCACTTGAGATGCTTGGGCCTCAGGAACCCTTACGTGTTATACATAGGCTTTGTTATGGTGTGTTCGCTAGCTTGTGACTAGGGGTTTTGATCCTCTTTCAGCCCCTTTAGTCACAGTGGGCAATTTTCTAAATGTTCTCTTTACTGAAGACAAAGTCGATCATACTATTACTTTGTACAGGTCAGTGGGCTAACTGGCAACAGGGTCTGAGTCAGTAGAAAGGCTCTTATCTGTAACATGGCACACAAATTGGCTTACAGTGCCATCCCCTTTCTTAATGAATGTTTATCTTGTCCTACCCTGGCCTGTGAATTAGTCCTTGTACCTTAAGAAATAGTCTCTGAAACTGAGAACCATACTTTCTTTTCCTTTTTGAGAAGTCTTCGATGTGTCAGCTAGGTTTCTTACTCCTGAGGGAATTTGTGTTACCTCTCAGGCCATACTAACATCTTCTCTTCCACAAATTGTTATCCTGCAATCTGTCTTCTGGCTTTTAAACAAACTTTTTTCCCTCGGTCCTCATCCCAAATTCTGACATCCTTCGTCACCCCCACCCAACTCCTCGTTGGGTCGCTTTCCGTTGCCATCCTTTCTCAGTGGGTGGATGTTTTCGGTCCTCCATGTAGGTGGCATTACTCTAGGTTAGTTTGGTGCACACTCCGCACATGGCGCAATGGCTTCTAAAGCCTTTATTTTAAGCAGCTGCTTGCAAGACATCCTTAAGGTGGTAGAGTGGTCCCTCACTTCTACTTTTAAAGCTTTCTATTTCAAGTCTTTTTCAAGGGCTGAAACAAGGCACTGGACTTGCATAATGTCAACTCCATGCCCACAGGTAATATGTAGATTTCCAGTCTGTTGGATAGGAAGTCACACCTTTGATCAAAGCATGAAGGCTAATATTGGCTCTTCCAGGTAAGGCATATTCTTAATGCTCATTATGCAACTTGTGGTCATGCATAGCTCCTCCATCCTCATGCCAAGATTTACCTCCGCTCTTTGAAGCCCTTCTTTATTTGAAATCAGCATACCTTGCAATAACTGACTCAATGTAGTACTTTTTATGAACTACATCTGGTCCAAACCTGTCCCATAACACTTAAATTACCCACCAGTAGAAACTGACAGCACATTATATATAGATATACAATATTTTTCAATTTGGGTTTGACTTTGCTATTAAAAAATGAATTCGGCTTGCTCTTGTGTAGATTTGAATGTTTTATTGGGGTCCCGTTGTCACTCAAACGTTGTTGCCTTCACTGCTGGTCACTGCTGGTCTTTGCTGTAAACGCTGTATCCTGTTTCACCACCCTTGGAGGACTACATCATCCAGGGTGCAACGCGAGTCTGCCCAGGTGTTTCGGGTCCCGTTAACGAGGGGAGGCACCGGACCATCTTCGCGCATAAAGCGCAGCCTCTACCCACGCAGCGTGGGTCCCGTTGTCACTCAAACGTTGTTGCCTTCACTGCTGGTCACTGCTGGTCTTTGCTGTAAACGCTGTATCCTGTTTCACCACCCTTGGAGGACTACATCATCCAGGGTGCAACGCGAGTCTGCCCAGGTGTTTCGGGTCCCGTTAACGAGGGGAGGCACCGGACCATCTTCGCGCATAAAGCGCAGCCTCTACCCCCGCAGCGTGGGTCCCGTTGTCACTCAAACGTTGTTGCCTTCACTGCTGGTCACTGCTGGTCTTTGCTGTAAACGCTGTATCCTGTTTCACCACCCTTGGAGGACTACATCATCCAGGGTGCAACGCGAGTCTGCCCAGGTGTTTCGGGTCCCGTTAACGAGGGGAGGCACCGGACCATCTTCGCGCATAAAGCGCAGCCTCTACCCCCGCAGCGTGGGTCCCGTTGTCACTCAAACGTTGTTGCCTTCACTGCTGGTCACTGCTGGTCTTTGCTGTAAACGCTGTATCCTGTTTCACCACCCTTGGAGGACTACATCATCCAGGGTGCAACGCGAGTCTGCCCAGGTGTTTCGGGTCCCGTTAACGAGGGGAGGCACCGGACCATCTTCGCGCATAAAGCGCAGCCTCTACCCCCGCAGCGTGGGTCCCGTTGTCACTCAAACGTTGTTGCCTTCACTGCTGGTCACTGCTGGTCTTTGCTGTAAACGCTGTATCCTGTTTCACCACCCTTGGAGGACTACATCATCCAGGGTGCAACGCGAGTCTGCCCAGGTGTTTCGGGTCCCGTTAACGAGGGGGAGGCACCGGACCATCTTCGCGCATAAAGCGCAGCCTCTACCCCCGCAGCGTGGGTCCCGTTGTCACTCAAACGTTGTTGCCTTCACTGCTGGTCACTGCTGGTCTTTGCTGTAAACGCTGTATCCTGTTTCACCACCCTTGGAGGACTACATCATCCAGGGTGCAACGCGAGTCTGCCCAGGTGTTTCGGGTCCCGTTAACGAGGGGGAGGCACCGGACCATCTTCGCGCATAAAGCGCAGCCTCTACACCCGCAGCGCGGGACGTGCGCGGGACGTGCCGGGCGAAGCCCGGGCCAAGGGCGGGCCCGTCTGAGACCGTCCGAGACAGACCGAGGCTGGGCTGGGCCATCCCTCTGAGGAGCTCAAATTGTGCGCCTTACCATTGTGGAAATATCGTAAGGTACTGTGTAGGAGTCTTAACATAGAGAATACCTGGGTTGTTTGATCTAACTGGCCATCTAAAGAAAATGGAAAAACGCAAGGGGGTTGCTGGCACACTAGATGCATTTTTAGTAAGAGCGGAGTCACTCCTAACCCACGAAATTCATCTGACTGAGAGACGTCTTTCATTAGACCCCGCTATTTTACAGAGACATTTAATAACTGGTATCCCTTCACCTGTACAGAGGGGTGTTGATCAGGAGATTTCACCGAATATTGTAACAAGTGCCCCATTGAACTCTATCCCTTTTCTACCTTCCTCTGAAGAAATATTAAGTTCTTCGATGGTTCCTGACAGAGTTACTAGGGCTAGGGTCGCGAAAACTGTGACCAAAGATACGATTGAGCCACGGTTAAATAAAAAAAAAGGGAATATAGAGTCAAGCAAATCTAGGGGCAAGGGCACTACTGGCATTTTCTGTTTACCGAAAAATATTTCTGTTGGTACACAAACAGAGTCAACCTTACTGTCATCAGCGCAGGAAGTTGCTAGCAATAAGGGAGTTATGACTGAGTTCTCTACAGGAGTGAATGATCCTGGGATAGGAGCAGCTTTAATTTGTGTTAGCGATCTGGTTGAAAAATGTTTTTATAAAATCAGCCTCCTCGAGTCAGCAATCAATACCCTAAGTAATAACATTGTAGGTGTGTTACCTACCGTGTTACCTACTGGAGTAGAAAGGGAGGACCAAAGATCAGTGATTGCTAGTTGTCCACCAGCTAACCAAGATGAGAATATAGCTGTAATAAATGAGAATAATAAGAGGGTAAATAGATTGGTTCCCCTGTCCGAGGGTTCAGATGCGATAGTCTCACAAGGTGTACAGAAGGGACATGTAACAACTATGGGTGAAATGTATGACGCTGGTTCTCTTGCTGGGTGCCAGAGAAGTAGTGAATCAAATGTTTCCAAAGTCCCTAATACTGAAATATTGTGTCTTCCCCCGGAATCATGTCCTTATGTTTTGATTTTGACAGGGGTTCCACCTTTGAGGGTTGGGCAGAAAGAAAATTGGATTGATCTATGGAACAAAACTTTTGATTGGTTGACCAAACACAAAAACTTCCATCCATCTAATGCTCAGGAGATAATAATGGTTCGTAGAGTAGGGTGGATAGGACAATCCATTAAGAACATAAGAGGTGATTGCATTGTGGTCAATTTCCGTAGACCAAAGATGGTTCATCAACTCTTACACTATTGTGATGCAACTTTTACCCCCAAGACTGATATCAGTGCACTCTCCTTAGGATACTTCTATAAGCCGGAAGGTGGGATCAAAGTTACTGGATTCCCATTAGTTATACAATCTAATAGGTTTTTAGCATTGTCAGACCTGGACTTCCAGGACTGACAACTATTCAACTTAGGACAGGAGAAGACAAGGATAATCACCTGCAAAGACTTAAGATCCAAACCTAATGATGGTGTTCTTGTATTGATGCCTACTGTTGCTTTAACTATCCCTATGGAAATGGGAATTACAGAAAATGATAATATGCCCCTTAAGGTGCATACTGGCACTTATGAAGGGAACCAGATAGTTAAACTTAACAGCACTCTGAATGTAAATGCATATAGGAAACTTGGAGAACTCATAAATGATATAGCAGATGTAAATATAGTGAATATTGTGAAAGATCAATCAGTTTCTCAGGGAGAGGAACTTATATTAAATGATGATAATTTTGTTATTAATAACTACGGTAATAATAGTGAGGAAACATTAGGTTTGGAGAATGGATGTGAGAAGTTAACCGGTGATCAAAATAGCGAGGAACGTGTATCAGAGATAAAGTTGACTTCTTGGAATATTGCAGGGATTAAGAAAAATCAAAGGGATGTAACATGGCAGGATTATATAGGTCAGAGTGAAATAGTCCTCCTCCAAGAAACCTGGGCAATAGAAACCCCCATAAAGTAGGGTTTAAAACTTTTAGCATTGCTGCAACTCCCTCTGTGAGAGGAAGGCCCTCGGGAGGCCTTGTTACTTGGCTAAAAATTACTTTGGGCGCTGAGTTTACGCAAATTGATTCCCCTAGTAAAGATATATTGGGAATTAAGTTTTTAGCACCAGATAAAAGGGAAATCTACATTTTTAATATATATAGCAGACCAAGTGTAGCAAGTAAAGATGTTCAAGTTATTGAGCAGTTGGATCAAATGCTAACTAGAATAAACAAGAGTGCTCTGATAATTATTGGGGGTGATTTTAATCGAAAATTTGAACCAGTGGTTGGATTCGAAAACATCTTTGAAGATGAGGATTTGGCCAACAATATTCCAGCATTGAACAGCACCCCAGTGGTTTCATGTACATGTGCTGTAGCGCAGTTACTGAGGTTGGTTTCAGCTCATGGTTTACGCGCCTGTAATGGGCGATTATCTTCTGATAATCCAAATTTACCTACATTTATGCGGGGCAACTCTAAAAGCTATATAGACTATATATTGGTTTCTGTCCCTTTATGGTCCATGCTGCAAGACTTGGTTGTGGAAGACAGAATAGAGAGTGATCATCGTCCTTTATGTTTGACGCTCTCAGCTTCCCTATTTCGACAAAATCACTCAAGGAGACGTGACCTTTGTCATAGTCTAATTGAGCCCTTGGTATCGAATAACCGTAGAGCACTTAGATGGCCTTTGGTTTTGGGGAATGATAAGATCACTAAAAAAATTTATGAAATTTATATAGAAATAGTTTCTCCGTATATTAACTTGCCATTAACAGAGATACCAATCATGGAAATGCATGATAGGTTGGTAGAGGGACTTGAACCAATATTAAGTAAGGCCCCAAAACAAATAAAAAACAAGGGAACATCTAAATTAGCCTCGTTAGAGAACCCATGGTATAATAAAGAATGTCGTAATGCAAAAAAGGATTTGATTCAGGCATCAAAGGATAGGGACATAGCAACCCTAAGGGAAAAAAGGATTCTCTATAAGGGGGTGATAACTAAGGCAAAGAAAAGTTGGGAGGACAATATTTGGTCTGAACTGATAAAAGCATGTAAACTAAATGACCAGGTTACCTTTTGGCGTTTACTATCAAAGGGTAACAAAAAAGGAAATGTAACAAGGACCTTTTTCTTGATGCAAACACATGGGTAACCCACTTTTCAAAACTATACTCAACTACTAAAAAAGATATTAATTTTAATTTTGAAGAACTTGTTATTCATTCAAGTGATACCCCTCTACATTTTAGTCTAGCGGAAACATTAGTAGCAATAAATGCAATAAAACAAGGGAAGGCCCCTGGGCCTGATAAGATACCAGGTGACCTATGGAGGCATGAAAAGGAGATTTGGGCTCCCTACATTAATCTTTTGTGCAATACAGTTGCATCGGGTGCACCAATTCCTGAAACGTGGAGGGGTGCAGAGATTACAACTATTTTTAAAAAGGGTAACCGCCAGGATCCGTCGCACTATCGGCCGATTAGTCTAATTGACGTTTTACAAAAAATATATGCACGTCAAATCCTAAATAAATTGACCGATTGGATTGGGGAGTATAACATTTTATCAAAGTATCAAGCAGGCTTTAGAGCAAAAACTAGCACTATTGATCAGGTTTTTAGATTTCTTTGTATAATTTGGAAATATATTACAGTTAAGAAAAGTCATTTGTACATAGCTTTTGTAGACCTTAAGTCAGCCTTCGACCTCATACCCAGAAATCTCCTGTGGAAATCACTAAAAGATCAGGGTGTCCCAGGGGAAATCCTCTTGCAGATTATTAGGTTACACGAGGATAACTTTGCAAGGGTTAGATGGGGGCCAAATGGCGAACTTACTGATCGAATACAAGTAAATAGGGGGGTAAGGCAAGGTTGCGTGCTGGCTCCTACCTTATTTTCGTTGTACGTTAATGATATCCCTGAATATCTCTTGGGCTGCGAGCATGACTCTCCCAAGTTGGGGGGTGCCAGTACCGGCACTTTTATTTGCCGATGATACAATTTTAATATCACAAACCCCCAAAGGTCTGCAACACTTACTTAATACTTTCGAAACTTACTGTGAAACAAAGGGCTTGGAAATTAACTCTACTAAAACGAAATACATGGCTGTTAATCCGCACAAATCTTTTAAAAAAAATTTAACTGTAAGAAATGAGAGGATAGAATATGTGCAAAATTTTAATTATTTAGGTATTACTCTGGATTCTAAAATAAACTGGAGACCACAGTTGGATAAAAGTAAAACAATATTAATTCAAAATTCAGTCCCAATAGTAAGGATGCACGAGAGCAGCTTATCTAAAGCTGTCTCTCCTGCATTGGAGTTATATAAATATAGGGTGCAACCTGCTTGCTTATATGGTGCTGAACTGTGGGGTCATGCGACAAAGAATAGTTTTATGGTGTATGAGAACACATTTTTAAGGAAATTGTTATGTTTGCCAAAACGTACACCTTTAATACCAGTAATAATAGACCTAAATATTCGCCGCATTGACCAGTATGCGGCTTTGCGGCCACTATTATTTTGGGTACGTTTGTGGGCCACAGATGAACTTGCTCATTATAGAGAAGGGTTGGAGGAAATTTTTAGAATAAAAAATACCACAAGGTTATTATGGCTGAATCATATACAGGATTGGTTTTATAAATTAGGACTAAAACATTTTTGGGAAGAACCTCAGGGTTTGTCGTTGGGATCAAAAAAGCTGTTGAAACAGACTTTTTGGGCATTTGTACAAGGTACTTTGTTACATTGTCCAAAACTAGGTACTTTATCTACTAGGTTCCTCGCAATAAAACCAAATGGCAAATTCGAGTCCTTTCTAGACGAAATTCAACCACAACTTGCCAAATCTCTTTATCTTAAATTCCGCTACGGGATTTTGCAAATTAAAGCAAATACTATGAAATGGGTACGTAGCGTAGATGGTGCAAACAATGGCTGTTGTGATATCTGTCACACAGGTGCGAAAGAGAATGAATTACACGTGTTATTCTTTTGTCCAGCCTACATACATGCTAGGAGGAAGTGGATTAAACCAATCTGTCAACTCTTGGGTATTAGATTATGTAATGAGGCAGGAAGAGTATTGCGAACAGACACAACACAAACTATTGTGTTTAGTGTAAGTAGATACCTTTTTAGTGTTGATTTAACAAGAAAGAGATTGGGATTGAAATTTTAGGTATTTTTAACGAATATGTAATGTTAATCAATTTATAATCAGATGTTTGATTTTAGCTAGTCCTGTGAAGCTTTGTAGTTGGGTTTTAAGAAACTGTTATAATTGTTTTTAAAATGTGTGTTAATGGGCGGGTTACCCTTTTTAAGTATTGTTGTATGATGTTTTTATGTAATCTTTTATGGTTTTTTTAAAATCGAAATAAAGATTGAAATTGAAATCAGTCTGACCCTGTGCCTCATGGGAACAGTCCAGCCCGAACTGCCAAGCCATGTCTTCCCTGGACCGGAAACAAGCATCCTGGGACCGGTTTCTGGCTATTCAGCCGTCATCAGCCAGGCTAGCTTGAATCCAGTGGCAAAGTGAGCAATGGACCCACGTCTGGGCATACCCTGCCAACTTAGGGCGAACAATGCGATACCAAAGGGGATGATGGACTGAGCGCTTGAGCAAATCAAACACTCACCCCCAGTCAACTGATCTGGGTTTAATCCATCATCATTCTTTAGCTCACTCCACCACCCCAGTTCAGACATGGCCATTTCAAATCAGTCTGACCCTGTGCCTCATGGGAACAGTCCAGCCCGAACTGCCAAGCCATGTCTTCCCTGGACCGGAAACAAGCATCCTGGGACCGGTTTCTGGCTATTCAGCCATCATCAGCCAGGCTAGCTTGAATCCAGTGGCAAAGTGAGCAAGGGACCCACGCCTGGGCATACCCTGCCAACTTAGGGCGAACAATGCGATACCAAAGGGGATGATGGACGGAGCGCTTGAGCAAATCAAACACTCACCCCAGTCAACTGATCTGGGTTTAATCCATCATCATTCTTTAGCTCACTCCACCACCTCAGTTCAGACATGGCCATTTCAAATCAGTCTGACCCTGTGCCTCATGGGAACAGTCCAGCCCGAACTGCCAAGCCATGTCTTCCCTGGACCGGAAACAAGCATCCTGGGACCGGTTTCTGGCTATTCAGCCGTCATCAGGCAGGCTAGCTTGAATCCAGTGGCAAAGTGAGCAAGGGACCCACGTCTGGGCATACCCTGCCAACTTAGGGCGAACAATGCGATACCAAAAGGGATGATGGACGGAGCGCTTGAGCAAATCAAACACTCACCCCCAGTCAACTGATCTGGGTTTAATCCATCATCATTCTTTAGCTCACTCCACCACCCCAGTTCAGACATGGCCATTTCAAATCAGTCTGACCCTGTGCCTCATGGGAACAGTCCAGCCCGAACTGCCAAGCCATGTCTTCCCTGGACCGGTAATGTGAGCGTCTCGTCGTCTCAGGGTGCCTCAGCGATTGCAACCCTAACTCAGGGTATACCGGGGCCCAGGGAGCGACCCTGATGGCGATTCTTGGGACAGATTACGGTCAGAGTGAAGAGGATCGATGCGGAGCTCCGTTAGAGAGTGACCGCCATGTTGGCTATCGAAGCCACGCCCCCGGTATTAATCATTCTCAACGCATATCGAATTAATAAACAACTGTTGTAGTGCTCCTCTCTAAATTGGACAAACAATGCCACCATGTGGCAGTCTCTCATAAGGGCAGGTGTTGCTAATGAAGTGCCGGAGCTGAGCACCAGAAACCACTGGTTCAAATAAAGCACTGACGAAGACTAGTCCATTTAATAGTGGAAATCCTACCTACTCTCTGTCTTATCATTTGCTCTCAGAAATGGAAAGGCTGGAATCCTACAAAGACACTTATAGTGGTGGGTTAAATCAGAGAGACAAAAAACCTATCTACATCCCACCTGAAATCTTGAGGGGAAGGACTATGGCTCCTCAATCCCCCGCCCCCTCCAGGGTGACATTGACATGCCCAATCTATTCCCATTACCAAACCCCCTACCTTCTGCATGATGATGGATGGACAATACTGTATTTGCCTCCCATTTTTAATTTCTAATAAATAGGTGTTTGATCCCCAAACATGGGCTTGTCATTTCAGTCAAGTACTCATATGTACAGCTGTATCATGTGGGCATATTTTGCTTTTTCTGCCCATCAATTGATGTCACATGTCATGTTAGGTCATGGTGTACATCCCCTTTGGGGAAGTTGCTACCCATATAGCAGGCATTCAAGAGCTGGAGAGGTTCAACATTATCCTGAACTGTTAAAAATGCAGGCAGACTTAGTGGTCTGGTGCTTATGAGGTAACTCTACATGCCTAGCAAACTCCTTCCCTATAATTACTGGTTTTGTTTTGTTCATTGTTTGACTCTGTTGTATTGCAGATTTCCATCATCAGACTGACCTGTACACTAGCCTAATCAAAGAGGGCTTCAATTGCCCAGTGTAAGTCTTATCTACATGTGGCTTGAATGTCATTTCTTTTTTCGACTTAATGTGGACTGATCTCCCCATGCCCCTTTATCATGAAGGTTTGTTCCCTCTGAGTGAAGAACTGCTGACTGAGGGTTTTGTGGCCTTCAGTTCACTACCAAATTCCTAAACTGGGAGTTCAGGACTATGATCCTGTTATTCTACATCCCGAACACCTAGGGGCACATCTACGAGCTCCGTCGCTCTTACACCACGTAACGTAAAGGGGTGCAAGAGCAACGCAACACAAAAAAAGAGATTTATGAAGCCTTATGAAACCTTGCGTGGCCATGAGTGACTTCATAAATCTCAAGTAAAGCAATGCAGTGCAAATCGCTGCGTTGCCTTACTCTGCACCAGGAGTCATTCCATGGGCGTTGCGTGGGTGTTCCCATGCAACTCCCATGGTTTTTGACGCATTTCCAGATAAGGCTGAGGTCAAAAAGAAAACCCATGCTGCGTATATCTGAATGGGTTTGTGTAAAAACAAGAGCACAGTGTAGAACCCTTAGTGAAAAGCCTCAAATTATGGACCAACCTTCCAAGAGAAAGGGCAAGAAGTCTGGGAAACCAACTTCTATTCAGACACCACATCAAGTCCCGTCTCCTCAGGGAGAAGACTTGTCAGCCCCAGAGGTAACTGAGTTTAAGGAGCTTGGGCCTTACACGGTAGAGCTTTTGGGACCAGGGGGACGCTCTAGGGAAGATCTGTGTCAGGGGCAGAGAACCTGCTCCACTCATGAAAGCCTGATGCAGCAAGCTGCTGATCAGGTAAAGGGAAGTGTCAGTGGTTCCCACAGGACCTACTGGGAGGAGGGACTTCTTTACACTGAGGCCAGAGACGCCGAACCTGGTGCCACCAGGAGAGTAGTAGTGCCTCAGCAGTTTAGAGAGTTTCTCCTAACATTGGCCCATTACATTTCCCTAGCAGGGCATCTTGCCCAGACCAAAACTTGGAGTAGGTTGGTACACCACTTCTACTGGCCAGGAATGTCCCAGAAGGAGTTTTGTAACTCCTGTGCCACCTGTCAAACCGCCACCTAAAGGCCTCCTTAATGTCACTTTCAGTGGTTGGGGTACTTTTTGAGTGGGCTGGGATTGACATTGTTGGTATCCCTTGACCCTCCTACAGCATCGGGAAACCTATTTATACTGGTGGTAGTGGGGCATGCCACTAGGTCTCCTGAGGCAATTCCCCTCAGGACTACCACTGCTCCTGCAGTGGCAAAGGCCCTCCTATTTTTACCAGGGTTGGGTTTCCAAAGGAGGCAGAATCATACAGAGGTAAAAAACTTCATGTCTGCATACTCAAAACACATGTGGACTGAATGTGGAGTGACTTATAGGTTCACTACCCCATAACATCTGCAGACAAATGGGCTTGTTGAAAGATTTAACAAGACCCTAAAAGGTGTGATTAGTGGACTCACTGAAAAGCTCAGCAGGAGATGGGACGTATTGCTACCATGCCAGCTTTTTGCTTACAGAGAGGTGCCACAAAAGGGAGTACGGTTTTCCCACTTTGAACTTTTGTTTGGTCATCCTGAAAGGGGACCATTGTGTCTTATGATGAAGGATGTGAGAGGCTTCTCAAAGAAACTTAGCAAGATATTGTAGGTTATGTACTTGGCATTCGTTCCAGGATGGCTGAGTATATGAAAAAAGCAAGCTAAAACCTTGAATCAAGCCAGGAGCTCCCGAAGCTTTGCTATGACCAGAAGGCTGCCATGGTGGAGTTCCAACGAGGACACAAGGAATCTGTTTTGGAGCCTGTGGCTCCTAGGGCCCTCCAGGACAAATGGACTGGGCCCTATTCTATCCGTGAGAGAAAAGGGGAGGTCACCTACTCAGTGGACCTTGGCACATGCAGGTACCCCAAGAGGGTCATACCGCCTTAAACTCTATCATGACAGGGCTGAAATGACCATGCTCGTGGTCACAGATGAGGATCAGGAAGCAGAGAGTGAACCTCTCCATGACATCCTCTCAAATAACCCTAAAGATGGGTCAGTTGAAGGAGTGGTCTTGTTAGACACCCTCAGTGCCCAACAGCAGACTGATTTCAGGCAAGTCTGAAATCAGTTTGCAGAGCTCTTCTCCTCGACTAACTGGTGTACACATGATGTGGACACTGGTGACAGCCTTCCTGTCAAAAATAAAATCTACAGGCAGTCTCATCTTGTCAAAGAGAGCATCAAGGCTGAAGTAAGCAAGATGCTGGAATTGAGTGTCATTGAATCCTCAGAGAGCCCCTGGGCTAGCCCAGTTGTTTTAGTCCCCAAACCTCACTACCAGGGTGGAAAGATAGAAACTAGGTTTTGTGTGGACAACAGGGGCCTCAATGCTGTGACAAAAACTGATGCATATCCAATTCCTAAGGCTGATCAATTAATTGATAGATTAGGGACAGACACATATCTCAGTACTTTTGATCTCACTTCATGGTACTTGCAGACAGGTCTGACCCATGGTGCCAAAGAAAAATCAGCCAATGGGTCATTCTCAACCCCAGATGGGCACTATCAGTTTACTGTGATGCCGTTTGGACTAAAGAATGCCCCTGCCACCTTCCAAAGGCTGGTGAACAAAGTCCTTGCTGGACTGGAGTTCTTTAGTGCAGCATATTTTGAAGACATTGCTGTCTTTAGCTCCACCTGGCAGGATCACCTGATCCACCTTGGGGAAGTCCCGAAGGCTCTGTAAAGTGAGGCCTCACTATCAAGGCAAGCAAGTACCGGATAGGGCAGGGCACAGTTGTATACTTGGACCACCTTGTAGGTGGAGGTCAAGATCAACCCCTACAAACCAAGATCCAGACCATTATGGACTGGGTTGCTCCAACCACCCAGATTAAAGTCAGGGCATTCCTTGGCTTGACTGGGTACTATTGGAGGTTTGTGAAGGGGTATGGGTCCATTGTGGCCCCCCTCATAGAACTGACCTCTAAAAAGATGCTGAAAAAAGTTAACTGGACAGTGGGCTGTCAAAAGGCTTTAGACACCCCGAAGGAAGCAATGAGCTCAGCACCCATTCTAAAGGCTCCAGATTATACCAAGCATTTCATAGTGCAGACTGATGCCTCTGGTCTAGGATATGACCACTCCTATCCCATGTTCAAAGACAATGGCCATGACCAACCTGTTGCTTTCATTAGCAGGAGGCTTCTCCCCAGAGAGCAGCATTGGAGTGCCATTGAGAGACAATCCTTTGCTGTGGTTTGGTTTCTGAAGACTTCCTAGTTCAGTCTGACCACAGGCCTCTCAGATGGCTTATGCAACTGAAAGGTAAAACCCTAAACTTTTGAGGTGGTCCATATCTCTACAGGTAATGGACTTTACAGTGGAACACAGACCTGGGACTGACCATGCCAATGCAGATGTCCTTTCCATGTCTTCTACTTAGACAATGAAGACTCTCTAGGGAAAGGTTAGTCTCATCCTCTTTCATTTTGGGGGGGTCATGTAGGAAAGTGCCTCTTTTGGCAAGGTTAGCCCCCACATTTTGCCTGATGTATGATGTGATTTCGAATTGAAAGTGCACTGGGTCCCTGCTAACTGGAGTACCAGTGCCAGATCTTTTTCCTAAAACTGTGCCACGATTGGGACAACTTCAGCATCCCTTGTGAGTCCCTAGTAAATGGTGCTCCTGGTACCTATGCCATTGGGATTGAAGGGGGTCCACTGGGGCTGCAGCACAAATTGTGCCACCCCAGAGAATCTTCACCAAGACTATGCAAACTGCAATTACAGGCTGCTTGTCTTGGTGCAGGGAAAACCAAGGCATCGACATGGCACACATCCCTGTGTGTCATGCCCACACACACTGCACGAGGTATAGGTAAGTCACCCCTGATGCAGGCCTTACAGCCCTAAGGCAGGGCGCACTATATCCCATGTGTGGACATATCTTCATGACCAGATATGACCCTGCGATATCTGAGCCATTCTTGGATATTGCGAGTGCACTGGGAAGACATAGAGAGTACATGGGCTGGATACTTGTCATTATGAGTTTCATAGCTCCATAATAGCTTCACTGTACCCCAAGATGTTTGGTACCAAACATCTCATCTTAATAAACCCTCAGTGGTGCCAGTTTTGGATTTATTAATTAATGCACACAGGAGAACCTTTAGAGGGTCCCCTGAAAACCAACTAAGCACTGGTGTGGTCTCTGACTAGTCTTAGCCAGCCTGCCACCACCAGACAGGTTTCTGACCTCATGTGGTGAGAGCCAGAGGCCAGGAACAAAGCCGGTGCTTCACACCTCCCCCAGACCAGGATGGTCTTCCGAGACGGGACGCTTCAAAGGAGATGCTGGCTTTGAAAAGCTACCCAGGCATCTCCAGATAATGGAGGATGCCAACTTTCCTGTCCTGCTCCACATTTGGCGGAAGGAAAGGCAGAAAAGTTAGGTAAATTAGGAGGCGGGTCCCCATTCAGCCAGCACCACCTCTAAGGTGGGGCAGGTGATGAGGAGCCCACTTTTCATTTCCTTCCATCTTGGTTTGAGAGGGAATTAGCCAAGTAGGGTCAGAGAAGTGCCCCTTCCCACAGGCAGTGGTCACTTAGAGGGTATATACACCCTAAAGGTAGGTATCCCATTGGCTACTACCTGTCACCCTCTTAATCACCCCTAAATTTAGTATTTAGGTGATATCCCTGGACCCTGAACTTTAGATTCAATGGACACAAAAAAGATATGGACAAAGAAGAGCTGCTGACTGGAGGAATGAAGCCCTGCCACAGAAAATTGGCACCAAACTCTGCCTTCTGCCTTAAGAACTCAACACGTGGTGTGCTGTATCGTCCTGCAACTGTGAGGCCTCCAAGAACCCAAGAGCACCTTCAGCCATTGACAAATCACCAAAGAACTCCCTTTGAGTAGAGGTACTACAACCGTGCAGCCTGCAGGCACTGAAGCCGCAGAACCAGGTTTCCCGACTTGCTGCTCTCCGGTGACTCCGACACAGCACCTAAAACACAAGTGATACACCAGCCCCGGAGGATCAAATCTGTCTCCCCTCCAAGTGTGGAGAGACCAGGATCTACCGGAGCCGTGCTGCACCAAAACACAGGCTACCAAACCCTCTGCAGCATTCACCGTGATGATGATTCCAATCCGGACTCCAACTGCCCAGGATGCAAGCACCTGTCGATGGAGATCGAGACCCCTGAGATCAACTACATGAGTGACCCAGCTGTCCTGAAATCACCTCTCCAAGCTGCCTGCCCCTGAACATGAGGACATCTTGACGCGTCTCGCCCGGGTGACCTCTCTGCTCTGCACCCAGCCTGCCTGGCCTGGGTACTAATGAACCAGCTATGCTACTATGGTCCTGAGAGCCTTGCGACCTGCTCCCTCAAGTGGGACCCCTCAGACTTACTTATAAGTCCCCTTGTGCAGTGTATTTCCAGGTGGCCCCCTTCTTCGTAGCACACCAGCTACTAACAACCTCAGCACCCTGCTCCCTGCTGAATCTGGGACGCTCCAAAGAATCTGCTGTTGGAACATTGGGCCTGGCCTTGCTACTTACCTAAATCCCGACGGTGAACCTCGACATCCAGCTGTATGATTTTATATGCAGATTTCTATTTCTTCTACTGATTTCAATGGTGCGCAATTGAGCACAAAAGTGATTTATTTTGTGAACTCGAAAAATTCATATCTCAAAAAGTGCTTACTGTAGAATGAAGTTTTTGGTCTGGAAAAGTATATTAAAATCGGTGTTATTTTTATAAATTGGTCTCGAATTTAGAGATTTGAGAGTATGTATCATTTATTGCCTCTGTGAGTACATCAAATGCTTAGCACTACCCTCTGATAAGCCTAAATGCTTACTCATATGACCACAAATCTTTTGCCTCTGTATACCAAAATGGGTCTCACTCGACTCTCTGCACAGTGTACTTTATTTTAGTGCACTATATAGAGAGCCAGCTTCCTACAATTACCGAGGACAGGGGTAACATGAAGAGCATGGGTAACACTCAGGGCAAGGGTAACATCTAGGATAAAGCATCACACAGGACATGGGTAACATTCAGGGCATGAGTAACATCCAGGGAAGAAGCATCACCCAGGACACAGGTAACATGAAGAGCATGGGTTACATCCAGGGCATGGGTAACATCCAGGGAAGAAGCATCACCCAGGACTTGGGTAACATGAACAGCATGAGTAACATCCAGGGCAAGGGTAACAGAAAAAAGCATTCTCTAGGACCCGGGTACCATGAAGAGCACGAGTTACATCCAGGGCATGGGTAACACACAGGAGAGAAGCATCACCCAGGACACAGGTAACATGAAGAGCATGGGTAACATCCAGGGCATGGGTAACATCCAGGGAAGAAGCATCACCCAGGACTTGGGTAACATGAACAGCATGGGTAACATCCAGGGCAAGGGTAACAGAAAAAAGCATTCCCTAGGCCCCGGGTACCATGAAGAGCACGGGTAACATCCAGGGCATGGGTAGCGTCCAGGAAAGAAGCATCACTCAGGACACCGGTAACATGTAGAGCATGGATAATATCCAGGGCATGGGTAACATCCAGCGCATGAGTAACACTCAGCGCATGGTTAACATCCAGGAAAGAAACATCACTCAGGACACAGGTAACATGAAGAGCATGGGTTACATCCAGGGCATGGGTAACATCCAGGGAAGAAGCATCACCCAGGACTTGGGTAACATGAACAGCATGGGTAACATCCAGGGCAAGGGTAACAGAAAAAAGCATTCCCTAGGACCCGGGTACCATGAAGAGCACGAGTTACATCCAGGGCATGGGTAACACACAGGAGAGAAGCATCACCCAGGACACAGGTAACATGAAGAGCATGGGTTACATCCAGGGCATGGGTAACATCCAGGGAAGAAGCATCACCCAGGACTTGGGTAACATGAACAGCATGGGTAACATCCAGGGCAAGGGTAACAGAAAAAAGCATTCCCTAGGACCCGGGTACCATGAAGAGCACGGGTAACATCCAGGGCATGGGTAGCGTCCAGGAAAGAAGCATCACCCAGGACACCGGTAACATGAAGAGCATGGATAACATCCAGGGCATGGGTAACATCCAGGGCATGGGTAACATCCTGCGCATCAGTAACATCGAGCGCATCTGTAACATCCAGGAAAGAAGCATCACCCAGGACTTGGGTACCATGAAGAGCACAAGTAACATCCAGGGCATGGGTAGCATCCAGGAAAGAAGCATCACCCTGGACACCGGTAACATGTAGAGCATGGATAATATCCAGGGCATGGGTAACATCCAGCGCATCTGTAACATCCAGGATAGAAGCATCATCCAGGAGACGGGTAACATGAAGAGCATGGGTAACATCCTGGGCAGGGATAACATCCAGGAAAGAAGCATCACCCAGAACACAGGTACCATGAAGAGCATGAGTGCCAAGCAGGGCATGGGTAATATCCAGGAAAGAAGCATCACCCAGGACACTGGTAACATGAAGGGCATGGGTAACATTCAGTGCATGGTTAACATCCAGGATAGAAGCATCACCCAGGACACTGGTAACATGAAGGGCATGGGTAACACTCAGGGCATGGGTAACATCCAGGCAAGAATCATCACCCAGGACAAAGGTAACATGAAGATCATGGCTAACATCCAGGATATGATTAACATCCAGAATGGAAGCATCAGCCAGGACACAGGAAAAATTCAGCGCATGGGTAACATCCAGGAAAGAAGCATCACCCAGGACACGGGTAACATGAAGAGCATGGGTAACATCCAGGGCATGGGTAACATCCCGGAAAGGAGCATGACCCAGGACATGGGTAACATCCATGGCATGGGTAACATCCAGGGCATGGGTAACATCCAGGAAGGAGCATTACCCAGGACATGGGTAACATCCATGGCATGGGTAACATCCAGGGCATGGGTAACATCCTGGGCATGGGTAACATTCAAGAAAGAAGCAGTAAAGAGGGACACTCGAGACAGAAGTGGAATCGAACCAAACAATCCCAACACGCTCTCACTGACACAGATCATGGAACTGCAGAATCGGAAGCGAAAGAATAAAGAGACTGTTAAACTTCAAAATCACCATTTAAACAATCCAAGTAAACATATGCCTATTATGGCGCTCCTGCCCGCCTCGAACTAACGCACCCTCTTTGGCAGTGGACATGATAAGCTCCGGCGCCACTCCTTCCTGTGCATCGAACCAAGATGAGTAATTTCATACCCACTAGCTATACGGAGGGAATTGTACCTTGAAGCTGAGGACTAGACTATGTTGCTATCATCGTTTTGAGCAGAGTATGTGAGGGATGGGGAAGGACTCGGCATGGCCACGGACCTCTGTTTTCTTTTTGTGGGGGGGGCAACAAGCACTCTGCAATGTTGGGGAGAGCATGGGTAACATCCAAGGCATGGGCAACATCCAGGATAGAAGCATCACCCAGGGCACAGTAATATGAAAAGCATGGGCAACATCCAGTGCATGAGTAACAGCCAGGACAGAAGCATCAACCAGGACACAGATAACATTTAGGGCATGGGTAACATCCAGGAAAGAAGGAGCACTCAGGAAACGGGTAACATGAAGAGCATATGTAACATCCAAGGCATGGGTAACATCCAGGAAAGATGCATCATCCAGGACACAGGTAGCATAAATAGCATGGGCAACATCCAGGAAAAGAGCATTACCCAGGACATGGGTAACATCCATGGCATGGGTAACATCCAGGGCATGGGTAACATCCTGGGGATGGGTAACATTCAAGAAAGAAGCATCACCCTGGACACGGCTAACATGAAGGGCATGGGTAACATCCAGAGCATGGGTAACATCCAGGAAAGAAGCATCACCCAGAACACAGGTTACATGAAGATTATCCAGGGCATGGGTAACATTCAGGAAAGAAGCCTCACCCAGGACCCGGGTAACATGAAGCTCATGGGTAACATCCAGGAATGAAGCATCAACCAGGACACGGGTAACATGAAGAGCATGAGTAACATCCAGGAATGAAGCATCAACCAGGACACGGGTAACATGAAGTTCATGGGTAACATCCAGGGCATTGGTAACAGAAAAAAGCATCACCCAGGACCCGGGTAACATGAAGAGCATGGGTAACATCCAGGGCATGGGTGACATCCAGGAAAGAAGCATCACCCAGGACCGGGTAACATAAAGAGGATGGGTAACATCCAGGGCAGGGCATGAGGAACTTCCAGGAAAGAAGGATCACCCAGGACATGGGTAACATGAAGAGCATCAGTAACATCCAGTGCATGAGTAACATCCAGGAAAGAATCATCGCCCAGGACACCGGTAACATGAAGAGCATGAGTAACATGCAGAGCATGGGTAACATCCAGGGCAGGGTATGAGTAA
Source organism: Calotriton arnoldi (assembly GCA_963921515.1). NCBI lineage: Eukaryota > Metazoa > Chordata > Amphibia > Caudata > Salamandridae > Calotriton > Calotriton arnoldi. The sequence continues at coordinate 2,709,090 of CAWUFW010001040.1, forward strand.
CATCCAGGAAAGAAGGATCACCTAGGTCACAGGTAACATGAAGAGCATTGGTAACATCCAAGGCATGGGCAACATCCAGGATAGAAGCATCAACCAGGACACAGTGATATAAAAAGCATGGGTAACATCCAGGGCATGGGTAACATCCAGGGCATGGGTAACATCCAGAGCATGGGTAACATTCAGGCGGGAGCATCACCCAGAACACAGGTAACATGAAGAGCATGGTTAACATCCAGAGCATGGGTAACATCCAGGAATGAAGCATCACCCAGGACCCGGGTAACATGAAGCTCATGGGTAACATCCAGGAATGAAGCATCGACCAGGACACGGGTAACATAAAGAACATGGGTAACATCCAGGAATGAAGCATCACCCAGGACACAGGTAACATGAAGTTCATGGGTAACATTCAGGGCAAGGTAACATCCAGGGCATTGGTAGCAGAAAAAAGCATCACCCAGGATCCGGGTATCATGAAGAGCATAGGTAACATCGAGGGCATGGGTGACATTCAGGAAAGAAGCATTACCCAGGACCGGGTAACATAAAGAGCATGGGTAACATCCAGGGCAGGGCATGAGTAACTTCCAGGAAAGAAGGATCACCCAGGACACAGGTAACATGAAGAGCATGGGTGACATCCAAGGCATGGGCAACATCCAGGATGGAAGCATCACCGAGGACACAGTAATATGAAAAGCATGGGCAACATCCAGTGCATGAGTAACAGCCAGGAAAGAAGCATCATCCAGAACACAGGTAACATGAAGAGCATGGGTAACATCCAGGACATGATTAACATCCAGGATGGAAGCATCAACCAGGACACAGATAACATTTAGGGCATGGGTAACATCCAGGGCAGGGCATGAGTAACATCCAGGAAAGAAGCATCACCCAGGACACCAGTAACATGAAGAGCATGGGTAACATACAAGGCATGGGCAACATCCAGGATAGAAGCATCACCGAGGACACAGTAATATGAAAATCATGGGCAACATCCAGTGCATGAGTAACAGCCAAAAACGAAGCATCATCCAGAACACAGGTAACATGAAGAGCATGGGTAACATCCAGGACATGATTAACATCCAGGATGGAAGCATCAACCAGGACACAGATAACATTTAGGGCATGGGTAACATCCAGGGCAGGGCATGAGTAACATCCAGGAAAGAAGGATCACCCAGGACACCAGTAACATGAAGAGCATGGGTAACATACAAGGCATGCGCAAAATCCAGGATAGAAGCATCACCCAGGACACAGTAATATGAAAAGCATGGGCAACATCCAGTGCATGAGTAACAGCCAAAAACGAAGCATCATCCAGAACACAGGTAACATGAAGAGCATGGGTAACATCCAGGACATGATTAACATCCAGGATGGAAGCATCAACCAGGACACAGATAACATTTAGGGCATGGGTAACATCCAGGGCAGGGCATGAGTAACATCCAGGAAAGAAGGATCACCCAGGACACGGGTAACATGAAGAGCATGAGTAACATCCAGGGCATGATTAACATCCAGGATGGAAGCATCAACCAGGACACAGATAACATTTAGGGCATGGGTAACATCCAGGGCAGGGCATGAGTAACATCCAGGAAAGAAGCATCACCCAGGACACCAGTAACATGAAGAGCATGGGTAACATACAAGGCATGCGCAAAATCCAGGATTGAAGCATCACCCAGGACACAGTAATATGAAAAGCATGGGCAACATCCAGTGCATGAGTAACAGCCAAAAACGAAGCATCATCCAGAACACAGGTAACATGAAGAGCATGGGTAACATCCAGGACATGATTAACATCCAGGATGGAAGCATCAACCAGGACACAGATAACATTTAGGGCATGGGTAACATCCAGGCCAGGCATGAGTAACATCCAGGAAAGAAGGATCACCCAGGACACGGGTAACATGAAGAGCATGAGTAACATCCAGGGCATGATTAACATCCAGGATGGAAGCATCAACCAGGACACAGATAACATTTAGGGCATGGGTAACATCCAGGGCAGGGCATGAGTAACATCCAGGAAAGAAGCATCACCCAGGACACCAGTAACATGAAGAGCATGGGTAACATACAAGGCATGCGCAAAATCCAGGATAGAAGCATCACCCAGGACACAGTAATATGAAAAGCATGGGCAACATCCAGTGCATGAGTAACAGCCAAAAACGAAGCATCATCCAGAACACAGGTAACATGAAGAGCATGGGTAACATCCAGGACATGATTAACATCCAGGATGGAAGCATCAACCAGGACACAGATAACATTTAGGGCATGGGTAACATCCAGGGCAGGGCATGAGTAACATCCAGGAAAGAAGGATCACTCAGGAAACGGGTAACATGAAGAGCATATGTAACATCCAAGGCATGGGTAACATCCAGGATAGACGCATCACCCAGTACATGGTAATATGAAGAGAATGGGTAACATCCAGGAAAGAATCATCGCCCAGGACAAAGGTAACATGAAGATCATGGCTAACATCCAGGATATGATTCACATCCAGAATGGAATCATCAGCCAGGACATGGGAAAAATTCAGGGCATGGGTAACATCAGGAGGGAAGCATCACCCAGGACACGGGTAACATGAAGAGCATGGGTAACATAAAGAGCATGGGTAACATCCAGTGCATGAGTAACATCCAGGAAAGAAGCATCACCCAGAACACGGGTAACATGAAGAGCATGGGTAACATAAAGAGCATGGGTAACATCCAGGGCATGGGTAACATCGAGGAAAGAAGCATCACCCAGGGCACGGGTAGTATGAAGAGAATGGGTAACATCCAGGGCATGAGTAACATCCAGGAAAGGAGCATCACCCAGAACATGGGTAACATCCATGGCATGGGTAACATCCAGGGCATGAGTAACATCCTGGGCATGGGTAACATTCAAGAAAGAAGCAGTAAAGAGGGACGCTCGAGACAGAAGTGGAATCGAACCAAACAATCCCAACACGCTCGCACTGACACAGATCATGGAACTGCAGAATCGGATGTGAATGAATAAAGAGACTGTTAAACTTCAAAATCACCATTTAAACAATCCACGTAAACATATGCCCATTCTGGCGCTCCTGCCCGCCTTGAACTAACGCACCCTCATCAGCAGTGGACATGATAAGCTCCGGTGCCACTCCTTCCTGTGCATCGAACCAAGATGGGTAATTCCATACCCACTAGCTATACGGAGGGAATTGTGCCTTGAAGCTGATGACTAGACTATGTTGCTATCATCGTTTTGAGCAGCGTATGTGAGGGATGGGGGAGGACATGGCATGGCCACGGACCTCTGTTTTCTTTTTGTGGGGGGGCGACAGGCACTCTGCATTGTTGGGGAGGCAGGTAGTTCAAAGTCTGCCAGCGGGGCAGCAGGGAGGGGTGTTTGTTGGGGTTGGGGAGGATTAGTTCTACGTTTAAACAGGTCATGAAACACACACCTCAGACCTTACTAAAGAAGTTCACACAGACACTCGCAGAATACACTCACCCGCACCACACAAGAGGGTCCAGGGCATGGGTAGCATCCAGGAAAGAAGCATCACCCAGGACACCGGTAACATGTAGAGCATGGATAATATCCAGCGCATGGGTAACATCCAGCGCATGGTTAACATCCAGGAAAGAAGCATCACCCAGAACACAGGTAACATGAAGAGCATGTGTAACATCCTGGGCAGGGATAACATCCAGGAAAGAAGCATCACCCAGGACACTGGTAACATGAAGGGCATGGGTAACATTCAGCGCATCTGTAACATCCAGGATAGAAGCATCATCCAGGAGACGGGTAACATGAAGAGCATGGGTAACACCCAGGGCATGGGTAACATTCAGGAAAGAAGCATCACCCAGGGTACAGGTAACATGAAAAGCATGGGTGACATCCAGGGCATGGGTAACATCCAAGAAAGAAGTATCACCCAGAACACAGGTAACATGAAGAGCATGGGTGACATCCAGGGCATGGGTAACATCCTGCGCATCAGTAACATCCAGGATAGAAGCATCATCCAGGATACGGGTAACATGAAGAGCATGGGTAACACCCAGGGCATGGGTAACATCCAGTTAATGAGTAACACTCAGCGCATGGTTAACATTCAGGAAAGAAGCATCACCCAGGAGACGGGTAACATGAAGAGCATGAGTAACATCCAGGGCATGGGTAACATCCAGTTAATGAGTAACACTCAGCGCATGGTTAACATTCAGGAAAGAAGCATCACCCAGGAGACGGGTAACATGAAGAGCATGGGTAACATCCTGGGCAGGGATAACATCCAGGAAAGAAGCATCACCCAGGGTACAGGTAACATGAAGGGCATGGGTAACATTCAGCGCATCTGTAACATTCAGGATAGAAGCATCATCCAGGAGACTGGTAACACTCAGTGCATGGTTAACATCCAGGAAAGAAGCATCACCCAGGACAAAGGTAACATGAAGATCATGGCTAACATCCAGGATATGATTCACATCCAGAATGGAAGCATCAGCCAGGACACGGGTAACATGAAGAGCATGGGTAACATCCAGGGCATGGGTAACATCCAGGAAAGGAGCATGACACAGGACATGGGTAACATCCATGGCATGAGTAACATCCAGGGCATGGGTAACATCCTGGGCATGGGTAACATTCTAGAAAGAAGCAGTAAAGAGGGACGCTTGACACAGAAGTGGAATCGAACCAAACAATCCCAACACGCTCGCACTGACACAGATCATGGAACTGCAGAATCGGAAGCGAAAGAATAAAGAGACTGTTAAACTTCAAAATCACCATTTAAACAATCCATGTAAACATATGCCTATTATGGCACTCAGGGGCGGTGCGTCCATTGGGGCGTTGGGGCGTTGCCCCCCCGCCCGCAGCTGCTCCCTCGGCGTCTCTGAACTTAAGTAAACTCTCAGTTTACTTAAGTTCAGAGACGCCGAGGGAGAACTGATCAATCATGTCAGTCAGCATGACGTCGGACCGCCACCCCCTTCAGAGTCTGAAGGGGTGGGCGGTCCGGTGTCATGTTGACTGACATTATTGTCAGACCAGGGGCAGCAGCACAAGTGCGCATGAGTGGGGCAGGTCAGCGAATTTTTCGCCCGTGCCCAGTCATGCGCACTGGTGTCTGCTGTGGCTGGCGCATGCCCATTAGGAGAGCGAGGGCTGAGCAAAGGCTCAAACCTCGCTCTCCTAATGGGCAGGTGGGCTGGAGAGTAACCATGCCCTCAGTCAATCCTGGCGCTGCCAGCAGCGCCAGGATTGGCTGGACAGGGGTTGCCACTTGCCAGAAGTGATGCGGCTGTTCCTAGGCGCCAGAACGGACCCGAGGCGGCGCGTTCTACGGAGAGGATTTAGTTAAAAATGCACGTGCAGTCTGTACATTCGAGTGGATGCAAGCACGTCTGATCTGGTGCCTCGTTCTCGGTAATGGTAAGTGACTGCAAACTAATGCTGTGTTCTGTATATTGTGCCGAGACCCCTCATCACTCTAACCTCCCCCACTGACACCTCAGGCCCTTGCTGAAGATTGCTGGCTCCATTAGAAGTGGAGCTGCGGCATTTGCTCCCTTGTGAAATGGATCCAAATATCCGAGTCAGGCCCGAAACGAGAGATATGTGCTTTCTGTGTAACATGTGCTTACAGTGGCCAGTTCTCTGATGTATGGCATTAAAACTGGCCCTGTGTACATGCCCCTAAGTTAACAGTGATGCCAAAAACATCGATTGACTTGCAAACAATGAATGTTAAAAACGTCGAGGGAATACATTTCAGCAATTTAGTTCCTCTCTTATCTTACATGCTTTACTTAATCTTTGCATTCCCTACGAATTAGCTATTTTATAATTTTGTTGTTTATCTGTATTTTTCTGTGTATGCTTTGAAGCTTGAGCCATGCCAGGTGTTGATGAGGGGCTTTGATTGAGCGCTCAGGCGCTAAGGCTGAAGCCAAACAAAGTGCCGGTCACTGGGTTGGCCTCTCTGGAGAACACACAGAAGGAACAATGTTTGTGTATTCCATTTGCAACTGAAATTCTGTGGATGTGTGTGTGTGAAGGGGGTACACTGATGTCAAAATATTTGCAAGGCAAAAGTAAGAGAAATTAAAGTGCTTAAATTTGAGGGAGTGCAGTGCATCTTGGGGGGTGAAGTGACAGATGCGAGGAAGGACATTCGGGGAAGAGTGTAAAGAGGATGTTGAAGAGGAAAGAGAGGTGGTTGAAAAAGTGCAGATGGACAAGATATGCAGAGAAAAAGAGGATACATATCTAACATAAAGCACACATAACTGAAGGCCAAAACTCCTTCCACAGGCCTCAATGCTATTTAATTCACAGACTCACTATTTCAGAATTTAAACATTTTCAATGTTAATTATTTATAAGAAATCATTGTTGTTACTCATTTATGTTAAACAGCTAACACCCAGTGACAAAGCCAATCATACTGACAGGCTTTAGGCGTATGTCAGTTGCTGTGCCATTTATCTGGATAAAATTACTTCTCAGCGAGAAACCAAAATACAGGTATGATGGCACACTATGGGAATCACAGAAATGTATTTGGCATGTTCCTTTATAGGGAGCACCCAATGTTTTCATCTCACTTAAAGACCTGTCTGCACATATTTCTATATGACTGGTTGCGGCTAGCAGCTGTGGGTGCTTCCCGAAGTCTGGTTAGAGCATATTTTTCCAAAGTTTTTTTTGATAATCAAATTTTATTGTTTTGTTAAAACGCTCACAACAAATCAGCCAACACACGAAAGACAATGAATTGATTACATTTCCACAGTTAAAATCTCCCACAGTTCCACACCACATAAGACTTACATCGCCACAGTTAATAATGAAACAAATCAGTCTGGCCTTTCCATAGCACCTACCCATTTCCCCCATACCCTTTGATATTTCCTGGGGCACCCTCTTGCCTCATAAAGAGTTTTTCCTGGGTCGCACACCAATCCACCCCCCTCCGCCACCGCCCAATCTCCGGCGGATCCGGACAAGCCCATGCCGCCGCTATGTCCGGTTTAGCCACTATCATGGCTGTGTTGTAAAATAACTTGTCACTCCTGGATCCATCCAACCCATCTGTGATTCCCAGTATTGAGTGCCTTGGGTCATGAGGAACCTCCCATCCCAGAACCGCCGTAAGCTCCTCCTCGATGGCCCCCCAAAATCGCTCCAGCCGGGGGCAGGACCAAACCACATGGAAGAAGTCAGCCATGGCCGATTTACATCTCGCGCAGGATGCATCGGGGCGCAAGTTTGCTTTGAACAGACGCTGGGGAGGGAGATATGCTGCGTGCAAGTAGTAAAGTTGGATCAATTTGAGCCTAGCCGAAGTGGTGATTGTCCTGGGGGCCATTAGGGCGTCCCGCCCAGTCCTCTTCGTCGAGGGACCCACCCATTCCACCCACTGGTCCCTCAACATGTCTAGGGAGGTGGGAGTGTTATTGATTAGGGTGCGGTATATGCGTGAAATGCCCCCCTTGCCTAGATCCCCCAACATTATCTGCGCCTCTGTGGGGCTGTACTCCGGGAGCCTCGTTCCGTCCGTAATGTGTATCTGAAGGGCATGTCGCAGCTGCAAATATTTGAAGAAGTGGGAAGGTTGCAGGGAGTACTGGGTCTGGAGCTCCTGGAAGGAAAGCAAGTGGCCTTTAGCCCATATGTCCCCTAATTGTGTGATGCCGATGAGGTCCCATGATTTAAACCCTTGCAACCCACTAACCTCCCGGAGCCAAGCCCCCTGCCATAGGGGAGTACACCGAGTTAGCTTACGCGTCCACCCAGTGTGGCGCAATGAGGCCCGCCAGGCCAGGAACACGGAACGGGTCGCATCGGGTAGTCGGGACGGGATGGGTCTCCCATAGAGCATTGCTTGGATTGCCGGCAGTCCCAGCTCACTCAGCTCGAGCCGATATGCTGGATCGGACCAGCCCCCGTTAAACCAGTCGTGAACCACCAGGAGGCGTGCAGCCAGGAAATAAAGATATAGGTGTGTCATTCCCATGCCCCGTCAAAGGAGGGGATCCGGCAAGTAGACAAGGCTAGGCGAGCCCTTCCCCCGCTCCAAAGGAACTTGGTGGTGATGCTGTCCAGCTCCCGGAACCAGGTTCTGGGGAAGCAGAAGGGGGTATTTTGAAGGACGTAAAGAAATCTGGGAAGTATCAGCATTTTAAACAAGGCGACCCTCCCCAGAGGGTTGAGAGGAAGCGTCTTCCATTTAGTGAGATCTTCTTTGGCTTTCTTAACTAGTGGAGCGACATTAAGCGCCCATCCCAGTTCAGGAAGGAGGGTGATCCATATCCCCAGATATTTAAAGGATTGGCGCCGAAGCGGTATAGAGGATTGCCAATCGAAGCACTCCCTAGATAGGTGCAACGGGATCAGGACTGACTTCCCGGGGTTCAGCCGGAGCCCAGAGGCCCGTCCGAAGTAGTCTAGGATCTGGAGGCAGTGTGGCCCGAGGAAGCTGGGTCGGCCAGGAAAATCAGGACATCGTCCGTATAAAGTGCGATCTTGTCCGCTTCTGTGTTGGGCCATTTCCATCCATTAATACGGTCCTCCGCCCGCACCAGAGAGGCCAGGGGCTCCATGGCCAGGGCGAACAACAGTGGTGAGAGGGGGCATCCCTGTCTAGTACCTCTGCTGATAGGGAAGGCCTCTGACATTGCACCATTGACCAACACCCGTGCTCGCGGGTGGGCGTAGAGGACCTGAACCATGGCCCGGAATTTGGGCCCCAGTCCCATTTCGGCCATCACATCCTGCAAGTATTCCCAATTCACCGAATCGAACGCTTTTTCAAAATCTATTGATAGGAGGGCCAAATATGGGGTGAGCAAGTGTCGGTGAGCTAGGGCCAGTTGCAGTCTACGGAGGCAGTGCCGGGTCCCACGTTGGGGCATGAAACCGCATTGGTCCGGGTGGACCAGGGAAGCCAAATAGGGCTTTAAACGTTGGGCCATAATTGCAGCGTACATTTTCACCTCCGTATTCAGGAGGGAGATAGGGCGGTAATCCGCACAGCGACGCGAGGAGGCTGGGATTTTGGGAGAACCACGATAGTGGCAATGTCTGTTTCGGTCGGGAAAGAACCTCTTTCCACTGCTTCCTGGAACAAATCGGCCAGCCGGGGCACTAGAATTTCGCGATATGCCGCGTAATATTCTTGTGGAAGGCCATCTGGGCCCGGTGTCTTGCCCGAGGATGTATTAGAGATCGCCTCTCGATTTCTTTAATAGAGATAGGCCGTTCCAAGTCCTGTCGGGCGGTTTCTTCCAAACAAGGAAGCCGTGCTTTACCATGCGCAAGGAGGTCGGAGAGCGAGAGGTCAGAGGCACGAGCTGTATATAGACCCCGATAATAGGAGGCGAAGGTGTTGGCCATCGCCGTAGGGGTGCAGTGCACCGTTCCGACTTCATCTATCACCTCCGGGATAATGCGATTCGCCCTAGGGTAGGTGGCTAGCCTATGCAGGATCGTACCGTTCTTGTCGCCCCAGCCATAAATCCGTGCCACCGATGACCTCCATAAGAGCTTGGCGGCGTCTAGCGATAGTTGTTTAATCTCGTCCCGGAGGTGAGCGAGTTGTCGGGCCTGGGCGGCATCATTAGACAGGGTTACCGTTTGCTCTAGGCGAAGCGCTTGCGCCTCCTCGAGGAAATTTCCTGCAGTTGCGCCTGCCTTTGGTTCTTGAGCTGTCCCTTCGCGACCCCCGGATGGTTGCCTTTCCTGCCTCCCATAAGGTACCTGGAGAGGCCACGGAGCCCTCGTTGGTGAGGAAGTAGTGCCTGAGTTCCGTCCCCACCGCCTGCTTAAATCCTGTGTCCTGGAGGAACCATGCGTTCATTCTCCATGTTTGGCGGGCGGACGGAGGGGGTTCCTGTACTAAGAAGCACTGGGGAGTGGTCCGAGATCCCACGCGGAAGGATCGCGGACGTCAACGATCTCCGAGCATTCAGGTGCAGAGACAAAAATCGCATCTATACGGCGCCTGTGTGTGGTGTGCTGCCGAGGTGTGAGTAAATTGCTGTGTGCGGGGTGCCATATGCGCCACGCATCACAGAGGCCCAACGATTCTGACCAGTTCCGAAGTTGCCTCGCTTGTGCCGTGCGGGAAACCGAAGGAGGACCTGTGGTGTCAATGGCCGGGGCTGAGACTGCGTTGAAGTCACCTCCTACAATCGTGGTGCCCAGAGGCATATTGGTCACCAGAGCTGTGGTATGGGTGAGAGTAGGTGTTAGCATCGAAGGGGGGGCATAGGCAGACACCAGATTGATAGGGGAGCCGGCGAGTAAGCCACGGACTGAAACAAATGATCCCTGTGGGTCGTGAGTCACCTGGGAAGCGACAAAGGGCAGCGTGCGCCTCAGAAGAATTGCCACCCCACGGGAGCCCTTGGTGAAGCCGGAGTGCCATATTCTGTCGTAACCATAGCGTGCCAGAAAGGGACAGTGGTTCCAGAGGAGGTGTGTTTCTTGGAGCATGAGGATGTCTATGTGGAGGCGTTGTGCATAGCGCAAGACCGCTGTGCGTTTATGTCGGTCGAGAAGGCCAATAACATTCCACGATAACACGTGGAGGGAGGCCTCAAGTGTAGTACTAACAGTCATATCCGAGGGCAGTGATCTTTGAATGTACCGTTTGACAGGGGTGTGCGCGGGGAACGGGGGAGCCCGCAAATGTGTGGAAAAATGCTCGTGGTAGGGTCACTCCCATCCCTCGTACGGGGACCCTGTGTCATTCCGTGGGTGCTGATACAAACAACCAACCAAATTTTAACATAACAAAAGAAACTTTCCCAAACCTCCCCATCCCCCCCACTCCCCACCCTACACTTCAAGAACGGAAGCATCTGCTCGACCTCCATATGAACAATACCAAACTAGAACGTTCGTGTTGGAAGCGTGGAGGACCCCTCCATAAGGTTGGATAGGTAGCGAATCGGCAACAGTAGTAGATGCTAGATTGAAAAGTCTGCCCGTGGCATGGAGCCCCAGCGCGGCAGCACTCCGCCCCAGCGTTCAGTGATAGCCTTGACAAGCCCACCAGGCTCTCAAAGAGTCGGAGTACGAGAGAGGTCTGAGTCTGGTTTGGACGAGCCCATCCGGGACGGCGACGAAGGCAGCACCGGGAGATCTTCTGTGGAGCGGTGCCTGCCGCGTGGCGGGGACCCCGACTGGCTGGAGGAGTCCCGGGACCTCCGAGCCGCCACGCTCAAGGATCTAGGTGCTATCCGGGACTGGCGTCTTCTACGAGATTGCGTACGGCGCCGACGCCGGTGCTCCTGCGACCCGGCCCTCGGGACTGAGAGCTTCCGGCCCCGGAAGAGGGGTCTGTCCCTGCCGGATAGGGCGCTCCTCCATCAGCCAAGTCCATGCTGTTTGAGGCGATTCGAAGAAATGGGTTTGTCCTTGAAAAATGACTCGCAGACGTGCAGGGAATTGGAGTTGGTACTGGAGACCGAGGGCCCGCAGCTTTTGTTTAACGTTAGTGTAGGGGCGCCGGAGTTCCTGCACCTCCCTAGTGTAGTCTGGGAATACCAGGATGGTATGGTTTTGAAACTTGAGTGGCCCCGTAACCCGTGCGGCCCGCAGGATAGCGTCCCGGTCCTTAAAGTTGAGAATTTTCAGGATGATGGGGCGAGGCGGAGCACCCGGGGGCGGCCTGGGCGCCAGGGACCTATGGGCTCTCTCCACCACAAACCACGACGATAAGGTGTCTTTAGGCATCCACGCCTTAAACCAGTCTTCGACGAAGGTGGCCGTCTGTCCCTTCTCGACCCCTTCCGTAAACCCCACCAGGCGGAGATTGTTGCGGCGGGCGCGGTTTTCAGCATCTTCGGCCCGTCGGTGAAGCTCCTTGGTGTGAGTGTTGAGATGGGCCACTTGTTCCTTTAGTTGGGAGATGCCATCCTCTGTGGTAGAGATACAGGATTCGGCCTCCGTCAGCCTCGCAGTGGCGTTACGAAGGTCTTGCCGGAGGAGGGACACGTCCACCTTAACCTCCCCAATCTTCCCCTCAACGGATGCCTGCGAGGCGCTGATGGCCTGAAGGATAGTGTCCAAGTCCCTGTCTTGAGGAGGAGGGAGGCCCCCTACAGCTCCTCCAGGGGGGTCCTGCTCCGAGGTAGTAAACCGGTCCATTTTCGTCTGTGTGGGAGCCGGTGCGGCCTTGGAGGCCCTGTCTCTCCCCATGACCTGTAGTAATTTTGATCGTTGGGCGGACGATGAGAGGTCGACACAGGGAGGGATGCAAGCAAGTTCAGGGGCCCTGCCAGGAGGTCGGGACTCCGCCGGCTCACAGGAGGGCCGAGCTGTCACTCGGGGTCCAGCCAAATCGCCCCGGATTGCCACCCGATAAGATGGCCGTTGGCGGTGGCCCCAGGAGGCCCCATCCCGCCAATGCACCACCTCAGGGCCCCGATCCCACAGACCCGGGCCCCGTCCGTCAAACAGGGAAGCGCTCGCGGACCCAAGGGGATATGTCACAGCGGGGGAGGGGGAGCCCTCAAGTGCGTCCTCTCACTCGCCCTGCCGCCCGACCCGACAGCCGATCACCCTCTTCACCCACTAGTGGGGGATGGGGACACCTTCAGGCCCAGGCAAGAATCCAGTGGTGCAGGCCACGGGTGTCCCAGAAACAGGGGCCCAGCCCCGCCCGCGGGGCAGGGCCCACCGCAGGCTCTCTTGTCTTTCACCAGGCCCCCAACGTCCCCAGTCCTGGCCTCTGCTGACCCAGGATCAGCCCCTGGTGGCAGGAGGACGCACCCGCCCGGGACAGAAAAGGAGGGGGGCCGCAGTAATATCCCCACGCCGCTGCCCGATCTAGCAGCCGATCCCCCGCCCCACTCACCGGATGATGTGGTTACCCTCGGGAGCGCTGATCCGTGATTCCGGGCCCAGGACGATAGGAGCAGGCCGCCAACGTGGACACCCAGCAGGCCTCAGTTTACGGCTGCCAATCCGGGCGGGGGGAACGCGTTTGGCAGCGTCACTGCCCGAACCGGCAGTCGATCCTGATCCTGGCCCCAACAGGATCTTTGGCAGGAGCTCCTAGCGCAGGGTCAAACCCGGAGGAGGGTGTCACCAATGCCCCCAGCCGTCCTCGCTATGCTTCACTTCCCGCCAGCCGCGCCGCTGGCCGATCGGGAGAGGACGCGGGGTAGGAACCGCGATGCCGCTCACCTCGGGTCCGCGAGCGGGCGGGACCGCAGAGCTCCCCAGAGCCGTCCCTGCCCGCCAGCCTTCGGCTTATCGTCCACCTGGCCGCCTCTGCTCACTGGGCCCTCCTTCGCCCCAGCTCTGTCCAAGTCTCCCGGCGCTGCCAGCAGGACGCCGTCGCCGCCGGGAGAATAGGCCGCCGCAGGCCGCCGTCCGCACTGGCCACACCAGACCCACACCGAAGCTCCGGGTTCTGGAAAAAGGATGCCACCGCACCGGGGGGACTCCCCCACACAGGCAGAGCTCGCGGTGGAGTGCCGATACGGGCAGGAGTCGAGGCGGATGACGGAGGGGTCCGGAGCACTCTTAGAGTGCGACCGCCATCTTGACGCCTCAAGCCACGCCCCCATTTTTCCAAAGTTAATGCTGCATGCAGTGCAAGACACTGGGCAAGCATACATTTTAAAGGGCTAAGGTTGTCATGCAGAACAATTTACATATTCCAGTAACTGTTGAACAAATTAATGCAAGAAGATACGGGGCAGTTTTTAATGTGTTTAATATTTCAAGACTATACGTTCCCACTGCTTAATAAGCCTTGCTTTATCGCTGCATTCATTTGCTTTAAAATGCACCATTTGCCAATCTTTTTAAATTTCTTTCTCAGGAGAGGGACTCTCCTAGACCCCAGGTTTGTCCATTGAACTTGTTCACATCGCTAACTAGTGTTTTCTAATGGAAAGGGTAGAGCCAAAGCAGTCTTGCTTAGTACCCTAGCCCTCTTCAGAAGTCAGACTTGCTTAGCAACCCAGAAATTCTCTGAAATAATGTATGAGTTTTCTTTTATGAATGCCTAGAAGAACTGAATTTTTAGTCCATTTATCACAGAAATAGTGCTGAAAATCACACCAAAAAGATGCCAATTTTTTAAAAATTGCTTCGCGGGGGGAGAACCCCCCCGCACCCTCCTGATTGTTGGTGTGCTCGCTCGCTGCGCTTGCTCGCATACGTTGATTCGTTCTCCATACGCCTCACCAGTTTGAAATTCCACCAGCCGCCACTGATGGCACTCCTGCCCGCCTCGAACTAACGCACCCTCTTTGGCAGTGGACATGATAAGCTCTGGCGCCACTCCTTCCTGTGCATCGAACCAAGATGGGAAATTCCATACCCACTAGCTATACGGAGGAAACTGTGCCTTGAAGCTGAGGACTTGAAGCCGTTGCTATCATCGTTTTGAGCAGAGTATGTGAGGGATGGGGAAGGACTCGGCATGGCCACGGACCTCTGTTTTCTTTTTGTGGGGGGGCAACAAGCACTCTGCAATGTTGGGGAGAGCATGGGTAACATCCAAGGCATGGGCAACATCCAGGATAGAAGCATCACCCAGGGCACAGTAATATGAAAAGCATGGGCAACATCCAGTGCATGAGTAACAGCCAGGACAGAAGCAACAACCATGACACAGATAACATTTAGGGCATGGGTAACATCCAGGGCAGGGCATGAGTAACTTCCAGGAAAGAAGGAGCACTCAGGAAACAGGTAACATGAAGAGCATATGTAACATCCAAGGCATGGGTAACATCGAGGAAAGAAGCATCATCCAGGACACAGGTAGCATAAATAGCATAGGCAACATCCAGGAAAGGAGCATTACCCAGGACATGGGTAACATCCAGGAAAGGAGCATTACCCAGGACATGGGTAACATCCATGGCATGGGTAACATCCAGGGCATGGGTAACATCCTGGGCATGGGTAACATTCAAGAAAGAAGCATCACCCTGGACACGGCTAACATGAAGAGCATGGGTAACATCCAGAGCATAGGTAACATTCAGGAAAGTAGCATCACCCAGAACACGAGCTCCAAAAAAGTGAAGATGAGTATACGCAGACCCCAACTAAGCCAATAAACACAAGCTAGAAATCAAAAATTTTGAATGCAAAGCTCTAGGGACAGAGGTAGCCAAAGCCAAATACATGGCAGTCCAACATAAACTATACAAATAGTTGAATATGTGCTACCCAGGTATATCACCAGCTACAGGCGCCCTGCAATGTGTATAGGGGAAAGTAGATGTGACACATTATTAGAGGTGCTACTAGGAAAGGAGGGGTCAGTTACCACAGTAACCCCAAACATTAACCCTCAAAGAGGGGAACAACCATTTTGTCGAGTTACCACTCCGAACACAACATAAAAAATTCCAAAATTAAGTGATGATGCATCTTGTTTACTTTCTTATTTCGTTGCAATAGAGGACTTACATCGTTTGTGGAATGCTTCCAATGTGACGACCATATCATTTTGAACTTTATATTATGGACATTTTTTATTTCAAATCTGTTTATTGAAATTATAACAGTCAAAGAGAATCAACCAGGTTGAAGATATACATTCTTGGCCGGGCACATAAAGTCAAATATAAGATCCAGTATCAACAGCACAGTACATCAACAATAATCAGTGGGACGAGGTCAATGCCATGCATCGTAAGTCTAATAGTGCAAATGAAAGAAACGCTGAACTGAAGGTAAAAGCAATACGGAGTGGTCCCCAGCAAGGCTATTTTAAGGCTCCTCTCTTGCCATGAAGGGTCCAAGTGGAATACCTAATAATACTAGTAGGGTTATTTGGAGAGCTGTTCTTATCGCCTAGATTGTGAAGTAAGTGTCCGATTATGTTTATATGGACTTATGCACATGTACTGTTTCCTAAACGTGTGCCTTAATCTGAGCCTGGTATTAACAGGGGTATACTACCAGCTTTAGTTGGAAAAAGAAAAAATCAAATTCTCAAAGGGAAAGGAAAGGAGGAAAGGGAAGATGCGTTGTAAGTGCCTAAGTGTGAGGTGGGGGTGCAAGGTCCCCTCAGGGCAGGAGAGGGAGTCTCTTCCGCTAAGACAGTGACCCTGGGGATTCCGGCTGTCGACCCCTAAAGTAGGGTTTAATGGGATCTTCAAATAGCTGTAGAGCTCGCAGCCGAGGGGGAACAAATCGTTCCTGGAAAAGTAGTGTATTAGAGCCTGCCAATTACGGTTGAACTTAGCGTCTGTGTGATTGATACGGGCAGTAAGTAGTTCAAGGGCTAAAATGTGCCATAGGCGGAGAAACCATGTAGCTACAGGGGGAGATTGGGCCTTCTTCCACAATAAGGCTATAGCCTGCTGGGCAGCTCCCAACATTTGTAAAATCAGACTCCAATCTGTATGTGTCATAGCAGCCAATGTCAGGGGTCTAATGCCTAGTAGCGTAACCGCCGGGGAGGAGGGAATGGGGAACCCCACCACGCTCTTAATGTGGCTAAGAATCTCTTTCCAGAAGATCGTGAGACCCGGGCAAGACCACCAGATGTGTATGAAATCACCTTTAGCGCCCTGAAATCTCCAGCACGTCGTGGGAAAGTTTGGTAGCATTTGTTGTAGGCGGGCTGGGGTATAGTACCATCGCGTCATGAGTTTATATGCCGACTCGCGTTGCGAATATGGAAATTTTTGACAGGCTATATTATCATTTTTATACTGTTTACTCTTATTAATATGGGAAGCACACTACTTTGGATATGTTGCATCACTTTGGTGTCTTTACGGTTCTCTCTGTTATTTACTTTTCACGTAGAGTTTTGATTTGGTTTTAGATAATTTGGTAATCCAATTTAGGAATATTTATTATTTTTTCACAAACGTTAGACATTGCCAGTGTCCCAATCTTAAGGTTTTTTCCTTATACACTTTTCATTACGGTACACTGTTTCTTTTGTACTGCGGTTCCCTTTGATAATACTACTATTCTGCTACACCACTTCTCTTAAATGTGAGTTCTTTCCGAAAGGAGGAAGTGATAATAGGGTGTCTAACGCACTATGGTGACTATTGGTCCTTCTCGGTCGTTGGGCTACATTATTCTAATACCATGTATTCATAATTTACAGCCCTGAAGAAGTCGTGATATGACTAAATACCGACGAAACACGTGTTGGCTGTATCGAACTGAAGATATATGGCTGTATCAAAATTGAAGATATATATACTGTTTGCTTAAAATGGACCAATATTGAACTCTTGTAAGGGATCTGCATTTGCTGTGAAGAACAGGATACTGACTACCCCGGACTGTATATTTTGGATTAAAAGTGGACTTATCACTTAATTTTGGACTTTTTTTGTTTTGCTCGGATTGGTAACTTGACATAAACTATACAAACTAGGGAACAGGGCAGGCAAACTTCTAGCTTGGCTTGAAAAATGGGAGCAAGTGGCGCGATGGGTTTCCCTGCTACAAATTAATGGCACTGACATCATTAGAGACCCACAAGAGATCACAGAGGCATTTGCTGATCACTCCCAAAGGCTGTACACTTCAGCTGTCGAAACCACTGCAGAAGACTCACGGCAACTGCTCGCAGACATTCCCCTACTGACCCTGTCCCCCAACTATTGAGCCTTGCTCGAGGGAGACCCTACTGAGGAGGAAATCCGCTCAGCAATTGTCAATATACAATCCGGGACGGCAATAGGGCCCAACTGTCTCCCAATTGAATTCCTAAAAATCACAGCATCTCAGATAGCATCATACCTATGAGATATGTTCCTTGAAAGTAACGAGAAAGGGGCCCTACCCGAAGACCAAAGGTTGGCCTCTATGGTAGTTATACACAAGAAGGAGAAACCAGCTGAAAACTGTGGCTCCTACCGACTGATCTCTTTAATAAATGCAGAGGCCAAAATCCTCTCTAAAATATTAGTTTCCCGACTTGCCCCCATTATTACCAAAAACGTACATGCGGACCAATCTGGCTTCATGCCCGGCCGCAACACGGTCTTAAATATTTGCCGGCTACACAATGTCCTGGGTAGGAAAGACTCAATCGAAGAAGACACAGTAATACTTTCATTGGACGACAAAATGGCATTCAACACAACCGAATGGCCATGCCTCTTTGAGGTCCTGCACCGAATAGGTTTCGGCCCAAAATTCCATGGGTGGGTTAAGCTTCTTTATACAGACCTTAAAGGATAAGTCAGAGTAAACAACCACACCTTACGGACATTTCCGCTGAAGAGGGGTACAAGACAGGGGTGCCCCCTATCACCACTGATCTGTTCCTTGATGCTCGAACTGCTTGCAACCTGGGTTAGAGGTGACAGACTACTAAGAGGACTAAAATGGGCAGAGGGACACGAGGACAGAATATCCCTATATGCAGACGACATTCTGCTATACCTTGCATCACCAGCGAAAATCAATAAACAGAATTCTTCACATCATAACGAATTTCGGCAAATACTCAGGTTACACCATTAACTGGTCCAAGTCAATAATTTACACGCTCTGGGGACCGAATCCTAATCTGCCCCCAGAATGTGCAGCCACAACTGCAGCTGTGGGTTTCCGATATCTACGGTATATATAACCCCAGACCCAGATCTCTTCTACTCCAACAACCTTGCGACTCCCCTAAATAGATTGCAAAATGATGTGTGACATTGGAGTTAAATGCCATTGTCCCTACTAGGACGCGCAGCGCTGTTTAAAATGCTTGCATTTCCGTGTCTCCTATACATCCTAAAGAACAGCCCATATAAGTTCCCTGAAGCGTACTTTAAAAGCATAGACAGGGAAATCATAACATTGCTTTGGGACGGCAAAACACCGCGTATTGACACACAGAAACTAATAAGAAGTTGGTACGATGGAGGGATAGCACTTCCCAACATACGACTCTACTACTGGGCATTCCAACTGGTAGTTATAAATCACTGGGTGTACCATTCCCAGACAGAACCTGCATATCAGATGGATAGATTCCAAATGGGGAAGGAAGGACATAACAGGGCCCTATACTCAAAACCCCAAAAAGGCCGCTACTCTGGCTCCACGGCCCTAACCATTGACATCTGGCACCAGGCAAAAAGAGCACTCAGATAACAAGGGACAATAACCCAAGTCACTCCATTGTGGTCTGCCCAACGTTTGAGCACACTGGGTACACAGCCGGGATTTGATAAATGGGACGCCATTGGCATCTCCACCGTTGGCGACCGTTAGAAAAAAGGGAAAATTCTCAGTTTCTCAGAGTTGCAAAAAGAATATCACCTAGATCCACGGGGAGTGTTCGCTACATGCAAATTCGCCATGCACTTATCATAACCATTCCAGCGCAGGGTGAGGTATCGAAGGCATCCCCGCTAGAAGATAGGCTACTGTCCAAACCATGATTAAAAAAGCCATCTCAATGACTTACCAAAAACTTTGTAATAACCTACCTGACCCACTTCAACGACTCCGTGATAGATGGCAAGAAGAGTTAGGACTGCTTGAAGATGATGAGTGGCAAACTGCGTTAATGTCCCCCGTGAGGCAGCTATACCACTCAAATTTCGTCTCATACAGCTCAAAATTCTACACAGAACCTACTTAACCGGGGCCACTGTCACTAAAATAGGGCGCCGGGAAGAACCACGTTGTCTCAGACACTGCTTGGAAGAGGCAACATTTTATCACGTGCTATGGAGCTGCCCCAACATAACACCATTCTGGGAATAAGCCACATGACAGTTACGAAACGCAATTGGGAAAGAAATCCAATTAACGCCCAAATTGGGACTCCTCAATATATGGGAATCCACAGATCTCTCCACTATCGAACAACAATTGGTCACACTGGGGTTCACACTGGTCAAATGCAATATTGCTATGCGATGGGGGGCTGGTGACGCACCAGCAATGAAGAGATGGGCGAACGATATGGACAAATGCATGATTGCCGAAAAGGAGGCCTTTAAAAGCAGAGGTTGTCCCAAGAAATGGGATAAAAAATGGGGTAAATGGAACTCACACAGGGGAGAGAACTGTATCTCCCCATTAATCGAACTGGCGGGGGGGGCAAGGTCAGGAGTTGATTGACACGAGAAGCTGCACCCCAAGAATACCGTTGACATGGTGTTGTTGTTATAATGTGAACTAAGTGTTATTTCCAATATGAAACGTTATTCTGACCTGTACTGTATTATAACCGAAAATCAGTGAAAAAATCTGTTAAAAAAGAAAGAAGCATCACCCTGGACACGGGTAACATCCAGGGCATGGGTAACATCCAGGGCATGGGTAACATCCAGGAAAGAAGCATCACCCTGGACACGGGTAACATCCAGGGCATGGGTAGCATCCAGGAAAGAAGCATCACCCTGGACACGGGTAACATCCAGGGCATGGGTAGCATCCTGGGCAGGGGTAACATTCAGGAAAGAAGCATCATCCTGGACACGGGTAACATGAAGGGCATGGGTAGCATCCAGGAAAGAAGCATCACCCTGGACACGGGTAACATCCAGGGCATGGGTAGCATCCAGGAAAGAAGCATCACCCAAAACACATGTAAAATTAAGAGCATGGGTAACATCCTGCGCATCAGTAACATCCAGGATAGAAGCATCATCCAGGAGACGGGTAACATGAAGAGCATGGGTAACACCCAGGGCATGGGTAACATCCAGGGCATGAGTAACATCCAAGAAAGAAGTATCACCCAGAACACAGGTAACATGAAGAGCATGGGTAACACTCAGCACATGGTTAACAACCAGGAAAGAAGCATCACCCAGGGTACGGGTAAATGAAGAGCATGGGTAACATCCTGGGCAGGGGTAACATTCAGGAAAGAAGCATCACCCAGGGTACGGGTAAATGAAGAGCATGGGTAACATCCTGGGCAGGGGTAACATTCAGGAAAGAAGCATCACCCAGGGTACGGGTAAATGAAGAGCATGGGTAACATCCAGGGCATGAGTAACATCCAAGAAAGAAGTATCACCCAGAACACAGGTAACATGTAGAACATGGGTAACATTCAGGGCATGGGTAACATCCAGGAAAGAAGCATCACCCAGAACACGGGTAACATGAAGAGCATGGGTAACATCCTGGGCAGGGGTAACATTCAGGAAAGAAGCATCACCCAGGACAGCGGTAACACCCAGGAAAGAAGCATCACCCAGAACACATGTAAAATGAAGAGCATGGGTAACATCCAGTGCATAGGTAACATCCAAGAAAGAAGTATCACCCAGAACACAGGTAACATGAAGAGCATGGGTGACATCCAGGGCATGGGTAACATCCTGCGCATCAGTAACATCCAGGATAGAAGCATCATCCAGGAGACGGGTAACATGAAGAGCATGGGTAACACCCAGGGCATGGGTAACATCCAGGTATTGAGTAACACTCAGCGCATGGTTAACATTCAGGAAAGAAGCATCACCCAGGGCACGGGTAAATGAAGAGCATGGGTAACATCCTGGGCATAGGTAACATCCAAGAAAGAAGTATCACCCAGAACACAGGTAACATGAAGAGCATGGGTGACATCCAGGGCATGGGTAACATCCTGCGCATCAGTAACATCCAGGATAGAAGCATCATCCAGGAGACGGGTAACATGAAGAGCATGGGTAACACCCAGGGCATGGGTAACATCCAGTTAATGAGTAACACTCAGCGCATGGTTAACATTCAGGAAAGAAGCATCACCCAGAACATGGGTAACATGAAGAGCATGGGTAACAACATGGGCATGGGTAACATTCAGGGCATGGGTAACATCCAGGAAAGAAGTATCACCCAGGACACCGGTAACATGAAGAGCATGGGTAACATCCAGTGCATGGTTAACATTCAGTGCATGGGTAACATTCAGGAAAGAAGCTTCACCCAGGACACAGGTAACATGAACAGCATTTTTATTTATTTATTTATAAAGTTTTATATAGCGCGAACAAGATCCCGAGGGATATCAGAGCGCTTTACAAAGGACGGAAAGGAAGTCAACATCCAAATAATGACAACAAATATGGAAGAACACCCGGAGGTTATCGCCTTCCTTCTAACCACCTAACCGAGTATTTCACAGACAGAAGAGACACGGATAGTAGTACAATAACCAGGTATGAAGCAGGCTTTGAGAGGAGATATAACCTGCGGAGAAGAAGGGCCTAATTCCAGTATCGAAAGGAATTCCTCAGCACACGTCTGTTATGTCACAATATACATAAACATGCTAGATGTGAGCATAAGTAAAATACAAGTAGGTAAGTTCTTATTTCTTTTTTCCTTTTTATTTTCCGATGTTCAGACAGCCGACACGTGTTTCGTCGCTTACATGGGAATTAATCCCGCGACTTTATCAAGGCTATTGTCTTCCTGTGTATAACCTTTATTAGTGGTGTTAATTCCAACCCACACTGGGATTCAATATCTCGCGACGTCTCACTTCTCAATGTTAAATCCAAGGGATCCCTGTATGTCCCAGAAGTCCAGAATCTTATTTCTTAGTAGTTTGATCCCACACACGGACGTCGCTCCTCGTGTTGCCGAGTACGATGCTCACATCTAGCATGTTTATGTATATTGTGACATAACAGACGTGTGCTGAGGAATTCCTTTGTATATCTGTCAATTGGCCAAGGCCATTTTGTATTTTGAGGAGGTCAGTGGTTCTCTTCACCTTGCAGCACCGTGATCAATACAGCAAGTAAATATCAAATATTTGTGTTATCTCTCCCGAGTGGCGCCTTCATTTACCCAACTAAATACCACTGCTCATTAGGTGCTCATAATTCCAGTATCGGTCTTAGGTAGGGATAAACAGACATAATACTCGCACACATCGGACCAATGAATCACGGGGAGAAATACGCTAAGCAAAGATAAGACAGGCTTCTACAATGCGGTGAGCAAGCATAACAACAAAAGCATGAGCAATGGTTACAGTCAAAATGAGGACGAGCACGTGATCATTGTCTACATTTAAGGTAAAAATGTGTTCATTAGGAATCTTTTGGCTTCCAGTTTGAAAGTAATCGTTGAAGAGATTGTGCGTACTTCCGGTGGAAGAGAGTTCCAAATCCTAGGGGCAGCTCCAGAGAAGGCTCGGATACCAGTTCTCGAAAAATGGGAGGTTTCAGGAGGAGGGTGATAGCACTTCTTGAGGCTCTACCACCGCAAGATAGTTCCAGATTTTGAGTTAGGTACTTTGGAGTTTTGAGATGCAGGGCTTTGTGCGCCAAAACGGCAATCTTTAGCTGAATTCGAGCTTCAAAGGGCAACCAATTAAGAGATTTTAAAATAGGAGATATGTGCTCTCTACGTTTGGTATCTGTAACCAGTCTGGCCGCTGTGTTCAGTGAAGCCCTTAGGGGAGCCAGCGTGTATTTGGGAAGGCCACAGAGCGTGGCGCTACCATAGTCCAGTCTCGGTAGGACCAGAGCCTGTACCACATGTTTAAAGTCTTTTTGTGGGAGAAATGGCTTTATGTTTCTGAGTGTCCTCATTAGGTGATTAGCTCCCTTACAGACATTGCTGATATGATTTTTCATGTTCAAGTGATTGTCAAGGGTGATTCCGAGAGATTTGGCTGAATCAATGATAAGAGGGGAGCAGTTGAAGGCAGTGAGGAGATTCAACCCAGGGTCTAGCTTGGTGACATGGTTCGGGGGAGAGATGAGAAGAAATTTTAGAAGTATTTAGTAGTAGATGGTTCTCCGTTAACCAGTTTTGTGTAATATTTAGGGTAGTGTTGAGTGAGATTAGGTTGTCCGGGGATGAGATTTTCACATAAAGTTGTGTGTCGTCCGCGTACATATGGAAGAGAGTGTTCGTAGCGTTTAGAAGATTAGCTAATGGTTCCAAGAAAAGGTTGAAGAGGATAGGAGATAGGGCGGACCCTTGGGGTACACCCATGAGAACTGGGGAGGGCTGGGAGAGGGAGTGATTTGCCTTGATTCTTTGTGATCTGTGGTGAAGGAAGGATGAGAACCATTGGAACACCAGGCTCGAGAATCCCATCCTGTCTTCAGAATGGAAAGAAGGTTGTCGTGATTAACCGTGTCGAAAGCGGAAGAGAGATCCAAGAGTATTAGGAGGCAGGCATCATTTTGGTCCAGCATTTTTAGGATGTCGTCCATAACGTGCGAAAGAGCCGATTCAGTACTGTGCCCCTTCCGAAAGCCGGATTGATGCTGGTCTAGGAGTTGGAAATTCTCTATGTGAACACAGAGTTGGGACTGTACGCATTTTTCAAGTAGTTTGGCTAAGGTGGGGATGTTGGAGATAGGGCGGAAATTATTGAGGTCAGATTTATCTGCATTTGGTTTTTTTAGGATAGGAGACACTTGCGCTGCTTTTAGGCATTCTGGGATCATGCCTTGTGATAGGGAAGCATTTACAATCCTTGTCCAAGTGGGGATGAGTACATTCTTGATTTCTTTGAAGATGGCCGGTGGCAGCGGGTCACTGAAGTGGTTAGAAGGATTGATGTTCTGTAGAATCTTGTTGATGTCGCTTTCACTGAATGGTGAAAAAGTGTCCCAAGTCGCATTGTTCTTGGTGGTCAATTTGAGCTTTTCTGAGGGATCAAAGGGTGGATCAGACCCTGGGGATGGTAATAGCGCCTTCTTAGTGGCGAGTTCAATGTTGATGAGCCTTGATTTCTCAGTAAAGAAAGCAGCAAGATCATCACAAGAAGGTGGGCAGCTTTCAGAAACAGGGTTAATCGGGCCTACCGCTGATTGCTGTTTGATCAGCTCGAATAGTTTCTTGGGCCGGTTAGCAGCTTGTGAAAATTGGAGTTTGAAGTAATCAGCTTTGGCACTCTTGATTTGTTTGTTGTACGTGCTTCTAACGTCTCTAAGAAGTTTCAAATGATCCAGGGATGGATTGGATCTCCAGGCGCGTTCAGCTGCTCTAAGATTGCGGCGCTCCGTGTTTAGATTGACATTGAACCAAGGTTTCGATATTTTTGTTAAGGAGTTTCTTTGTTGGAGCGGAGCGATGTCATCCAAGATATTGGAGATGGTCGAGTTGTAGGAATCCGTGAGTGACTGGACGTCAACCAGGTCTGCTTGGGATGAGAGGGCTGAATTAAATTGGATTGCTAGATCATCTGAGTTTATTGATCTGAGGTCTCTTTTCCAGATCTTTGATTTTGTTGGATGTGCCTTCCTCAGCGATACCTCCTTGTTAATGTAGAATAAGATGGAGTGGTGATCGGACCAATCGCAAGGCGTAATGTTCTCTAATGTGATGGTCTGCGCTTTCGAGATGATCAGGTCTAAAGTTTCTCCTTTATTGTGAGTTGGTTGGTCACAGTGCTGAGTAAGCTCATGATCATTCAGAAATGCTTTGAGGCAAGAAACAGCTTGGTCGTTGGGGTTGGACCAGTGGAGGTTGAAATCACCAAGGAAAATTTGGGAAGAGGCTAAGTCGACATTGCCAGAGATGACTTCCATTAGATGCTCGATGAAAGGGAGATTTTCTCCCGGGGGGTGGTAAAAAGTGTGAAGTTTGCAAACCGGCAGGCTATTCGAAGAGATGCTGAGACAAAGGTATTCACATGAGGAGGAGGGTGAGGAGGAATCTGAGTGAGAAATCGAGAGAGTGTTCCTGTGAATACACGCTAAGCCACCCCCCAACTTCCGGGCTCTGTCAAGCCTAATTATGTCGTGAGTAGGAGGTACTAGTAGGTCAAGAATAGGGGTGGAGGCAGGATTTAGCCATGTTTCAGAAAGGATGATAATGTCTAAATCATTGTGCTGGATGAGATCAAAGATGTCGGAGGCGTGTTTATTAGCAGACCTGCAGTTGAGTAAAACACATTTGAGTCGTGGTGGATTGGAGTGGGAGGGAGACTGTTTGACTTTCACACTCAAGAGATTGTCCTTATTGATGACTCTAGAATTGTGAGGGGGGTCTCTGTATGGGTTGGAGTGTAAGGTTTGAATTTTGCTCGGCGGAGTCAAAGTGGGGGTGGAGCTAGGACAGTAATATTTGGGCAGGACATTGAGATCATTGGGGTCCCGGTAGGACTCACATCTTCTGGGACGGGAGGGCGCGTTAGCTAAAGGGATGGTTTGCAGGACAGGGGAGGCTAGAGACTTGTCCATGCGTTCACTCTGACTAGGGGAGGCTCTGGGTAGGATCGCAGAGGTAAGGAAGGAGCTGATCGCAGGGAACAGATCATGTGAGAGGGCTTTAAGGTCATGTAGTTCAGTAGTAATGAGGTGCAGCTGAAGGGATATATCATCCAGGCGCGTAGCAAGGTCTGAGAGGGGAAAAGGGAGTGTTGGGAGAGTAGGCGGAGAAACATCCAGGGCATGAGTAACATCCAGGTATTGAGTAACACTCAGCGCATGGTTAACATTCAGGAAAGAAGCATCACCCAGGGCACGGGTAAATGAAGAGCATGGGTAACATCCTGGGCAGGGGTAACATCCAGGAAAGAAGCAAGACCCAGAACATGGGTAACATGAAGAGCATGGGTAACAACCTGGGCATGGGTAACATTCAGGGCATGGGTAACATCCAGGAAAGAAGCAACACCCAGGACACCGGTAACATGAAGAGCATGGGTAGCATCCAGTGCATGGTTAACATTCAGTGCGTGAGTAACATTCAGTGCATGGGTAACATTCAGTGCGTGAGTAACATTCAGTGCATGGGTAACAATCAGGAAAGACACAGGTAACATGAAGAGCATGGGTTACATCCAGGGCATCGGTAACATCCTGCACATCAGTAACATCCAGGATAGAAGCATCATCCAGGAGACGCGTAACATGAAGAGCATGGGTAGCATCCAGGGCATGGGTAACATCCAGGAAAGAAGCATCACCCAGAACACAGGTAAAATGAAGAGCATGGGTGACATCCAGGAAAGAAGCATCACCCAGAATATGGGTAACATGAAGAGCATGGGTAACAACCTGGGCGTGGGTAACATTCAGGGCATGGGTAACATCCAGGAAAGAAGCATCACCCAGGACACCGGTAACATGAAGAGCCTGGGTAACACTCAGTGAATGGGTAACATTCAGGAAAAAACATCACCCAGGACACAGGTAACATGAAGAGCATGGGTTACATCCAGGACTTTGGTAGCACTCGGCATATGGGTATCATCTAGCGCATGCATATTATTGAGGTCCTGGGTAATGGGTTAGGGTGCTGGTAACATACAGAACAGGGGCATTGGCCATGACATGCAGGTCATGGGTAATATGAGAGAATGAGTAATATGGAAGACATGGGTAACACTCAGGACATGGGTAACATCCACTTCATATGGAGCATCCAGAAGAGGTGTCTCACTTGGAACATGGGTAACATGGAGGGCAACGGTAAATCCTGGGCATGGGTAACATCCAGGACAGGGGAATCTCCATTGGCACAGGTAACATGCAAGGTATGGGTAACATTCAGGGTGTGGGTAACATCCAGGACAGGGGAATCACCCATGGCACAGGTAACGTGCAAGGTATGGGTAACATTCAGGGTGTGGGTAACATCCAGGACAGGGGAATCACCCATGGCACAGGTAACATGCAAGGTATGGGTAACATTCAGGGTGTGGGTAACATCCAGGACAGGGGAATCACCCATGGCACAGGTAACATGCAAGGTATGGGTAACATTCAGCGTGTGGGTAACATCCAGGACAGGGGAATCACCCATGGCACAGGTAACATGCAAGGTATGGGTAACATTCAGGGTGTGGGTAACATCCAGGACAGGGGAATCACCCATGGCACAGGTAACGTGCAAGGTATGGGTAACATTCAGGGTGTGGGTAACAACCAGGGCTTGAGTAACACTCAGGGTATGGAGAACATTCAGTGCATGGTTATTACTGAGGGAATGGGCATCACAGGCCACAGGTGGCATGCAAGGTATGGGTAACATTCAGGGCATGGGTAACATCCAGGAAAGAAGCATCACCCATGGCACAGGTAACGTGCAAGGTTTTGTGGCATTTTTTTTTAACATTTCCGTCTGTATTTATCCATATATATTTTTGGGCCTTTTTATGTGTATTTATCCATATTTATTTTTTGGCCTTTTTATGTGTATTTATCCATATATATTTTTTGGCTACCTAATTGGTATTTATGAACATTTATTTTGTATTTTCTGAATAAATTAAGTGAGACTTTGTATATTTCTACACTTATTTAACTGATAAATATGCACTCATACGTTGATGCATGTCAGGTTTTAAGGCATTAGATAGCCAAATATAATAACACAATACACCTGCATGAAAACATCAGCATTATACAACAAATATGTGTTGTGATATACATTAATTTAAGGAAATCTCAGCCAGTTTTTCAACTCCCCACTGTCAATCTGCTCAGCCGTTGGCTTGGAATTCACGAATGGCAGCATGGAGAGTTCAAAAGAAGCTCAATTTTCAGTATTTTTCTGCTTTTAAAAAGAAATACAGAAAGGAAACACATTGTTTTCTGTCTGTATTTATCTGCCCAAATGAGTAAAAACAGAAAACTGGGAGCCTTATTTATAAACAGTTCACCATTCATGCAGTGTAAAACGGATAAAGGTAACAGTGAAGGCAGCCTTTAAGTTTATTTAAGTGCATGGCCAGGGGTCAGATGCAAACACATGTTTAACATTCTGCAGTGAATCGCCCTTTGCTTCTTCTGTCACCCTTATTTGCCAAACCCTTTCCTCCCTAGCCCCCCCCCCCTCTTTCCCACCTCTAGGAGTACTCCTGGGAGTACGCTCAACGGTTGTAGGAGACCTGAACGAGGTTACTTATTGCAAACAGTGGTGTGCATTGTGCAAGTTTGCAGTTTTTTGCAACTTTTGCGCAATTCTGCGGAAAACTTTGCAGTTTTATAAGGTTGCACCGTTTAATACTTTGCCACCGTCCCTTGATACCCATGGCTTTGTGACAATTTATGTTGAATGTACCATTCTGTTACACAAAAATGGTTCTCTGTTAGAATTATTCTTTAGGAAACACCTATAACACAGCCACTGAGCTTAGCAGCTCTGCAAAAGGCAAATTTGCAGAGAGAACGTCTATGTACATTTTCCACCCTGGCAGGGGTCGGCTAGAGTGAAAATGATGACGTAACGTGCAGGACAACTTCACACCCCTGAATGTAAACAACGAAACTTTGGAAAACTTCGTTGCTTAAAAGAATATCTATACCCAGCCCTGGTTGTAAACTCTCTACGCTACACCTCAGAAGCCCGATAAGGGCAGAAGAACGACTGCAGGGCTGTATTGCGAAGGTGGGGTTTGGGGGTGCCCCTGCGCAATGCCTCACTCTAGCAGCATTCAGCACCGCCGAGGGGGCTCCACCTCTGTGCCCCATGGGCAGGGCCCAGGGCACATACCGTGCGTGCCAGCGGGCGCCCGTGACTCTGGCGAGTCAGCAGGGAAAGAGACGTGTGCTAACTTTCCAAAAATGCCAGACGTGAGCGGAGCGGCGCCTGCCCACCGCCTGACTGACCTCTTCGTCATTCAGTCCCGAGTGACTTCATGCTGAACTCCGCACTGCCCATGGCGTGAGGTGCAGTGACTTCCAACCACAGGGGCAGCACCGAGGCCTGGAGGGCAGAGGGCCTGGTGCACACGCACTCAAACCCAAACCTTTTCAAAGAGGATGACAGGCCTTTTGTAAACCGCCCCAATCCTTCATGTTGCTCAGTTTTCACAACTGAATATCTCTGTTTCATCCTGAACTCATCACTGCACTGGTTTAAGTCTACAATCCTGCATGCTCTCTTCACACCTCATCAACAAGGCCTCAGTAGAATATTATTCAGATTAATTAAGGCTTCAGTTCAACGTTAGTAATGTGCAGAGATATTCTTTTTTGCCCGTAATGAACGATAGCATGCAAAAAACACACATGGGGGCATCAATCTCTCCTTTGTGCTGATCGCTGTTCATTTAGAATCATAACAAGGAACAATGTTGAAAGTGCAGCTGTAAGGATGCTGCACGACCCCCTCTTTACCGTGGAGTGCTTAGTTTGTGCCGGTGGTTGCAGGTGGGACCCACAGGCACTCACTCCTTCCTGGGGGACAGCACTTCTATTAACTCATCAGACTTTGACCCAAAGCAACACAGTGAAAAACAGATAAGGCCGAAAGAAGGAGCAGGAGGACGAGAGAAATAAAGGTGAGAATGGGACCTGTGCGAGTGAACTGAGCTAAAGGGGCGGGGGGTGGCAGGTGGTGGATTAAAGAGCCATGAGGTGTAATCAAGACCACACATGCTTGGGGTTCCAAACACTCACATTCAATGCCGCCGGCTGGGACAGCGGTTAATTTGTAATACAATAAGTGCCAGGGCCCTCGTCAGAAGTACACAGCACCTTGCACAATCTATTGCCCCTGTCATAAGTGCCAATTACATTATCAACACAACTACTAACCATCACACTCCTACAAGTGTGACAATTCAGGCTATTCCAGGCCTCTAATGCTATTGGAATGGCTCAGGTGACACGTGTTAGTGATTGTTAGTCTATATTAAAATAATAAACAGCTGTTGTTGTGTTCATACCCAAATCTGGCAGACAGTGCCACCACGTGGCAGACTATCACAAGCCCCAGTGCTAAGAATTAAGTGCCGGTGTCGAGTACCGGAAACCACTGGCTCAAATTAAGCACTAGGCTGGAGGCTTCTGAACACGTCTTTGGGCCCCAGCATTTCTTTTCTTACAGATTAAGCACTGCCAAAGCAAGCATTATGAGGCCGCCACTCAGTTGTAATTAGGTATTACAGTTGTGCAGTTATGTTGTGCTCTTACTGGAGGAGACCAGAGATGTCACAACTAAAGATGAAATAGCCCAAAACTGTATAAAGGTGGGACTTCCCTAGAAATTCCTCCCTTTCACCCCCTCAACCCCGAATGCATTACTTCATAGTATTGAAGCACTGTTCTTCTACACTATATATTGTATCAATTAAAGTTGAAAGTGAAAAATTGTAGACAATGAAGTCCTTTAATGATTTCTTGGGATTTCTCTGTAGTTTTAGTCAGATTGGTTAGTTTTTTTACTTTCAGTTTTTAATTAATGATACTGTTTATGCACATTTTGTTACAGTGTTAAAGATTTGATTTAAAAAAAGTATATTTTATTTTTTCTAAAGCAATATTTGTTTCCCCCTATGTGTTTTACATAATAAGAACTGACATTTTCCTGCTAGTTTATGATTTTTTGTAATGCAGTCTTACATGGTACCAGCACAAGCCATTTAAGTGTCTTCCACATGATATATAGTACCCCAGCTACACTAGACGCTGACCTGTGAGGGACGATATCACAGCCCTATCAGTTCTAAGGCCTCCTCTTTGGTTACCAAACAACTGGAGAGCTATTTTTGGGATGAGTTATGTATGGTGTCTTTCGCTCACCGGAGTTTCCCACCTCTGTGCGTACACTGCATGACCACATACCTTCCACCCCCACGTCGGGTGGTCACTGACGACCAGTCAACCGATAAATAGCAGACTAACCCTCTAAGAATGTCAGACATCAGCAGAAGAGCACAGATCGGTGCCGTCATTCGATCCTGCAAGAGCTGTTCCTTGTTGCACTATCCACCTTACTGGTGCGAGGCCACCATAGACCTTCCATCCACTGCTGTCGGCCATGTCCTGCATCGCTTCTGTGTCAAGAGACTAACCAAGAACATGACCGCGCCAGTCTACCCCCCGTTGCATAATTAAGACTGAACAATTAAAAAAAAAAACTTTATGTAAAGTTTTGATCTTGACATTCATGCAACCATTAGAGATTCATCAATTCATAGTTTTCAGTCTAGCAAGGTAGTAGCAGAGTTAGAAATGTACAAAGATAATTTCAGACACCAGTAACTTTGTAAGGTCCGTCACCTAAACTGGATATCTTGTTCCCAGCATGTGATAAATGTATGATTGCCACACAGGCCAATCAATCGTGTAGATTATATCATGACTTTGTATCTTCGACAGGAACAGTGTGTACATCTCCACCTTAGGTAAGTATTCGGCACAGGTGATTGCATTTATTTCATTGTAATTACAGCCTTTCAGTTTACAGTCCATCAATATATGATACATAGCTAAGGCTGTCGTCTAAATATCTTCAAAGTGGGCCCCATATGTCTTTTTGTTTGTTCTGGATGGGTTGTATCATAGGTCTGTTTTTATTGGAGGGTCCTTAAACCGTGGCATCACCACTCTCCGTTTCACACGCTAGCCTAGCAGAGGCCGCAAGCCTTCTGACAGAGAGTGGCATGTCAGCTACTAATCCCACAAGTGCAACTTGGAGACAGTTCTAACAGGGTATCGAGGGGGTCTTCAATAATTCATTTCACCTTGCTCCAAAAGGCGGCTATGATGGGGCTTTCCCCTAGGTGTGAAAAGTCCAACCTATTACGGAGGCTCCATTCCCCACCAGCTGTGGGGTCTATCCTTCTCCATGGTACGAGAGTGTAGTGCAGTCTGCTTATCAATTGAATCTGTAACAGTTTGTGACCTTGATTCATGGATATCGACCAGACTTGTGCACAGCATTAGGTCCATACCTTATCATCAATCGACATACCAACATCACTTTCACACATTCGTCTTGCTGAGAGGTCAACATTTTCTACAGTGTCAGAGAACGGCTTGTAAAGTTTTGAAACCCATCTTCTCTTGCTATCTGATGACATCATCTGCGTTAGGAGTCTATATTCCATAGGCGCTAGAGGAAAGAGGTCTATATTCCACAGGCGCTAGAGGAAAGGGGTCTATATTCCACAGGCGCTAGAGGTAAGGGGTCTATAGTCCACAGGCGCTAGAGGAAAGGAGTCTATAGTCCACAGGCGCTAGAGGAAAGGTGTCTACATCTCTCGAGGCGCTAGAGGAAAGGTGTCTACATCTCTCGAGGCGCTAGAGGAAAGGGGTCTGTATCTCTACAGGCACTAGAGGAAAGGGGTCTATATTCTATAGGCGCTAAAGGAAAGGGGTCTATATTCCATAGGCGCTAGAGGAAAGGGATCTATATTCCACAGGCGCTAGAGGAAAGGGGTCTATAATCCACAGCGCTAGAGGAAAGGGGTCTATATTCCATAGGCGATAGAGGAAAGGAGTCTATAGTCCATAGGCACGAGAGGAAAGGGGTCTATATTCTATAGGCGCTAGAGGAAAGGGGTCTATGGTCCATAGGCGCTATAGGAAAGGGGTCTATATTCCACAGGCGATAGAGGAAAAAAGTCTATTTTCCACAGGCGCTAGAGGAAAGGGGTCTATATTGCACAGGCGATAGAGGAAAGGGGTCTATATTCCACAGGCGGTAGAGGAAAGGGGTCTATATTGCACAGGCGATAGAGGAAAGGGGTCTATATTCCACAGGCGCTAGAGGAAAGGAGTCTATAGTCCACAGGCGCTAGTGAAAAGGTGTCTATATCTCTACAGGTGCTAGAGGAAAGGGGTCTATATTCCATAGGCGCTAGAGGAAAGGGGTCTAATTCCATAAGCGCTAGAGGAAAGGGGTCTATATTCCATAGGCTCTAGAGGAAAGGGGTCTATATTTCACAGGCGATAGAGGAAAGGGGTCTATATTACACAGGTGATAGAGGGGAAAAGTCTATATTCCATAGGCGCTAGAGGAAAGGGGTCTATATTCCATAGGCGCTAGAGGAAAGGGGTCTATATTCCACAGGCGATAGAGGAAAAAAGTCTATATTCCACAGGCGCTAGAGGAAAGGGGTCTGTATTGCACAGGCGATAGAGGAAAGGGGTCTATATTCCACAAGCGCTAGAGGAAAGGGGTCTATATTCCATAGACGCTAGAGGAAAGGGGTCTATATTCCATAGGCGCTAGAGGAAAGGGTTCTATATTCCATAGATGCTAGAGGAAAGGGGTCTATATTCCAAAGACGCTAGAGTAAGGAGTCTATATTCCATAGGTGCTAGAGGAAAGGGGTCTATATTACATAAGCGCTAGAGGAAAGGGGTCTATATTCCATAGGAGCTGGAGGAAAGGGGTCTATATTCCATAGGCGCTAGAGGAAAGGGGTCTATATTCCATAGGCGCTAGAGGAAAGGGGTCTATATTCCATAGGTGATAGAGGAAAGGAGTCTATAGTCCACAGGCGATAGAGGAAAGGGGTCTATAGTCCATAGGCGCTAGAGGAAAGGGGTCTATAGTCCATAGGTGCTAGAGGAAAGGGGTCTATAGTCCACAGGCGCTAGAGGAAAGGGGTCTATAGTCCATAGGTGCTAGAGGAAAGGGGTCTATAGTCAATAGGCGCTAGAGGAAAGGGGTCTATATTCCATAGGCGCTAGAGGAAAGGGGTCTATATTCCTTAGGTGATAGAGAAAAGGAGTCTATATTCCACAGGCGCTAGAGGAAAGGGGTCTATAGTCCACAGGCGCTAGAGGAAAGGGGTCTATAGTCCACAGGCGCTAGAGGAAAGGGGTCTATAGTCCACAGGTGCTAGAGGAAAGGGGTCTATAGTCAATAGGCGCTAGAGGAAAGGGGTCTATATTCAATAGGCGCTAGAGGAAAGGGGTCTATATTCCATAGGCGCTAGAGGAAAGGGGTCTATAGTCCATAGGTGCTAGAGGAAAGGGGTCTATAGTCCATAGGCGCTAGAGAAAAGGAGTCTATATTCCACAGGCACTAGAGGACATGTGGGCAATGCCATCCTGGCTGCGTGTCGGAGTCTAAAGTATGTAAAATGTCCAAGCAGGTAGGATTCGGCACATGATTTGTATTTGGACAATGATATAAAGTCACTATTAGGAAATAGTTGTCTGAGTTGACTAATCTCTCTTTTCCCAAGTGTAGTCATCCCTGAGGGGTCCAGGGTACGTTGAAGCAGAGGGTAACCTGCGATCGGCACATTGGGGGAGAACAGAATATCAGTCCCTGCCTTGCTGGCCAGGTTCCGCCATGCCCTGTGCGTGCGCCTATGTATATGCATTACATCATAGAGTGTCCAGGTTGTGTAACCTACAGGATGGTCTTTAAAGAGCCAAATTCTCATTGATCTGTCTCTACTATCAAGTGTGAGAGCCTGCTTTTATCCAGTGTACACTAAAGTGGCCTCTGCGACTCGATGATGCCTTTGGAAGTCCAGTACTCCTTTCCACCTTTTCAAGTTGTCTAATTAGGATATCGTATTTGATTCTACGATGCTTCTCCTCCCAAATAATCCTGGTGAGAAGGGATCTGAAATTGCAAAAAATGACTTGTTGAGGGGAATTGGGATGTTGATTAAGAGGTAGAGGAGTTTAGGCAAAACTACAATTTTTACGATTGCAATCCATCTAGCCATCGATAGCGGTACTTTAGTCCATGTCTCACTCTGAGATTCCAAACTTTCTATTACTGGATCATAATTATCACAAATTAGTATTTCTTTGTTGAAACTGATTGTTGTCCCCAAATATTTGACAGATGTATCACACCACCTCAGAGGATAATCCAGTGTGGGCCTATTGGAACAGTGGGTTAAGGGCAGTGCTTAATTTGTAAAAGAATGAGATCTGGTATCCGCATCTGCTCAGAAGCCCACAGCCAGTGCAATTAAATTTAATTTTGGTGTGCCGAATACCAAGGCTGCATATTCTTAAATCCATCTCATGCCTCTTAAATTCACTGCCAGACACTCCCTCCCCCTTTATCTAACAGGTTCCTGCTTTCTCCTCTGTGATGCTTTTTCTATCTTTCTACTAGTCTTTTTTTCCACCCTTGCTCTTGATAAATGTCTGATGTAGAAAAATAAGTGTTGTTCACCGAAAATGTGTGTCGGTGGTCTCCACCGTCAACCCCCAGCTCGAATTAAGCACCAGTTAAAGGAAACAGTTTTGTTTTGCCCAAGTTAATTGTGAGTCCAGAATACCTTCCAAATGTAATTATCTTGTGTATCAGTAGGGCTAGATTCTCATTAGGGTGCTTGACAAAAATCAGGAAGTTGTCTACGTAAAGAGAGAGCAAGAACGGTCTGGAGGGCAAGGGTATTGCCCTAGGGGCATTGTATTGTCGAAATTTGCATGTTAGTGGTTCTGTTGCTAAGACGAACAAAAAGGGTGAGAGTGGGCAGACCTGTTGAGTGAGGACAGCGTTATTGCTGGGCACTCTGCCATGGGAGTCACAATATAGTAGTTTAATTAGAGAGGTAATGTATCTTCCCAGACGCATGTGCTCCAATATGGTGCGCAGAAATGACCAGTCTAACGAGTCAAAGGCCTTCTCAGCATCTAGAAACGCCAAGACTGCTGCATCATCTGGATGGATCTCCCGCAGCCGTGCAAAAAGAGTCAGTAAGTTATGTGATGTGGTTCTCAACAGGATTGACGGCCACCTGAGGAAGCACCGATTAAATCCATATATGGGCGAGCCTGGTGGAGATAATTCTAGCTATTATTTCGCTATCTAAATTAATAACCATGTTCCTGATGTGGCTCAAGGCCTGCTGCCTGGCTTGTATATTCGGCCTGATATATTGGCCACCATCCATTTATGACAACATACAGCTCAATAGCTGTGATAGTAGAGTCGAAGCGATACCAAAGGGGATGATGGACGGAGCGTTAGAGCAAATCAAACACTCACCCCCAGTCAACTGATCTGGGTTTAATCCATCATCATTCTTTAGCTAACTCCACCACCCCAGTTCAGACATGGCCATATGCAAATCAGTCTGACCCTGTGCCTCATGGGAACAGTCCAGCCCGAACTGCCAAGCCATGTCTTCCCTGGACCGGAAACTTGCATCCTGGAACCGGTTTCGGGTTCAAAACCCTCATCAGCCAGGCTATCTTGAATCCAGTGGCAAAGTGAGCAAGGGACCCACGTCTGGGCATACCCTGCCAACTTAGGGCGAACAAAGCGATACCAAAGGGGATGATGGACGGAGCGTTAGAGCAAATCAAACACTCACCCCCAGTCTACTGATCTGGGTTTAATCCATCATCATTCTTTAGCTCACTCCACCACCCCAGTTCAGACATGGCCATATGCAAATCAGTCTGACCCTGTGCCTCATGGGAACAGTCCAGCCCGAACTGCCAAGCCATGTCTTCCCTGGACCGGAAACAAGCATCCTGGGACCGGTTTCGGGTTCAAAACCCTCCTCAGCCAGGCTATCTTGAATCCAGTGGCAAAGTGAGCAAGGGACCCACGTCTGGGCATACCCTGCCAACTTAGGGCGAACAAAGCGATACCAAAGGGGATGATGGACGGAGCGTTAGAGCAAATCAAACACTCACCCCCAGTCAACTGATATGGGTTTAATCCATCATCATTCTTTAGCTCACTCCACCACCCCAGTTCAGACATGGCCATATGCAAATCAGCAGCAGTGTCAGTTTTAAGCAGAAACTTCACAAACAACCAGGTATCTACAGCTTCATAGGGGGTCAGTGTAAGGGAGCACCGAGACAATAATATTAGGGATGGGCGTAACTCGAGTAATTCCGTATAGCGGAACTACCTAAAAATTTCGAAAGACTTCTCATAATCATGCAAGAAGAGTAACTCTGCATTTAGTGCTATTTCTTAACACACAAATGCCCCTTGTGTCCAAAATGGGTCTGAGAATTCATTTTGGGCTAAGAAACAGTGCTAAATGCAAAAGAACATGAATAGCACGCACGAGGAGCTGCTTGCGCTTGCTAAATGTGCTCTAGAGGTAGGATTGTTCCCCACTTTCCTGCGGCATTTAATGCTATTTTTGTATTGCAAAATGCCCCCCTCGTGTCTAAAATGGGCGCAAGGAAGCTAAGAAATAGCACTAAATGTGCTGGTGGGGTAGTTTTTTCCCCTAGCTTGCTTCCGGCATGTAGCACTATTTTCTTAGCGCAAAATGCAGCAGAACACAAATAGTGAGCGGCAGCGGGTGCTCGCGGTCACTAAAAGTGCTCTTGCAGTAGGATTGTTTTCCCACAAATTACTCCTAATTACGAGAAGGCGTAATCGCGTTATTATCAGTAATTCTGCGTCAAAGAGTAAGGCGGAATAACCAAATTAATCCGATTGCTGCAGCGTAATTAAAGTTATGCCCAGTCCTAATTAATATACAGCCATGCTTGAGGTTTATCCTCCCCAATATCAGCGGTGTCATCAACGTCCAATCGCAGCCCTGTTAGGATTAGGTCCCAGGCTCAAGGATTACTGAATGGCAGCAGCTGCGGCATCCCACTAACCCGCGCGAATCTTACAAAATGTTGGCCACTTCTATCTGGGCCAAATAAACCTGGAACGCCCTCTCACATGGACGGAAACGCAGCCACGCAACCCAACCAGCAGGAAGGGGTCCCTCGGAGGGTAAGATTCCAGCCAAGGCTCACAGACCTGGATTCTGCACTCTAGGCCACCGCATCAGCACGGTGGGCCATTGTATATACAGGGCCGTGATCGATGTACATCCTCTCAGACCCTGTAGTGCTGCTGTTTATTGGTGCAGTTGTAGGATAAATCCAGTATTTGTAAAGCGCAAAGAATTACCCGAAGGCGTCAAGGCGCTGGCAGCCGTCGGAAAGATTAAGTGAGCTATTGCCCAGAGTCACATGGTGCTGGGCTGACCTGCCGCTGGCGATCGAACCGTAAGCCCCGTGTTCCAGAGTCAGCCGCCCTGGCCGCTGCGCCACACCTCTTCCCTAGGATGGGATGCTAGTGCGCTGCACAGTTCAATTATTACTCATAGTGGATTTTTTTAGTACTTTATAAGAGTTAAGGCTCAGGCAGCCATCTTAGTTGGGGATTGCCCACGCCCCCTGGAATGTGCAAAGTTGCACATTTTTCCTGTAAGGTTGAAGAATAAGTCGCTTCCCGCCCATAAGTCACAAAGTTTTTCACAAGTGGATGTTAAAGTTAAAATAGGGACTTTTGATCCCGTTTAAGTGTGGCGAGAAAAGTAGATCAAAGCAAATCACTTTCATCGATCCAGT
Source organism: Calotriton arnoldi (assembly GCA_963921515.1). Taxonomy (NCBI): domain Eukaryota; kingdom Metazoa; phylum Chordata; class Amphibia; order Caudata; family Salamandridae; genus Calotriton; species Calotriton arnoldi. The sequence goes on from CAWUFW010001040.1 coordinate 2,748,068, forward strand.
TTCAAACTCTCAAGGAAACGATTATTAAAGTTAACTGACAGGAAACAAGGCACACCCATTGTGGACAACAGGTGGGGCAATAACTGAGATCTTCGTAAGGCTTTGCTCGTTTTATAACATACAAACCTGCATGTTTCCAGATCTTCTCATAGTGCTGAGTAGTAGATAGTAAAGCTGGAGACCCTTTAGGTTTCTTTGCATAAAGAGAGGTAGGAAAATGGACAGACTGGGTCTTAGTTGCTGTAAAACACTTCCTTCTTGGAGCCCTCATAGGCACAGTCCAGAAAATGGTCCAGTGTTCCCAACCTATGGAGTTACAGACACCGGGGTCCCGGTGACTCTGGGGATGGCGAATATCCAGGCTATTATGAGTGGGAACTCTGAGGGTCGATTTGGAAATGAGGATTTACAAGGGGACTCTGTAATTCTTGATCCAATTCCTCATTAATTCCTCCATTTCTTCCCAGATTTAAAATCTCTGGGTAAAAGTAAAGAGACCCTCGGAATTCGTGCGAATTTCATAATTCCGTTAGCGGTGGTACCTCCTATTACAGACCCCAACTACAATTAAGAGGCCATTGGTAATGAGGGTGCGTCATTGTGTAAGGTCAGTTGTGCAGACTAGATGTGCCTTCTGGTACAAGCCGGCTGCAGGCTGGAAGCACCGGTTATGGGATTCTGAAATTGCAAAGGTTTTTCTCTGCAAACTTTGCAACCTACGTGAACTTCACAATGGTTGGAGAGTTTAAAAGATATGTTGAAACAAATCCAGCAAAAGTAAATTTTCCAGAAATCCACCCTTGCAAAAGTCTTCAGTGAGAAAACTTTCCCCTCAAAAACATTAGTTTTGTTTTGGCAGGACAATGATACTGTAAAACTTGTTTTTACGGTTATTTTCAATCACATGTGAAGTTTTGAAAAGCTTACTGTTGGACTTTGTCCCTTTCTGCAGGGTCATCCCCAAACTTTTTGCCTTCACTCCTGTTTTTGCTGAATTCGTTTTTGCTGACCGTAGGACTCTGCACACTTTACCACTGCTAACCAGTGCTAAAGTGCTTGTGCTCTCTGCTTAAAACATGGTAAGATTGACATGTTTAATGTACTTATAAGTTCTTAGTAAAGTGGCACTACATGTGCCCAGGGCCTGTAAATTAAATGCTAGTAGTGTGCCTGTAGCACTGGTTATGGCGCCCACTCGAGTAGCATTTTAAACAGGTCTCAGGTCTGCCATTGCAGCCTGTGTGGGCAGTTTTAAACTGCCATTTCGACCTGGTAAAATAAACCTTTTTCCAGCCTTCAACCTTCCTTTTTGATACATATAAGTCACCCCTAAGGTAGGCCCTGGACAGCCCCAAGGACAGGGTTCAGTTTATTTAAAAGTTGTACATGTACTTTTAAGCTTTACATATCCTGGTAGTAAAAAACTCTTATATTAATTTTCCACTACTGCAAGGCCTATCTCTCCAATAGGATAACACTGGAATTGCCTTATTACATTTTATAAGTATAATTTCCAAATGGGAAGAGATAACCAGTTTATCTTTGGTGCCTCTGGAATCACAATTTAAAACCCTAACTTATGGTGAAGTCAGATTTTAAATTGCAATTCTGAAAATGCCACTTTTAGAAAGTTGAAAAGGCATGAAGAGAATGCACTCCTTCCCTTAAAGCGAAACCTAACTTGCTGACTTGACTGAAACGTGCGTGCGAACAGTAATTGCGGGTCGCCTCCAAACCACAAATACTACTAAGTATACAAAAAACAGAGCCCTGTGCTTGCGCTCTTTTACTGTCGCACTGCTAAGAGCGGGAACAACTCCCTCCAATATGTAATATTCATCCAGGTATTCCACAGTACTCTTTGTAATCAACAAATTCATTATCATCCTTGTTACTGGCTTTTACATCATATTCTTCACCACAACGGAGACAGCAGGGCTCAATCTGTAATCTTTATTAGACGTTTCTGATACATGCTGTATGCCATTCTAGGCTTCGTACACCAATACGTGCAAATTGATCTCCGTATGAAATGAGCACACCGTATAATGTCCCAATGCATTTCGAGCCCTGGGGGCTCTTCATCAGGGATTCTGAAACATGTAAAATGAACAGTTTTGACTCATCCAAACCATGGTAACACATGTGAAATACCAAAAAATATAAAGTTGTGCTGTACATGAAAACCCAATCTACTTAAAACACCCTCCCTTCACCCACATTAATGAAAATCATGATAATAAATACACCACCCTATTCCCCTCCTACCCAAACATACTTTCCCCCTACAAAGTGCACAAACATACCTCAAACCCATACACAACCCTAGCAGCAGAAACTCAACTCTCCTAACAATATTCCACCCCTCCTTACCACTTTGAGGTATGTTTGTGCACTTTGTAGGGGGAAAGTATGTTTGGGACATTATACGTTGTTCCCGCTCTTAGCAGTGCGACAGTAAAAGAGCGCAAGCACAGGGCTCTGTTTTTTGTATACTTTTAGAAAGTTGGCATTTTCTTGCCTTAGCCATTTAGTTTCTTCAGCCTGTGTCTGGTTACATGACTGAGTGTAGTTGGCCGTTGGGCTTTGTGTATTCCTCCATTGTCTGGTCCTTGGCGACTTTAATATCCATATGGATAACTCCTTGGAACCCGAACCCATGAGGTTGCGTGAATCTTTGGATATTCTTACCTTAACCCTGTATATTTGTCTTCCCACCCATGAAAAAGGGCATACTCTGGACCAGATTTTTTCATCAAACCGGATTGAAATAGATGCCCCCCTCGCTTTAATCTGGTCGGACCACTATTTGTTAGGTTTTAAAGTATTCAGGGAGCCTGACAGGCCCCAATCACAGGGCAAAACCCGCGCCAGCAGCAGCTTTAGGCCCTTCCATTTGATCTCGCCTGAGGCAATACAGTGTGCTCTGCGTCGCATCCCTATTCCCCTCAGTGGCAATCTTGAGAGGGATGTGCATTCCTTAGAGCATTGACTACAACTCCGGGCCCTGGAACTTGCCCCATCCACCACGAGGGCAGTTAAATCTTCCCGTGTTTCTGCCCCCTGGTTTACGGAAGCACTAAGAAAAAGTAAAAGTGTGTATAAACACCTTGAAAGAGTGTGGCGGAGGAATTATAGACCCACTGACAAATCTATCTATAAACTGGCGTTGAAAGACCATTATAGGAAAGTCCGCGAGGGAAAGACATTTTTCTTCTCTATGAAAATTGATCAGGCGGGCAATAAAAGCAGAGAATATTTAATAATGTAAAAAGCTTCTCCTCTCCCACGACAATTAGTAGCCCGTTTGTTCCCACGAGCGACTGGACCAGCCGCATGGCCTGTTTTTTCCATGATAAAATTAAAAACATCCAAGACTCTTTCGATGTTCAGCTGCCAGTGCTTGAGGCAGCTATCAGTCCACCCCCTGACGTCTGTTGTAACACCGATTTCTCCCTTATGAAGTTCCCCGCGATCACTTTGGAGCACTCCCTGGCACTTATGAAAACTCTTAAGTCTGGCTCACCATCAGACCCTTGTCCAGCAAAAGTACTGTCTTCTATTGCGGAAGTAATTAACCCTGTAGTAAACCTGATTCTGAACACTGCCCTGCGGGAGGGGCATATGCCACAAACTTGGAAACAAGCCAAAATTCTCCCACTCCTAAAGAAACCTATGGCAGACCCTGAGGTCGCCGGTAACTACAGGCCCATATCCCTCCTGCCTTTCTCCTCCAAGGTCTTGGAAAAATATGTCAATGAAGTCACCACGAATTACGTGGAGGCCAATCATCTCCTGCACCCGAGCCAGTCGGGTTTCAGAGCCAATTTCAGCACGAAAACGGCCCTGCTAGAAGTTGCTGTAACAATAAAAGCCACGATGGATAGAGGAGGAAATGCGGTCTTGGTGCTGTTGGACCTCTCCGCGGCCTTTGATACTGTGCCCCACAACAGACTACTGCAAAGACTTAAGGAGGGCGGTATCGGAGGCACGGTACTGAGATGGTTCACTTCCTGCTTAAATAACCGTTCACAAACAATCTGGTCTCCACCTTTCGCCGCGGAAATCCCTCCCATGAATGTTGGGGTTCCACAGGGCTCAATTTTAAGCCCAACATTGTTCAACTTGTATATGGCCCCTCTGGCCCTTCTCGCCAAGAAATACGGTGCCAAAATAGTGTTGTATGTGGACGACACTCAGTTGGTGTTCACGTGCGAGAAGGGTGCTGAGTTCAATGGTAATATGATCAACGCCTGCCTCTCTGAGGTATTCTTCTGGCTCAGACAAAAACCAATTAAAGTGTAACTCTGAAAAGTCAGAGATTATCTTCTTTGGCTTGCGTCCGTATGAAGCATGGCATACCTGGTGGCCACAGGACATGTCTCCCCCCTCGTCTTCAGTTACCATCGTGAAAAATCTGGGGGTCAAATTAGATGCTGTCCTTTCTATGAAGGCTCAAGTCCAAATGGTGGCGGGGGCCTGTTTTGGGGTGATGAGAATGCTGAGGAACTTTCTCCCCCTGCTCCCTGTTTCTTACAGGAAAACAGTGGTCCAGGCCCTGGTGGTATCAAGACTGGACTATGTTAACTCCCTGTATTTGGGCCTCCCAGAGTACTTACTTGGCCGACTGCAGGTGATCCAGAATGTGGCGGCCAGGGCCATCTTTTTGACAGGACCTTGGACTCACACGACTCACCTTCTGTCTTCCCTACATTGGCTTCCGGTGCGGAAAAGAATCCATTTTAAAGCACTAGTCTTGGTTTTTAAAGTGTTTCATAAGATTGGAGCCCCCTACCTTAGGGAAAGATTTCAACCCTATATACCGCAGCGTACCTTGAGGTCTTCTGCTCAGCTTCTGATCTTGACTCCGAAGGTCCTGCTCTCCCGGGTAGGGGGAAGATCCTTTCAAGCAGTGGCCTCTCGGTTATGGAATGGCCTACCTCTCTCGCTTAGCTAGGTACTGGACCTCCTTACTTTCAGGAAGAATCTGAAAACATGGCTTTTCCAACATTAGGTTCGGTTCGATTTCTGTTGTAGGGTGAGGCTGGCCTTGGACTAACATCAGTCGGCCATCCTCGTCCTGCTTGACCTGTCCGCCGCCTTTGACACCATCTCCCATAGCATTCTAGAACATCGGCTCTGGGAGATAGGTGTCAGAGGCAATGCCCTCCAGTGGTTCAAGAGCTACCTAGCTGACCAAGTAACAACAGTCCAAATGGGTAATAACACCTCATGTGAGAGACCAGTCACGATGGGAGTGCCACAGGGCTCTATTTTGAGCCCGACCCTCTTTAACCTATATATGACGCCACTGGCCAAGGTGATCAGATCTTACGGCTTTGATGTCATATCCTATGCAGATGACACGCAGATTCTGATCACTATTGTCCCAGACCCCACTGAAACAAAACAGCGCTTCAATGAATGCTTGTCTCACATTGACAGGTGGATGTGCTTCAACCACTTACAACTGAATGGAGGCAAGTCAGAGATCATGCTCTTCGGCAAGGCACAGGAGCATTGGTCCAACGACTGGTGGCCACCTCACCTTGGCCCTTGTCCAACTCCCAAATTGACGGTACGAAACTTAGGCTTCCACATGGACAATCAACTGTCCATGAAAAACCAGATTAACCACATCATCGGTACCTGTTTCGGAGTAATGCGCAGCCTGCGAAAGGTTTTCAAATGGATTCCGATTGAGGCAAGGAAACCATTAGTCCAAGGACTGATAATAAATCGAATGGACTATGGTAACGCCCTATTGTTCTCAATTAATGAAAACCTTTTGGATAGACTACAAATTTTGCAGAATACCGCAGCAAGGCTGGTCCTGGACCTTCCGTACAGATCCTCCTCCGCACCCTGTTTGAGATCTCTACATTGGCTTCCAGTGAGAAAACGAATCCTCTTTAAGATCCTTTGTCTGATCCACAAACACATGTACGGAAAGGGCCCGAGATACTGGTCCAAGAAACTATGCTGGTACCAACCACGCAGGATGCTCAGATCCAGTAACACATTTTTGCTTACCCCTCTCAAAATTCAAATGGCCAGAAAAGGAGGTAGGTCCTTCTCCTTTCTCGCCCCAGCATCATGGAACAAAATTCCTTCTTACTTACGTACCATTTCAGATCACAACTCCTTTCGTAAGAGGCTGAAGTCATGGCTATTTGACATCTGAGCTATCTTTTCTATCAGAGCCGTCTGCAAGCGCCATGAGACTTCCGAGTGATGTGAGCGCTATACAAATGTCCCTGATTTGATTTGATTTGATGCTCTGTATGCTGTTATGTGGTCTTTTTCTCTTAGCACCGGGACACTCTTGGGAGTAGCCGCGCGCTTTATAAATCTCAGATAACATAACATAACAACAGTCACACACAATAGGGAGCTTAGGTGTGACTGGATGGGCCAACACTGACAGGATGGGAGGGAGGATCAGGGCACAGTCCTACTTACGCTTGCATAGGCTGTGTCCTGCCTGCACACAAAGGGTAGCATACCCCCTGTAGTTAGTCTGGAGCCAGGGCCAGGAAGGCAAGTCATCTGTGCACTTCAAAGGTATGCCTCTAGAAGCCTCTCCCCACTTCAATGGCACAACTGTGTATAAATACTGGACCTCAGACACCATCACTTCAGTAAACTTCTGGACCTGTGGATACTCTGCAAGGAAGAAGGACTGGGGCTGCTACAAGGACTGCCACTCTGCTGCTCTAAAGGAACTGCCACTTTCCTGTGGTGACTTGCTGCCTGCTGCCCTCTTGCCTGGGGAAGAAGAACTGGACCTGAAACTTCATCTTGAACTCAGGACCCCAGAATGACTCAAAGGGCTAGTCTGCTGGCCTTCTGATCTGAGCCTCAGGGGCATAAAAGGCTACCCAACCAGCTCTTGGACCCAGCTGCAGTACGTTCCTGACCCTCAAGTGGTGCCTCTCAGGTACTGGTACCCTTGGTGTCACTCACAAGCTCTTGAAATCAAACTTTTGGGCTCTTCACACCAGAACTGCGCCGCTCGCACTGAAATTTAGTGTGAGCCGCCGCCAGCCCCTCTCTTCAGAAGATCGCCACCGTGAAGCTCCAGTCCGCCCATCTGCGATGCCCGGCCTGCTCCTCACGCCACGCCAACTACCGTCCGTGACACTCTACTTGCTCCCTGCGACCCTCTCTAAAACGAACGAGACTCTTGGCACAAAGCTTGAGTAGGTAAAACTTCAGAAGGACTAATTTAAGATTGTAACTGGCCTGCGCTGTATTGCAGTCGGCCTGAACTTTTGACCTGGTCCAGTGCAACCAGATAACCACGGTTGGTGCTTTATGCTTTAGGCACAATTTTACAGTTTATTCTTTAAAAATTCATAACTCTGGTTCCACTGGTTGGATTTTTGTTGTTTTGCTCTTGTTTTACTTGTTAAATTCAGCTCTATTGTTTAACCGGGTATGGGATCTTTTTGTGTGGTGTTTCCATTGTTTTACTGGTTGAGGTGTTGCACAAATACAGTACATATTGCCTCTAATTTAAGCCTGACTGCTCTGTGTCAAGCTACCAGGGGGTTGAGCACAGGTTAACTTGGTATTTGCTTGCGCCTTACCCTGACGAGGATTCTGATTGCTGCTTGACCAGGGCTCCCACCCCAGTCAACCAGTAACCCAATTACTGAAGCTCTAAAGTTTGTCTCCTTTGCAAAACTTCACCATCTAAATTATATTTTCTCTCACTGTCACCTCCTTGTGCTATCTTTCTGATAATAGTCACTTTCTTTCGGTATTGAAATTGCCTCTTCCAACAATGTCACTCTTTTCATAGAACTCAACATTAGTAAGTGATGAAGGACTTCCTGTCTTGTAAGTGATGTCTCTTGAATGCATGGTTATTATTGGAAAGTGGATTATTAGTAGTGGCAAATATGCATTTATCACTGGCAATAATACCACTAACACAAAATGGGGCTCAGTATAGGTCTTAGAAAACTATACCCATTCTGTAGGGAACCAGAGATATACATTTTTAAAGAGTAGACACTGTCTAGTGCTTAGAAACAAACAGTGCCACTTTTGGACATTTGGTTGCCTCTGACAGAGACAAATTCACACATAGCAACTTTTTTAGAGGATTTCTCACCAGAAGTCGTGCAGCCTCCTCCAGCAGGCCCGGATTCAATAAAGAACTCATTCCTGAAGTTCCTCTTGGGGGTCAAAAGTGTCTAAAACTCAATCTAAGGGTCTGGAATTTCCACGATGAACCTCAAAAGTTTGGGACTTCATTTCCCACAATCCACTTGGACAAAACCCTTACAAACCCACTGGCAGTACTCCAGGCTGAGGATTCTTTGCGGTGATGGTCCAAGTGAGCTCTGTTAACCTGTAGCTCGCAAGGAGTCCACTCTTTAGTCTTTTTAAGGCTAGGTAGCCCACAGGGCTTTAGGTCTTGATGGTGGAAGTGGCGTAATCTTCAGAGTATAGCGCCTGGTGAATGCACATCAAACTCCTCAGCGTGGGCCCTTCTTTCTCTCTTAGGTTTCAAGCAGCAGCTCTGAGAGGCACTGCCCCTCTCAGATACTTATTAAGTGTTCTCTGGGGTCAAGCAGAGGTGCAGGGCAACACCCCAGAGCATGTCCACTTCCTCCAAAGTGTGGCACAATGATATCCCAGAAAGCACTACTTCTCCAAAATTCAATATGTCAGAATTTCCAGCTGGTTAAACACACCTCCAGGATGGCTAATCTCCATTGTCTCTCCCCTTTGCACCCGCTCATTCCTTCCTTAAACCTAGCATCTGGCTGGGTTCAAAGAGGAGAGTTGTAAATTAAACTGGTGTCTTCTACTTGTCTCCTCCTTTCATAGTGTTTACGACCCCTCCCCCTGCTCTGGCATTCCTGTGTAGCAGAACCCTGTCCTCCCAGAAGAGCTGGCTAACCCCAGGGGCTCTTTATCACCTCATCAAAGAAGCCTGGCTAACTCACTTAACTCTGACCAATCACGACAGACCACTAGACGTTTGAATTTTGACTTACAGACAAGAAAGTCTTATAACTTCTTGTCTGTATATTTTAGGAGAAATTCAACAATACCATATTGTTGGATTTATCAATACCATTCTGGGAAGTCTTTGAATTCTATTTTTATTTTTCTCCTAGCTGGATTTATTAGTTAATAACTTATTGCCATGTTAACCTATTTGACAGGGGATTTACAATGAGAAAAATGACCTTGGCCATTTTCCCAAAACCAGTACTTATAAAAACACATTTTATAAGAACCCTGCTTATATCTACAGGACCCCCTCACCCCCCATCCCTGGAACACCTAGGGGAGACTTTAGGGGTTCTGAATAGGTAAAGATATTGCAGATCCTCCCCCCACAGTGCTCCTAGCACAAAAGTCGATTTTGTGAAGTGCTTTACCACCATGTGGGAAGGGAAATGTGCAATTTCACTTACCCTAGCGCATGTAAAACTCATTTTATAAGGGTCCTCCTTATAAATATCTGACCACCCACCCCTGGGACACCTTGGGGAGAGCCTGGGGGTACCTAATATGCCCAAGGATTGTAGTTTATTAATGTTTAAGTGCCCCAAACACCAAAGTCGAGTTTGGGCATAATTTGCATTTTAAAAGCAGTCCTGCAACACAGGACTGCCTAGTGTATGTAGGTGTTTTCACTGTATTCTAAGTGTCTCTTTCTGCATAGTACTAGCCCTGGGCCTGGTTAGGCAGAGCACAGGGTCAGTCAGAGTCAGTTACCACCAGTACCAGTCAGCAAAAAGTTGTGGGGTGCCCAGGACACAGGATGACTTTGCAACATAGCCCCCCCAAACGAAAGGTGATGGGTTACTAACCTACACCCTGGTAGTCCTCATCAGCTAAGCGGAAAAACCTGGAAAGTGCATCCGCATTTGCATGGGCAACCCCAGGTCTGTGTTCCAGCTTAACAGCTTGGGCTTCTCCCCTCTCACGTGATGAGCCATCTGAGAGGCCTGTGGTCAGTCTGAACAAGAACGTGAGTCCCAAATAAATATGGTTTCAACTTTTTCAGGGACCAAACCACAGCAAAAGCCTCTCTCTCAATGGCACTCCACCTCTGCTCTCTGGGAAGAAGCCTCCTGCTAATAAAGGTAACTGGCTGATCAAGGCCCTCTTCATTTAACTGTAACAACACTGCCCCAATCCCTTGCTCTGAAGCATCAGTCTGAACCACAAATTCCTTTGTGTAGTCAGGGGCCAGTAACAGTGGTGCTGAACACATAGCAGCTTTCAGAGTGTTAGAAGCCTTCTGACACTCTGGGGTCCAATCCACCTTTTTGGGCCTCTTCTTAGAAGTGAGTTCTGTTAGGGACCCCACTATGGTCCCATAATGTTCAACAAACCTTCTATAATACCCTGTCAGTCTAAGGAAGGCCCTGACCTGAGTCTGGGTAACAGGAGCTGTCCAATCCAAAATAGTTTGGATTTTGGCTTGGAGAGGCTGTACATGGCCCCTACCTACCAGGTGGCCCAGGTACACCACAGAACTCTGCCCTATTTGGCACTTGCTGGCCTTAATTGTCAGACCTGCCTGCTGCATGGCCTGAAGCCCTTACCTTAGGTGGCTTAAGTGATCCCCCCATGTAGAGCTGTATACAGCTATATCATCCAGATAAGCTGCACTGAACTGTTCCAACCCAGACAAGACCCTGTTTACCAACCTTTGGAAGGTGGCAGGTGCATTCTTTTAGCCAAAGGGCATTACCTTGAACTGATAATATCCCTCTGGTGTGGAGAATGCTGACCTCTCCTTTGCTCCATCAGTGAGGGCAATCTGCCAGTAACCTGAAGTCAAATCAAAAGTACTCAGGTACTTAGCAGCTTCTAACCTGTCAATGAGCTCATCAGCTCTAGGTAAAGGGCGAGCGTCAGTCTTTGTGACTGCATTCAGTCCTCAGTAGTCCACACAAAACCTTAACTCCTTGGGTCCCCCCTGAGGATTAGGTTTAGGCACCAGCACCACTGGACTGGCCCATGGACTTTCAGATGGTTCAATTACCCCCAACTCCAGCATTTTAGCTACAACATCCTTAATGCTGACTCCTACATGGTCAGACAACCTGTACAGTTTATTTTTGACATGTAGGCTGTCACCAGTGTCAATGTGGTGCACACACCACTCAGTGATGCCTGGGTCAAAGAAAACAGGCCAGCAAACTGTTCCAGCACTTGCTTACAGTCTCTGTGCTGCTGGTCTGTCAACTTGGGAGAGAGTATTTATTTATTTATTTAAAACATTTTGTATAGCGCGAACAAGACCCCGAAGGGTATCAGAGTGCTTCACATAAAGGAAGGGAAGAACAAAGTAAAGGGGACATTGCAGAGGGGGTAACAGAGGATAACATAATGAACTAATAACAATGTACAAGGATGAGAACAAACATTACTTAGTAGGGTATGACAGACAACCCTGAGCATTGCAGTTGTTAGGCCAAAAAATAATGTAGTCAAAGGACAATTTAGAAAGCAGACGAACCATGGCCATTTAAGGCAAGAACTTGTTCATTAGGATAATTTTTACGAGTACAGCAGTCTCGGTCCGTGCAGGTAACAGCGGTGGGGCGGTGGGGCCGGGTAAGGGGGGATTTCGAGGGACGATGCAGAGGGAAAATTAAATAAATAATTATTTTTCCCTCTGCATCGTCCCTCGAAATCCCCCCTTACATGGCCTTACCGCCCCACCGCTGTTACCTGCACGGACCGCGGATGGAGTACAACTCCTTCCACTGACCCATCTTGCACATTAGTGGAGAGGAAGTCGGGCACTAGCTCAGTTTCCTCCTCCACACAGACTTAAAACAATTTGGAAAAATCAAAAACAGTTTTAGTCCAAATTCCAAAACTCAAACTCAAAAGTTTTGTTCTAAGGCAATTTAGAGGATTTTTAAAATCTTAATTCACTTTACTGTCCTCATCCACACCGCTGAGCACCAAATGTTGGAAAGTGGATTATTAATAGTGGCAGATATGCATTTACCACTGGCAATAATACCACTATCGCAATATAGGGTTCAGAATAGGTCTTAGTAAATTATTCCCATGCTTAACCCTTGGTAGCTTGGCTGCGAGCAGGCAGGCCTAACTTCAAAGACAGGTATGAAAAGCATTTAAAAACACCTATTTAGTAAATAATTAAGAAACAGCACACAATAAAAATCCAATACCAATGTATAAAATAGGAAATAATTTTATCTTTAAAATTACACCAAAACTAAAACAATCCAATGTAGGGAACTAAAGATATGCATTTTTAAAGATTAGACACTTTCTAGTGCTTAGAAACCAACAGTGCCACTTTAGGACATTTGGTTGCCTCTGACAGGGACAAATTCACACGTAGCAACTTTTCTAGAGGATTTCTCACCAGACGTCCAGCAGCCTCCTCCAGCAGGCCGGATCCAATGAGGTACTCCTTCCTGAAGTTCCTCTTGCTGGTCCAAAGTGTCCAAAACCCAGTTCAAGGGTCTGGAATCTCCAAGATGGTCCTTGAAAGTTTGGGACTTCAGTTTCCACAATCCACTTGGACAAAACCCTTACAAACCCACTGGCAGTACTCCAGGCCGAGGATTCTTTGTGGTGATGGTCCAGGTGAGCTCTGTTAACCTGTAGCTTGCAGGGAGTCCACTCTTTAGCCCTATTAAAGCAAGGTAGTCCACAGGGCTGTAGGTCTGGATGGTGCAAGAGGCGCAATCTTCAGAGTGCAGGCCCTGGTGAATGGACCTCAAACTCCTCAGCGTGGGCCCTTCTTGCTCTCTTAGGTTTCAAGCAGTAGATCTGAAAGGCACTGTCCCTCTCAGATACTTATTCAGTGTTCTCTGGGGTCAAGCAGGAGGGCACTCCTGTCTAATGATGTTCTGAATATGTAAAAATATTGCAGTTCCTCCCTCCACAGTGCTCCTAGAGTAAAAGTCGATTTTGTGAAGCACTTTATCACAATGCGGGTAGTGAAATGTACAATTTCACTTAACCCAGGGCATATAAAACTCATTTTATAAGGGTCCTCCTTATAAATACTGACCCTCCACCCCTAGCACACCTAGGGAAGAGCCTGGGGTACCCCAGGCTCCAGCAGTGCACACATGCAAGTACAGAAAAGGCTACTGGCCTCTAAACTGCCCTGCCCTATTCTATAAGAGGGACTTAAAAGTAGTTTCAATCCCCCTACCCTATTATGTACTAGGGCCTTTTAGGGGAGGTCATGCCAATCACAGGGGTACCCTAACCCATAGTGTACCCTAGTGTATGTAGGTGTTTCACTGTATTCTATGTGTCTTCAGCATAGCACTGGCCCTGGGCCTGGTTAGGCAGAGCCCGAGTTCAGCCAGAGTCCGTCACCACCAGTACCAGTCAGCAGAAAATGGGGGTGCCCAGGCCACAAGGTGACTTTGCAACAGTTATCATGGCGTATATAGTGTCTTTAGCAGTAGATAAATACGCAGTAGGATGTTTATCTTGGAAATAATGGATCTTATGGCACCGGAAGTGATAGCATAGGAAGTTGTCACAAAGAAGACTCTGCATAGTGCAGGTGCGAACAAATAAATGTGCATAAAATCCATCTATTCATTCACTGCCAAACTGTGCTCAAACGGTGAGAAGAAAGTAACAACACCACTCAGTGAAAAAGACCTGCAACCATCAAAAATCCGGCTGAATACAGATACAAACCCCTGCATAAAAAAGTCAAAAATGCATTTTCAAAGGCTTTTTCCTATGCTTGATGTAAATTGCTGTTTTCGAAATTCACAAACATCCCAGGCTTTATGCTAGGAGTCTATGAGAGTCGTAGATTATCAGGAAAATTCATATTAGTCATTTACTCATGCAGCTTTTTCACTAGGACCTCAACAGTGGAGAAGGGAGCAGTAATAGGGTTGGTGATTACCTCACCCTGTAAATCAAGTTAGTGCTCAGCTCAAAACCTTTTGTGGCCAGACCTAAACATGGCTAAATTATCCACCAGTACTTGTCAAACAATTTGCAGTTCCTATTCTAAAACATGTTCCACAAGTCCTTAGAGCGTGTTTCGCCCTTCATTGAACATGGCACTCCGTTTCCACATGTTTTTATGGTGATATCCAGGCACGCCTTATTGACATGCCATTCTCTGGCAGAACTGTTCCCCACCAAAGTTGATGAAAGCTTGGAGTGGACATACATGATCTAGGATCAATGGGTCCTACAGATAATTCTCTCTCTTCACTCTCTCATCCCCATCAGAAAGCCTCTGCCTGTTTATCCAGCCCTTTCCTAACTGTTCCATGCTCCTCTCCATGATTCTCTGGGTGACATAGTCCTAATTACCTGGGATTTCTCCAGCACTACGTGTTGCTACCAGTTCCTGTTCTTCTCCAGGTGACCAAGTCGTGAAGAACCGGTTGGGTGACGATGACACTCATCTGCCCGATAAGGCAAGGAGAGCTACCTAGGACCTAAACCTGCTGGAGCTCTGGCTGTTATGGAGAGGGGACGTCGTCTTTGATCAGTACAGAGGAGCTAAGACCTAGTTGGACAGTGATAACTCTCGTCTGTCCAGATAAGGCGAGGAGAACCTAGGACTTAATCCTGTGGGAGCTCTGGCTTCCATGGAGAGGAGCACGTCTCCAAGCAGTACGGAAAAGCTAAGAACTAGTTGGACAGTGATAACTCTTGTCTGTTTTGATGAGACGAGGAGTACCTGTGACTTCAACCTTCTGAAGCGCTGGCATCCAAGGAGAGGGGATGTCTTCTCCAAGCAGTACGGAAGAATGCTCCATTAAATGCCAGCAGTTTATGCTTTCTGACTTGAAGGCTTAGAAGATTGCCTTGGATCATGGCTGGCCTCCTTCAATGAGATGGAAGATGGTTTCCTTCTAGTGTGTGTCCTTTGATGTAGAGGCTCTCCCTTGCAGGATCAATCAAGTCCTTGAATTAGCTATGTCCCTGGCTAAGGAAGGTATAATTAGGAGCAGTAAGCAGCAAGCATTTCTTTCCCGAGATCTCTGATGTAAGGTTCTTTCTTCAAGGTGCCCCTGATCCTCCAAGTCCTCAATGTTCTCCAGATGTTCTTGTTATTTCTTCCAGAGGCTTCGTCCTCCTGGTTTCGGGAGTGAGTTTCATTTTAAACTTCCTCATTGGAGCACCCTTCAAACATGTGTATTCTGGCCCCTGGAGCCTGTTCTTCTTCACTTTTTTCATTGATGCTATAATTACAATAATTCTTAGAGTTGTGAAACTTCAGTCACTTTCTGCTGACAGCTTGAAGATCTGTGCTCTGTCTGACAAAATTGTTTTAAGGATCCGCCCTTCGCTTTTACTAAAGGTTGTTTCAGAATTATGCTTATCCAAGATGAGACTGTCAACATTGGTCGACCTCCTCAGTTCAGGGGGAGGAACATCTTCACCAACAGTGGAGGAAGGTAAGCAATAAAATGTTTTGATAGCTACAGAGTCTGTGCAGGAGCGTGTGTGTGTGTGTGTGTGCGTGCGTGTGAGAGACTGAGAGAAACAGTGTGTGTAGAAGTACATGGTGAACCTCTGCCATTCACTGTCTCTCCCTGGCACCTACCAGTGGCTCCTGGTGGTGGCACCCCTCTGCCTTTATGAATACTATACTTGGCAAATAGAGGGTATCCTTGGGATGTTGGTGCCTCCCCATGGCATAATGCTGGCCCTCACATAATGATTATTATAGACAACAGTGGTCCCTAGGGAAGAGTAAGGGTGAACAGAAATAATAAATACAGACCCAATCAGTGCTGTATTGGTTAAACATGTCCAGCCGGACAGAGGTTCAATATTTAATTTATAAGCAATTCTTTTAAATATGTACAACACAATATACTGAGAGTGGGACACAAGCCTGTATCCTACTACAGAAACATAGAAACATGCGGTCTGGGAAACAATCAAGGAAGGCTCAGGCAACGCTCACGGTTTGTTCTCAAGAAAAGAAATTCACAATTTTAAGTCAACAAATCGCAAGGAACGCCTCTACATGGTAAATGGTAACATCACAGTGTATGTATGAGGCGTTTTTAGGGTGTCGATGGCGTTTCGATCCAAGAAAAAGTTGCGTGGATCATCTTCAGGACATTAGATAAGCATGCCTGAGATATGGGTGCCTTAAATTACGTGAGAATAGATCGGTAAGTCAAAATTGAGCGAGGTCCTCAATGGGAGTTACGGGGTCGCCCGCAGGTGGTGCGGCGGAGGTTAAGGCCACGATGTGGAGTTACAGAGGTTAGGAAATCCTCTAGGGGAGCGTGATGCTACACTCGTTGATTCGAGAAGGAGCCACAGGCGTGTGCTCGGTGGGCGCGATGGCCTCTAGCCGAGGATTACGGCGTGATGTCCCGGGGGATCAATGTCCGTGAGTGCGGGGCTCACGGACATTGATTTCCTAACCTAGCCCGCAGACATCTCTGTACATTGGCAGGAACCGCCTTCAGGGCAGTTCATGTCAATAGAGGAAAAGTTTGACGGACTGCCCTGTCAAACATGACATCTGGCCGTCAAACTTTTATAAAGTTTTTTATTTTTCAAAGCAAATTCCCAAAGTGGGAGTTTGTGTTTGAATAATAAAAAAAAGAATGCCCCCGCACACAGTCAGAGTTATCTCCCATGGAGGAGTGGGGGTGATTTTTCTTTTTTTTACTGTCCTTCACTGCCAGGATATACCTGGTGGAGAGGGACAGTAAATAAAAGCCATCCATCTATCCACTCTAAATAGGGCAGATGGCCGGATGGCTAACCATTGATGGCAGCTACTCCATTGGGTCGACAGAGGAAGTTTTACACCAACAGAGTAAATTTTACTCCATGGGTGTAAAACTTGCGTGCTGCCTGACTCCAAGTCAGGAGGCAGACCTTGAGTTTGGTGGACAGCGTACTCCGTTGCTGTTGCAATAGAGTGCCAGTCCAACAGACTATGAGTCAGTCCCAGAGGACCAGCTATTGCACATCAGTACTGACCCTGCTCCTCATGGGAACAGTCCATCCTGAACCATGGTCACCACACCCATTCACCCCGCAGCCCAATGCTTTTATTGTTGGTTAATTTGAGAGTCCCACCCTCCAAATCTCAGTGACTACGCTACGCCCCCTATTGGAAGTAGTGCTTAATTTGTAAAAGAAGAAGTACCAGAGCCCAGAGTTTTGCTAAGAAGCCGTGGCCAGCACCATCAACTTGCAAGGTGCCGAATGCCAAGGCTGGGTAGTCTTGATGCCACTTCATGCCTCATTAATCCACCAGCACACACTCCCGGCCCCTCTAGCTCAATCTTTCCGGTTCCTGCATTCTCCTTTTGTCAAGGTTTCTTCGTCTGTCTCTTCCTCCTTCTTTCCCGCTTTGAAGTTTTTCTCCCTCTTGCTCTGGGTCAAAAGCTGATGAGGAAATATAAGCGCCGGTCCCAAAGATGAGGGCAAATGGGGTCCACCGGCAACCACCGGCTCAAATTAAGCACTGGACAAACGTGGTCACTATCCTTAGATGATGGAAGGGCTTTGCCTCCGCTCGCTGTGACGCAGTAACTCATCGAAGGAACTGGTCAGAGCAGACCGCATTCGACACCTTTAGATGAAAACAGTACTGAACAAAAATAAAGAACATATCACCTCACAGCAGAGAAGTTTTCAATCCACATTACTGCCAATAAAACATAACTCAATCATAAAGTACAGTGAATAAGCTCTGAGAGTGCAAAGCACAGATGGTCTGAAGGGCCTGACTGGGGGAAAAGAGAAAGGAGAGGATATAGGACAGAAAGCACTGTCCATAGTCTGGACTACATTGAACCTTTCGCCCCCTATCCCAGAGGAGGAAGATCAGACACACACAGCCCTGGCCCACTAAGATGAGAAGACCTGCCCCTAGAAGCCCGAAAGATAACCAAAGTGGGTAATAAACCTTTCCCGCCCGTCTGCCATTTTTAGACCCTACCAAAAAACCCTGGCAGACTCTACCTGTGAGAACGTATGGTATGTGCCCTGATGGTCCACCTTGAAGCTGCCTGTGGGACCCACTGATATGGTCACTCCTTCAGCTGCTAGCTAAAGGGGTCTTTATCCTGCTTAAATTATTGTGTTTGGGCCAGGAAAGCGTAAGAGCCCAGTAACTCAAGGAAATATTTTTCCACCGCATGGCTGCTCTTAGGGTTCATTCTGCTCAAGCCACCGAAGACAGTTTGGCCATCACAGTGCCCCTTGAGTTCTCTTTGTGCACCAACGGGTATTCCCGAAGCCCTGCTCACTGTTTGCTGCTCTCTCTCCATCTTATGTCCCTCCAGATCTCTCATAACCTTGAACACGTGTACTGTAAGATGAAACTTGTGCTGTGACCCTGCACTCTATGGGCCTGATTCACAGAACTAACTTACGTCAAAAACGTAAAGTTAGTACTTTTTGGTATTCACAGAATACACTTACTCATTTTGGCATTCACAGAATGAACTTACTCATTTCGGTATTCACAGAAGTTAGTAGTCCTAACTTTAGGACTTCTAAATGCCTTCTGTAATACCGAAAGTCTTAAAGTTAGGATTTTTCTCAGTTTAGGAGTAGTAAAGTCTGAGAAAAATCCTAACTTTAAGACTTTCGGTATTCACAGAAGGCATTTAGGAGTCCTAAAGTTAGGACTACTAACTTCTGTGAATACCGAAATGAGTAAATTCATTCTGTGAATACCAAAATGAGTAAGTGTATTCTGTGAATACCAAAAGTACTAACTTTACGTTTTTGACGTAAATTAGTTCTGTGAATCAGGCCCTATGGAAAGCACCCTACTCCACGGTATCCAGGTCCTCATGTCTCATGTCTAGCTTTGAGATTGCTTCAGTTGCACACACCCTGAAGGTCACCAAGTTCTGGACAATCTCCACTGTCTCTCCTTGTTGCACCCCCAAAGACTGTATACTCAGGCCCTTATTTATGAGGATTTGGTGTAGGGCAGCGCAGCAAGTCACCTTGCTTCGCTGCCCTTCGCTAAAGCTAAAGGGCAGGAAGGCACTGTATTTATCCAATACGGTGCCTTCCTGTTGTTTCCCCCTGCGCAGGTGCACAATGGGCTGCCTAGCACCAACTCAGGCACCCTTGCACCATGGTGCAACTGTGTCTGTGTTGTCGGCAGGATTGTTTTTGTGTAGGAAGGGGCACCTTCCTCCACAAAAACAATCCATTGAGGTGTGTTCCTCTTTTCTACCTGCCTCCAAATCATAGTTTCTCTTAAGTACTTGTGAAATGATAACCTGCTGTGCGCCTCTGTTTTCTTCCGTTGCATTAGTGTCTAGGAGTTAGGCCCCAGATAGCTCACATCCATTACTATACTCAAGCAAAAGGAGGGCTGTTGGTACTTTACATCAAGCCTTTGGTTTGGGCCCAGCTGGAATTGTAAATAAGAAAGCCCCCTCGCTGCCAGCTCATTGCTGCTCCAAATGGAATGGCTCTGCTGAAATGTGTCCTGGTGTCTTACTACAACACTAGGACAAATTCTGCATATTTCCAGGTTGGCCAGATCCCAGACCCGGCCAGAAATAGCTGATAGAACCAGGATCTGGTGTGATCCCCCTACTTTCCAGCACTGCTCTCATGGCTATCAAGGACCTTCATTTTTAAAATCTTTTTTTTTGCAATTTTATATAGCACCCTGGGGTACTGGCATGCTTTGCATGAACTCCAGTAACATTGCATAAGGTCAGATTCTCTTCTTTTTTAGGTACTGGGATCTCACCATGTTCACACACATAAAGATATCTTTGCCCAAATTCCAAGGGCAGGTGTAAGATTAGATGACACTACTGGTAGTGAGCGAAATGCACATGAGTGCACTCGATCTGAGCCGGACTTTGCTCAGAGAGCGCTCTGGGCAAAACTGAATTTAGCACCCCCACTCATTTGTCCTCTTTAACTGTCTGTGTGTTGAAAAATATGGGAGAGGTAGGGCGGAGGTCAGGGAGGCAAGAGAAAGCAGAGCCATGAGAAGAAAGCAGCCAAAATACAGACAAGGGCACTGGCAGCCTCTGGGAACAGTGTTGAAATTAATTTTTCTTTAGAACCAGGGGGCATATTTACAAGAACAGACGCATCAGCATTAATGCGTCAGATGTCTTGCGCCTGCCGCAAATACCCTAACGATACCTTGGATACACTGTATTTACAATACAGTGTTCCATGGAGCAAGGATTCACGGATGCGTCAGAAATTCAAAAACATCTTTCGGGGCTAAATTGACCCATTACTGGAGCTGGTCGTAAGACTGATGCAACTCCAGCAATCATTAGAACACAGAAGCGAGTCCCATGTTAAAAACCCTGCATCAATCCTTAAGCCTGTTTTGAGAAGGCATAGGGATTTTGACCCAGTCAAGTGTTAGATTGACGCTGTGAAATGTAAATTTCACTGTGTCAGTTCTGCGTGGTTTTTAACGTGGTAACGCCTACCCTGCATACATTATACCTGGTACAGGTATAAGGTGACGCAGGCCTCTGCAAACTGATGTTTTGCACCCAATGCTTCAGTTTGTAAATATGGAGCAGTGTGGCGCACTGACTACGCTGCATCCAAATAAATTACGCTGTGGCAGCACTAACTCCTTGTACATATGCCTCCATGTCTGAAGCATACTGCTGCTGGCAGCTCCTGCATCCCTCCACAGGTCTGTGCCCTGGGCGTGGGGCCAGCTCGCACCTGCTTAAGGTCAGCCCTGCTCATGATAGTGTGTCATGGAGAGAGTGCACCAGATATGTCCACGGGTGCAAGAGACTCAAAAGCTCAAAAGACACTGAGATCGTCCCTTCAGCTGCTCATCTTCAGGCCGCATTGGGGCTGCTCCAGCAGTCACTGGATATATCGTCTGCACAGACCTCTGGCAAGAGACAGAAGTGGGTGCTGCTGGAAGCTTGAGAACTACGCTGCCATATAGGGTTCTGGCCAGCCACGCCCCTCTCGCACACTTTTGAAATGTGGACATTAGGTATGTGGGGTGCCTATTTTGTTTTGTAAAATATAAATGCAGGGTTCCAAGGTCTTCTGCTGAAGCTGGCACTACCAACAGTGCCTCCCACTGCCGTCGAATGCCTCTGCCAGCATTACTTACTAGTCATTACACTTGAACAAGTGTGAAATTTTAGACAATTCCAGGTCACCTGAAGCATTAGGAAAGGCCTGGAAGTACTAGTTCTATATATATATTTTCAATTATTGAATTGTTAAACACGCAACTGGCATCTATTGCTCAAAAATAGACTGAAAATGCCAACTTTCTAATAGTGGCATTTTCAAAATTGTAATTTAAAATACAACTTTACCATAAGTTAGAATTTTAAATTCCAATTCCAGAGACACCAAACATGAACTGGTTATTTATTCCCATTTGGAAATTCCAACATTATCCTATGGGAAAGATGCAGTAGTAGAAAATGAATTAGAGTTTGTAAAACTTAAACGTAATGTCCTGCTTTTTAAACACATTGCAGCATGCAATCTGGGCTGTGCAGGGCCCACCCTAGGGATGACATATATATATATTAAAAGGAAGGTTTGGGCCTGGCAAGAGGTTTAACTTGCCAGGTCAACATGTCAGTTTAACTCTGCACATACAGGCTGCAATGACAGGCATGAGACATGTTTAAAGGGCTACTTAAGTGGGTGACAAAACCAGTGCTGCAGGCCACCAGTATCATTTAATTTACACGCCCTGGACACATGTAGTGCCACTTTACTAGGGACTTACAAGTAAATTAAATATGCCAATTGGGTATTAGCCAATGTTACCGTGTTTTAATGAGAGAGCACAAGCACTTAGCACTGGTTAGCAGTGGTAACGTGTGCAGAGTCCTAAGGTCAGTAAAAACGGAGTCAGCAAAAACAATCTGAAGGCAAAAAGTAGGGGGAAACCACACCACAGATGGCAGGCCTAACGCATATAAATACCCTATAACTTTTTTTAGTCACTCTGAAATTCCTGATTGTACCCCCACTTTCCTGCTAAAAAGATGTGGCTTCTTTTGTGCACCTGCTTTTTAAGCAGCAGGTGGATTTTCTACAACTTCAGTAACCTCCCCCCACTCTGAAAGTTCCAGCACCACTGACCTCCTGTGTCTTTGTTCCAAAATTTGAAATAACAGAAAAATCACATTTCGGTGAGTCAGCTATTAACTTGCGTGTACAATGCGCCTAGAAGCACAGAGTGCTTGGCAGGCATTAGGCTGCGTCACTCCGTCGGCTTTCAAAGCAAAATCATCCCTTTTGTATATTAACGACTGCAATTAGAGCATCTGATGACAGAAGCAGCGCGTCCTCTGGATGCCCCTTTCATCCCTTCCAATCCCATCCCTCTGCGGCGTTGCCAAGGTGATAACAACAGCCAGTGATTATCTCTTGCGCTCTGAGTGAAAATCATACATTTTGGGAACATACAGTGCGAATAATAAGACACAGTGATGATAATTATATAGCGCTTGCTGCCACGAGGATGCACCTTCAAAGAGCTGATGGCGTCACTGCTGAGATCTGCGTCAGTCAAGCGGACACTGTTGGCGTCACAGAAGTGGTTCCAAGGCAGAGGCTGACCTATGGGGAAGCAGCATATGGTGAGAGCTGGAAAACCTACAAAGGTCCCAGCAGTGTGTTGCCACTGAGAAGCTGGTAGGGCTGTGGCAAAGTCAGTAACATGAGATGTGAGGCTCCTGAATAAAGTTGTCAGAATATCGTCGTACATAAATCATATTGTAAATATCATTTACAAAAATGTCACCCCATTAAAGTTAGTAATAGAAAATCTACATCCAATTTAGTAATATTTTTGTACACTATGGGGTATTCACAAGAACGTGTGATAACTACAGCAAGAGTAGTGTAACGCAACTTTCAATATCGCAGCCTATCTCGGGAAAATAACCCCGTGTCAACGTGGAATTCACAACAAGGCGGTAGCATGCGATAGTCACCAGATAACGTGTCAAATGTCAGCGTGAAAATCAACGCCACGCCGAAAAAACGCGAAACGTGAACGCGAGAAATCATGCGATGAGGCCAATCGCGGTACAAAAAGTAGCGAAAAGTAGCCACAGGCCTGCAAATCCCACGCGTCTGGCGGGAAATCGCACCATAAAAACCACAGAAACAACACACCAGAAACAAGCCAAAGCACGTAGCAACATGGATGCACCCTGATCCAGCGCAGAGGTCAACGCGAACCCCACAACCCCCACAGACCACCAGCAAGGAACAACGGGGTTGGGGAAGGCCATGGAGAAAAGGGAGAGGAAGACGGGGTGCAGACCGCAGGAAAACAAGACCAGTGTCACGTAGGTGACAGAACACTACCAGCAACTGACCCACAAGCAGACCACCTGGAATGCAGTCGGAGTGCCCAGGAGGCCAATCCAGGAGGCGAAGAGGCGCCGGCAGGACGTGACAACCTAAACCAGGTACAAACCCGCTGCCAACAGGAAGGCAGCAACGGCGACAGGAGGTGGCAGTCCAGCGCCACAGGAGGAGCTGGAGGAAACCCAGGCCACAGTCATCAGTGTGTAGACAGTGCAAGGAGTAGGGAGTACGGACACAGCTCGAGAGGACTTGACACAACAACAACAGGGTGAGGATCCAACAGGGACTGGGGGGATGGGGGGTGATGGGCACAATGGCACACATGCACAACGAGGTGTAGCACACTGCACACCCACAATTACCCAGGGACATGTCCCCCATTCCCGTGGCACACTGCAGCACACACACATAGCAAACACAGCACATACCATGACAATGTGGCACTAAGTGCAACACCCACACTGCAGAACAGGGGACACAACTGGGTCCGCCCAGGCGCAGAAACATAACAATCACATTGGACAGAGCAGGGAACAGTGAGATGCATATCTACGGCTACAACCCCACATCAGCCATGTAGGCCAAATGTACACTGTCCCAACTCAAATAGCCACCACCGCCCAAACAGTCACAATGTACATTGTCACACAGTCTGCATGTCGACAAGAACAAGGCGCCAACACAATGCCAGCATGCACCTCCCCTTCACAATGCAGAGGGACAAACAACACCTCCAGCAGGTCAGAACAGACAACCCATCAGTGATGCCGGAGACGAATACCACACCTTCGACACCGACGCCCTACAACAGCCCATGGACATCCCACACAACCCACCACCAGGACCAGGGCAGACAAGCTACTCAGAGGAGAACCCAGCCCCTGCAACAGACCACACAGCATGAAGCACCCGCAATCACGGCTGCCTCACAACACTTCACCGACCCACACATGGCACCCCAATGCCAGGTGTCAGAACGCCAAAAGGAGGTGGCCCAACAGGTGCGGGTGTTGCCGAACCCATGGAATGCGAACTAGAACACATACGTGGGTGTCCAATACCCTTCAGGGACCACCTACACCCCACAAAGGAGACCCACACTTTCATAGAGACACATGCAGATGCACATACCCAGTACAGAACCACGCCCAGGGGCACGCACATATCAGTCACACACCCACTTTGGCTCTGCGTACGACGGCACAGTCCACTCCCCTTGCGAATTGAGTGGGTGACGACAAAGCTACATGTCCAGGTTCTATCCCGCTGCCTGCGGTGACATGTCTGCGTCCGCTGTACACAGCACAATGTAATGTCATAGGGCCCAGGGCCCCCATGCATACAACAAGACCACAGGGACACATGCACATATCATGTTGAACTGGCTACGGGCACGTGCGCCCGGCCCCTTTATTGGCAGGGCCACATGTACAGTGACGCCTGTGCTGGATGTGTGTGGGGTGAGTATAAGCCAGCCCGCACAGAGTGCTTGGTGCTGGCAACAACCTGAACAGTGGACACCAGTGTAATGGAAACAGAAAACACCAGCATAACAGAGTCAACTGCAGAGCAACATGGAGGGATCCGGAGTAAGGACAGAGGTCACCCAATATTCAGTCAGGAGGTTCCGTGAGTTGCAGTGCACTGAGGTAGGGGCACTAGAGAAGAGCGCGCTCATGTGAAGAAATTGCTAGGATTGTGTCTCTTCGGGTTAGTCCTGATGCAGATGCAGTGGGGTGTGTTACACCTGCATCAACTTCCTCATCAACGTCCCAGGTCTCCCACACTGCCTGAGGTGACAGTTGCGTCCGCAGTCCACAGCGCAATACCCAGTATTAGATCCGGGTGTGTAGCTTGACTACCACCACCAGTCTGCATTCCTACCTTGGGGCTGTTGCCTCCTGCCCTCCCATTGTCTGTGCCTTCTCCCGTTCGCACACTTGACACATCTTCCTCATTATAGTCCCAGGTCTTCCCCACTGCATGAGGTGACATTGCTGCGCAACCTCACAACAGCACAAAACTCAATCAGTAGCGGACAATGGCTTGCGGTGCACTGAGTCACTGGCACCTGGAGTGCTGAGCAGGGTATTAGGCCGATGATGGCATCCACGACAGGTCTGAGCAACTCCGTAGGTCTGTCAGGACCACCGTTTCGACTCTGGCAGATGGCGGTTGGGGGTGGTCCTTGTGGTGGTGGCGTGTGCCTCCTGCGGTGATGCGACGTCCGGGCCGGTCAAGACTCGATGCTATGTGTGGGCCCTGGTGGCCCGCAGTTGAGGCCGGAGGATGCGGACAGCGCAGGGCCACAGACACATGCCGTTGATGACCCCAAGACCATCGCTACAGAGGCCATTCACTGTCTCAGAAGAAGGGGTCCCAGGCCTGAGCAGCACAGAGTTAGTGGCCCCGGATGCACTGTGGCCGGCACAGGCACCCAGCCACGGGACGGTGACTTGCGGTGCAGTCAGATGGGCCATGCGACCTGAGCGGGTCCCCATCAATGTCCGAGGTGTATGTTGCGGAGGGTTTTGGGGGACAGTGGAAGGTGTCCTCCAGGGCATGATGCGGAAGGTCTGATGTTATCTGGAAGCAGCAAATGGAGGAGTGGAAAGCGCAACCCTCGTTTTCACCAACAATTCGGTATCAGCTACATGAGGATGAAAACTAGCCCCTAGTCCATAGACTCAAACGCCACCAATGTGCGACCAGTGAGTGTCCATGAATGTCGGGGAACACACTTAGTGGCACAGGTGCTGAGAGGGGATGCAGTCTGCGATGATGCCGGTACACAGATGTGAACTCCAACATTGCCAAATCAAGACTCTGTGACCTACTGGACCGCAGTGTAGGCCGGAGGCAGCGGTCAGCAGTGGCCTACAGCCATGTGTTGTTGGCTCGCGAGGCACAGAGTTAGTGACACAGTGGCAGTTGTTGGTAGTGTTCAATCACCTCCGTAACGATGATCCTGTTCCCTCCAGACTGCAACGCGCCATCCTCTTACGCCTCTCCGTGCGTGCAATGAAATGTATTCTGCCATTTGAATTACCGATGTTCAGTTCCAAATCTGTGATCCCACTCGTGCGCAGCGTAGGCCGAGGGCAGTAGTCCGCGTAGGCCCACAGACACGTGTGGTTGTGATGCCATGCACAGACTTGTTGCCACCACATCGAAGGGTGTATAGTGAATTGTTCTCTGCCTTCAATAATGTTCACTGCCATGGTGTAATCAAGACTCAGTTCCAAATGTGTGACCTACCTGACCGTGGTGTAGGCCTGAGGCAGCGGTCAGCACGGCCCATTCACCGAGTGTCGCCGGCATAGGTTGGATGGCTCCACCGGCCTGCGTAGTTCAGGTTCAGTGGCACCACGTGTTGCCGGCTGGCGTTGAACACGGTTAGTGGCACCACGTGTCGCCGGCTGGCGTTGAACAGGGTTAGTGGCACCACGTGTCGCAAGATGCCCATATGGAACTATGCCTCACTGATCGGGGGGGGTCTGGTGCTGTGGCCGCCTGCCCGGATTTGGGGTCACTGCCATTCATGACTCAGGACACAGTTTCACATATGGGACCTACTGGTCCGAAGAGTAGGCCTAAGGCGGCAG